>OU342743.1:378309810-378905037 GCA_910589775.1 Avena eriantha
CACATACCATATATGGATCCACCAGTGTCATTGAATGTGTGTTCTCTTCAGAGACCACTAATGGATCGCACCAGTGTCATTGCATGTGTATTCTTTTTACTAACACACAACTAGAATCATTTCATGTGTGTTCTTTTCCACAATCCACCTATGGATCCACCAATGTCATTGCATGTGTGTTATTCTCATTAACCACAGCTAGAGTCATTGCAGGTGTGTTTTCTCGTCAGAGACCACACATGTATCGACCAGTGTTTATCGCATGTGTCCTCTTTTTACAAACAACAACTGGAGTCATTTCATCACTATTATTTTCACATACCACACATGGATCCACCAGTGCCATTGCCATTGTGTTCTTTTTACTCACAACAACCAGAGTCATTGCATGTGTGTTCTTTCTTCACAATGCACCTATGGATCCACAAGTGTCATTGCATGTGAGTTCTCCTCATTAACCATAGCTAGAGTCATTGCATGTGTGTTCTTTTCACAGACCACATATGGAACCACCAGTGTCATTGCATGTGTGCTCTTTTTACTAACAACAACTTGAGTCATTTCATGACTACTCTTTGTACAATACCACATATGCATCCACCAGTGTCATTGAAATGTGGTGTTCTCTTAGAGACCACACATGGATCCACCAGTGTCATTGCATGTGTGTTCTTTTTACTAACATATGGATCAACCAATGTCATTGCATGTGTGTTCATGTCACAAACCACACATGGATCCCCAATGTCATTGCATGTGTGTTCTTTCCATGAACCACATATGGATCAACAAGTGTCATTGCATGTGTGTTCTTTCCACAAACCACACATGGATCCACCAGAGTATTGCATGTGTGTTCTTTTCACAAACCACATATGGATCCACCATTGTCATTGAAATGTGTATTCTTTCATTAACCACACCTGGAGTCATTTCATGACTATTCTTTGCACAGACCATATATGGATCCACCAGAGTTCATTGCATGTGTGTTCTCTTCACAGACCACACATGGATCCACCAGTGTCATTGCATGTGGTTCCACCAAAGTTCATTGCATGTGTGTTCTTTTCACAAACCAAATTGGATCCACCAGTGTCACTGAAATGTGTATTATTTTCAACGACAGCCGTTGGCCACAAACAATCGGGACGCAGAGCTAACCAACAACCGCTCTGGGCTTCTAGAAGACCTGATCCCCGATTATTAGGCGCCGCTGGATCGGGGTGCATGGACGATAAGGATGTCCTTCGCGAGGGCGATCCAAGAGAAGTATGTTCTGCAAACTGATTGATAGTGGCAACGATGCTGGTCCTACGTCCTTGCCCTTATCCCCTTAACCTCGGGGCCGAAGCTCAGATCGTGTTCCTTCATCGCCATGGAGTGGGAGAGGACCAAACTCAGCTTGCACGAGGCTCAGATGTTCGCCCACTACGACATACTTGCGCCGCCGTTCGTGAGGCTTCCGGCCGGCTTCGAGCTCAGCTACGCCGGGGTTCATGTCGCGCCGCTCTTGCGCGACAATGCATTGGCAAGGCAGATCGAGGAGCTAATGAGGACATCCCTACAATTACAACTACCCCAATTGCTAATGAAGATGTTCCAATTGCAAAGAAGGGTCAATCTAATGAGATAAGGATTGGACCAATCACAAGAGCTCGTGCCAAGCTACTAGAACAACATGTGAACTTGTTCTTAATGAACCTGGTGTTTTAATTAATGAGAATTTTATACTACCTAAGTCGTTGAATTATTGCATGATTAGGTACTTAGGAGAAGAAGGTGAAGCACGGGGCGAGGAGCTAATGCAACCAGGCGTGTTGATCAATGAAGAATGCGCGAGGGAGGAGAGGGAGGAAGCGCAAGGAGCTGTCCAAGACGAAGATCAACAAGAGGAGGACGTTCTCTGCCGCGGCAGAGAAAAGCATCGTTTCTCTGCCACGGCAGGCTGCCGCGGCAGGAAAGCCGAAGTCCTACTCTGCCACGGCAGGCTGCCGCGGCAGAGAAAGCGCCTATAACTCTGCCACGGCAGAGCCAGTTTGACCGAACCCAAGTTGGGTCGGTTTGTATCCATAGATGGGTGGGACCAACTCGGATCCACCCTTAGTCCGCCGCCTCTTAGGCCCTAAATAGATGAGGGCGCTCTAGCTTTAGTTTTCAGACCACGTTAAAATATTTTGGAGTTGTTTCTCTCATAGAACCTCTGGAATTACCCTATGTTCGAATATACCAACTATAATTGACTGTGATCTGTTGTTCCATTGGGAATTAGTAGATTGCATACTACCGTTCGTGGTCACGGCTGCGTGCGCAAGAGTGTGGTGTTGTGAATATCCTACATGGTTCGAGATCTATTGCACTGGCTTCAGGGATCGAGCGGGAGAGATCATAGCTACGCGCTAGTTATCTATCATCTATCATCATCATCGCCATCCGCTTACTAAGAAGATCGGGCCACCCCATATCATCTTGGTATCAGATTTCATCATCATCGCTAGTTATCTATCATCTATCATCATCATCGCCATCCGCTTACTGAGAAGATCGGTAAGCAATCTACAATCCATCCATAGATTAGAGAGTGTTTCTTAGTCCTATACAGAAAAAGCCCCACAAAAAAAAGAGTTGTCATAGACTAGATTACATCGTAGACGAGTAATAGTTGCTGGTCGTGTTCATCCTTTAGTTTAGATATAGATATGTTCTTCGTAGATTTGTTTTCTCTTTGTTGTTAGTTGTTTTCCACCATTGTTTTCTGCCACCATCACGTCAGATCCGATCTACTCTAAGAGTCCTAGTCATCTACTCTTGGCTGAGTCGGAATTAACAAAAAAAAATATACTTTCCAAGTTACCAAGTTACCGAGTCTGCCACGGCAGGATTTCTGCTTCTTTCTCTGCCACGGCAGGACTTTCCGAGTTACCAAGTTACCGAGTCTGCCACGGCAGGATTTCTGCGTCTTTCTCTGCCACGACAGGATTTGTTCTGCCCCGGCAGGATTTTGAGTTGTTTTTCTGCCACGACACCATAATTACAAAGTGTGACCGATTTACACTTTTCCAAAACCCTTAGCCACAGCCAATCTACTATATAGGTGTAGGAATTTGCCATTGAGACTAGTTTCGGCTCCTACAAGCTGCTCTTAGGATTTTTGGTGCCGTACTTTGTAATTGGCCGTGTGTTATCTATATATAAAAAAAGCAAGATAGCAAAAGGAAAAGTATAAAAAAGAAAGCTATACAACAGAAAAAGGGAATTTGAGCAAGAGGCCTAGTGATATCTTTGTGCACCGGTAGATTGAGCAATCTTGTGCCTGTTTACTTTGAGCTTTGCTAGTGTCTCTCGAGCGTAGTGCAACACCCTTCATAGTTGCATTGCCACGTTTTTCTCCACGTGTGTGTTTCTTGGCTATTTGTACGATCAGCACTAGGACTTGTTTGCGGTGTAGTTAGGATTCCATACCTACAGCTCCACCATAAATACCCTGCGTGCCATGTGATCGTTCTCTATACCTTTGATATTCACTTAATCACATCCAGTGCATCAGTTTTTGATTTCGTTTGGTAGAGCATCTCTATTCAATTTGGAACGGTAAGATCTCCTTTCTTATTAGTTGTGAGTGAGTTGTGAGAGTTTCCACCATACAAATTCTGATTTTTGCACTAACCTACTAATCATGTCTACTAGTGATGATGATGTTGTGTTGCAAAAAAATAAGGATGAGGAGCTCGTCAATTGGCGTGAATATGAGGCTTTGAAATCCCACTTGACATGTGTGTTTACTAACACGACAGATGCCATTGACAAGAATCTCCAAGATATGAATATGAGATTGGATCAGCATGTTGGGACGGTTGATACTATCCAAACGCAAGTGGCTACGCTCAATGTTAATGTCACCGCTTTGCAGCAGTCCATTGAGGGTTTGACAACCGCTTCACATAGAAGGGAAGATCCTCAACATGATGATGCCTTTGATGATTTCGATGAGGGTAGCACTGTTGATGCTGCTCCACATGTTGGCAGGGGACGTGCTATTCCCCCTGTCCATGCACCTGCTCATGGTCGTGGGTTTACCCATCTTGGGCGTGGTCCACGTGTGCTCAACCAAGCTGCTGATGACGGTTTGGGCAAGCCAAAATTTTCAATTCCTAAGTTTGATGGTTCTATTGATCTTGAAGATTACCTCACATGGGAGTTGAAGATTGAGAAACTCTGGCGCTTATTTGACTATCCAGAAGACAAGAAGGTCAAGCTTGCAGCATCTGAATTTGATGGTTATGCTCTACGTTGGTGGGATGCTCTTGTGCAACATAGGAGGGAGGACAATGAACTTCCTGTGAGGGATTGGCGCGAGATGAAGCAAATCATGAAAGCTCGTTTCGAACCAACCAACTACTTGCGATCAGTTTTTGATAAATTGACGCAACTAAAGCAAGGCACCATGACAGTTGATGAGTATTACATGGAGATGGAGATGCTTATGCAGCGTGCTAGAATTCGTGAGTCCATTGAGATGACCATGCAGCGATTCCTAAACAATTTGAAGTTACCAATCAAGAGCATTGTTCGTCATCATAAGTATGAGACCATGAATGAGTTGTTGCATCATGCTAGAGAGGACGAATCCTAGTTGGCAGAAGAGGCGAAGTCACGTGCTCGTTTTCCATCCTCCAGCAGATTTTCGGCCAGACCTACTCCTCCTACAGCTGCGTCACCAGCTGCTGTTCCCTTTACACCATCGGCCAAGCTAGCAAGTACACCTTTATTTGGTTCTAATGGTCGGAAACCCGCTGCTCCTGCTGCTAGCTCGGGTTCCAACATGTCTACTGCACGTACTCCTGATGTGGAGTGGCACACTTGTGGAGGTAGAGGTCACTACAAGAAAGATTGTCCAAACAGCAAGGTTATGTTTGTTAATGAACAAGGTGAAGTAGAAAGTGGAGATGAAGCTTCTGATGATGATATTGATGATGGCGAGGTTGGTGCTGATGCATATGCTGAGCGTGCACCAACTATTGTCGTATCTTCACGTGTACTTAGTGTGCAACCGGTTGAGGAATCCCAGCGTTGCAACTTGTTCCAAACAAAAGCTCTAGTTGGACCAAATAAAGCTTGCAAGGTCATTATTGATGGATGTAGCTGCAGAAATCTTGCAAGTAAGGAATTATGTGCCAAACTGAATTTGACATACTTACCTCATCCCAAGCCATACTACATACAATGGTTGAGCAACAATGGTGAGATGAAGGTAAATCATATGGTACAAGTAAATTTTCAAATAGGGCCATACAAAGATTCTATTGATTTTGATGTGGTTCCTATGACTGTTTGTCACCTCCTAATGGGTCGGCCTTGGCTCTATGATCGCCATGTGCAACACAATGGCCGAGCCAATACATATCACTTGGAATTCAAAGGAAAGAAGATTACTATGCAGCCCATGACACCACAAGAAATTGTGAATGATTCTCGCCAGAAGATAGAGGTGAACTTGAAGGTAGATACTACCACTCGGCGAGACTGTGTCACAGCTGTTCCTGATGTAATTGAGCCTACATCGAGTGATATAACGAAAAGTGAGAGAGTGCCTAGGTTATTGATATTAGCCACCAAGGAGGATATGAGAGAGTTTCATGAGGATCCTACAACCATGCCACTTGAGCTCATGTATAAGGGCGAGGTATTGGTTTCTAATGACATGACCCCTATTTCTCTTGGTGTCTCTTCTGTTTTGCAGGACTTTGGGGATGTGTTTCCAGAAGACGTACTCGCAGGGTTGCCTCCATTGCGTGGTATAGAACATCAAGTGGACCTGATTCCTGGCGCCACACTTCCCAACCGTGCACCCTACATTACTAATCCCGAAGAAACTAAGGAAATTCAGAAGCAAGTACAAGCGTTGCTGGATAAAGGGTACATTCGTGTTTCTCTTAGCCCTTGTGCTGTTCCTGATATTTTAGTTCCTAAGAAAGATGGTACTTGGCACATGTGTGTTGATTGTAGAGCGATTAATAACATCACTATTCGATATCGTCATCCTATTCCACGCTTAGAGGATATGCTAGATGAATTGAGTGGTGCTGCTGTTTTCTCTAAAATTGACCTGCGTAGTGGTTATCATCAAATTAGGATGAAAGAAGGGGATGAATGGAAAACTGCTTTCAAAACTAAATTTGGTTTGTATGAGTGGTTAGTCATGCCGTTTGGTCTTACTAATCCACCTAGTACTTTCATGCGTTTGATGAATCATGTTTTGAGAGATTTTATTGGTTGTTTTGTGGTTGTTTACTTTGATGATATACTTATATACAGCCACACCGAATCTGAACATTGCACTCATATTAGACAAGTTTTGCAAGTGTTACGTGATAATAAACTGTATGCTAATCTTGAGAAGTGTACATTTGCAAAAGATAAGGTCATATTCCTAGGATTGGTTGTTTCTAAGCTTGGAGTAGAGGTAGATCAATCTAAAATTGAATCAATTTAGAATTGGCCTACTCCAATGAATGTAAGTCAAGTGCATAGTTTCCACGGTCTCGCTGGTTTCTATAGGCGCTTTGTGAAAGATTTTAGCACCATTGCTGCACCTTTGAATGATTTGACAAAGAAAGGTGTTCCTTTTGTATGGGGCGCGACCCAAGACATTGCATTTGATACATTGAAACGTTTGCTTACTTCTGCACCATTACTTGCCTTACCTGATTTTTCAAAGCAATTTGAAGTTGAATGTGATGCTAGTGGTATAGGCATAGGTGGCGTTTTGATGCAAGAGGGTCGGCCTATAGCTTATTTTTCTGAGAAATTGACTGGTGCTCGTTAGAATTATTCTATCTATGATAAAGAATTGTATGCACTTGTTAGAGTACTTGAGGTTTGGCAACATTATTTGTGGCCAAAGGAATTCATCATACATTCTGATCATGATGCTTTGAAATACTTGAAAGCTCAATCAAACTTGCATAGAAGATTAGCTAAATGGGTTGAGTTCATTGAGTCTTTTCCTTACATCATTAATTATAAGAAGGGAAAAGAGAATGTTGTTGCTGACGCTCTATCAGGGAAGAACATGCTATTAACCAATCTTGATGTTAAAATTCCTGGATTAGAAGCTATTTGTGCACTTTATGCAACTGACCATGATTTTGTTGAACTATATCGTTTGTGTGCTCTTAGAAACACATGGGAGAAGTATCATATACATGATGGATATTTGTTTCGAGCTAACAAACTATGTATTCCAGAATCGTCGTTGCGTTTGTTCTTAGTGCAGGAATCACATGCTGGTGGTTTGATGGGTCACTTTGGGCGTGAGAAGACGTTGCTCATGCTTGCTGATCACTTTTATTGGCCCAAGATGAGGCGTGATGTGTACAGATTTGTGAGCCGATGTATTACATGCCACAAGTCGAAATCCAAGCTGAAGCCTCACGGTTTGTATACACCTCTCTCTGCACCGACTACTCCATGGGAAGACATTAGTATGGATTTTGTGCTAGGTCTACCTAAAACTCAGAGAGGTCATGATTCTATATTTGTGGTAGTGGATAGGTTCTCTAAGATGGCTCATTTTATTGCCTGCCACAAAAGCGACGATGCGTCGCATGTTGCTAATCTGTTTTTCAGGGACATCGTGAGATTACATGGCGTACCAAAGACGATTGTTTCTGACCGTGATGTGAAGTTCATGAGCTACTTTTGGAAGACCTTATGGGGGAAGCTAGGTACGAAGCTGCTGTTCAGTACTACATGTCATCCCCAAACAGATGGTCAAACGAAGGTGGTGAATAGAACATTGTCACAGATGCTAAGGACCATGAATTAAAAGAATCTATGGGAGTGGGAAGAGTGTTTGCCACATGTTGAGTTTGCTTACAACAGGGCTGTGCATTCAACTACTCAGCTTTGTCCTTTTGAGTTGGTGTATGGTTTCAAGCCATTGATGCCACTTGATATGTTGCCTCTGCCATTACACGAGAGAGTTGATATGGAGGCATCAAAACGTGCTGATTATGTGAAGAAAATACATGAGAAGACTCGAGAGGCTATTGAGAAGAAAGGCAAGAACATTGCTGCTGCAAGGAATCAAGCAAGGAAAGAAGTGTTGTTCGAGCCTGGAGATATGGTCTGGGTACATCTATGCAAGGATATGTTTCCATTACTTTGAAAGTCCAAATTGAAGCCACGTGGTGCTGGTCCTTACAAGGTGTTAGCCAAGATTAATGATAATGCCTACTCGGTTGATATACCTATTGAGGAGTTCGGTGGAGTTAGCAACAGCTTCAACGTTGCTGATTTGTCACGATATGCTGGAGAAGACCTTGGAGCGTCGAGGTCGACACCTTTTGAAGGGGGGGAGATGATGAGGACATCCCTACAATTACACCTACCCCAATTGCTAATGAAGATGTTCCAATTGCAAAGAAGGGTCAATCCAATGAGATAATGATTGGACCAATCACAAGAGCTCGTGCCAAGCTACTAGAACAACAGGTGAACTTGTTTCTTAATGAACCTGGTGTTTTAATTAATGAGAATTTTATACTACCTAAGTCGTTGAATTATTGCATGATCAGGTACTTAGGAGAAGAAGGTGAAGCACGGGGCGAGGAGCTAACGGAACCAGGCGTGTTGATCAATGAAGAATGCACGAGGGAGGAGAGGGAGGAAGCACAAGGAGCTGTCCAAGACGAAGATCAACAAGAGGAGGACGTTCTCTGCCGCGACAGTGAAAAGCATCGTTTCTCTGCCACGGCAGGCTGCCGCGGCAGAGAAAAGCGACTACAACTCTGCCACGGCAGAGCCAGTTTGACCGAACCCAAGTTGGGTCGGTTTGTATCCATAGATGGGTGGGACCAACTCGGATCCACCCTTAGTCCGCCACCTCTTAGGCCCTTAAATAGATGAGGGCGCTCTAGCTTTAGTTTTCAGACCACGTTAAAATATTTTGGAGTTGTTTCTTTCATAGAACCTCTAGAATTACCCTGTGTTCGAATCTACCAACTATAATTGAGTGTGATTTGTTGTTCCATTGGGAATTACTAGATTGCATACTACCGTTCGTGGTCACGGCTGCGTGCACAAGAGTGTGGTGTTGTGAATATCCTATAAGGTTCGAGATCTGTTGCACTGGCTTTAGGGATCGAGCGGGAGAGATCATAGCTACGCGCTAGTTATCTATCATCTATCATCATCATCGCCATCCGCTTACTGAGAAGATCGGGCCACCCCATATCAGGAGCACTGTCGCCAGCTGCCAGAGCGGAAGAGGGCAATGGCATGGTATTCGTGCACGAGCGCATACTAGCGAAAGCTGTTCAAGAAGGAGCGGGCTGCGTTAATTGAGGTGTGCGGAACCCATCGGCGGGAGATCCACCCGGATTTGCATAACCCCGAAGGGAGGCAGGGCTTCGGGGCAGTGCCTGGGCATACGACCTCCACCGTTATCGATGCGGTGCACCGTGAAGAATCCATGAGGAGGAGGAACGCTGCCGGGAACATTGACATCGATTCCGACGCGGAGGAGGCTGGCGGCGATGCGGACAACATCGTCGATGATGGAGACTGCAGGAGCGTCATAGTGGATTAGGGCCACTTAAGCATAAATTAAATCTATGTACGGTATCTTAATGCCCTCTTTGGATCTGGATCACTTGAGTCATGGTCGATTATTGTCATAATCTATATATGTTGGCCATGCTTTAGTTGTCTTTTTCTTTGAAACTAGTCGAAACTCGTCCGATCCTAAATATAAAGTTTGCTTGTTCCTGGCATATCGGATGGGACAATACGCTGACTCTACTCCCAGCACTTGATGGCACAAACATAATTTGGAGTGCGCCAGAGGAGAAGGGATCGAGCGTGTTGTAATAGTGTACTACTCCTGTCCATATATAACTGACTTAGTTTTTTTAGATATTTAATAAATGTGTCTATACCCAAAACATGTCTAGATACATGTTTTAGGTTCCCTGTCTTTCAAACTAATCAAAAGTTGTCAAATTTTGAACAAACAAAGTTATTGCGTTCACATCTGATGGGACAATACGCCGACTCTGCTACTTGATGGCACAACCATAATTCTAGAGTGCACCAGAGGAGATGGGAATCCCATGGAGATGGGAACTAGTAGCTGCATCCATACGCAGGTAAAAAATTAATGTAGTAATATTTAAAAAATTGTAATCTGGTCCACATGACCCCATCACAGACACGTTTCACGCGCCAGATATAAATAAAGACGACACGACTAGTTTAGTTTCAATGATATAATTCAATATATGACGTTACTGTGCCCACATCTTTCTGCTCCTCTTATTAGTCTGCTAGTCCACGCTACATTAAGCACCAGTTGATGAGGATAAAAAATGATAAAATGGCAAATAAAACAATTTTTAAGCTTACCTTTCATCCGGAGAATCGTACAAAGATGAAATTGGCAGGGATTTATTATTTCTCCTGTAGTTAGCCAAAAGATCCTCAAGAACATCCTCAATCACCCCTGCAACTTCTTCATATTCTAATACACCTCCATTATTTGCCCTTTCCTCCCTGTTCCGCTTACCCTTTTGTTTCTTTTCACACCCTTTTCTCGCCGGCACCTCCACTTCTTCATAAATTGGCTACTTACGTACGTTTTCCTCCGAGTGCTCATCACTGTTTTCCTCCACCTGCTGCACTTCCTCAAGTTCTTCGTCTTTGCGCTGCTCTTCCTCCAGTTCTGGCTAAGAAGCCTCATTTTCTGCCACCGAGGTGTGAACAGGGACAATATCATGTGTAACTGGGTTTTTTTACAACCTCTTGATATGACCGAATCCGCCACAACGTTTGCAATTCCTTTTCCTAGCACCCAACCTTGAACCTTTATTGGTGGAGGCTTCGATCCTTAGCTTTCTAGGACTCCCAGGTGGCCTCCTAAGAACTGGTGGTTGAAGTTTGAACCCTGGATCGACAATCTCCCAATCATTTTCATCGTCCATAGGTGGTACGTTTTCTGCATAAGTTGCAGCAAACTTGTCCACAGAGAAATAGTTATCGGCATAGTTCTCTATTTCAGCTCCGCTACCTCTAAGCTTTAAGATGAAGTAAATTGCATGGTGACATGGCAGACAGTAATCTACCACTGCCTGCATGAACAAGTCTTGTTTCGAATGTCTACAGTGTACCTCCGTTCACATCCACGCTTGTATTCTGCATAAACCTCAGCCAATGTTCTGGAACTTCTGACCATCCTCATCTTTATCGTTCTCATTTCCCTAGTTCTTGCATTCAGTAACATAACCACCTTTAGAACTATTTTATGGCCTAAAATTTTTCTTGCACAAATTCTTTGCCTTAAATATGTCTTCACCATTATGCACTGTCTTATTGCATCCAACAAAATAACAATTCCAAGTGTCTTCTTGCCCGAAATCTTATCATTGAAACTCTCTGCCAAATTATTGCAAACAAAATCCACCTTGCTTAACTCACCAAACTTGCTTCTAGCCCATAGCTTGGTGTGATGTTCTTCAAGGTATTTTTTCACCTTTGGCAATACATACTTGTTCTGTAAGTAAGTAGCATGCGTTCTTGGGGTGTATGTGTATGCTGATCGCCACAAGTCCTCTTCAAAGATATTTCCTTTGAACTTCTTCGTGAAGTTAGTAGCGAGGTTCCACATACATTCCCTATGCTCAACCCCAGGAAACACAACATCAACAACATTCTCAAGACCCTCGCATGCACCGGTGTGTATCACCAAGCCTTTAGGGTGACCAATTACTTCCTGTAGTCTCTACATGAACCATGTCCAGCTTTCATTTAATTCACCCTCAAGAACAGCATAAGCTACGGGTATAAGCCAATTATGCGCGTCCAAAGCACAAGCAGAAGCAACATGTCCCCTGAACATCCCTATTAAAGAAGTTGTGCCTATTGCCAAGTATGGCCTGCAACCGTCTAGGAACCCCTTCCAGCATGCCTTCAGGCAGACAAAACATCTCCTGAAGCATATCTTATCAGCCTGCTTATACCTGACCCCCCTCGAGACCTTTTCGCTTCCTTTCACAACCTCGTAATTGATGTCAACAACACTACCAGGTGATGTTATCTCTACCTGAGCTTTGAAACTATACAACATATGAAAACTGTCATTCCACTTGCCTTGAATGAAGTCTAGAGCCATCTCCTTCCCATCAAATACTCTATGGTAAGGAATCAAAATGTTAAACTTTTTGCTAATCTTTGCTCTGAGTTTAGCAGGTCCAATGTTATGATCCTGCCACACCCAGCCAAGTACAGTAGCAGCAATCCACTTGGTAGTCGCTGGTCTAATTTTATCCCTTAAAGAAGTATTAGGGAAGTTGTGTTTCTTTGTGTTTACTTTGATCTGCATTCGATAAGAGTCCAAATAATTCAGAGCTAGTTATCAGCAGAATAAATATGAGAAAGACTGAAACTAAATGTAGCTATTGCAACCTGAAATGGGTGTCCACCCCGCATTGGAGATGCATGTAATCTCCATTTACGCACATTACTTTCCCTATAGTGCACCCTAAATCTCTTTTGGTCGCTCTTTTCAATGATAAATTCAAACCCAACTCTGATTGCATAGGTTGCAACTGCATATCTGCAGTCCTCCACATTCTCAAAGACAGTCCCCTCATCAATTGTAGGATTGTCCCTGTCAAAGTGTATCACTGGCCTATCCTCGTCTTCGTCGTTGTATCTACATCCCATTTCCACATCTTCACATTCCTCTTCCTCATCAGTCCCATAGTCAGGCTCAAAGTTCGAATCAACCAAATATTCCCTACTCTCCATCCTATTTGTTGGGCCACACAGAGATAAACAAAACTTTTTCCCTACGCGGTGATCCCAAGATCCAGCTCAGGTAGAAGGCCACGAGGATTACCACTAGACACGCAGTTGCGGAATCGATGAAGCACGTTGCTTGATGCAGTGCAGTCCTCACGATCCGTTCCTGTTCCACGCCTCACGATCCGTTCCGGTTCCACGATTGTCGAAGTGTTGAACGTACAACACCTCTGGCAGTATCCACACGTACGAGGAGGACCACCGGCGGTGGACTGCTAGGTCCGGTACGGCGGCGACAGGACGGAATGGGGCTAGGGTTTCCAACACATGGAGTGACCTAACCTCGTGCTCTAAGCACCTGCGCCCCAGCTTATATAGGGAGTGAAAGTGCGCTCTACTCACTTGTGGCCCATTCACTAAAAGGCCTATATTAGCCACTGCAAGTCCCACTTGCTAACTAAGTCCATGTCTCTATTTGGGTCCAACCCAAATAGATTTCCTGTTTGGGTCTAACCCAAACTTGCTCCCGCTCTTAAGTGTGTGACCCGATAGGCTCATGGTGACCCGGATACGATCCGAGTCTCACTCGTGACCGATCAGTTGGTAGCGGCTCCTGGCAGAACGTGCCAACTCCCAAGTACCAAAGAGTCATGACTACATGCCTTTCAATGTGACTTTCGTCTAAGTCCCTTTTGCCTCACGATATACCTTATTGGACTATAGGCGAATGATCGTCATCCCTTAAATAGTCCAACTCTCTTTCTCGATCCGAGATAAGTGATTCATCCGACTAACTCTTAGTCGGTTGCCTCGGTTAACACTTAATCGAGTCACGCATGGCCATGCTTTCCGAATCATATCTTCCGAGAGGGCCCAAAGAGTATCTTTCTAGACGGAGGGGAAAAATCCCATCTCGGTTATTCACATCACGTAGCTTGATTCCCAGTCGACCCGAACTCCGCCTTTATAACTTCCTAGTGATGGAACAACGTTTGACAGAACCTAAGTCGGTGATCCTCAACTCGGATTGTGCAATAACCTCAGGTCTAAGGATTACATTGATTGAGATATGCAAATGACGACTTGTTCGTTGCATCTCAATATGGGTCAGTCCGACTCGCTAAACTCTTTAGCCGAATCCATGTAAGTCGGAATAGCATCTCCATGCCCATGACAAGTGGAACCTAGTCATTTGCTGACTTTCACATTGGTCTAAGTTGTGTGTCCAGCACAACCTCAATGACCAAGGACAATTAGCATGAACAACATGAATATATAGTTCCACAATCGAATCACATATTCGATGATACATATCAGTAGTTCATACATGGACTATAATTTTATGAATACATTGGGAAATATCATCAACCATGATTGCCTCTAGGGCATTTTCCCAACACTATCAGGGTCAGGAGCCACGTCTGGATATGCTTTCTCATCATCATCCGCACTGCCACACATTTCAGTGCCTTCATGCTCGCTTGACAAATCATCATGCTCAAGGACAAGCTGTACAGACGTCCTGCAATTACCAACACATATCCTTGCCATCACCACGAGACTAGAAATGCTAATTGGGGTATGCAGAAAAGGAATCACAATTCTTACCCTTCAATGTGGACACACGACACCTTCTCCGGGCTCCATACCTCCAAAGCTCTGCACCCCGCTTCCTCTTCCCCTGTTTCGTTGTCCTCTGTGCTCTCCAGACTTGAAGGAGATTCCATGCTCTCAAGCCGCGCAAGACCCATCTCCGTGTTCTCAAGCCTCCAAGTTTCGATCTCCGAGCAGGATCCGGATCATCAGCATCGTTGGGCCCCTAACCCAACGGCCGACTCTCAGTTTTCGTTTCCAGACGCGCCTGGGCGGTGGCCGGTGGCAAGGAGACAGGGTAGGGAGGGGAGGGGAGGGGACGTGAGGGGATGGTAGGGAGGGGAGGGTGGGAGGACGATGGCCCAAGGGGATGACGAGAGCGGTGCACGACTGAGCGGAGTGGCGGCGGAAGGAGCAGAGGAGCGGAGTGGCGGCGTAAGGAGCAGAGGAGCGGAGCTAGTTGCAACAAAGCATGGAAAATTGCACAATAATGTGTTCGTGGGCGGCACTAGCCCTCAAACCTGGGACGCGCACCGTCAAAAGTGGAGGAGGCGGGCCCGCCAGTTAGAAAATATGCCACCTGTCAGCGCACTATGCACGGTAGTACTTCACGGAATTTTTTATCAGGTCCCACATGTCAGTCTGTTTGATCAAAACTTGCGTGTAGTGCATGGCTGGTTCATGCGCTAGTTCCGAAAAAAGCCCGTTGATCCAAACTTGAAGTGGCAGTTCCGCTTCTTCTCCCTCGTCTCCTTGTCTCCTCGCAGTGGCAGTTCTGCTTCGTCTCCCTCGTCTATTATCCTCTTCTTCTTGTCCTCGCAGTGGTAGTTCTTCTTTCTTCCTTGATCAAAACATTCCCGCACGTAAGCCATGGCCAGTAGTCGGATGAAGAGGAACTGGTCCGATCTCCTGGCTGACCCACTTTGCAAGATCGCCGACTACTTGCTGGAGAAAGAGGAGTACATCGACACCTATGCTGCTTGTCGGGAAGTCTGCACCGGTTGGCGCCGCACTTTAAAGGTGCCCGAATTCGATCTCGACAACTGGATCATGATAGATCACACACTTCCATACGTTGGCGACTTCACCTTCCTCAACCTCACCACTGGTCGTTGCTTTAGGACGAATCTAGTGGACGTCCATCGCAGGTTCACATTCACATCCGATATATATATATATAACATTCATTTATTGGTATTTTCCACTGTAAACATCTTAGTGCTAACTGATGCCCTTTTCTTCCAAAAGATTCTACTTCGTCGGTGTTTCTCATGGCGTCATCATGCTTGCTCAGAGGGTGGAGCCATACCAGATTCGGCTTCTGAACCCAATCACTCATAAGTCTAACACTAAGTTTCAAGCACACATACCATATGATCTTTTGCAATCTCTCATCGTGACGAAGTCCCCGACGATGGTGTTCGTTTGCAGTGATAGTCGAGATCATATTGCATGGGAAGATGAGAGCACCCGAACGAGGCAAATCAATGAATCTTTTGGAGAAGGATTGTATTCGCCACCTCTTGATATGCTTCTGAACTGCATGACGGCACTCCGGGGGGAAGTATATGCATTACTTGAGAATGGAGACATCTTGTCGACCAACATCTAGTTAGAGCAGCGTGCGAGCACTCTCACGATGGCCAAAATAATTTCAGCCCCAGTCTTTGAACAGGTACGCGGAACTTACAAATTTTACCTTGTGGAGTCAGATGGTGATCTGCTTCTTGTGTGGAACGGGGATTGTGCCAAAGGGCAACCAATGTTGTACCGGGTGGACACGGAGAACCTCTCTCTCGAGCCCGTCGGTGACATTGGAAGTCGTGCCCTCTTTGTTGATTACAATCGGTCTATCTCCATTGACACCAGGTTACACCCCACAGTCAAACCCGGTTGCATATACTACAGGAATTATATCAGACTGTACGATCATGAGGTTCAAGCCCGAGAAGAGGAACCAACAATGGTAATGCATGGCTTAAGTCTAGAACATACACCGAGGCCTTACCCTCTGGACGAGATACTGGCAGCACATTGCAGACGGAGAGAGTTCTCTGAACATCTGTTGCAGCACGCGGGAGCCGCCGATGATGAAATATATAGGGGAGAATGAATCCTATATTCATCCTAGGTTATTTGCTAGCATTTTTATGTCTATTTTTCGAAGTAGAAATTTGTACTGTATTTATATTATTTCGATCAGCAGTATGCGTATTACCTTTCGGACAAAATTGTAATGTATTTAATTTTAGTACTTCCAGAATTCAAAGTATTTATTTTTAGTAGCTTCTTTCAGAATTCTCTGTGTTCGACAGTCAGAGCCGGCGACGGCCATCAGCTCAGCGCCGGAATTCAGGTTCCACATGGAAAATTGCACAATAATGTGTTGGTGGGCGGCGCCAGCCCTCAAACCTAGGATGCGCGCCGTCGAAGGTGGAGGAGGTGGGCCCGCTAGTCAGAAAACATGCCACGTCGGCATCCCCTGTTTCTGATGCCCTTTAAAAAAGGAAAACATGCCACGTCGTCATCCCCTGTTTCTGATGGTGTTGCTACAATCGACGGTACATGGTGGCATAGAAATAATATCGTATAAACATAAGGGCACAATCGTCAACATTTCTAAAATGAAACCCGGTCTCCTACCTGTCCTGGTACATTGCCCGATGAGGTGGATAGCCACGACCGATCTTTTTAATATGTTCACGCTCTTATGCTGAGAAGGGAAATAAAGATTGAGCGGTTAATGCAACGAGTGTTGAATTATTACCCTCTAAGGAAATGGGAGATGGTTATTTTCACGCGTGCCCGTAGTCCAAACCTACTGTCAATCTTTCACTCCCCTTCTCCGACAAACCACATTTCACCTTGCATAGCTCCTCCGCACCACACCACCTAGGGTACAACCGCTGAAACTAGGGTATTTAGCCCCTCTAAGGTAGGCCATGAAGCTCTACTTCAAGGCCAGTCTCCCATTGCCCTGCTAGGCGGATGATTTCCCAGAATGTGCCGAATCATCCGCGGCGGCGATGTTGGCATCATCAGCGCCAGATGCGGCAAGCAGGGCCAAGAGAGCAATGTGGAGAAATCACGCGGCGGCATTATGGCATGCTCTAGGTAGTGGGAACAAGGTACATATCAAATCATTCATGAGAGCATGTTGCCGAGGGTACACACCCTCAAACAGGGCAGCGCCAAGGTCTAGGAACTCTCGCGTCCATGCTTCGGCGCGGGCTACCTTACCGCAGTGGGGGAGGCTGAGAACACGCCGTCTGCGGCAAAGACGCTCCATCCTATGCACCGTCGGAGACCGTACCATGGCGGTGACCAAGCATCTACACTCAGCTCAGCGCCGGAATTCAGATTCGAGTTCACACGGACCTATGATCCCAAGAAGGAGATATCGGATTTCAGTTTTGAAGAAATCGTTGCAGTGGCGCGGATGGTCTAACTGAACCGCGACAGGCGCATGCAAATCGCTCATGCATGAACGATGCAGATTTCTTGTAGTTTGGCAGGAAGACAATAGATCAGTTTGGGTTAAATGATTAAAGAACTTATGTCCTCTCAAGGCAATTGGCCAGCCAACTTTTCTGGTGGATATCTGTAGTTTCTTCAGTGTAGTGTAGTTAAGTTCAGAGTGAAGAATGGCTTTTGTAGATGAAATGCTGACGAATTGTTCTATAAACTAGTAGGAAATTTAGCCCACTTTTGTGCAGGTATAAGACCCTTTTGTATGGAAGTACTACTATTGTAAGCAAATACTATCAAGTATCTATTTCCTTCAATTACTAGTCATGGTTAAATCCAGTTAACTGACATTTTTTATTTCAAACTACAGATTTTGCGTCTGCTGTCTGTGCTGTAAACCATTTTTCCTTTATCTTGTTTTGTCTGCAAAATGGTCCTACAGTTCAACATGTTACAAATATAGCTACCTTGTACTTGAAGAGGAGATGGACTACATTTTCCTGGCATCCACCGAATTGACATTGCTCATTGCCAGACCACCCTCTTTTCATGAGGTTGTCCTTGGTTATTCACTGAAATTATAAAGCACGTTGTTAAACTACATCTATTCAAACTATTACACATACACACTACATAAAGTTCATTACCCACACATACTACATCGATTCAAACTATTACACACACATACTACTTCAAACTATTACACACACGTACTACATCGATTCAAACTATTACACATTTTTAGTCGATGCTAACTTCCTGCTACGCTCTCCATACTACAAATTCATTAGCCACACATACCACGGCAATTCACTAGCGCTCTGTCTTCACTCGAGGGAAATCAGAACCACCAACTCATCCAAGCCCAGTTCCCCCACCGAATGTGTGTGCGCCGTCACGAAACGGTGGTGGTCCTATGCCATCGATCGTTCCAGGCCAACACTGTAGGCGACGAGGACGCTTTCGGGTAGCCTCTTTGGGGCCCTGAATGCCATGTACCGATTTCAGAACCTCCTCCAAGAGGATGATGACCGGGTGCTTCCAGCAAAGCTGTTGCCCTGCCCTCCTTGGAATTTGCACCTCGTACATCTTAGGAACGACGTCAGGATCTTTTAGCCACGCCTTTACCTCGATGACCCATCTGTCGCTCGGTGGCACGATTTCCACCAGCTCGGTGCCAAGGCTACTGACGACCTGCTTGAGGGCCTCTGGCTCCCAAGCATCCAATGGGAGGCCCTCAATGCCGAGTTTGGAGAAGAAACAAAGCGGCCCAAGCGATTGTCCCACCCACAGGCACGATGCCAACACATGAAGCTCATTTTCTCCCCACAGCACTCGAAACAACGGGAAGAATGTAGAACACGCTCTGTGTATGAGCTGTGCTTGAACCGGATGAAAAAATCGAATGGCGACACGCATACCTCAATCTTGACCTCATTTCGTCTGATCCCAAAACGAGACCTGAAAGCCGACAACAACTCTGCCGACAACACGACGGGACGGACGCCCAGCACGGTGGCCATGAGAGCGTGGTCATCGAACTTCTGTGCTAGGGGTACCATGCTTAGAGTGCGTGGCAGCATGCAACTTCCCAAGGCCGGTCGCCGGCCTGGATCGCCCGACGGGACGCGCTCCACCGTGCGAGAAGGACTAGCCAGAGGCAAGATATTAGTCCGAGGACGTGAAGCTCCGATACGATGGATGATGCAACAACGACGGCTGCGAGCTTCGATTAGAGACGTGGGAGGTTGATCGGACATGAGGGGGACACAAATTAGAGCAAGTGTGAGCTCCGGTCTGAGACGAGCAGGCCGAGCTGAGAAAATGTTATGGGGAGGGGAGCAGGAGAGAAGACTAGAGCAGAGCAAAGAAATAAACCTCGTCCAGTTAGGGATCTAGTCCATGCAGGGGTAAGCTAGTCCACGATTGCAAAAGATAACGGGGAATACTGACAGGGCGAGCCAAGAAGAGTTGACCTAATGGCGGTATTTGAGTTCAACCATTTTTCGTCTGGTTCAAACGACCGTTTGGTTGTTAGATTTGTATTCAGCCCCATTTGGCCCTTCTGGACAATTGACGGTTCTACTATGGCCCCTCCGCACGATTGATGACAACTCGTGTACCGCGGTGCACTCGCCCGGGAAGTTTGGTACTACAAACGAACAATCCCCCTTGGTCGTTCCCCTCCATGGCGATGTGGTACCGTCGCCATCGCCATGCGATTCCGACCGTTCCTTGACGTCCTAGCCGCCACCGTGACACAAGATGGGTCAGTCGATGATGCTTCATCGACTGTTCCAATGCGATTTGGCACCCGAGCGCTCCCTTGACCACGTCGCCTACACCATGACACCTAGGGTTAGGGTGTTGACGGTGATCTGTAGCTTCGCCGCTTCCATGGTGTTGTTCTGGTCCCCTAGTGGCTATGTGGTGCTTCCAGCGCCTTCGTGATCTTGTGGTTGCCGTGTTTGTGGCCTGGCGCGGGTCGCAGCGCCTTCGGGTGCTCCTCGTGCCGCTGTCAACACCACCATCGGCCACACTGCTTCCTCTTCTAAAACTTGCAAGGACCACCAGTGAGTTTTCCTTCCTTGCCACTCTCTGTTCTCTATGTCACCTTGCTACCCTCCATGTGGTTGCTTATTGTGAATCATGACAGTGGCTTATGTCAGTGAACTATTGTCTGATCTTTTACTTACTGCCCTGTACTTGCTTGGTGAGGCTATGGTTAGCATCTGTCTTAAGATTGATCCACGAATTCTAATTGCTATGCTTTGGAATGAGAGCCTCAGAGTTGGATATCTGTTGTAAATGTTATCTGGTGATAGAAATGATTCCTAGCTATTGTTTTAGGAAAATGATTAAGCTTTTCCTTGAGAATATTTGGCTATGGAGCCTATGTATCTGGATTACTTAGTTAGTATGGGTCTTTGTAACACCTTCCATTGAATGGTACACAATCCCTATCTAATTCCAAGTTTCTCCTAAACTGCACTCTGTATTGGCTTATATTGTAAGCATTGAAGAACTTCTAGCAAATACAGTGTTTTACTTGTTTAATATATTGGCCTATGATACTGGTGTGAGGCACTTCTAGGTAAAAACAAATGTTTTTACCTGTTGTGTCCCTTCCCATGTGTTCCATGTGTTAGTTATGGAAATGATTCCTAAATCGTTTAGGAAGATGAGTATGTGGGTTTAAGAAAGTGGACTTGATCTTGTACTCAAGCAACATCGAATCTGTTCGGTATAGAGGTGATACCCTCTAGGGATGTGCCCTATACCCTAGCAGTTGCGGCTCATATAAATCTAGTTAAAACTAGATGATAGGGTTGATGATGCTGGTCTGAAACCCTTTGTGTAAGAACATATGTTTTATAGTGGCTATTTATTATATCCCATGACGAAGTATACACCCCACTTGGGTGTATCTTTGAGGATTCTTCTTAACCAACAGATCTTTACTTTCTGAATGGATAAGCACATATACAAAGCATGTGTGCTTTATGAATGATCAACCTGTTAGTAATTGGTGAAGAGATGTGGTTGTTGCCTTGTCCTAGCCTTGCTGATGAGCTTGTAGATCAGCTTCTAGAATTGCTACTCCTCCTTGTCCTGGCTCTGCACTTCATAAACCACCCCCATATAGGTCACCATCTTGTTGATGATCTGATTGGTTTTCTGTGGTGAATGGTTGGTTTATCTCTTGGGAATCTGGCAAGATCTGAGGTGATGTTGGGTGTGTTCTTGATAGCTTGTGATGATGTGAGACTGAGGTAAAAGGTAGCAGCTGTGTTGTGGCTATATGGCCTCTTCTATATGTATTGGGTTGCTGCTACTGTGTTGACAACACACAACATGCATGTAGTGACAGAGCTGCTTACCCGCGGGCTCCACTGCACTCAAGTTTCAGTGGTTTAGATATTTGACTATGGATTGGTTTAAATCCCAGTTGGTATTATCCTCAAATTGTTATTTTTTCTCTACTAAAATGGTGAAGCTTTCCCCAGGCCAATGATGTTGTACTGAAGCTTAAGATTTGAAAAGAATAGACTCTACGCTTGATGGGTTTTGTACCATCTTTAAAAGATTTGGCTCAGTGATGTTTGGAAAATAGTGCATTACACTATTAAAAACTGAGAGCAAAACTAAATCTAACCCTCTCTTTCTTTATTTCTACTTCTGTCTTCTTTGCAAGTAGAAGACCAAGTGATCAGGAGAAAGAGTTTAGGATTAGTTTAGGACTCGATAAGTATTAGTTTAGGGCTTTCTTTTATTTCTTTTGTAATATGTTATTTCTACTCTTTGTAAAGATCAATGTAATATATATTCATTATTTAATAAGGCTTTTATTTCTTTGAGAATGTCTTTGTGATTTCTTTACTTCAAATAGATTTGTATTTATTCAATACTTGTGGAATAAAGGAAAGAATTAAGAAGTATTATTTGAGTTATACTCTTATATTGTTATCAATTTCCTTTATTGTTTTATAAATGTGATATCTTGAAACAATAATAATAACTAATTCTTTTTTGAAATCAAATAAATACTGATTACCTCTAATTTTCTAACCTTATTCAAATGTTTTAAATATGAAATCAATTTATTCACCCGAGAACATTATAATCCCTAAGGATTAAAGGTTAAGGATTGATTTGTAACTAGGTAATTATAGTTGATATCTCAACCCAGAGTGAGATATTGATATAACCTCCTAATGTGATCTTTATTAAAGATTTCTCCACAATTCCTATCCTCAACACTTCACTAAGCTTGGGTCCTAGTTAAGGAATTCCTTTCCTAAATATACTCTATTTAAATCTTTCATCTGCTTCACTAAGATCTCTTCTGTCTAACTGACCTAGTCATCTGGCTCCACCATATCCATCATCATATGATGACATGGTCATGTTACTTCTACCATATTCCTTCATTCTGCTCCTAGTATATATATACAACTTCTATTTATAAACTTTCCTTGAGGAATTCATCTAATTAGTTCTCCCTTCATTAATCCACTCTTGCACATTCTTACTTTACTACACAACTTGCACTTCTTAACTACCCTAGATAGATCCATGAATGTAGTTGTTTCTAACTCCCTCCATAAACTCCTGTATATTAGCCTTGTATCTATTTCTAAGGCTTGCAAGGTTACAATTCCCTTTATACCACATGTGGTATCAAACCCCTAGAATGGGTAGGATACTACTCTTCTCAATATAAGTTTGTTCTTGTTATTAGCTTGGTTAAGCTACTTTGCCTCCAACTACTCCATACAACTAATATTATATATTTCATCTCACCCTAGCTTGACTTATCATGATCAAGCTAGACGATTCAACTTACTAGGGCTTTACCTAATTTGGTATACTCACAACTCTTCTCTACCAGTTGGTCATCTATTCTCAAATGACTTGGGAATAATTACCACCAACCTTTCATCAAGCAAAGCTTAGGTGTAATACCTCGGACATTACGCTCTAAGTTCAAGTCTGGATGGACCAAAAGTGGATAAGTGACTCTACCGCGGAGGCCTAATGCCACCCACTTGTAGGCCCGTCGAAGCGGAGTAGGGCACGGTACCGGCCTACCACCTTACCCACTTTCAAGAACATCGGGACAAGAGTGAACGGCGTAAGCGACAGGTAATGTGACCATGGCATACACAAATGAGTATGTATGCCTGCGATTTACAATAGACATCAGAGTCACACCATCTAAAAGAAATAGAAATAGGAATATTCAACGCCATACGGTAAGATCCAAATATCCTAGATAGATATAATATTTTAGAATACATCCTCAAACATCACTCAATAGAGTATCAAGCAGAAGAGGGATACATGATCCAAGTACGGTTAAGAAGCAAATGGGCATAAGATGCCCTGAAAATAAGCACATCCCCCCATAGATATCACGGATCTCCAACCCCGGAATCGCTACACCGGATAGTCGTTGCCACCATCATCTGTCTCCTCAACCCAGTAACCTTCTTGAGAGTATACCTGTCCATCTGAACCAAATATTTATCGTGTGAGACCCTAGGGGTACTCAGCAAGTCTTAATGCATCTAAAGGGAACAACCTGGGGGTGACGCAATTGCAGCGAAATATCATATCTATAAAGAGCTATGGAGACTCACTACACATCCGCCCAACTAGAGATGGACGGACGCCCGTTATTTAAAAGCAACAGTTATATAAACAACATAAATAACCTCGCTCGTCCTCCTTGCTTACCGACGAGAAGGCGGAAGAACAACCCATCCGTTAGCAATTTTATTAACCATTCCATGAGTGTTGTACTAATTACTAGTCATGTTTTAGTCAGATTAAATGCGGTACTTTAGTTATGCTTGTCTATGATCGAGAAACTGTGCTCCAAGTCGTCCATAACCGCGGACACGGCTTTCAGAAAGATTTACCCTGTAGGGGTGCACAAATATCAACACACACACGATCAACCTCAGGAAGAACCAAATAAAATGCAACGAGGCCTCACGACAAAGCATTCATAGGATTCATAAATTATTTCAGGGGGCCACCCCACTAAGCTACCCGCAACGAAGTTGTCCGGCTCCGAGACGGACCCAGGGTTTGCGTCAATGGTTGTAAACCACTGGGAACCCGAAAGTGTGACTAGGCTTGTCGATACCGCGAAAACATTCCACGTTCCAAAACAGTACAGGTGGTCCATGCACAATCGTAAATAAAGCAGTAAAGCATGGCATAAGTACATGATAGTAATATAGCCCCAAACTAGTTTGTGGCCCCAAGAAATAAAGTGTGAATCAAGCTCAAACAAAGGGGGATCCATAGGGTCTCCCATATGTGGATAGTGTGAATAGTCAAGGAACAGAAATCAAGTACTCGGGGTCCTACGGGACACAAGTGAGCTTAAAGAACCAAATAACAATTAATGCTCACTGATGCCTCTTTCATTAGTTCTCTACTAATATTAAGTTGTTTAGGTACCTCATTATCCAAGGACTCGCACAAACCCTACACATGCAATTCTACGACTCGCATGGCTCAAACAACTCCTGCAGTAATGGCTCATGGGATGGAGGTACAAGCTTCGGTGTGGTTTAAAAGTAAAGGCTATGCAATACTTGGGATTCAATTTCATGCAATTGCAACTCAATGATGCAAGAGTAAGATAGAAGCATAGGTACTATATGTATGCAAGCATGGGGAATTGCTTGCCTGGCAGTTCAGTTGCAGGATAGGAAGGATTCGGGTAATACTCCTGAGGCTCTTGGTATTCTCCTTGCTCAGTGTCTATCCGGATAAAAACCAAACACACAAGGGGCTGAAATAAATACATTGCACAATCATATAAATAATATGCATGAAGCAAACAAATATGCCATGATGGAATGATGCACAACTTACATGGCATAGCATAGCATGGCATGGGTGAGATGTGGGGTACAAGAACAAAGCATTTTATTAAGTTTTTAGTCATGTTTGGCTCCCATAAACATTGCTGTATACTTAATATTTATATGATGCATGCCTCAATTCATAACATGGAATGCATAGATAGAACAGCCGCGTCGCACTAATTGATTTAGACATATTATTTGTTGAATTTGGAGTTACGGAATTAAAGTTATGGATTTATTAAGATAAAGACATTTGTTGACATTTAAATAATTTCGAAGTTTTAAATTGATCAAAAATTATTTTAACTAGCATATTCATAATCCTTGCATTTTTCTGATCTCAAAACATATATCAAAGGCACTATTTGGAATTAGCAATATAAAGTTGAGATTTAATCATGATTTAAGCATTTATCAATATCCTCAAAATATTTATTATTTTCCAACATGGCACAATTAAAACAAAGATCATATTCATGTTCAGTATTTAAAAACAACAAATTTGATGTTTTGAGTTTTTCCCCAAACAGTATAGACCCTACTTCTAAAATGTGGTCAAAGTTCCATGTTTGAAATTGCTAGTTTTGTTTAAAACATTCTGATTTGGACTGACCGTGAAGAAAGATCTGTTGGGAATTTGACATTTTTGATAAGAGCATAGTTGTAGAGGAGGATGATCTCTACAACTTTGGTGTTTACAAGATTTTCAAAATTGGTAAGGGAGTATGAGTTCTGGAATGATTTTGGAGGCCAACTGATAACAGGAAAAACTAGAACAGAGGACTGTTAGCATCTTCTGTCTTGGTTTGATCCTGGAGACAAAACTGGAATGAAATAGAGTTTGTCGTAGAAGAGTTATTTGTAGCCCAGGACTAGATCTACAACTTTCGTGTTTACGGCATTCACAGATTCGGAGGGGAACACGCTTTTCTAGTGGTGTTTTGGCAGCATAAAAATATTAAAAACTGTTTTCTGAATTTTTGTTAAGTGTTGACGCGAAGAGCCGAATTTCGTCAGCAGAAACTGTGAGATCGGGCAAAGTTTCGAGGATGATTCAGGGAGCTACGGACCTTCGTTTGAAGCGACGTTTTCTACATTGGCAAGATGGTAAAACCGAGAACATCCAGATGTGATGATCCACGCTGGCGGATGACGGAAGCGGTTGGAAACATGCGATGAACATAGCAAACATGAGTATCATCTGGTTGTCAAACTCTGTCAGTTTTGGCAAAGAGAGGTGCTGATCTTCTAGCGATGATTGCGAGAACTACATGCCTCATATTAGGACACAGTTTCATGCTGACGGGATCTAGGTACACCGGGAAGAAGGTCAGGTACTTAAATGAGGCTGGGGTTGCTGGAGTTGGTCGGATCCAGGACGGATTCAGAGGGTCAACAGAGGGTTGCGCGCGCACACGCTGACATCAAACACGGCGAGCGGTGAGGACGGCTTCGAATGGTGGTGGCGTTCGATGGCACGGGAGAGGAAGGGGAGGTGACGGGGAGAAGCAGGAGCTCACCCACGAGCTTCTTATGAAGCGGCGCTTGCTGTCGTGGACGAGGACGGCGCCGCAGCACACGGTCGGTGACGGTGTCGCTACGGGTTCACGAGGACGATGGCGAGGTGATCGTGCTTCTCCTCCACGTCCAGGTGGTCGAAAAGCTTCAAGATGTACTTGTGCAGCTCCAGAACACAGGCGCTTGGCTTGGATGGCAGCAGGACATCAGCGAGCTAGGGTGAATGGCATGGCATGGGGTGTGGTTTTTTTTATTTGTGCAGCTTGGCATGGAGAGGATGAAGAGAAGATGGAGGTCGTTCTGGATCTCGATCCAGATGCGTGTGGATGGGGATGAGCTCCTCTATTGCTGCTGCTTGCTTTACGACAAAAGATAGGGAGAAAGAGGACAGCACGTGAGGAGCATGGGGTGGTGCCGGCTCGGGCTGCACGTGAGGCGCCAGGAAGAAAAACAGGAGCGACCTTGCTGCTCTGAAGCTTTCTGTTTGCCTAAAGAGCTATAGAGACTGAAAATGTTGCTGCCTATAAGAAGCTTTAGAACCCGATTTGAAGGAGGAGATTTGAAATTAAACCGGAACAGTAACCAAAGGAACACAAGGAGGTTAGAAGGCAGATAAACAAAGTCTCCAAGTATTGCCATACTTGGTTATTTGCAAGAATAAGGAATTGGCCAGATTTTGGAGGATTGACACCAATATGATTTCTAGCAACAAAAAGCATTTGTACTGTCTAGAATCTGCTGTAGGAAAAGATAATAGAGATAACGATAGCCATGTAAAAAAATAGAGTCAAGAGGGGAAAAAATAATAGGAAGGTAGGAAAAATGTTGCCCACAAAACTATCTGGGCATCTCACAAGAATAATAAGAGAAAAAGAAGAACAGGATCCATATGAATCTATATGTGAGCTAAGAGTTAAAATGCCAAGATAAATATACAATGCCCACATATATAAGATATGGTAGAAATAGATGGTATCAAAAGGAAGTTGCCTTGATCAAGTTAGTAGGTGGAATGATTTTAAAAGAGATGCCCTTAACTCAACTTAGGCATATCACAATAATCAAGAAACAAATACAGTATATGAAGAAGCAAATTGTTAAAGAGACAATGCAATATGAAGAGAAGAACCAAATGAAATAGGTCTTAATATGATACTCAAATGCAATGTGGCATGATGACATGAGCATGATATTATGATGATGCATTAATTACTATGTAGGGGCAGTATTATATTGATTGAAACCATGTAGCATTACAATGTTAGACATTTGGGATGCTACAACTCTCCCCCACTAAACAAGAATCTCGCCCCAAGATTCTAGGAAGAAGAAGGCTCAAAGAGGATAGGGTACTCGGAACGGAGGTCGTCCTCACACTCCCAAGTGGCGTCATCGACGGAATGGTGCAACCACTGCACCTTGCAGAACTTGATAGACTTGTTGCAAGTCTTTCGTTCTACGACTTCAAGGATTTTAACGAGGTGTTCTTTATAGGAGAGATCCTCTTGGAGGTTGATGAGCTCGTGATCCATGGTCTTGTCAGGATCCTTGAAGCACTTCTTCAGTTGAGAGATGTGGAAGACATCATGAACCTTGAGTTGTTCAGGAAGCTCGAGAGCATAAGCCACTTCTCCTCTTTTGCCACGGATCTTGAAAGGACCAATGTATCTAGGCGCGAGCTTGCCTTTCATACCAAAGCGATGAGTGCCTCTCATGGGAGTGACACAAAGATAAACGAGATCACCAGGGATATACTCCATGTCCGTGTGTTTTCTATCATAGTTGCTCTTCTGGCGACTTTGAGCAACCTTCAAATTTTCAAGGATGATGTGAACCTTTTCCTCCGCTTGAGTGACAATGTCGGGGCCAAAGAATTTCCTTTCACCTGCGCCCGACCAACCAATCGGAGTTCGGCACTTGCGGCCATAGAGAACCTCAAATGGTGCCATCTTGAGACTTTTCTGGAAGCTGTTGTTGTAGGAGAACTCAGCATAAGGAAGGCATTCTTCCCACTTCATGCTGAAAGAGATGACACAAGCACGAAGCATATCTTCCAGAATCTGATTGATCCTTTCAACTTGTCCTTGCGACTGAGGGTGGTAAGCTGTGCTGAAGTTTAGCTTTGTTCCCAAGCCTTGTTGGAAACTTTCCTAGTACTTGGAGGTAAAGATACTCCCACGGTCTAAGCTAATTAGAAGAGGAACCCCATACAGAGAGACAATTCTGTTGATATAGAGCTCAGCCAGCTGACTACCAGAAATTGTTTCCTTGACTAGAAAGAAGTGAGCCACTGTTGAGAGCCTGTCAATGACAACAAAGATTGCATTGTTGCCTTTTTGCGACCTTGGAAAACCAGTTATGAAGTCCATCTCTACTTTCTCCCATTTCCATTCTGGAGGCTTCAAAGGTTGAAGAAGGCCAGAAGGTTTTTGATGAACAACTTTCACTCTGCGGCAGACATCACACTCGGAGACATACTTGGCACAATATCGTTTCAACCCCGGCCACCAATATTGTGTTTTCAGGTCCATGTACATCTTAGTGCTGCCAGGGTGGGTAGAAAGAACATAATCATGAGTTTCTTTAAGAACTTGCTCTCTCAAACCCGGATACTTTGGAACAAACATCCGGTGCTTAAAGAATAGAGTGCCTTGGTCATCAAGATGGAAAGATTCATACTTCGGAAGTTGAATCTTGGAGATGATGTTTTTAGTGTAAGCATCACCGAGCTGAATGGAACGGACCTTTTCTTCCAAGAGAGGGGTAGCTATCAAGTTATGAATATAGCCCTAAGGTACAAGCTCGGGGTTGAGTTGACAGAATTCCTCGCACAAGAGAGGTTGTTGTTCTTCCACCATGAGGTTGTTCACATATGCCATACGATTGAGGGCATCGACCACCACATTTGCTTTGCCCGGAGTGTAGTTGATCGAAAGATCAAAGTCGTTGATGGTTTCAATCCATCTCCTTTGGCGAAGGTTGAGGTCCGGCTGAGTGAAGATATACTTCAGGCTTTTGTGGTCAGAAAAGATCTCACAACGGTTTCCAAGCAAGTAGTGCCTCCATACCTTCAGAGCGAAGACAACCGCTGCAAGTTCAAGATCATGTGTTGGATAGTTGAGCTCATGAGTTTTCAACTAACGGGAAGCATAAGCAATGACTTGCTTGTCTTGCAAGAGGACCGCGCCAAGTCCTTGGAGAGAGGCATCACAAAAGATCTGAAACGGTTCTGATGTATCTAGAGGAATCAAGACAGGTGTGGAGGTAAGCTTTTCCTTGAGAGTTTCAAAGCTTGCTTGACACGCCGGTGACCAAAGATATTTCTTCCCTTTCTTGAGGAGATCGGTAAGAGGCTTAGCAAGTTTTGAGAAGTTCTGAATGAACCGACGACAATAACTAGCCAATCCAAGGAAACTCCGTACTTCTTTAACATTTTTGGGAGGGAGCCACTCCACAATTGGACGCACAGTTTCTGGGTTGACAGCAATGCCCTTAGCAGAAATGACATGCCCCAGATAGGTGACTTCGGAAAGCCAAAATTCACACTTGGAGAACTTTGCATACAGACGGTTGTCATGAAGCTTGGTAAGAACACAATGGAGATGTTCCGCATGCTCTTCTTTTGACATGGAATATACCAGAATATCATCAAGATAGACCACCATGAACTTATCAAGGTACTCCATGAAAACTGAGTTCATAAGCCTTGAGAATGTAGCGGGAGCATTGGTGAGGCCGGAGGACATGACCATGTACTTGTACATGCCATAGCGGGTGGTGAAAGCTGTTTTAGGAACATCTTCCTTGCGAATCTTGATTTGATGATAACCACTTCTCAAGTCAAGCTTGGAGAATACCACTACTCCTGCAAGTTGATCGAAGAGGTCATTGATCCACGGAAGGGGATATTTATTCTTGATGGTTTTGCATTGAGAGCTCGGTAGTCAACACAAAGTCGATCAGTCCGGTCTCGCTTCTTCACAAAGATTGTTGGGCTGCCCCAAGAGGAAGTGCTATGTTGAATGAAACCCAACTTTTCTTGTTCATCAAGCTGCCGTTTGAGTTCATCCAACTCTACAAGACCCATTTTATAAGGCCGCTTGGAGATAGGACCGGTTCCAGGTTCAAGAGCAATCACAAACTTGACCTCTCGTTCAGGAGGCATACCTGGTAACTCTTCTGGAAACACATCTAGAAACTCACAAACCATAGGAACATTTTGCAAGGCTTCCATAACATCAATGTTTTGGACACCCAAAGAGTAGAGCTGAATAGAAGGAGTTTTCCTTGGAGAATAGACTATGTGGCCTTCAGGAATTTTCAAGGAAACCGAGTGTTCAGCACAATCAATCACAGCTTCATTGTCTTTCAACCAGTCCATGCACAAGATGACATCAATATCTAAGTTGCCCAGAATAATCAAGGAAGCCAGAAATGAAGAACCACCAATTAGAATTTGATTGCCATGACTGATCTTGGAAGATGCCATAGTTGCTCCAAGAGGGAAAACCATTAAACGTTTAGGAAGAGAATCCATAGCCAGCTCATGTTCATTTGAAAACTTGTGAGACACAAAAGAATGTGATGCTCCAGAATCAAATAAAACTCGTGCAGGGACTAAGTTAACGGGAAGCGTATCCATCACAACTCCAGGTGCATGTTCAGCTTGAACCATGTTGATGTTGTTGGCACGAGCAATAGTGGACCCGGGCTTAGTGTTGATGTTGAGAGGCCGTGGTGCAGGTGCACGAGTAGCAGTAGTCGAAGTAGGCCTTGGAGGTGGAGGAGGAAGAGCTTTGTTGTTCATAGGGCAATTCCATTGCTGATGACCAGTGTTCCCGCAAGTGTAGAAAGCACCAAATGGACGCGGAGCAGAGTAGCCAGGGACTCCACCATACATCGCTCTAGGGTAGTTGTGGTTGTAGCCCCTAGGAGCGGCGTTGAAGGAGTTTGGTGGCCTTGTCGAGTAGCTTGAAGGTCTTGGCGGAGCAGGGAGCGGCGGAGCGGTATTAGGAATCCACACACGACGCTTAGAAGGAGTTGCCACTGCTAAAGAACCAGTTGTGTGCCGGCTGTGGTTCTTAGAATCATCATATGCCTGCTTACTTGCCTCTTCTTGAAGAGCTGCTTGCTGAAGCTTGAGCAATGAGCCTGAAGTGGTATGAGTGAGAGCATATTTGATTGAAGCATTTAGCCTTTGACGGAACCTCTTCTGTCTTTTCTTATCATCAGAGACTTCATCACCCCCATATCGAGATAAGTTTGCAAAGTTTTTGATGTAGGTGTTGACATTGTCATTGCCCTGCTTAAGATTCAAGAACACCTCCTTCATGCGTTCCATAACAATTTCAGGCAGGTACTGCTCCTTGAAAGCATCAGTAAATTGCCCCCATGTTGGCTGAAATCCAGGAGGACTTGCTCTCAGATAGCTCTCCCACCAAAGAGCGGCTTCCCCACGCAGAAGGTGAGTAGCGCACTTGACCTTGTCGTGCTCAGCAACATATGCGGTATCCAGTAACCACGTGATCTCCCGGAGCTAATCATCGGCATCCAATGGCTCGGCGGTCACCTCGAAGTGTCGTGGGGCGAACTTCAGAAAGTCCTTCAAGCTGCCATGCTGGGGAGGTGGTGGAGGTGGTACGAACTCATTCCTCCTGACGCTCTCCTCAAATCTGTGCTGGTTTTGCTGCATAGCTCCCAGAGTATTCGCCAAACTCGCAAGCGCAGCACCCAGCTCTGGAAAACCCAGGACATCATCATTGCAACGAGGCATCCTGTTATTAATGGGAAACTTGCGTTAGTACAATAACGGAGAATTATTAATAATCCAAAATAGCACTAAAACAGAATTAACCAAGATTAAAGGATACAGTTTACTAAGATGATATTAAAATATCAAGAAAAGTTCATAGCACCTAGAAGATAGTTAGCATATCGCACACGACTGAAAATGAGTGTGGAACACAAATCTAACAAAGAAAAAATTTCCGCAAAATTTGGCATTAAAATACCAACTAGAAGCGCAAAACCAGCTAATAGTTAGAGCTTAGCAGCTTCACCCATTCAATGTACAAGAGCGAATGATAAAAGTAGTGGTATGGTCATGACTCCATCCTGCACTCAAAGCATTACTTCGCACAAGAATAGGAAAAGTGCGCAACCCAACTCTTATCCTTCTTACGAACAACCGAAGTGATTAACAGATACAGAATGAACACCCATAACTAGAACACATCGATTACCAAGAGTAAGACATGTCATATCATTTTACAACGAATCAGATAGATCGCGTTGGTTTACACAATGCCTGTCGGTATGGAATGTACCAATAGTTGATAACCAAAGGAATATTGCGGCAACAAGGTTGGATGCAACAGATAGACAAAGAATTACACACACATCCTATGGTACTACAGAAACCCCAAACACGTGAATCCTATTTTGAATTTTTAGAAGAGGATAGACAAACGTTACACTTCCTTACCAGAATAGGGTGGGTGGGTGGGTAAGAAGAAAAATAGAAGCGGTCCTACTCTCACGTTTAGTTTTCCCTAGTATACATAGCTATCAAAATATTTTCTACACTGACAACGGCCATCTTGGCTGAGACCCTGAAGAGCGGAATGGCTCTGGTACCAATTGTAATACCTCGGACATTACGCTCTAAGCTCAAGCCTAGACGAACCAAAAGTGGATAAGTGACTCTACCGCGGAGGCCCAAGGCCACCCACGTGTAGGCCCGTCGAAACGGAGTAGGGCACGGTACCGGCCTACCACCTTATCCACTTTCAAGAACATCGGGACAAGAGCGAGCGGCGTAAGCGATAGGTAACACGACCACGACATACACAAATGAGTATTTATGCCTATGACTTACAATAGACATCAGAGTCACACCATCTAAAAGAAATATAAATAGGAATATTCAACGCCATATGGGAAGATCCAAATATCCTAGATAGATATAATATTTTAGGATACATCCTTAAACATCACGCAACGGAGTATCAAGCAGAAGCGGAATACAAGATCCGAGTACGGATAAGAAGCAAATTGGCATAAGATGCCATAGAACGAAGCACATCCCGCCCACAGATCTCACGGATCTCCAGCCCCGGAATCTCTACACCGGATAGTCGTTGCCACCATCATCCGTCTCCTCAACCCAGTAACCTTCCTGAGAGTATACCTGTCCATCTGAACCAAATATTTATCGTGTGAGACCCTAGGGGTACTCAGCAAGTCTTAATGCAGCTAAAGGGAATAACCTGGGGGGTGACGCAATTGCAGCAAAAGATAATATCTACTAAGAGCTATAAAGACTCGCTACACATCCGCCCAACCAGAGATGGACGGACGACCGTTATTTAATAGCAACAGTTATATAAGCAACATAAATAACCTCGCTCGTCCTCCTTCTCGCTTACCGACGAGAAGGCGGAAAACAACCCATCCGTTAACAATTTTATTAACCATTCCATGAGTGTTGTACTAATTACTAGTCATGTCTTAGTCAGATTAAAGGCGGTACTTTAGTTATGCTTGTCTATGATCGAGAAACTGTGCTCCAAGTCGTCGATAACCACGGACACGGCTTTCAGAAAGATTTACCCTGCAGGGGTGCACAAATAGCAACGCACACACGATCAACCTCGGGAAAAACCAAATAAAATGCTATGAGGCCTCACGACAATGCATTCACAGGATTCATAAATCATTTTAGGGGGCCACCCCTCTAAACTACCCGCAACTAAGTTGGCCGGCTCCGAGACGGACCCAGGGTTTGCGTCAATGGATGTAAACGACTAGGAACCCGAAAGTGTGACTGTACTTGTCGATACCGAGAAAACACTCCGCATCCAAAACAGTACATGTGCTCCACGCAGAATCGTAAATAAAGCAGTAAAGCATTGCATAAGTACAGGATAGTAATAAAACCCCAAGCTACTTTGTGGCCCCAAGAAATAAGAAATGAATCAAGCTCTGGCTAAGGGGGATCCATAGGGTCTCCCGGATGTGGATAGTGCGAATAATCAAGGAACAGGGATTAAGTACTCGGGGCCTATGGGACACAAGTGGACATGAAAAACCAAATAGCATATATTGCCCACCGGTGCCTCTTTCATTAGTTATCCCAGCAATTTAGTATCAAGTTGTAATTAAAGCCATGATCATCTCCACCATTCAGCATGTGTCAACCTTCCAATAACGGTGAAACAACAATGACGCGAAGCATCACCTGAGCAAGCAACTACGACTCGCAAGGATGACTATCTATCAAACATTAGACAATAGGATGTGTCCAAAGCAATATAAAGGCTGCAAGGTATATATCTGGTACGGAACACTAAACCATCACGACACAGATATCAATAGATCAACATGAGGAAATAAATACTATAAATGCAAAATAGGTAGAAAGGGGGAGAATGCTCGCCTGGGAAACACTGCCGAAGAGACATTATCCGAAGGACTTGTCGATACTCGCATCAACTCGTCGGCCTAGTCCACGAAGAACCAAAGCACTAGAAGAAACACCGGATGCACTATTTAATACTACGGCAGAAGATCGGGCATGATGCATGCATGGTGCATGACATGGCAAAGATGCGATGCAATTAGGCAATATTAAGCGGAACCGGGTCCCGACAATTAATTATATGGTTAAAGTTGTTTAGGTAACCCGCAATTTAAATGTTGACTTAACAAGGCACAACATGATATCGGTTCGCTACACAAAATTAAATGAAGACAATATAAGACTAGAAAAGCCCGCATATGATCCCCATATTTAATTATAAGGTGAATCGATAAAGTACCCCCCAAACCACATGATGCAATGTATGCAAGCATGAATGATTTAATATGCTACAACATTTATATTACATTTTATAAAATAGGGCTCGGAAAAGAGGATCGCACATCTCGGATCGAAGATCTTAGGGGTTCAGAGGGGTTCGGGTCGGTCTACGGGAAGAAGAACTTGGCATTCCGAGGGGTTCGGTCTTCACGGTCCGAGAGGGCGGGGTCTTCAAGTCCGTTATGGCGATCTTGAATGGACAGGGCACCAACGGTCTTTGGATTTACGTCTTGATCATCGGGCACGAACTCGGACTCCACCTTTGTGTCGGAGCTCTTGGTGCTCCTAGATGGAGATCTTCGTGTAAGAGTACAAGGGTGCCTTTAGTCCCATGTTGCAGATCTGGCTACCGTCTCCACAAGATCAGCTGGTAGTTAGGTTTGTGTGGTCGTTGTGCATCCAACACCACTTCACATGCAACCACCACGCGGTAGCACAATACCACGGTATCAAGCCCCAAAAGTACAACTTTGGTAGCCCAACCAAAACTGAAGAAGGCAATGCCATCTTGGCCTTGGCGCGCAAACATCATCACGGGGAGACGGAACAAGGCATGGTGTAGCTTGCGGGGAGGACGATGGCGTGCTTGGGAAGGAAGCTCGGCCAGTGAGGTGGCCGGGCGACGCGGTGACGCAGCCGTGGGGAGGCAGATGGAGGCCGGGCCGACGACGAGCGACTGGCGACGGCTCGGTAGGCAGGGAACAAAGAGGGGCGGCACCGTTGCCGACCGTGAGCCGCGCCGCCGTCGTCGTCCACGACAGCAAGCGCCGCTTCATGAGAAGCTCGTCGGTGAGCTTCTGCCTCTCCCCGTCATCTCCCCTTCCTCTCCCGTGCCATCGAACGCCGCCACCGTTCCAAGCCGTCCGCGCCACTCGCCGTGTTTGATGTCAGCGTGTGCGTGCGTAGCCCTCCATTGACCCTCTGAATCCGTCCTGGTTCCGACCAACTCCAGCAACCCCAGCCTCATTTAAGTACCTGACCTTCTTCCTGGTGTACCCAGATCCCGTCAGCATGAAACCGTGTCCTAATCTGAGGCATGTAGTTCTCGCAATCATCGCTAGAAGATCAACACCTCTATTTGCCAAAACTGACAGAGTTTGACAACCACATGATACTCGTGTTTGCTATGTTCATCGCAAGTTTCCAACCGCTTCCGTCATCCGCCAGCGTGGATCATCACATCTGGATGTTCTCGGTTTTACCATCTTGCCAACGCAGCAAATGGCGCTTCAAATGGAGGTCCGTAGCTCCCTGAATCATCCTCGAAACTTTGCCCAATCTCACAGTTTCAGCTGACAAAAGTCAGCTCTTCGCGTCAACACTTTGCAAAAATTCAGAAAACAGTTTTTAATATTTTTATGCTGCCAAAACCCCACAAGAAAAGCGTGTTCCCCTTCGAATCTGTGAACGTCGTAAACACGAAAGTTGTAGATCTAGTCCTTGGCTACAAATAACTCTTCTATGGCAAACTCTATTTCGTTCCATTTTTGTCTCTAGGATCAAACCAAGACAGAAGATGTTAACAGTCCTCTGTTCTAGTTTTTCCTGTTATCAGTTGGCCTCCAAAATCACTCCAGAACTCATACTCCCTTACAAATTTTGAAAATCTTGTAAACACCAAAGTTGTAGAGATCATCCTCCTCTACATCTATGCTCTTATCAAAAATGGCATATTCCCAACAGATCTTTCTTCACGGTCAGTCCAAATCAGAATGTTTTTAACAAAACTAGCAATTTCAAACATGGAACTTTGACCATATTTTAAAAGTAGGGTCTGTACTGTTTTGGGAAAAACTCAAAACATCAAATTTGTTTGTTTTTAAATTCTGAACATGAATATGATCTTTGTTTTAATTGTGCCATGTTGGAAAATAATAAATATTTTCAGGATATTGATAAATGCTTAAATCATGATTAAATCTCAACTTTATATTGCTAATTCCAAATAGTGCCTTTAATATATGTTTTGAGATCAGAAAAATGCAAGGATTATGAATATGCTAGTTAAAATAATTTTTCATCAATTTAAAATTTCGAAATTATTTAATTGTTAATAAATATCTTTATCTTAATAAATCCATAACTTTAATTCCGTAACTCCAAATTCGACAAATAATATGTCTAAATCGATCAGTGCGACGCGACCGTTCTATCTATGCATTCCATGTTATGAATTGAGGCATGCATCATATAATTATGAAGTATACAGCAATGTTTACGGGAGCCAAACATGACTAAAAACTTAATAAAATGCTTTGTTCTTGTATCCCACATCTCACCCATGCCATGCTATGCTATGCCATGTAAGTTGTGCATCATTCCATCATGGCATATTTGTTTGCTTCATGCATATTATTTATATGATTGTGCAATGTATTTAATTTGGCCCCTTGTGTGTTTGGTTTTTATCCGGATAGACACTAAGCAAGGAGAATACCAAGAGCCTTAGGAGTATTACCCGGATCCTTCGTATCCTGCAACTGAACTGCCAGGCAAGCAATTCTCCATGCTTGCATACATATAGTAACTATGCTTCTATCTTACTCTTGCATCATTGAGTCGCAGTTGCATGAAATTGAATCCCAAGTATTGCATGGCCTTTACTTTTAACCCACACCAAAGCTTGTACCTCCATTCCATGAGCCATTACTACAGGAGTTGTTTGAGCCATGCGAGTCGTAGAATTGCATGTGTAGGGTTTATGCGAGCCTAAACAACTTAATATGAGTAGAGAACTAATGAAAGAGGCATCGGTGAGCATTAATTGTTATTTGGTTCTTTAAGCTCACTTGTGTCCCGTAGGACCCCGAGTACTTGGTTCATGTTCCTTGACTATTCGCACTATCCACATACGGGAGACCCTATGGATCCCCCTTTGTTTGAGCTTGATTCACACTTTATTTCTTGGGGCCACAAACTAGTTTGTGGCTTTATTACTATCTTGTACTTATGCCATGCTTAACTGCTTTATTTACGATTGTGTGTGGAGCACCTGTACTGTTTTGGAACGTGGAATGTTTTCGCGGTATCGACAAGCCTAGTCACACTTTCGGGTTCCCAGTCGTTTACAGCCATTGACGCAAACCCTGGGTCCGTCTCGGAGCCGGCCAACTTCGTTGCAGGTAGCTTAGTGGGGTGGCCCCCTGAAATAATTTATGAATCCTATGAATGCTTTGTCGTGAGGCCTCGTTGCGTTTTATTTGGTTCTTCCCAAGGTTGATCATGTGTGTGTTGCTATTTGTGCACCCCTGCAGAGTAAATCTTTCTGAAAGCCATGTCCGCGGTGATGGACGACTTGGAGCACACTTTCTCGATCATAGACAAGCATAACTAAAGTACCGCCTTTAATCTGACTAAAACATGACTAGTAATTAGTACAACACTCATGGAGTGGTTAATAAAATTGCTAACGGATGGGTTGTTCTTCCGCCTTCTCGTCGGTAAGGGAGAAGGAGGACGAGCGAGGTTATTTATGTTGTTTATATAACTGTTGCTATTAAATAACGGGCGTCCGTCCATCTCTAGTTGGGCGGATGTGTAGCGAGTCTCCATAGCTCTTTATAGATATGATCTTTCGCTGCAATTGCGTCACCCCCAGGTTGTTCCCTTTAGATGCATTAAGACTTGCTGAGTACCCCTAGGGTCTCACACGATAAATATTTGGTTCAGATGGACAGGTATACTCTCAAGAAGGTTACTGGGTTGAGGAGACAGATGATGGTGGTAATGACTATCTGGTGTAGAGATTCCGGGGTTGGAGATCCGTGAGATCTATGGGCGGGATGTGCTTATTTTCAGGGCATCTTATGCCGATTTGCTTCTTAACCGTGCTCGGATCATGTATCCTGCTTCTGCTTGATACTCTATTGCATGATGTTTGAGGATGTATCCTAAAATATTATATCTATCTAGGATATTTGGATCTTGCTGTATGGCGCTGAATATTCCTATTTCTATTTCTTTTAGATGGTGTGACTCTGATGTCTATTGTAAATCGCAGGCATACATACTCATTTGTGAATGTCATGGTCGCGGTACCTGTCGCTTACGCTGTTCGCTCTTGTCCCGATGTTCTTGAAAGTGGGTAAGGTGGTAGGCCGGTACCGTGCCCTACTTCGCTTCGACGGGCCTACACGTGGGTGGCCTTGGGCCTCCGCGGTAGAGTCACTTATCCACTTTTGGTCCATCCAGGCTTGATCTTAGAGCGTAATGTCTGAGGTATTACAAGTGGTATCAGAGCCGACCCTTGCGATTACACGGGCGTGTTCGGGTTAGTGGCGGGACATGTGGAGCATGGCACGTGTGGCCCGGAGTGGACACGGCATGGCACATGTGCCGGCACTAGACGCACAGACGCGTGCCAAGATGGAATGTTCCTGGGGTGTGCTTGATCGATGAGGGAATCGATCTTCTAAAGGGTGGGTGTATGTGAGACCAGGCAAATGGCTTAATAGGATTGATAGAATACTCATACCAACAAGTTGCAACTTCTTTTCTGGAAGCTCATTCGAAAAGAACTCTAAGGTTAAGCGTGTTTGGCCTAGAGCAATTCTAGGATGGGTGACCGACCGGGAAGTGGGTAACTGTGTGCACACGAGTGAGGACAAAGTGCGTAGAAAAGACTAGTGTTGGTTTGTGGGGCCAGTCTAGATATCCTATTAAGCTACTAGGAGTGACACCCCCCGGGCCCAGGAGTGGACGGGGTGTTACATTAGGCTTCTAATTGTCTGATCAAGATCTATCATTAACAAGTAGTAGACTTGTACTAGTCTCTCTATAAAACTTATCTTGTTAAGGAAGCTTACTCCATATTTGTATCTACTTGGCTTAACAAGATTATCATTGGATACACTAATACTATTAGCTTTCTCATAGCTTCTCAATTACTACCTTAACTCTTTGGTTTAGGCACTTCTTCTAGGTAACTCATGAGTGAGTTAACTCCTCCAACATCAGATGGTTTGATCTCCACCAAGGATCACATTAGATTGATGATGGCATACTCTACCATAACTTGTTCCTTCTTCTTATTAATTTACGTAAGGGCATTGGAAGGTCAACATAATAGGTCAAAGGCTATGAGTCAATAAGTTCTGGGTCAGGAATTGATCACTCAATATTGATGATCAATTGACACTAGAACTTATCTATTTAGTAATGCCATATGTTAATATGACAACAAGGGCATGTGATGAATGGTCTTGTCTTGACTTCTAGTTTCTCTCTATTTGTGATAGGAGTTAATATTTAAGAACCACCATGATACCCATGGTAGGAATAACTATGGCAAGCAAGTGTATCAATATTTAGTTATGAGGTTCCTTTAGTTGGGTTATATACTTGACTTGGTATCCAAGGTTTGTGGTAGATAATACCTGGATATCATCTTTGGAATATTAAGTATTCATCCTAGAGTTATTGTATGGATTACCCTGTAATGATCTCTAGAAGATCAAGTACTCCTTATTAAGCAGTGTGTTGTGACTTAGGTTTATTACATTTGATCTACCCTTAGATCAAATTATATTACCCAAAGATACGGTTTTAGCAAAGCACATATTGAAACTTATCACAGTCAACTTGATGATCTAATTCAGTTCCACCAAGTTAAGAGAAGCTTCAATCACTTTGACACGTTTTTATTTAAAAAGCGCGAAAATTATCCAGATTTTCTATGCATGAATGCAAGGCACACACCTCATCTCAGCTTATTTATAAGCTCTAATGCTGGGATGTTACAACCAAATCCTTATTGGGAAGCATTTATGAGCATACTAATGTTTTAAGAACTGCTTCTCTTCCATGACAAATCAATCAGTGGCTTAGCATGCTTGAAGAATCTTCTCAAGATGTGAAGGTATCAACCTACCATATCAACAATACTTCGCACGTGCTTGACTGACTTGAAATGATTCCCAAGGAAATAAGAATAACTCTACTCGGATCCACGGAGACATCATTCAACTATTGCACGTGAACCAAAGAAGGTTGTTTCTAACATCTAGAACACATCCTTCGAGATAACACGAAGAAGATTCTCAAAAGTTTCCAACATTAATGCCAACTATTCTACATGAATCTTTTCTAGCATGGAAAAGATAAGAATGTCATCGATGGGCTCAATAACAAACTATCAACATACTCCAAGAAGATGGACGCATATATTGAATGAACAAGACATCGATACTGGTCAGACCAAAGGACATGAAGATGTTCCTAGGTGAAACATCATGAGTAGATACACCATTAGGATAGTCCCTGGGACTGAGTTTGATTTGATGATCACCCAAATACAATCAAAGGTGGGGACGATAACACTTCCAGAAAAGAAACACTATCTTTCTTCATCGCGAACAAAACTAGACATCCCTTTAGGAGGAACGAGTTTGATAGAACTTTTTTCTTACAACTCTCCAAGTTGTTGTTTAAGCTTAACCAAATAATTCAGGGTAACCAATATGGATCCTTGGAGAAAAGAGCATTTCAGAGAATTTGCTTGCTCAAGAACATGACAACCACAATCACATGGCAACATGACAATACTTCTAGTGGACATCTAGAATATTATGAACCACCAATATGTCACTTAGTTCGAGAGGAAACTTGCTTGGTACGGCAAGAAGACATTGATACAAGTACTCTACTAGGATGATGCACAATAAATGGTCAGGATAACTCAGTTGGTAGAGGAGAGGATTGAAAATCCTCGTGTCACCAGTTCAAATCTGTCCTCGCCGCTCGCTCGAAGTCAATTAATATGTATCTATGTACTACTAGATAGTTGGAAATGCCAGGTAATGCACTCATTGGTAGATCTTTATTTTAGAAAGGAACTGTCATAATGAACCCTGCAATATATTGGTGATGTGTATATAAAGCAGCTTGAGTAGTAAAGTCTTGTGCTATAAATGCATAAGCATGTGAAGAGTACATATGTTGAGCTACTAAGGAAGTAATAACCCCTAAAGAGGCAGTGAATGGTTAGCTATTCGAATGATTGACTTTACTACAAGATCGCTATGAGTAGGACTTCGACCATAACAGAATTGATAGATCCAAGAAGTGCTTCGGCAGCTTTTCCTGGGAGTATGGCATCGGTTACATACTTCAGCGTTGTAGCGGCTGGTTTGAGCCTCGTGGGGAAGCAATCGCTAGTCCACGGGGCTCATACTTCAGCACTGTAGCTTGTCAGATTCGAACTAACCTAGGTTGGACCAGGACCCACCTTCATCTGGAGCTGTCGTAACTTGGGCTCATCATGCTATACTCGCGGGGAAGGAAAAACGAGCAGTTTACGCTTTAGTAGCAACCGTTTCACTGGCAGTACCACATGACTGGGCTTTCCCCCACGACCAGCACCTAGCACCTAAGAGATACCCATCCCGTGAACAGTACCACCAAAGCGACGACCAGAAACACCTACAAATCAAATTCACCCACTAAACTGATATGACCGGGGGGGGGGTAGGTTTGGGAGGGAAGACAAATAAAATGGAGAGAGGCTTACCCTTCTTCGTTAGCTTTCTCAGGCAGGTTGACTAGAGAGGAGTGGTTCCTTGAGGGGAAACACTACTCGAACCAAGGCCACCTCCTGGTTGTCATTGCTCGATCACTTCCTTTTCCACTAAGTGATTGCTTAGGGACCTTATCGTCTCCTTTAGTTTTTTCTCTATCTAGAAGTGGAATATAATAACCCGGTTGAAGGGTAATGATCATACTTCTGTAATGCATTGTATGTCCCAGAATAGGTCCTATTCTTCTACCCTTTCTAGGTAGTCGATGGCCCCAAGAAAAATACCAAAATGGATCCAAAATTGATGGGTTAATGTGAGCTTATCCATGTGGTTAGGCACTCTTCAAATAGGAATCCATTTTCTAACTGGCTTTCGTGCTTTGGTGAGTCGCTCGAGATCTTTTCGATAACCTATGTTGTGTTGAAGGGATATCGATATGATCCGATCGATTGCATAAGACCCGGGGAGGTAGTTTTTTCAAGCTCGGTAAACGCAACGACAGTCAAGGCTAGGGAGATTTTCCAGGCCAGCCACCTTGGACTTTTGCACCTTTCTGTCTAGCGTGAGTTATCTTTTAGTTCTCTCCCCTCGGCAAAGTGGATAGGAAAGAGTCTTGATTCACTCGACAAAAGACGAGCAACAGCCCTTGGAAGCCCCCATGGCTGCTGCCTCTGCGCCATCTTCCACTCGATCCTCTAGCCTTCTGCCTGAATCCAAGGATGACGGAACCTGGGGCGGGTCCAAAATGGCAGGGACTTCAACTGGTGTAGCAGGAAGAGCGGGGGGCGCGTCTCAAAAAAAGGGTGTGGAAACAGATCGAAACTCTTGAATGGAAATTGAAAAGAAATGTAGTCCCAGTTCCTTCGGAAATGGTAAGATCTTTGGCGCAAGAAGAAGGGGCGACCCCTCGTGCCAAAGCGCTCCCCGGAGGGAGACCCATCCACTAATTAGTACCTTCTTCGACCTCCTCATGAGTATCTAGCTCATTTGCTGGCATCTTTTTGTTATAAAAAAGAATAATCCTTTACTAACTATAAAGAAAAACAAATAACTACATGCTTATTCGAAATTTTTGATTATTTTAAATAAGACTAGATTTTCGTGATATAAACCTTTTTTTCTTAGCTACTATATACTCAAGATTCAGCTCTAATTCAACAGGATCTCTTACGGTGGAATCAAAATCAATCATCAAAGTCTGTGTAGTTACATGACACTCCTCAAATTGAAACGGATTGAAGTGCTTACTAATTACCCAAACCGCTATGCATTCCAAAGTCAAAGGTCCCAAATGTTGCACAATTTTGAGATCATTTTCATCTTTTCGAGACTGACGCCTGTGACATAGGTTTGCACGTATAAAGGTGGACGAGGCAATAAGATGGTCTTGTAAAAGAAGAGGGAATGCAATTTCTCAATAAATGCAGATTTCGCTTTGTTTCCAGGGGTGAGTGATATATAACCTTTTCGGCCTAGTATTGACCCTGGGTGTAGATAGAATTAGGTAAGATAAAAATAGATGGGAAAGTCCTAAATTTTAAGAAAAAATACTAGAATAAGAAAAAAGTTGGCTACCCAGCGTTTACCGTAGGCACGATAACTGGTACCCCAGAGGTGCGTCATTCCCGGTCCTTGCTTCCATGAGCTCCGATACCGCTCTAAGATCAAAACAATTTGCTTCAGGTTTCCTATTCCTCTTTCTACTGACCTCCTTGTCAGATCCTGAATTCCCTTTCAAACTACTTTCTTTCCTTCCTTGACCAATGTTATGGATGGTGCGGTGCACTGGTTGATAAAATAATTGGCCCTTCCTTATTATAGCAAGAAAATCCAATCTCCCCCTCATACGAACCTACCTCCATGACTTTCATGTCAAACTGAAAGGAGTTCCCTTGCATTACCCATATCATGCCATCACATTTGTGCTCACAATACATCTTAGGGCCATTTGCTACTATGTTTTCCATAGGTTTATACGGAGTAGAGTCGTAACCCGCAGTCGAGTGAACAAAGCCAAAAAGTACGAGCTACACGAAATTTCTTATTCCTCAATGGTGTTTACTGGGGTTACCAGATTCAGTTGCTCTCCTTGGCTCTATAAACCATTGCTTTCTAACTTCACTACTTATTGCTCCAGGTGCCGTAACTTCTAGGCGAAGTGGAGTCGACCTTTGGGAGGTATGTTGAAATTGAACGTTGATGCTGCTTTTAATCATGATACCAATGCTTGTGCAACTGGAGTTGTTATAAGAGATGAAAAAGGAGGCTTCATTACAGCTAGAAGCAAGATAATTGACCATGCTTTTGATGGCGGATCCAGAGAAATGGGAACGAGGCTGAGCTATGCAGGTAGTGAAGTCATTTAACAAAATGCCCAATCGATTAACAATTGACCCAGTACAACAGCCCTTGACCCCTGGTCCTGATCCACTTACTCCAGCACCTTCTACTTCCACTGATCTGACAGGTACGGGAAACGGTTGGGGGCAATAAAGTAGGTGAAGTGGTTGGATTTTGCGAGCTGTTACAACCACTGTTGGATGTGATTCCAAGAGCTGAACGAGAATGAATACCACACAGAAGAGCAACACAATCCTAAATCTTTGATTGAGGAGAGTGTACCAGAATAATAGACATGGTAGCACAATAAAACATCACTTAGTGATAGGTTAACCATGACGCTGAGAATGACACAAAGGCCCTTGTTGTTCAAAGCGATAAGAATTGCTAAGAGTCTCAGATGGCCACATTATTACACACACACATCATTCCTGAGCACGAATAGCTCAAGAGAAGGGTGGGTAAATATGTGTAAGAGCATCACTTCATTGAGGTGTCATGAAACTCACCACGACCTCTTAGTATATAAGAGTGTGATACTTTGAGATGGAAAAGGTAGAAGCTTATCATTGCCTCTCCATTTGCGGATTACAACACTTTGACATGGTCCTAGATATGATGAGGTACTAGAGTTTGTTTCTCCTGACACCACGAAATAGTTTGTCTTGATGGACCACAAGAGTATCTTGCATCGAAAGACACATATGAACATTTACTACTTGGCTACCAACTGGTAGACAAAGGTCGAAAAACAACAAGTAAAAGGAACATGCTCAGGATAGAATCCAGAGATGTGGATACATAAGTCAATAATCTTCTGAGGACCAATCCAGAAGAGGGAAGTGTGGCAGAGTCACGGATATAGAAGTGAGACTCATGAGGAGTACTCTTGTCATGATCTATTTGGTTCCATTAAGGAACATCTGCCATTACATGTGGTAGGGGAAGTCCTTAATTGCCACAACTAAGTTATGACAGTAACCATAAGCTTGAAGGATATACTAGAAGGTACTGGCCATCCTGATGTAATGTTTAGACATTAACAACATGGAACAATAGAATGGACGTTGGGTTAAAGGTCAGCATCATGTGCAAGATTCACAACGCCAGAATCCAGCACAATCACGGATCTTCGGTTCAAGTCCAAGGGTTAAAACCCAAGAAATAAGTAATTACTGCTTAGTAGTATAGAGGATACTACAAGGTAGTAACCACGAGCTAGCTTCCAAGAAAATAAACAACTTCTCAAGCACCCAAACGAATGAAAAGAAGGCACACGAGGTGAAAGGAAACTTCGAGGCCTAGAACAGAACATTGTTGAACCATCAACATGATGTTGTGGGCCCATAAGATAGAGAGATCATGATGGAAACGACTCTCTCAGCTAAAGCGGAGCAAAGGGAACAAAGAACACACAGCTGACTCTAGAGAACTCAACACTAGGTCAACTGGTTGAGAAACGACATGCCAAAAAGGCACCTAAGTTTTGAAAGACAAGACGAGATAGCGAAACTTTTTCAAAATCAACATAAGATAACATAACCCAGAGTTAGAGCGAAACTGGATAAGGAGAAAAAGAAGCATACCAGAGTTTTCGCAAATACTTTTCAACTTTCAAATAGTTTTTGCAAACACTAGACTCAACATCGACTAGTAGAAAGGTTTTCCTATAGTCGGTACGGCTCTCATACCAAAACCCGTGACACCCTCGAGATTAAGGCTAGACAAATCCCGGAACTTTGTCTGATATAAGCCTAACCTAAATCTCGGAAGCGTATAGAGAAAGAATCGGTAACATAATAGTGAACCTACGACACAAAAGTTATTACATCGAGCTCATAATTGAGCAAAGAACCAAAATATTACAAGTAGAGGTCACTGACCACAAACATCAAACAACGAAAGGAAAATTATGCTATTAAGTATAGCAAACTTAACAAATGGCCTAAGAGGCCTAAAGCATAACGATGACATCCCATTCCATAGATTCCAGGCTGCCGACCGGGAACCCCAAACTACTCTTCAATGTCGAAGCCGTAACGAACTCATCTTCTATCGTAACACTTACCTGCTACAAAAGTATCAACAAAGCCAGGCTGAGTACAGGGTGTACTCCACAAGACTTATGGCTCGTGGAGTAATTTTGCATAAAGCTAACTTCCTTTATAAAAGGGGGTAGGAGAAGCTCGGCTAAGTAGAACATTTGAAAGGGGATAAGAAAGCGATATCACTAGCTTTGATCTTCTTTTGATATCCACCGAATCTTTATCAACCAAACCTACTAACTATGATCACCCCTCGGTCCCAGAGGAAGCATCCTTAAGCACACCCCACTTCTCTTGTCAAGTTTTACGATTAGGTTATAGTTCTCTATGATCATCTCGTCCATTCCCAAGTCGTCCATAACCGCAGACACGGGTTTTTGAAAAGATTATTACCATGCAGGGGTGCACAACTTTACCCACACGTACCAACCAACTCTTAGGCACCCGTAGGGAATACCTATGTTAGTAGCCCCCAAGTGTCCATTTGAATCATAGATTGATGTGGATACTTTTAAGTCTTCGTCTTCCTGAAGCAGGTGCTCATCACCCGAAGGGTTCATTGGGTCAAAATTGTTCATGTCATAGGGATGGTTGATGCACATGCCTGGCTCATCTGGCTGATCAGGACTAGTTAATTGCTTTTGGTCAAAACAACGCCATCTACACAAACTCGAGTCCCCGGATTCGAATTCATAAATTGCTGGCGTAATTTGACCCATGCCATGGAGGGCTTACTGAGTCGAATTGTAGTGATAGTACTTATGTAACCAACTTGTTCGTCAGGATTTTTCATCACACCTGTTGGCATGTTATTCTTCTAGTAGAGCACAACGGATGCGATTGCTAGGCCATCAGATGATATTCGGGCCAGCATCCGAATGTTTCCCACCATGGAGGTGATTCGGGTGGCTGAGGAGTCATTATCTCTAAACTCGAGATTTACAATTGGACAGAGTCACCAAGAACTTCGACTGGATATTCACAACCTGGGTGGCGGACTGAGTCGACACGGAGGTTCGAGTGAATAATTACCCCTTTTCCCTTTTTTCATAGGTTATGCGACCAACGCTCCCTATGGGAGTAGCCCCCAGTGCTTGTTCGAGTCATAGACTCGAATAGGTACTTTATAGTCGCGAAGCCATGCGTATGCTGTCAACTAAACTGTACTTTGTCGATTGTGCAACCAATGCTCCCTATGGGAGTTGCCCCCCCGAGTCATAAGTCGAATCGTTGATTCGAAAGAGGAGTCAAATCATAACATCTTAAGGCCTACAATTTTAGGACTGTACACTGGACCCGAAGTACATGGTGCACAACCAACGCTCCTGTTAGGAGTAGCCCGCGAGTGTTTGATCGAGTCGCAGACTCGAACAAAAACTGAGTATTTGCCATCGTTGAAGAAAGAGCTGTTGTAGGCTCCATTCCTCTTATGATAATCGTGCGTGATGATGATGCCATTGATGACAAATAGTGAGCTCAACCATCAGGGTGAACAGTGTGATGGGACCTAACGCTGTGGGCCCCAAAGCTAACCCAGATTTGACTAGTCATAGTAAATTGGGGTATTAACCACGTCTCCTCGATTTTCATGCCTAGTGGGGATCATGTGACGATGATTCATTTTGAATGCCGCCACGCGTTTACACCGATGCTTGCCACGCGTCATAAGGTGGGATTTTAATCTTTTGAATTGCATCTCCTCCCTATTATGTAACATGTTGCGACAGTAAAAAATCCCATCTTCATCTTCTTCTTCCTTATTCCTTTGACTCTACTTCTTTGCACACCACGCCATTTTTCTGAGGCTAATTCTTGCGCTGGACGTACTTCGAGTATTTCCAAGTTCATTCTTGCAATCTCGGTGGAGGATGTGTACCGCAAAGATGGGGAAGGGTAAGAAGACCACCGGTGCTGGATCGAGCGCCACCACCGTCCTCTAGAAGAAATTTGCTGGGAGACGCTTCACCAATGGCGTGTGGTGGCTCTCCACGGTGAGGGCCTCCGAACTACGGCCGCTCCGCCAGGCCAGCCTCATTCTTGCAGATGAGGCCAAGTGCTAGATTCCTAGCACCGAGCTAATCCCCGATCGCCCCACTGAATATCGGGTGATGTTTATTGCCTTTCTCCTTCAAGGTCTTTCTCTTCCCCTCCATGATTTTGTTCATGACTTGCTTTTTCTTTACAAGATTCAGCTAGACCAAATGTCTCCCGATTCGATTCTCCACATTGCGTTCTTCATCACCCTTCGTGAGTGTTGGCTCGGGACTGAGCCACCCTCTGCGCATCCCTCGAGTGCATTGTGTATGAAAATAAAAAGGGGAAAACAAGCTTGTAGTTGAGCAACATAGCTTTATTTATTGAAGAGTAGCAGGTACATGTTTCGGCTAAGTATCATAGCTGTATAACCTTGTTGAAATGTAAAAACATATAGGGGTAGAAACATTGCAGCTGCGTGACGTTCCAAGGGTTGGAGTATTCGAATCTTGCTTCTACGTCCTTGAGGCAATAGGTGCCACCTGGAATCACCTCAGTGACAATGTAGGGTCCCTCCCAAGGGGATTCAAGTTTCAAGTGACCTCTGTGTTTAAGTCGCGGGACAAGGTCGCCTTTGATGAAGGATCTTGGGTGCAGCCGTCAGCTGTGGTAGTTGCGGAGGCTCTGTTGGTACATCGTCGAACGTGCAACAGCGATGTCGTGTGCCTCGTACAGCAGGTCGACGTCATCTTCAAGTGCTACTATGGATTTGGCTTCACTGTAAACAATGACCATGGGGCCTTGTAGCACACTTTGGTGGGTAACACTGTCTCAGTGCCAGGCACCATGATGAAAGATGTGTAGCCAGTGGCATTGTTTGGAGTTATGCACAGGCTCCATTACACTAAAGGGAGTTCCTCGGCCCATGCTTTGACAACTCTCTCAAGAGACCAGAGGAGTGGCTTCTTGATGCCATTGCAAACGAGGTTGTTGGCCTTTTCGACTTGACCGTTGGTCTGAGGGTGCGCCACAGAGGCGTATCTCATGTTGATGCCCATCTTGTTGCAGAAGTCCTGGAACTCCTTCGAGGTGAAGTTTGTTCCATTGTCGGTGATGATGCTGTGTGGCACCCCAAATATGTAGACGATGGATTCAAAAAACTTGATGGCAGTGGTGCCGGTTTGGTTGGGGATGGTGTGGCCTCTATCCATTTGGTGAACTTGTCGACTACAACAAGGAGGAAAATGTATCCCCTAGGCAAAGACTTCTGCAACTTGCTGATCATGTCGAGTCCCCATTGCGCTAAGGGCCGGGCTAGTGGTATGGGCCGTAGCTTGGAGCCTGGCGAGTGTGGCTTATTTGCAAACCTTTGGTAGGCGTTGCACTTGGTGACAATGTCCTTGGCCTCGTGCATTGTAGTTGGCTAGTAGAATACAGCTCGTAGGGCCTTAGCGATGAGTGCGCGATTGCCGGCGTGATGCCCAAATGTGCCTTCATGGATGTCGAGGAGGATACTTCTGACGTCACCATTGGTGACACACCGTTGAAGAACTCTAGTAATGCTATGCTTTTAAAGCTCGACGTTGATGATGGTGAATGCCTTTGAGCGATTGGAGATGTGTCGTGCATCAGTCGGGTCGTTCGGAAGCTTGTGGCTGAGCAGATATGTGATGTATGGATGAGTCCAAGAGGGCTCGATGACCATGACCTCCATGTGTATTTCGGGTGGGGGATCTCGCTCCTCCCCGGTTGGTGCTTCTGCCTTGTCGGGTGGTGTAGCCCCCGAGTGTTACGCAGGTTCTAGCGGCCCAGTGGATGGCTTGACCTTGATGGAGTGCTCGCATATTTGTTCCAAGAATACTCTGAGTGGTAGCGGGGCATAGGTGGAGCCAATGTTGGCCAATTGGTCAGCCTCTTTGTTGCTTTTGTGGCCAATATTCCGGAGCTCGCATCCATCGAAGTCTCCTTCCAGTGAGCTGTAGAGGTCATGGTAGGCGATCATGTTGTCGTTGATTGTGTTGCACTTGTTCATTGTTTGCTGCATGATGAGGTAGGCGTCACCGTATATCATCAAACGAGTGGCGTCGTAGGCTTTTGCCATCCGCATCCCATGGATGAGGGCCTTGTACTCCTCTTTGTTGTTTGACGTGCAGAACTTCATCTGTAGTATGTATCACATATTGTCCCCTTGCGGGGATGTCAAGATGACACTAACACCTGTTCCTTCTCGGTGCTTGGATCCGTCAAAGTGCATTATCCAAACACTCGACATGTCTGGGGTGTCAGGCAGCTGAAGCTCCATCCAATGGACCAGGAAAGTTGGGAGCGCCTATGACTTTATCGATGTGCAGCGCTCATAGGTGATGTCCCGTGGGGATAGCTCAGTGTCCCAAAGGGCCACTCGCCCCATTGCTCCGGAGTTGTTGAGGACGTGAGATAACGGAGCGTCGTTGACCACCACTATCGGGTTCTCCATGAAATAGTGGCATAGTCGACGTGCTGTCATGAACATCCCGCACGCTAGCTTTTTATATTTCGGTTACCGCTGCTTGGTGGGCATGAGCACCTCATTGAGGTAGTACACGGGCCACTGAACCCCGTGTATCTTGCCTTCCTCAGCCCTTTCGACGACAAGCGCAATACTGGCCACTGATACGTTGCAAACGTATCCATAGTTTTTGATGTTCCATGCTTGGTTTTATCTACTTTCTTGTGTTTTGTCCACACTTTGGAGTACTTTTCATATGATTTCTTGGACTAACCTATTAACAAGAGCCACAATGCCAGCTGCCTGTTTTCTGCTGTTTTTGGTTCCAGGAAAGCCAGAAAATGAATATTCTCGGAATTGGACGGGACAAAAGCCAAAGTCAGTTTTTCACTGAGGGCCACTTGGAGCCAGAATACGAGACGGAGAGGGGCTAGGGCCCGGCCACACCACCTGGCCATGCGGCTAGGCCTAGCCCGCGCCAGAGGGTGGTCTGGCCACCCCAGGCACCCCCTCGACCTCTCCTTCCTCCTATATATTGCCTCTGATACGGAAACCCTAAGGACCCGATCAAAAAATCCACGAAAGAGTCTGTAGCCGCCGTCATCTCCATCCCTATATCGGGATGGATCCGAAGCTCTTCCCGGCACCCTGTCGGAGAGGGGAATTCACCCTGGAGGCCTTCTTCATCATCATGCAAGCCTCTAGTGTGATGCATGAGTAGTTCATCTCTGGACTACGGGTCCATGTAGTAGCTAGATGGCTGGTTCTCCTCCTTTGTGTTATCATGTTTAGATCTTGTGAGCTCCGTTCATGATCAAGATCATATATTTGTAATTCTTCATGTTGTGTTTGTGGGGATCCGATGGATATTGAGATGCTATTTCAGATTGGTTATTGATTCTATCATGTCTTTGTTATTTGTGATCTTGCATGCTTTCTGTTGTTAGTAGCTATCTTGGCCAAGTAGATGCTAGCAACTCCAAGAGTTAGTATTTATGCTCGATAGTGGGTTCATGCCTCTGGTAATCTGGGGAAGTGACAGAAATCTCTAAGGTACTAGATGTGTTGTTGCTACTAGGGAGAAAACAACAATCCTTTGTTCATAGAACAATCGTATTGTTTACTTTACACGCAATTCGTAATGCAATTATCCGTTGCTTGCAACTTAATACTGGAGGAGGTTCGGATGATAAACTAAAGGTGGATTATTAGTCATAGATGCAGTTGGATGGCGGTCTATCTACAATGTTGTAATGCCCAATCGAATCTCAAAGGAGTCAAGATGAGTAGTATATGCTTGTATGCTTATGATAGAGGCAATGAGAGCTGAAAGCTAATGAGTATCATAATTTTTGGAAGCTCTTTATGAAACTTGAAATCCCTGCTTCCCTCTGCGAAGGGCCTTTCTTTTACTTTGTAGTTGAGTTAGTAAACCTATTCCTCTCTATCTCAGCAAGTATTTTGAGTTGTTGTGTTTCATTCATTCATATGATGATTTATTCAATCATGTTTCTTATGTTCCTTGTTTTGCACATTGCTCTTATCTTGGTGATTACTACTTTGAAAGCTATCATTGAAAACCAGTTATTTGTGAACTCCTGCAAATTATCAACTATTCTTCGACCAAGAGCTAAGTTTGCCATTACCAATTATGATTCACTTTATGTATATTTATTGTGTTTCCTTTACTTATTGCAAATTAAGTTATATAATAGTGAGTTGTCTTCTATTATGATCTATGTAATGATGAGTGTGATGCTTCTTGTCCGTATTCTTTTATCGACTCTTCACTCCATAAACTTGAGGTCATGTTTATTGAGCTCAGTTTTGCTTGGGGACAAGCAAAGTCTAAGCATGGGGGAGTTGATACGTCCATTTTGCATCACTATTCTATGTCATAATTTACTGTTATTCATCGATATATTTCATATTAAGTGATGATACTTATGTTATTCCATCTATTTTTGCATGGTTGATGACTTTTGGAGCATGGTCCGCTGCAGTCAGGATTCTGATGGAAAAGGTGCTGTTTGGAGACAAAATTCACAAAGATTAGAAAATCCGTGAAAATATACGAAAAATCCTATTTTCCCCGAAGATGAAGGATGCCAGAAGGAGGAGTGGAGATGGGCCACAGGGGGCCCACACCAACCCCTGGCGCGGGCCACCCTAGGCCGCGCCACCAGGTGGTGTGTCCGCCCTGGCCCACCTCTGGCTCTCCCCTCTGGCGTATATTATCCTCCTGAAACCCTAAGACTCAGAGAGCGACCATAGAAAGATTCACCACCTCTGCAGGGCAGAAAGCACCGAGAGAGAAAGATCTCTCCGGCAGACAGATTTCTGTCGGGGGAATTCCTTCCCAGAGAGGGGAGATCGTCGCCATCAACACCATCATCAAGATGGACTTCATCGGGATCATCATCATCATCACCACCATCATCACCATCAGCACCATCATCACCATGTCCATATTGCTGTAACAATTGGGTTGAATCTTGCATAGTTCTTAGGGGAAACTTTCCCAGTGTTGATTACTCTTTGTAATTGATGCTATTGAGTGAACCGTTGAATTATTGTTTATGTTCAAATTGTTATACATCATTATTCCATCTCTGATCGTGATCCATATGATGTCTTGTGAGTAGTTCGTTTTGTTCTTGAGGACATGGGAGAAGTCATGTTGTTAGTAGTGGAGTTGTGTTGAGAAAGATTCAATAGTTTGATATTTAAGTTGTGTTGTACTTTTAGTGGTGTCATGTGAACGTCGACTACATGACACTTCACCAATATTGGCCTAGGGGAATGCATTGTGTATTTGGCTAATAATCGTAGGGGTTGCCGGAGTGACAGAAACCTGAACCCTCGTTAGGAAACCATTGCACAAGGGACGTCAGGGTCTTAGAGTTTAAAGCCGTGGTTAGGTTTCTACCTTAATTACTTTCTTGTACTTACGGATGTTTGCAAGGGGTATAATCACAAGTATGTATTAGTCCTGGGAAGGTCGGTACATTAGCACAGGTTCACCCACACAACACTTAGCAGGCTAAAGAAGATTAATCAACTATATGAAGCGAAAGCACTTGACAGTCTTCCCATGTGTCCTCGAGAACGTTTGGTCATCTTAAGTAATACAACCATCTTGTCCTTTGCTACATAAAGGATTGGGCCACTTGCTGCATTCATTCCTATTATCTTTTATTTACTCATACTTTATTTACTTGCTTTATCAAAAACCCCTAAAAATCCATTTGCTAAGTATTTGGAGAGAATTCCTGATCCATACCACTAGCCAGCACCTTCTGCTCCTCGTTGGGTTCGACACTCTTACTTCTCGAAAATACTCTGATACACCCCCCTATACTTGTGGGTCATCAGGGGTCTCATAGTAATCTGGCTCAGTCAAATCCATCGTGTGGCGTATGTAATCTACCACATGATTCCTAGTAAGGAGATTGTCAGGGGGATGAGCCCCAGGTACCCCCAACCAAATAAGAAACAAGACAGTCGGATCGCGTCCGACTGACCAGATGCAGCCGGACAGGGCAAGACATGCCGGCTATCCCCCGGTAGCAGAATCATTAAGAGGCAGCCGGATATGGCGACGTAGCCGGACTAAATCAATGGGACAGGGCGACGTGTGTATCAGTGCACGGTACGCCCTGTACGGTGACAAGACTGGCAACTACCCGGCCATACCGAAGACTTTGCGTTGCTGACGCAGGAACAGTGGCCGGTGCTGACGACATGCTTGCACAGCGCCCATTGTGCCTACGACAGCCATACCGCTCGTACTTCGACAAGACAAGCCATACTGGATACTGTGGATGACTAGCCGGCTGGGACCCGCATGTGGGGCCCGCCAGTCGGACTAGCCAGTGAGACCTTTGCCTCAGTAGAAAGGGTTGGTCTTACAGCATTTAAGGCAGTAGCTAGCGTATACAGCTCGAGGAGCACTTGTAGTTCGAGTATTCCCCATAGTCAGATCCGGCAGGAGTAGGGGCTTTACCTCACCACAAGGGCCCTGAACCTGGGTACTTCTCGCGTGCCGCTACGCTCGCTTGTATCCAATCCCGCCTGCGGACGCCGTCGATAGCTTCCCTGCTAGTCCCCAGACCTCTATCTAACCTCCTCAGGTACTGCCGTTCCCAATACAACGACAGTTGGCGCCCACCATGGGGCGAGATGGCTTCGACCGGAGTCACGTTCCGCATGGGACCCCACACTTCAGTCGGTGAGCGCGTGGCCTACGGCCTGGTGCTCACGCTCGGCAAATTCGACTGCGTCATCGACAACACTTCCTACTTCGCCGGAACCTCCTTCCCGGCGAACGGCACCGTTCTGCTATTCGGCGACCTCCCCGTTTACGTCGCCACCGTCCTGGAGCGTTTCCCTAGGGAAATCGTCTCTGTCGCAAAGCTGCCGTGCTCAGACGGCAGCACCTCCGCCGCACCTCGCGGCGTAGAGGTCATGATGGCCGGTTCTAGCTCCCATCCCCGCCAGCCACGGGAGCGAGGCGCGGACGAGGTCGGAACTTCCGCTCCCCCGCAGCCCCGGAACCCGGTGGAGGATGCCATTGATCGGCTCCTGACGTCGGTTAACCTCGGGGACAACCCGGAGGAGGCGGAGGCCAACTTCAGCATGGAGAGATAGATCCTCCTCCATGAGGCCATGGAGCTAGCTGCAGCCCGTAAGCAACTCGAGATCACCCGGCACGAGTACGACCGCGCGCACGGCCTCACTCCGGCTACCGCGGAGCCGAGCCGGCGCGGCCAGGTACGGCGTCGGGGCGGCGAGCTTGGCGGTAGGTTGGAAAAGGACAGGGAACCAGATCCCGTGCCCGCCCTCGCACGGCCCACCTACAGCACGCCCAACAAGAACTTGCGCGCGGCGCGAGCCGCGGCAGAGGAACTGCCCAGCCTAGAGGGCGAGGAGCGAGCCCGCCAGCAAGCTCGCGTGCAGGAGCTCCTCCGCGTCGCGGATGAGCAGGCTAGCACCAACCGGCAGGTGCAGGAAGACCTTAGCTACTCCAGGAGGAGCGAGCTACTGGCCAATAGCAGGGGCGCGCCGCGTGACACCCAGCAGGCGTCCTCCCCTCAGCCGCCCAGGGCCCGCAACAGGCGCCGCAGCTCCGGTAACAGGGGCCAGCCGCGCCAGGAGCAGACGGTGAACAGCAACCCGCCACCTCCACCTCCGCCAACTGGAGCGCCCAGACCAGCCGGTTCTCGTCTCTCGGGCCAGGTGGGAGCGCCCAACCCGGATTGCCCGGATGCCCGCGACCGCATCGAGCTCCTCGCTCAAGCGCGCGTCACGGAGGAGGAAGATTCTACCGGTCCGGTTTGTTTCGGACCCCGTATCCGGAATGAGCCGTTTCCGGATAAATTCTTCCTGCCCAGGGACACCCCCAAGTACGACAGCGGCATGAAACCGGAGGACTGGCTGACCGACTACGCTACGGCAGTCGGCATCGCCCACGGAAACAAGCGCACAGCCGTGCGCTACATCCCCCTCATGCTAACTGGGTCAGCGAGGACATGGCTCAATAGCCTCGCGCCCAACAGCATCAACGCGTGGCCTGACTTCGGGAAGGTGTTCGTCCGCAACTTCAACGGCACGTACAAGCGCCCAGGGCGCCCGCGCGACCTGGCCTTGTGCGTCCAGGGCGACCACGAGACCGACCGCGAGTACCTCGCCAAGTGGACAGAGCTGCACAACACTTGCGAGCGCATCCTGGAGAGCCAAGCCATCGGGTTCTTCATCGAGGGTTGCTGCGAGGGCACCATGCTTCGCCACCGGCTACTGTGTGACGAGCCAAAAACCATGGCGGAGCTCATGACGGTTGCGGACCAGTACGCCACGGCGGATGCCGCCATGAAGAAGCCCCTCCGAGTAAACGCGGACGGCCGTCCGACTCCCACGGAGCCGGCTCGCGACCGACCCGTAAATCCGGCTGGAGAAGCCGGATCCTGTAGACGCCACGGCAACGACAACCGGTTCCATGGGGACCGCCAGGCCGGACAGCAGAAACCTCGCTACCACGCGCGGCAAGTCAATGCTGTGGAGGGCGCGCCCGACGCGCCGACTAATGAAGCGAGGAGGCAGAAGCCACGGCTCACCTTCGACCAGATGTTCGATGGCCCGTGCAAGTGGCATAGCGGTCCCTTCAAGCCGGCTACGCACACCACCCGAAATTGCAGCTGGACCCGCCAGCTAAAGGACCAGGGCAACCAGCCTCGTCCCCCGCCTCCCCCACCGGGTGGGCCTCCACCACCGGCTAGGGGAGCCAGCAATGACGGTAACGGTGGCAACAACAAAGGCTACCCCCAGCCGCACGCCGCCTACCACATTTTCGAGATGGAGCAGGACGACAAGCACAGCCGCAGGCGATGCTCCAAGGAGGTCAACACCATCGCCTCTCCGGTCCCCCAGTATCTGAACTGGTCGGAAACCCCTATCACCTGGAGCAGGGCGGATCAGCCTGAGCATCTACCAACTCCTGGGGGCTACGCCATGGTGCTCGACCCCCTCATCGTCTCCAACGCGCGCACTTGCCGATTCTCGCGCGTCCTCATCAACAGAGGCAGCATCCTCAACCTCCTCTACCAGTCCTCGCTGGAGAAGCTGGGCATTCGCAAAAGCGACCTGCGCCCGACTACCACGATGTTCCACGGCGTACTGCCAGGGCCAGCCTGCGCCCCACTGGGGAAAATCCAGCTGGACGTCATTTTCGGGACCGAGGAGAACTTCCGCCGCGAACCAATCTGGTTCAAGGTGGTAAATCTGATGAGCTCCTACTACGCCTACCTCAAGACGAAGATGCCGGGACCCCACGGCGTGATCACCGTCGTCGGCTGCTTCAGGCGATCGATGGAGTGCGCTTCAGCTGGTTCCAAGCTGGCAGAGGCCCTCATCATAGCCGAAGAGAAGCGTGTGATCATGCGCAATGTGGCCATGGCCCAGCAGGACATTCCGGCTAGCAGCAAGCCGGCTGGAGAAGGAGCCTTCCAGCCAGCAAAGGAGACGAAGAGGATCCTGCTCGACCCCTCCGATCCGACCAAGTTCGTCACCATTGGCGCCGGCTTGGAAAGCAAATAGGAAGGCGCGCTCGTCGACTTCCTCCGTGAGAATCGGGACATCTTCGCGTGGTCCCCCAAGGACATGCCGGGTATGCCGAGGGAGTTCGCCGAGCACTCGCTTCACGTGCGTCCGGATGCCAAGCCGGTCAAGCAACCTCTGCGCCGGTTTGCAGAGGAGAAGAGAAAGATAATCGGTGACGAGATCACCCGGCTCCTTGTAGCCGGGTTCATCATGGAAGTATACCACCCGGACTGGCTGGTGAACCCAGTCCTGGTGCTGAAGAAGAACAAGACCTGGCGCATGTGTATCGACTACACCAACCTGAACAAGGCGTTCCCTAAAGACCCCTTCGCCTTGCCCCGTATCGATCAAGTCATCGATTCCACGGCCGACTGTGACTTGTTGTCTTTTTTAGATTGTTATTCCGGGTACAATCAGATCCGGCTAAACCCGCTGATCAGATTAAGACATCATTTATCACCCTCTATGGGGCTTTCTGCTATGTAACCATGCCTTTCGGCCTAAAGAACGCAGGCGCCACCTATCAGCGATGTATGCAGAAATGCTTGCGCTCGCAGATAGGCCGAAACATGCACGCTTACGTGGATGACGTGGTTATAAAGACCAAGGAGAAGCGCACCCTCCTCGAGGACCTGGGAGAAACATTTGGCAACCTCCGCCAGTACCGGATGAGGCTGAACCTAGAGAAGTGTGTGTTCGAGGTACCGTCCGGTCAGCTCCTCGGTTTCCTCGTTTCACAGCGAGGTATCGAGGAAAATCCAGAGAAGATCGCGGCCATCAAGAGGATGCAGCCACCCAGGAACCTGCTTGGAGTCCAGAAGTTCACCGGATGCCTAGCTTCCCTCAGTCGCTTCGTCAGCCGGCTGGGGGAGAAGGCACTCCTGTTGTACCAGTTGATGAAGAAGACGGACAAGTTCTGCTGGACATCGCAAGCCGACGTCACGTTTCACGACCTCAAGCGCATGCTGTCCACAGCACTAGTTCTGGCCACGCCGGCTAGTAAGGAACCAATGTTGCTCTATATAGCAGCCATCAGCTGGGTCGTCAGCGTCGTCCTGGTGGTGGAGCACCCCAAGGAAGGCAAGGCTCAGCCGGTTCAGAGGCCCGTCTACTACCTCAGCGAGGTTCTCTCCCTGTCCAAGCAGAAGTACCCCCACTACCAGAAGATGTGCTACGGCGTGTACCTGGCATGCAAGAAGCTCAAGCACTAGTTCCAGGAGCATCCGATTAAGTTCGTGTGCACGGCACCCCTTTCGGAAATCATCGGCAACAAGGACGCCACCGACCGAGTCGCCAAGTGGGCCATCGAGCTTGCCGCCTACTCCATCCAGTACGAGCCTCGGCTCACGATCAAGTCGCAAGCGTTGACGGACTTCCTCGTCGACTGGGTCGAGACCCAGTATCTCCCACCGGTTCCGGATTCGGACCATTGGCGGATGCACTTCGACGAATCAAAGATGCTCGGGGGCTTGGGAGCTGGCATTGTGCTCACCTCGCGCAAGGGAGACCGGCTGGAGTACGTACTGCAGATCCACTTCAAGGCCTCCAACAACGTAGCCGAATACGAGGCACTGGCGCACGGACTCTGGCTGGCCAAGGAGATCGGTGTCAACCGGATCCTGTGCTTCGGCGATTCGGACTTGGTGGTGCAGCAAGTATCCGGGGAATGGGACGCCAGAGACGCAAACATGGATCTCTACCAGTTCCACATCCAGAAGCTCAGCGCCTCGTTCGACGGGTGCGAGTTTCACCACATCCCCCGCGTCAACAACGAGGCAGCCGATGGGCTCTCCAAGATTGGCTCCACCAGGCAGGCCATCCCACCAGGGGTGTCCTTGGAGCACCGACGCAAGCCGTCCATCAAGCCGTCGCCAGAATCGGACTCCATCGTCTGGGCAGGAACTGTTCCGGCCGACGAAACGGCGGAAGCAGAGCCGGCAGAACCACCAAAGAAGAAGACCCGCACCAATTCTGGCCAGGCAGCGCCTTCCGGCTCGCAAGGCCCGAGGGCTGCCGGCACGCCTAGCAGCTCGGGGGCTGCCGCTCCGGATACGCCATCCGGACGACCCCCAGACACCCGTCAACCGGAGAACATGAGCATCCTCGTCATTCGGGAAGTGCCATCCTGGGCACAGCCCTTCATGAGATACATCGCCGATGGAGAACTCCCGGACGACGAGGTGGAGGCCAGGCAAATCCGGCGCTGCACGCACACATACACCATCATAAACGGCGAGCTATACAAGCGCAGTGTATCTAGAATCTTCCAAAGATGTGTTGATGCGAATACGGGCCACCGGCTACTCAAGGACATCCACCAGTGCGAGTGCGGGCACCACGCTTCGTCAAGGGCGATAGTCGCCAAGGCGTTTCGCCATGGTTTCTAGTGGCCCACCGCCCTCGAGGACGCTGAGCAGCTGGTCCGCGCATGCAATGGGTGCCAGCGCTTCGGGCAGCTCAGGCACATGCCAACTTCGGTACTCAAGACCATACCGATCACCTGGCCGTTCGCGGTTTGGGGCCTTGACATGGTCGGTCCCTTCAGGTGAGTGCGCGCGGGCATGACCCACCTGCTGGTGGCGGTGGACAAGTTCACAAAGTGGATCGAGGCCAAGCCTATCCGAAAGCTGGACGGGGCGACGGTTGTCACCTTCTTCACCGACATCATCAACCGCTTTGGCTACCCCAACAGCATCATCACCGACAACGGCACGAACTTCGCCAAGGGCATCCGACTGGACCTCGCCTCCGTCGCGCACCCGCAATCCAACGGGCAAGTCGAAAGAGCAAACGGCTTGGTGCTAGCCGGCATCAAGCCACGTCTCATCGAGCCGTTAGAGCGATCACCCGGATGTTGGATCGAAGAACTTTCGGCTGTGCTGTGGAGTCTCCGCACCACGTGGAATAGGTCAACTGGCTATACGCCATTCTTCCTGGTCTACGGATCGGAAGCCGTCCTCTCCGCCGACATCGAGATCGACTCCCCTCGCAAGCTCCTCTACAACGAAAAAGCCAACCGGGAGGCACGGGAGGACGGAGTGGACCTCCTGGAGGAGGCCCGCGCGTTGGCCTTGTCCAGATCAGCCCTGTACCAGCAGCGACTGCGTCGCTACCATTCAAGCCGGATCCGCTCAGTCGCATTCCGCGAGGGCGACCTGGTTCTCCGGCTGGTGCAAGACACGAAGGGCATGCACAAGCTATCACCACCCTGGGAGGGCCCCTTCATCATCAGCCGGGCGCTGCCCAACGACTCCTACTACCTCATCGACGCGCAATAGCCGCGCAAGAACAAGATGGACAAAGCAGACGAGGAGACCGAGCGTGCCTGGAATGTGGCCCTGCTGCGCCCATTTACACCTAATCGCCAGACAGTGTATGTGTCCCGAAAACCCAATGAATGAAAATACGGACCCCCACGAGAATCTCGGGGGCTCCTTGCTAGATATGTATATGCACATGTTTTCTGGTTATTATTTTCTGGCTCCGGCAACCCCTACCCGGGGCTCGTCGGCTGGCCCGGCCTGCAAGTCAACAAACCAGCTGAGTACTGTGCGACGATGTCAGAGGCCCACTCTTCGTCTCAGCTACAGACCGCAACCCGGCTGTCCGGCTAGCAAGAGCAAAAGCCCGAGGTATCCCACACGAAAAACAGGGAGGGGACGCGACAGATCGGGTATCCCGGCCCTGCAACTAGCTCGAACCAATCCAGCAAAAGGCATTTAGCCGATCGATCGGAGCCCAGGCGAGGGCAAGGGCTGGAGCAAGAGAAGACAAGGAAGATTCGAAGAACCTGGCTACGCCAGCTACTCCGAATCTCGGGGGCTCCACCCAGTGGGTGCGCTCACACGCCCCCACTGGAATGTTAGTTCCCTCGGCTAAAAGGGTTTAGCCAGCGAAAGCAACCGACTGAGACGAGTCTAGTCGGATAAAGATAGAAGAACTAGGAAAGAAGGAAGATTCGAAGTCCTTGCCTTCATCAAGCGCTCCGAATCTCGGGGGCTACACCCAGTGGGTGCGCTTGCGCGCCCCCACTGGGGGCGTAGGTTGTCCGGCTAAAGGCGTGTAGCCGGGCAAGGTTAGCTGGGCAAAATGGCAAAAAGAAACCCAGCGCACAAGGAAAAAGGATTTCAACAATAACAAGCAAAAGAGAGATGAAGCTCTCGCACGTTACCAGGTGTCAAAGACAGCTGGCACAAACAGACAAGGTTCACAAGGGTACAACACAAGACAGTTACACCCGGCATCCCGGGGCGATATCTAGGCAGCAGGACCCTTGCCATGGGGGAGATCTTGGCCAGCGGAGGCTTCGGGCGGCGGAGGAGGCGCGGAGCTTGATCCGGTCCCGGCGCTGGCAGACGGCGTCATCGGGGCCTCCATATCAGGAGTGCCAATGGACTCCGAGTCGGTGAGGACCTCGTCCGGGTCCACATAGTCGGCGATCTTGATGGCGGACCCACGGAGCTCCGGATGGGCTTGGCGGATGGCGGCAAGATCAGCCCCGGCACGGAAGCCTCCGTCGATCTTCTCGACGCGGACGTCCTTGTACCAGGAGAGCATCAGAGCTAGGGCCATCTCCGCTCCGGCTCGCGCAGCCAGGTCCCGCAGCCGATCCACCGCAGCCGGCACCTCCCCCACCTTCGCAGCCAGCTGCGCCATTGTCTCCGGAACCGGAGCCTCTGGCCAGACGAAGGAGAAGACGTCCCTCGCTGCCTGGCGAAGCTTGGCAACTTCCTCGCCAAGAAGGATGACGAGCTCTTGGGCCGTCGGCTGTGCTCCTGGCCAATTCTCCTGCAACCGGTTGTAGGCCAGCAGGTCTATGCCGGGGTAAAAGGCTATCAGAAATGAGAAGTCAGATCCGGCTACCGGATCCGGAAAGAAAAGAAGACGAAAAAAACCCACCCTTGGCAGCGTGGCCGACCTGCATCAGCTCATCCACCAGCGCCTTCTCCTTGAGCGCCAACCGTTTAATCTCCTTCTCCTGGTCCTTGTTCTGGGCCTCGAGAAGGGAGAAAGCATCGGCCCGGCTGGCGAGCGAGGTGTCACGCTCCTTGACGGTGGCCTCCAGACCATCCACCCGCGTGTGCCAATCGTTGTTCTGCTGCCGCAGAGTAGAGTTGGACTTGCTCAGTCGGTCGTTCACCTTCTTCAGGATGAGCGATCTCGCGCTGAGCGCACACGAGGATGGCTGCAACAAAACCGGCTATCAGTACCATAAAAAAAGGAGCAGGATGAAGTGAACTTACTCTGGGAGGTCCTGTTGGTGGCAGTGAGCTTCTGCTCCAACGACCGGTTCCCGCCGGCTGTGGCCTCCAGTAGCTGGATCTCCTTCACCGCAGCTCGAGCGTGGCGGCAAGGTCCGACAGCGAGGTAGCGGAAGAGGCGTCGTCGTCCACGGCATTGATGGCCAGGGACTCGTTCGCCGCGACCACCGTCGTCTGCCACTCCTCGCCGGGCTCCTCGTCGGAGTTGTCGTTTCCAACGACGACGAGCTCCTTGCCAGCAACCCCCCGCGCGCCCGCGGAGGAGCCTTCCGGCTGGGAGGACCTCGCCTCTGGCTGGGGGATTTCCGGCCGGGCGGGGGCAGTCGGCTGAGGGGGAGGCGACGGGTGCGCCTCAGAAGAAGGAGGGGCGCTGGTCGGCGCAGTCGGGCTACGGGGCGGCGACCCGGCTGGCAAGCATGCCGGGCTCGCGGCTCCGAAGGAAACCAGCGTGCTAAGGAGAAAGCGAAGAAGACAGAAGCAAAACAAGCCAAAGTAAGAAAAGGAAGAAAAGGTTGAACAGACAGAAAGGAAAGGGGGAGAAAGAACATACCCCGGCACAACAGGAGGCGGTCCTTTCTTCCGGCCAAGACGGCTGGGCGGCGGACCGGCTCCTCTTGGGCGCCGGCTCCTCCGTCGCAGTGCGGCGGGAGCCGGAACGGCTGGAGCCGCTCCCACCCGCTTCCCTATCCGTCACGGAGCGCGTCGCTGGCTCCGTGGTCGGCACGGCCTCCTCCTCGTGCACCACCGCGTGCAGGTCGGCGGCCGGCTCGTCGTTCCGGCTGGGGAAGGCGTCGCCGTCCCCATCCGATTCCTCACCGGACCGCCGAGCGCGTGGTTCGGGCATGTCGGGCGTGAATTCCTCAAGGGCCACCGCCCCCTCCTCGCGGATGATGTAGGGGAACATCTGCCGAACACAAAGGTCAGCCAGACGAGGACAAAGAACAAGAACAAGAAAACATCAAAAGTGCACCCGGTTAGAGGAGCTTACCCGTGGCGCGCGGTTCTCCCACGTATATGGCGCTAGGCTGAACTTCCAGTTCTCCGGCAGCCATTCCTTGGTGATCGTCCACACCCACTCCTTCAGGTTGTGGTACCGGGGATCACGGCGCGACAGCCGGGTCGGGTCCAGCCGGCCAGAATACTAGCACATCTTGTGTGCTCGTTGCTGCAACGGCATCATCAACCGGGACATCTAGCTGAGGGTGACGTCCAGCCCGGTCAGCCGGCAGTGGACGAGCGAGCGCATGCGCTTCAGCAGCTCGTCCGTCTCTGCCTTGTCGCCGTGGAACTTCATGTCCCAGTTCTGCCGGCTGGATTCGATGTCCTGGAAGGCCGGCAGATTTATCCGGTCGACATTGGTAAGGTTCTTCACGTAGAAGTATGACTGCTGCCACAGTCGCACCGTATCGTGAAGAAGGAACTTGGGGTAGCCGGTCTGCGAGCGGGAGTAAATGGAGGAGCCGCCGCAGACGACTAAGGGCCCCTGGGTGAACTGCACCTGCGGCCGGACTCGAAAGAGCCGGCAGAAGAGCCCGAGATCCGGCTGGATCCCGAGATAGCTCTCGCAGAAAGCAACGAAATGCGCCAACGTTCCGATTGCGTTGGCGCCGAGGTGGTGGAGGCGAAGGTCAAAGAAGGCGAGGAAGGTCAAGAGGAACGGGTTCACCAGAAGGGCGAACCCGCGGGCCAGGTGGGACAGGAATATGACGCGCTCGCCGTCCTCCGGATGCGGCGACACTTCCCCGGTCGGCACCAGCCGCACCGCCACCTCCTCTGCTGGCGGGAGGACGCGGGTGGCCCGGTATTTGGCGATTTGGTCCTCGGTGATGGCGGAGCCGCACCAGGCCCCGCGGTCGGCGGCCATTTCCGGTTGACGAGGGGGAGCGGTGATGGAAGATTGACGGTGGCCCGTAGCATCGACGATGGCGAACGGGCGGCGCAAAGAGCAAGGGCGCAAGAGCGGAGGCAACGAAAGAGAAGGAACTGCAGCGGGGGAGCGAAGGAAAGAAATCGCCTCCCCCGCGGCGTCCCTTTAAAGAGCCAGAAGGGCAACCATCGATGGGGCACGTGGCGCGCACCCGGGCGACCCACACCCCAACTGCCGCCTAAGATCCCGTGCGCCGGGGCAGGATGCGCAGAAGATCCTGGAGCGGGAACCGAAGTGCCGGACAACAGTTTCCCGAGGCGACGTGCGACGGGACGTTATGCTGCCCGCCATAGAGTAATGATGGCGCGTGCGCGCGTGGCCAGCGTTAGCAGTGACGTCACGGGTAGCGTAACCGCCAAGCTCAGCCGGACACAAATTCAAAAGCAAGAGGAAGCGCGCGCACATTTCGCCTAAGGGCGTAATCCACACGCGCTCGGGGGCTAGTGTCAGGGGGATGATCCCCAGGTACCCCCAACCGAATAAGAAACAAGACAGTCGGATCGCGTCCAACTGACTAGATGCAGCTGGACAGGGCAAGACAGGCCGGCTATCCCCCGGTAGCCGGATCATTAAGAGGCAGCCGGATACGGCGACGTAGCCGGACTCAATCAATGGGACATGGCGATGTGTGTATCAGTGCACGGTACGCCCTGTACGGTGACAAGACGGGCAACTACCCGGCCATACCGAAGACTTTGCGTAGGTGACACAAGAACAGTGGCCGGTGCTGACGACAGGCTCGCACGGCGCCCACTGTGCGTACGACAGCCATACCGCTCGTACTCCGACAAGACAAGCCATACTGGATACTGTGGATGACTAGCCGGCTGGGACCCGCCTTTGGGGTCCGCCAGTCGGACTAGCCAGTGAGACCTTTGCCTCTCTGCCTATACAAGGAGAGGCAAGGCCTCAGTAGAAAGGGTTGGTCTTGTAGCATTTAAGGCAGTAGCTAGCGTATACAGCTCGAGGAGCACTTGTAGTTCGAGTATTCCCCATAGTCAGATCCGGCAGGAGTAGGGGCTTTACCTCACCACGAGGGCCCTGAACCTGGGTACTTCTCGCGTCCCGCTACGCTCGCTTGTATCCAATCCCGCCTGTGGACGCCGTCGATAGCTTCCCTGCTAGTCCCCACACCTCTATCTAACCTCCTCAGGTACTGCCGTTCCCAATACAACGACAGAGATCATTCAGGCGCACAAGCCAACTAGGGAAGTTGGATCCATCAAGTCTAAGTTTCTCACCTTTACCCAATCCTCAATGACAAAGTAAGCTTCACGGTGAGCCATCTACATTTATAATTGCAAAAGGAATTTATACTAAGTTTATAATTAAATGAGTTAATAGTAACTCCACTCAGAAACACATATCCCCAGTGAGGGTTCCTAGTGATAACACGAACCCTATCAGCCACATCTCCCCCGATCGTCATGGCCATCAATGTGGGTTCAAGGGTGGACGCTAAACATCGGTCACATCATTCATGCGACTCGTGCTCGATCTTTCGACCATTTGTTTTTCGAGGCCATGTCTGTACATGCTAGGCTCGCCAACTCAACCTTAGTGTATTCGCTGTGCAACATGGCTTACACCCATTGTATGCGAACGTAGATATGTCTGACACCTAGGCCTGTAACCCTGGATTGCCTCATACCGAAGAACTTTCTTGGTGGTGCACACTAAGGGGGAACACAATCATTGATAATTTTAACAGGGATCATCTTATTAGGCTACCGTCGAGTATCTAATACTAGCACACAATAAGACATACAAACAATAACATTTAATGTAAATGCTATGTGATATGGTCCTTCACGTCGTGATCTCCATCCGCCGTCACCGGGTTCCGGCGCCAGGGTTCCGGCACCGTAGACACCAGGGTACCGGTGTCATTCTGGTGTGGTAGTCCGTCACCTCCGTTACTATCTACTACCACGTAACATAAGATAATCACTTTACCTTTGACAGAACCATACCACAAAGCAATGCCCCGTGCAAAACAAAGTTAGACATCTCTACTTTATCTTTGCTTGTTTTATGTGGCTGAATGGGCTTTCGTACAAGAACCGGACTTACCTACGAACTTTCAGCACAACACTGATCAAGTAGTTGTCTCTACTACACCCCTTCCGGGGCCCTCCATTGCAAATGGTATACCAACTAATGCGAGAGAGACAGACACCCCCTAAGCCACTTTATACGGTACAAGCCGGATGTCAAGCGTGGACTAGTCTCGCGAATGAACATGTAAAGTCGGTTGGGGGCCGCTTCATCAAGCATTACTGTTGTATACACAAGTGCACGTGGGAGGGTAACAACTAAAAGATCAACACCCACACGCTACATCTCATGTATTCTACCCATACTAGCATTACTACGCATAGATCTAGCTCTGATACCACTGTAGGGGTTCCGCGTATGAAAACAATAAATTTTACCCTACGCCCCTGAACCCCTAAAGCTGCCAAGACCTATCTATTAGTAATACAGTAACGGGAGGGGATTTTCGCGAACTTACCCTTGAAGACCGAAAAGCATTGTCAACGCTCAAGAGAGCGTGGTTGATGTAGATGAGCCGAAGCCGACTTCAAGGTCGTGATGAAGTCCTTGCGCTCCTTGGCTCCAACGACTTGAGTGCCTCAAGTGCGACACCTCACGGGGAGTTACATACGTCCGGTTCCTGACGATGACTCCCGCTTCCCCGATCCAGCAGTAGTTGCGGAAGTAGAGCTCCCGGATCCGAATCCCGCAGCACAACGGCGCTCCGCGGTGAAGATGTCTCTCGTTCGTGCAGTCCAGACTTGGGACCACTGTCACGAGAGAGAGAGAGAGGGGGAGAGAGAAAATATCAACTAGAGGTCCTCCCAAAAGTGATAAGACCTTTATTGATTATTGGTGTATTTAATTTGGCCAAATACCCCCACTATATAGGGGGAGGGGAGGTACTACATCCTTCAAAGTCCCGGGGTGGGACTAAAGGAGAGGAGGGGAAAGGGGTGGCCGCTGGCCACCCCCATGGGCCCCGTGCGGGGGGAGGGGCTGGCCAACCAGGGCGCCGTTCACCCCCTTGGCCCCTTCTCCCTCTCTCCTTTCCCCTAATGGGCCCTCTCCCCTCCGGGAATTAGCCCATTAAGCCTTTGACCATTTAATTGATTTTTCTCTCTATTAAATAATTATGAATAAATGATTAAATCAACATTTAACATTCATTCACACATTATTCAATCTCCGTGGCTATGGAACACTTCCACCTCCACTCTGGACATCCTCCGGACTTACCAAAACCCTTCCGGTTTTCTCTCTATTATTCTTTGGTGATTCTACCGATCCTATAAACACTCTCTAAGCATCATCAAGCCCTTAAGCGTGATACCCCACAGTTCGGGAACACTCCAGACATGGTCGGGACACTCCCGCACCAATGATCGACAGAGGGACCTGGATGGCCATGTGACCCCTGTGCGTTCCACGAAGATCTTTCGTCGTTTGAATCGGGACAGTCGTGTCTTATTCCCTTTGTCACTCGATACTTGCATTGCCTAAGATCTGATCAATGACATCACCATGCCGTGTTCAATCTCGTTACCGAACAACGCTACTTGACTCGTTCCAACAAGTGATATCCCTGTGATCAAATCACACGCTACGCAGCTATTGGATATAACTTCTCCGAGTGGGCCCTTCAGTATCTTCCCGTCACATGGACAGACAAATCCCGCTCTTGACATATATTGCCTCTATGGTTTCCTCCGAATACCTGAACACACCTTTATAACCAATGTATTACTAGATGGCGTTTGATGCTAGCTAAGCACTCTCGGGAGACAGTGATTGATATAGCCTCATGGTCTAAGGAATAGTCTACGAGGATCCATTTCTAATCATCGTAACTTGAACTTCGTGACATGATCGGGTCACGATGTTTAGGTTGGGTATTGGTTCATCATCTCATTCTCAGAATGAGATGACCTCATTTCCAACTGGCATAAATGCCACATGATCAAGAAACTTGATCATCTGTTGACCAATGAACCAGTGATGAGAGTTTCACTGGGAACCCCTGGTTGTTTGTATATCACACGTGTATTGATGTTTCCACTCAATATATTTATAACATGATATAAAACTTAATCATAAACTATATGAAATATGATAATACTCCTTACTACTATTTGTCTCTAGGGCATATTTCTAACAAGTCATTCTTCCTTGCTTCAACTCCTTGAATTCATCCCTCACCCTCTTTATCAAACCCCGGGGCACATGAGCCCTACTCAACTTGAGCTTGAATTCCTCCCAAGTCATCATTTGTCCTCCGTTCATTGTACGAGTGTTGTTCCACCATGATCTTGCATAACCTACCAGATAGTGGGTGGCAAAAAGTACTTTCTCCGCATCATCTACTCCTGCAACTTCTAAGTTGTTCTCCATTGACTGCAGCCAGTCATCAGCATCTAAGGGCTCTTCAGATTTGCTAAACATAGGAGGATTAGTGTTTTGAAAGTTCTTCATCTTAGATCCATGGTGATTCAGATTTCCATGGCCTTGGTTGTTGTGTGCCATCTGGGCGATGTACTGAAGAGTGGCGAGATTGGCTTGACACTCGGCTCTACTGGCCTCTCGATCTGATACTAATATTTGCAGAATCTGAAGCATTGGATCCTAGGACGAGCTACTGCCACTGGGGTTGCCGCGAGTCATCTAAAGATTGAGATAGATCATAAGACAAGAGGGAAATTTCTATGGCTTATGGGTATGGTTCAAAAACTTTAAACTTGAGTATTGCTAAGGTTTGAAAACCAACAACTCCTTTTTCATTCATTCAAAGCAACACAGTACAAACAACACACTACCACTATTAAGAAGATGGTTTTAAGAACCATTTTGTCATTCTACGATATATTGGGACCGGATACAAACTCACACCTACGACAATGCTCTAGTGCGACTATTCCTCATCGGATCTGGTGGGTTCTTCGTTGTCCAGGAAGTCTGTGTCGTCCTCATCGGTATGGAATTCCATGGCGATGTCCTCTAGATAGTCGTCATCATCACTGAGGTAAGAGGTGATATCCCCATGAATATCTTCACCTTCGTCCTCCTTCTCCTCAAGCTGAATTGCTTGGTCATGGATGGTTTCTTCAAGGGTTGCCACCTTTTGATGGAGGCGAGCAATGATGCGGTCCTTCTTGTCACGCTTGCGACGAAGTGTCTTGCACTCCTTAGCTAGGATGGCGAGGGTGTGGTTCTTCTCTGCTGCAACAGTGTGATTCTGGTTGGCATAGGCACGGGCGTTTCCCAATTCCTTCTATGTCTCATGTAGCATGAAGTCGTGGTGATCCACATGGTGCTGAAGCTCCGGATGTCCTGGCATGGCCAAGGGCTGTCCCATAGAATCGCGTCTTGTGTAGTGAGCGGAGCGAGTGCCAATGATCTGGTTGATGTTCTACGCACACAAACAGGCAAGTGCTTCCTGCAATTCTCTAGCTAGTCAATCTGGCCAGTTGTTCTCCCTCAAGGTGAACTGTATCTTCTCTGAGGTGGGTGGCTCCATCTTTCCCCTCAGATCTGCAGCGATTAACCACTACGGTTCTCCTCCTGGCTGATCATTGAGTTGCGCTCCATAGAACTCAGGGTGCAGGTGTCCAAGAAACTCTGCTAGCTGACTCAAGTCACTCTCGAAGATGAGCTCTCCTCCATTGCCCAGCTGTTAGAACTTGTTGTACTTGACTTCCATCTATAAGCAATTAGGATGAGTAAGTTAGTCAGGTGATCAAGTGTGTCAAACTTTATGTAGGATTGCAAGAATTCTTGAGGAACAAGTGAACTCTTTTTCGAAAGATTCTCAAGGATAAGAGTGAGAATAGGTTTTCATAAATACTCACTTCCTTTGTTTTGAAACTAAGTTTTTTAGATGTCCATTCTAACTAGGATTTCTTATGGTCAGGATGGCTCTGATACCAACTTGTGAACACCCGGATTTTTAAGTCTAGATGCATGTTATGCCGTACATCGCAATCCCAGGAATACCATTTTTGCGAGACATAACAGAATTGATAGCACAGTACATCATCCATTACAAACCATAATGGTCTTACAAATAGTTAATCTCATGATCAAGTCTGAATACACATCAAAGCAGTGGAAATAAGCGTAGTAGAGTTTCCATCTTCATTGTCACAGGCAAGGATGACGATCGGAGATGATCCTAGTTATCGTAGACATCTTGCCGTCCTTCCTCCGGATAGTCCTCTTCATAGTCTGGCCATGGGAATAGCTAGGGACAAAGCCATGAGTACTTTTAAAGTACTCGCAAACTATCACTAATGTAAGTAAGACAATTCTAGTAGGAATCCTAAGCTATAGGCTTGTTTGCAATACGCTAGTTTTATTTCAGATGTACTTAGTAGTAAAGCCTATTTTAGTTGTCTTGATTACTCAAGTGGGAACCTAGTTTTCATTTCCACAACCCCGTTGTGGTCAAGTCAAAGTCATATTTCAAGTCACAAGTCATTTTCAAAACATCTGACAATGGAATAGTATGGCCATCCAACTGTCCATGACTACGGACGTGGCTATTCGAATAGTTTGACATTCTGCAGAGGTGGTACACTTTCACCACAAAATTTGATACATTCATAGTCACGAGGTAACCTCAGATTAACCTCTTTTCCGCAAGGGAACCCATACTAAGATATATAAACTTCCAGTTAAGCCCTACCCAAATCAGGTATTGTGGTTGTACGGTAAAAGATGGAATGGTATCGCATCCGAACCCAACCATCAGTTTTTATTTAAAGTCAAAGCACATGCCTCATTCATCACCATTTTCAAGTCATTGGGTCTCATAACCCATGTCAAAGCATTTCGATAGAATGACTCATCATTTTAAGGTTTTCATAATCATTTGCTCCAAGTGTTCCCATCTAAAGTGATCAATATTAGTTTAGCACTAGCAACTATCAATGAGGGTATCACTATTGAGGGGTGCTAATCAAGTGTAACTACCCATGCCTAATTATATGATCTTGAGGGCATCTATCCTATTTTTCCACTAATCACCAATAATTAACTATTTAAGAAACATTGGTAAAGGTAAAATAATAAAGATTGTAGGTAAAACTTGGGATTGGTAAAGTTGCATCTCAATAGCATGCATAGTGTATCCTGCATAGGTTAGCTAGCATAGTAGCGCTTGTATAGTTAAGTTTGCCTTGGTTGGTACAGTTGTCGAAGTGCTCATCTTCTTCTTCGTAGAATTCTTCCTCCTCATAGCCTAGGTTAGTACTAGCATCTATAAATAGATACGAGGTACACAATAGACAAACAACACATAGCTACCTCTATTTAGCACACAAAGGTTCACACTAGATGATCTAGCATGATCTCAATCATGACATGAAATATTGATTTGGTCTTATTTATCTTATTTTAGAAATGCAATTTCTACTCAGTGAAAAACACTTAAGATTTAATATTCTCCAATTATAAAATATGGGATCATGTTGACACATGTCATCACCACATATTCCAATACTTGTGAATGTGATATAAAGTGGTTGGCCTATATTACAAAGTTTAATCTTGCTATGTAATATTATTAAAGTGACTAGAATTGCCATATAGCCATTCTTTTAATATGAGCCCATGACTACTGCATGTAAACTAAATATTTTTACATATTCATATAGATCATGGAAAATGTGATTTTTGAGAGTTGGAATCAACTCAAAAGCATTTATGGTTGATTTTATAAAAAATGTTTGAAGTTGGAAAATTCATCGTTTGTTATTTTTACTATGGGTAATCTGTAAATTCAAACTGTTTGAATCCAATGGGAGTATTTAGAGATTTTCATTTCCTTTCCAACAAAATTCGAATCATGCAATTTGGTTCAGTAAATCTCTCTAAATTCTATTTTCAAATTAGCTACAGAATAGGGTTTTGAAATAAAAAGGAAAATCCAGATTTGAACTCGTGAGCATGCGCGGGAATGATTTTGGGCCGGCCCAACTACACGGCGCGCGCGCAGCAGGCTGCACTTGTGCTGGCCCCACCTGTTAGCAGCTATTCTAACGTGAAGCGGTACATGCTAATCTGGGCCACACGATTAGAGCGCGATCAACGGCTCAGCGTCATCGTCTATGTTGCACGGCGCATGCGGGATTTCAACCCTAGCTCTACGGCGGGGGTCGTCGGGGGCTTACCAGGGCTCCAGCTAGGTCCAATGATGTGGGCGAATGAACTGGTCGACGACAGCGGTTCAAATGGTGGTTGCGGCAACTCGTGGGGCGGCTCCTATCGCTGGCTCCGTTCCACCACTACGGCGGCGGGCTCCGGTGAAATTCCGATGCTGCACTCCTCGCCTTGCTCCGGGGATGGGTCAGAGAGATTGTTGGGGGACACGTGAGTCGAGTGGGGTGCGTTTTGAGGCAAGGGGAGGGGTCTATTTATACCCGGCGAGGGGAGCATTGGGGCATGGCTTGGGATCGTCGGCGACGTTGATACACGGGGCTATGGGCATAGCTACGGGTGTAGGTCGATGCGGTGCTCCCTGGCGGTCGTCATGCGCACAATGGAACAGTGAGGCGCGGTCTTAATCGGACGGGGACGTCCATGATCTGCTCGGGTACTGCGGGTGTTCATCATGGCGTACGGTGGTCACGGGTCACGCGGCATCAAACATGCATGTCTGGGAGGATGCTGCTGTCGCGGCGATTGTATTGATGCAAGGAGGGAGCGAGGCACGTCATGGTTGCGCGGGACGGCTCGGCGCTCTGGCATGCGCTCGGCACGCCAGACAGATAAATGGGCGCGGCGGTGCTGGCGTCTCCACTGGCTATCGTTGGCCGAGGCGTACACTGGCGGGTGCGGTGAGGTCACGCGTATCTCCTAGTGGTCGTGGACGAGGGCGGCGAAGCATGTAGCGTCGCGTCCATGTCCGGCCAGCATGGCATGGTCGGGTACCACTTTGCACTGGTCATTTGGTCGAGTGAGAGAGGCTCAATTGCACGGGCTGGTACTGGGGTGATCGTGGGTGAGTAGTGGAGGCTAGGTCGAGTACAAGGATGATCACAAGATTGATCACAAGATTGATCAAATGGCCGCATGAAATAAACATTTGAATTTTCAAATGATATTTGGTGGGTGTGTCGGTCATATGCTTGAGCGTCTCTGGTTGCAAGGATTGGTCAAGTGGAGAAAGTTTGGATGGTCTTGAATATTTGCTTTAAGTTTTATGTTTAAGAAAACAAAGTTAGTACTTTTATAAAACAGTATACTTATTTTTATATGCAAAATGATTTTTATCCATTTTTATTTTACTAACTTTCATTTAATGTTTTAGTGATTTTCAAAATTATTTAAATTTTTATTAACTTAAACAAGTAGTTTTATCTTTTTCTTAGGTAGGTACTATTTTTGTGAGCATTTTGATATATTATATGTATTTTAGGACTTTATATGAATTTTATATCTTTTCTTATAGTTTGGAAATATCTTATAGAATTTATTAAATAGAAAATTGATTTTTTTGTGGGGTAAATAGCTGGGCTTCGGCCTGGTTGATGGGAATTGGACCTGGTATGATGGGGCCAAGTGATTTCGGCCTAGTAGGATGACCCATCACGGGTTGGGGTCAAATCGCCACCTTGGCCCTCTCTCTCTTGCACACCACACAGAGAGACTCAACGCCTCGGCCTCGCATCCCCTCACACGCTTGACCGCTGCCGCCTACCTTCATCCCGGCAGTCCCGACCATGGCCGGCTGCAACTAGCGCCCCTTGGCGCCTCTCTGCCTCTCTCTTATACCTCGATTCCCCTCCTCTGCGGTGCCCAGCACCCGTGCACACACACCCCGTGCGAAACCCTAGGCTCGCTGATCGGGCTGCTGTCCATGGCGACACGGTATGGCTCCTTCTGATCCCTACCATCTCTGCTACTCGGCTCCAGGTCGTGGACACCTCTTGCTGCACTGTTGCGACCTCGGATCGTTGAGGATCCTAAGTCTCTGCGATTAACATGCTAGTGCCTGGATCAATAGCTAGCACTTCACAATCGATGAATATCATGTAAAACACAAGTCATTATTACACGAATAATCCAGAGTATAATTATTACAACTTGCATAACTTATAGCTAGCTCAAATAAAACAACGGAAACTAGTAAAACTTGAGTCCATCAACGCCTCGGGCTAGTTGCGTGAAGACCGCAATCCCTACGCACCTTTCAGTCTTCGGATTCTGCATATAAGACGTGCAGTCAACAAGTTGGGTCAATACTTTGAATGTATTGGCAAATTACATCAAGGAAATAGTAAGTTTATCTCTACATGCAAGGCTAAGAGTAGTCTTTGTGGTTCATTTGCATAAAGGCAATTTTCTCAATGTAAGAGCAAAAGAGGAGGAGATTTGCCCTACTTTGTTAACTTTGATAAGTAGTATAGGGTCGAATGGAACACGTGGATATTACTCACCAAGTGCCCAATCAACCTAGCACTTGGATATTACGCACCAAGTTCCCAAAATCCCACCCAATGGCGATATTACTCATGCCTTGGGGTTTATAAAAAGTTAGGTTTGGAAAAGAGAGAGGAAGATCTTTCAGAGGCTCCATCCTTCAGATGCTCAATGTTGTTCTGTTTCTATGAACAAGGCTGATCTATCAGATTGCAATACTCTCGAGAGGTTGTGCACTTTCCCCACAATCCACGATCAAGTCCTTTTACAGACAAGACCATGGCGAAGCCTTCCCTTAGTAGCCCCTCTACTAGCTGGATCCAACCGTGCCAAGAACCTCCAAATGTTGGTACCCCGCTGAGGTTTCCCACTAAGTACTAAGCCAAGACAGAGCCCATATTGTAATATCCCAAATTTTTCATCTGAAAATCATCATCATTGCATTCAAATCATCATGGCATGTACTACTTTGCATTAGATTTATCCTCCAAAAATTTGGTGAAATTTTGAGACTTTTTGGAGCACTTTTGCTAAATTCAAACAAAACCTAGAAAAGAATTCAAAAAGAAAAAGAAAAGGAGGGAAAAGATTTTAAATAGCAGTAGCAGCTTTTGGCCTTTTGGCCCAATCCGGCCCAGCTAACCCACCCGGACTCCCTCTCCCTTCTCTGTCTTATTTGCACCCCCTCAGCTAACCCCCACCCGCTTACCTCCGGGCCCCACGCCACGTCGACACCACCTCAGCGTCTTCCACGCGAACGGCCGGCGCCCTCTCTCCTCCTCTGCCATTTCCATGTCCGATTGATTGCGAGCGTTTCTGCGAGTAAATCTCCACCGCTTCGGCCCCTTCTTAATCCCCTCCTTCTCCCCGACCGATTCCCCAAGACATAGCCCCTGGAGAGCCCCAGGCTCCCCAATTGCCACCTCAAACCGCCGCCGACCGAAGCGCCTCCGGCGAGAATTCCGGTGAGCCCCGGCCACGCCGTGCCCTCCTCTCTTCTCTGTAATACTTGCTGTGACCTTGCGCGTGTTTTAACCCCGACCGCGTGCTTGCTTTTGCACCAGGTCAAAGACACGGTCCAACTCCGGCGAACCCCTCTACCGCCGCTGTCCATCGCCTTTTCTGGTGAAGGTAGGGTTCCCGCTGCCTCCTTTTGGTCTTTGCTAGGTCGTGCAGATCCTTGCGCATCTCGCTGACCCCTTTACTGGTTGGTTCGAGCCCCAGGTCACCGTCTCCGACACCGAGCCGCGAGCTCTGCCGTCTACGCAACTCCGGCGAGGGATCAAGGCCAAGCCACCGCACCCCCCGCGCCGCAGTGACCTCCATCGAGACCGCCACGACCTCCTCGACCTCTGGTACGTGTCCACGGTCTCCCTGCCCTTGTAGAATCGCTGGACCGCCATCGGCCGACGCTCCGCCGCCGCGCAGCCGGTCAGCGCCGCCCATCTCTGGCCAGGTCGCTAGGGACCGTTAGATCTTGTGTCTGCGGCTAGGATTAGATCGTGGACGAATCGGTACGGGCTAATCTGATCCGTCTATTATCACTTAAGATCCAACGGCCCGCAGCGGTCGATCTGACCAAACCGGTACTGGCCAATGAAATTGCGCCACGTCGCCCTGGTTATCTGTTTAATTAGAAAATTAGACAGATTTTGTATTAAACTTAGAAAATCCATAACTTTTGTTCCACAATTTAGAAAAATGCAAATTTAGTGTCTATGGATTTAGAAAATTAAGAACTTTATTATAGAGGCCTTGTTTCACACTTTTGCATCTGAAAAATTGGAATTTTAGGCAGAACCGTTTTAGGAGTATTTGGGTCATAAAAATTGTTCTATAAATTTTTTTGGGGTATTTTCTTATGTATTTAGATGAGGTATTTTACCCTCTGTACTGTGGACTCTATAAGTTATAGAGTTGTGACCATGCCATTGCATTTTGCATGCATTTATATTTTTGTAATGTTTTATTGATTGAATTATTGTTATTCTATTGTTCTTTGTGTAGATTGTGTGGATTGTGAAGTTTGTTGCTGTGAGGATTGTACCTATTCCCCTAGATACCAAGGCAAGTTATATTTCATCTCATGTCCTATTATTTTCACTGTTGCACTAGTGTTATTTTGGTAGATCTTAGCATGATAGGATTATTTACATGTTACTATGCTATGCTACCCTATAGACTATATCTTGGTAGTATCTCTTAGTTGAAAGACTTCGTATGCTAGAGTGCTTAGCCATGCTATTAGAATTAGTGGGTGGAAAATATATATAAGATAGTATGGAAAGATATTATTTTGTTTGACTAAGAAAACAACTAATATTAATGAAACACCTGGGTGGAATGGGCCTTGCTTGGATTATGTTGAGTGGTTACTCAGGGGCCATGTCTATGGTCAGCTGGTGTATCACACTTGTGGATGGCCACCCAGGAACAAAGAGATTGGAGACATTCTTGTCACGAAGCTTCCAGTGCAGCCACATGGCATATGGGCTCTGCCTTGACCAACTAAGTTGCAAGAACTCAGCCAGACGGACAGAAGGTGGTAGTTGTGATAGGATGGAACGCGTCTGCGGTGGTCTGAGGGATTGCTTCTGAAAGGTATTGTCTCGATGCATGTCGAGTCTTGTGGGGAAAGTGCACCACCTCTCGAGAGGGTAAAACTAAGTACTTAGATGTGTCCCCGGTTATGGACAATTTCTGAGCCTCAAGATAGTGAAGCAGTTCAATAATCTCCTCATCCAAATTTCTCTAAGTTAAAACTTGTGGGTGAACTTGGGTAGAGGTTCAATGATGTCTATCATTGGTACCTTAGAGTTTGAATGAGAAAACTTACTCTTCAAAAACTATAAGTTAAACTAGCTTTTTGCAAAGCCAGCCATAACCCCACTTAGCCATATATTTATATAGTTGTTGGATTATACTAAGTACCTATGGTATCGCTTGCCAATACAATTCCAAATGTATTGACCCTTGTGGCTGTAACTTATTATGTTGCAGGATACTCTGATGATGAGTAGGGTCGCGGGTCCACACTCGAGATGTTTGCCTGTGGCGCATGAAGACTAAAGACTCTTTATTATTATGATATGTAATGTGAACTTTAAGTGTCTTAGCCTTGGGCTAAGTGAGTTGTAAGAACCATTATATTCCTGGATATGCGATGTAATAATGACCTTTGTTTCTGTGTACTTCATCTTAAACTATGGGTGCTAGCATTTTCGATCCAGGGACTAGCACTACAATCACAGGGATCTTACCTTATTACGGTGAGATCTTACACATATGTATTGTGGTTGCACGGGATGCTTCTGAATTCTGAAACATGGCAGACTTCTTTGATTCCTGGGTGGCCATCCTCCACCAAAATTCCACTCGTTGTCCCGACAACCATTCCGCCCAGAAGAAAACTTAGTTTTATTTTGAAGGAGGTTTTGAGAGGTAAATGTTTGCTCGAGAGAGCTTTTATACTTAGAATTTTTTTAGTCTTTCGAACCCACCCAATGGTACTTGATATATATAAGTACATAGCATAGCAAGCATAACTTAGAAAGCAGGATAACCTATTGGGATGGAAAATCCTAAGCATAGAGCTACTCATGGCATACTACAAAACCGCATTTGCAAAATAGTACTAAGAAAATCTACCAAAAATCCTACACATGCATACTACACAATTTGAAGAGTAAAACATGCATAGTCAAAACTGGGACATAAACATGAACAAGTGGTGTAACTTGCCTTGATCCGAGCAGCACTATACACAACAGTACTCCTCAGCGCACTCCGAGCAATCTAACGAAACAAAACATAGATCCAATCACAAATTGCACAAAACAAAGTCACGAAGGTGAATATGCATGCATGCAACATGGTAATATGCAAGGATGGATTCAATTTTGACCAAGGGTTTTACTCGGGGGTGTTGTTGAGTTGGGGAAGTCATTAGATTCGATTCCCCACAGGTTTTAAGTATTTTGGATTAAACCCTAAATAAACAAGCTCAAAACTAGATCTACAACTCCAATCTACCTCGAAACAGATCTGAACACTCTAAGAAAGTTATAACAATTTTCTATAGAAGGTCTCGTAGATACAAAGCCAACGCAAGAAGAATCAACTAAAACGGATCTACGGATAATTTTCTAGAATTAAAACACTCTAATCTAAACTTTAAATCCTACTGCAAGATTGCTGTAGAAAAACAGTAATATTATTGTAGATCTGTGTTCTACTCAAAAATATGAATCCAATGGTATATTATACGCAATTTTTAGACAACAACTCGATTTACTATGGATTTTACAAGATTTAATGGTTTTCTGCCTATTTAAAAGAAAATAGGGCGGCGGCCAACTGTGGAGCGCCAAGTGGTGGCTCTAGACTGGTCTAGGGGCGGGCACGTGGCGCTGACGGGGTGGCGACGCGGCGCTGATGCGGTGCTGCCGCGGCGCTGACGCGGCGGCACGCGATTGGGTGGTACCCCTTCGCTGGGTCAGGACGATTTGCACCGCCAAAATCAAGATCTGACGGGCGGGGACAGAGGAACTCGCCGGCAGCGATGGCTTGACGACGACGACGGCGACGGCGGCGGCGGCGTGTCGGTGGCGAGGTTCGACAGCGTTCCGGCGAGCTCCCGACTGCGCGAAGTGGACGACGACTTGGCCCTCCTCCTCGCGGTCCCTCTGGTACGGACGGCGTCGGCCCTCTCCTCCTCTATTCGTGGTGGCCCTCCGCCGATCCCTCCCGTCTCCGGCGAGACTCCGGCGACAAATCGGTGGTGGCACGGGGCTCTGCTCCAGGGGAAAACGGCGTGAATTGAGGTGGTACTGAAGGGGGAAGGCAGAGAGGGGGAGAGAAGGGTTAGTGCGGTCTCGAATCCGGTCCGGTGAGACTCCGGCGGCGACGGCTCTGGCGAGATGCGTGGCAGCGGCTCCGGTGGCAAACGGCGAAAAAAAATCTAGGGTTTTGGGAGGCGTCCCGAGGGGCTATAAATAGGCGGGTCGCTTGGCGCGGGGGCTGCAGAGTCTGCTCCGATTCGGCCGGAGATAGATATAATATTTTAGGATACATCCTTAAACATCACACAATAGAGTATCAAGCGGAAGCGGAATACAAGATCCGAGTACGGATAAGAAGCAAAACGGCATAAGATGCCATAGAACGAAGCACATCCGGCCCACAGATCTCACGGATCTCCAGCCCCAAAATCTCTACACCGGATAGTCGTTGCCACCATCATCCGTCTCCTCAACCCAGTAACCTTCCTGAGAGTATACCTGTCCATCTGAACCAAATATTTATCGTGTGAGACCCTAGGGGTACTCAGCAAGTCTTAATGCAGCTAAAGGGAATAACCTGGGGGTGACGCAATTGCAGCGAAAGATAATATCTACTAAGAGCTATAGAGACTCGCTACACATCTGCCCAACCAGAGATGGATGGACGACCGTTATTTAATAGCAACAGTTATATAAGCAACATAAATAACCTCGCTCGTCCTCCTTCTCGCTTACCGACGAGAAGGCGGAAAACAACCCATCCGTTAACAATTTTATTAACCATTCCATGAGTGTTGTACTAATTACTACTCATGTTTTAGTCAGATTAAAGGCGGTACTTTAGTTATGCTTGTCTATGATCGAGAAATTGTGCTCCAAGTCGTCCATAACCACGGACACGGCTTTCAGAAAGATTTACCCTGCAGGGGTGCACAAATAGCAACGCACACACGATCAACCTCGGGAAACCAAATAAAACGCTATGAGGCCTCACGACAATGCATTCACAGGATTCATAAATCATTTCAGGGGGCCACCCCTCTAAGCTACCCGCAACTAAGTTGGCCGGCTCCGAGACGGACCCAGGGTTTGTGTCAATGGCTGTAAACGACTAGGAACACGAAAGTGTGACTGGACTTGTCGATACCGAGAAAACACTCCGCATCCAAAACAGTACATGTGCACCACGCAGAATCGTAAATAAAGCAGTAAAGCATGGCATAAGTACATGATAGTAATAATACCCTAAGCTACTTTGTGTCCCTAAGAAATAAGAAATGAATCAAGCTCTGGCTAAGGGGGATCCATAGGGTCTCCCGGATGTGGATAGTGCGAATAATCAAGGAACATGTATTAAGTACTCGGGGCCTATGGGACACAAGTGGACATGAAAAACCAAATAGCATATATTGCCCACCGGTGCCTCTTTCATTAGTTATCCCAGCAATTTAATATCAAGTTGTAATTAAAGCCATGATCATCTCCACCATTCAGCATGTGTCAACCTTCCAATAACGGTGAAACAACAACGACGCGAAGCATCACCTGAGCAAGCAACTATGACTCGCAAGGCCGACTATCTATCAAACAATAGACAATAAGATGTGTCCAAGGCAATATAAAGGCTGCAAGGGATATATCTGGTACGGAACACTAAAGCATCACGACACAGATAGCAATAGATCAACAGGAGGAAATAAATACTATAAATGCAAAATAGGTAGAAAGGGGGAGAATGCTCGCCTGGGAAACACTGCCGAAGAGACATTATCCGAAGGACTTGTCGATACTCGCATCAACTCATCGGCCTAATCCACGAAGAACCAAAGCACTAGAAGAAACACCGGATGCACTATTTAATACTACGGCAGAAGATCGGGCATGATGCATGCATGGTGCATGACATGGCAAAGATGCGATGCAATTAGGCAATATTAAGCGGAACCTGGTCCCCACAATTAATTATATGGTTCAACTTGTTTAGGTAACCCGCAATTTAAATGTTGACTTAACAAGGCAAAACATGATATCGGTTCGCTACACAAAATTAAAGGAAGACAATATAAGACTAGAAAAGCCTGCATATGATCCCCATATTTAATTATAAGGTGAATCCATAAAGTACCCCCCAAACCACATGATGCAATGTCTGAAAGCATGAATGATTTAATATGCAACAATGTTTATATTACATTTTATAAAATAGGGCTCGGAAAAGAGGATCGCACATCTCGGATCGAAGATCTTGGGGGTTCAGAGGGGTTCGGGTCGGTCTACGGGAAGAAGAACTTGGCGTTCCGAGGGGTTCGGTCTTCACGGTCCGAGAGGGCGGGGTCTTCAAGTCCGTTATGGCAATCTTGAATGGACAGGGCACCAGCGGTCTTTGGATTTACGTCTTGATCATCGGGCACAAACTCGGACTCCACCTTTGTGTCGAAGCTCTTGGTGCTCCTAGATGGAGATCTTCGTGTAAGAGTACAAGGGTGCCTTTAGTCCCATGTTGCAGATCTGGCTACCGTCTCCACAAGATCAGCTGGTAGTTAGGTTTGTGTGGTCGTTGTGCATCCAACACCACTTCACATGCAACCACCATGCAGTAGCACAACACCACGGTATCAAGCCCCAAAAGTACAACATCGGTAGCCCAACCAAAACTGAAGAAGGCGATGCCATCTTGGCCTTGGCGCGCAAACATCATCACGGGGAGACGGACCAAGGCGTGGTGTAGCTTGCGGGGAGGACGATGGCGTGCTTGGGAAGGAAGCTCGGCCAGTGAGGTGGCCAGGAGACGCAGTGACGCGGCCGCGGGGAGGCAGATGGAGGCCGGGCCGACGACGAGCGACTGGCGACGGCTCGGTGACGTGAGGCTCGGCAGGTAGGGAACAAAGAGGGGCGGCGCCGTCGCCGACCGTGTGCCGCGCCGCCGTCGTCGTCCACGAAAACAGGCGCCGCTTCATGAGAAGCTCGTCGGTGAGCTCCTGCCTCTCCCCATCACCTCCCCTTCCTCTCCCGTGCCATCGAACGCCGCCACCGTTGGAAGCCGTCCACGCCACTCGTCGTGTTTGATGTCAGCGTGTGCGTGCGCAGCCCTCCGTTGACCCTCTGAATCCGTCCTGGTTCCGACCTACTCCAGCAACCCCAGCCTCCTTTAAGTACCTGACCTTCTTCCCGGTGTACCTAGATCCCGTTAGCATGAATCCGTGTCCTAATCTGAGGCATGTAGTTCTCGCCATCGCTAGAAGATCAGCACCTCTCTTTGCCAAAACTGATGGAGTTTGACAACCACATGATACTCGTGTTTGCTATGTTCATCGCAAGTTTCCAACCGCTTCCGTCATCCGCCAGCGTGGATCATCACATCTGGATGTTCTCGGTTTTACCATCTTGCCAACGCAGCAAACCGTGCTTCAAATGGACGTCCGTAGCTCCCTGAATCATCCTCGAAACTTTGCCCGATCTCATAGTTTTAGCTGACGAAAGTCAGCTCTTCGCGTCAACACTTAGCAAAAATTCAGAAAACAGTTTTTAATATTTTATGCTGCCAAAACCCCACTAGAAAAGCGTGTTCCCCTCCGAATCTGTGAACACCGTAAACACGAAAGTTGTAGATATAGTCCTTGGCTACAAATAACTCTTATATGGCAAACTCTATTTCGTTCCATTTTTGTCTCCAGGATCAAACCAAGACATAAGATGTTAACAGTCCTCTGTTCTAGTTTTTCCTGTTATCAGTTGGCCTCCAAAATCACTCCAGAACTCATACTCCCTTACCAATTTTGAAAATCTTGTAAACACCAAAGTTGTAGAGATCATCCTCCTCTACATCTATGCTCTTATCAAAAATGTCAAATTCCCAACAGATCTTTCTTCACGGTCAGTCCAAATCAGAATGTTTTTAACAAAACCAGCAATTTCAAACATGGAACTTTGACCACATTTTAAAAGTATGGTCTGTACTGTTTTGGGAAAAACTCAAAACATCAAATTAGTTTGTTTTTAAATTATGAACATGAATATGATCTTTGTTTTAATTGTGCCATGTTGGAAAATAATAAATATTTTCAGGATATTGATAAATGCTTAAATCATGATTAAATCTCAACTTTATATTGCTAATTCCAAATTGTGCCTTTGATATATGTTTTGAGATCAGAAAAATGCAAGGATTATGAATATGCTAGTTAAAATAATTTTTCATCAATTTAAAATTTCGAAATTATTTAAATATCAATAAATGTCTTTATCTTAATAAATCCATAACTTTAATTCCGTAACTCCAAATTCGACAAATAATATGTCTAAATCAATCAGCGCGACGAGCCCGTTCTATCTATGCATTCCATATTATGAATTGAGGCATGCATCATATAAATATTAAGTGTACAGCAATGTTTATGGGAGCAAAACATGACTAAAAACTTAATAAAATGCTTTGTTCTTATACCCCACATCTCACCCATGCCATGCCATGCTATGCTATGCCATGTAAGTTGTGCATCATTCCATCATGGCATATTTGTTTGCTTCATGCATATTATTTATATGATTGTGCAATGTATTTATTTTGGCCCCTTGTGTGTTTGGTTTTTATCTGGATAGACACTGAGCAAGGAGAATACCAAGAGCCTTAGGAGTATTACCCGGATCCTTCGTATCCTGCAACTGAACTGCCAGGCAAGCAATTATCCATGCTTGCATACATATAGTACATATGCTTCTATCTTACTCTTGCATCATTGAGTCGCAATTGCATGAAATTGAATCCCAAGTATTGCATAGCCTTTACTTTTAAACCACACCGAAGCTTGTACCTCCATTCCATGAGCCATTACTCCAGGAGTTGTTTGAGCCATGCGAGTCGTAGAATTGCATGTGTAGGGTTTATGCGAGTCCTTGGATAATGAGGTACCTAAACAACTTAATATGAGTAGAGAACTAATGAAAGAGGCATCGGTGAGCATTAATTGTTATTTGGTTCTTTAAGCTCACTTGTGTCCCGTAGGACCCCGAGTACTTGGTTCATGTTCCTTGACTATTCGTACTATCCACATACGGGAGACCCTATGGATCCCCCTTTGTTTGAGCTGGATTCACACTTTATATCTTGGGGCCACAAACTAGTTTGGGGCTTTATTACTATCTTGTACTTATGCCATGCTTTACTGCTTTATTTATGATTGTGTGTGGAGCACCTGTACTATTTTGGAACGTGGAATGTTTTCGCGGTATCGACAAGCCCAGTCACACTTTCGGGTTCCCAGTCGTTTATAGCCATTGACGCAAACCCTGGGTCCGTCTCGGAGCCGGGCAACTTCGTTGCGGGTAGCTTAGTGGGGTGGCCCCCTGAAATAATTTATGAATCCTGTGAATGCTTTGTCGTGAGGCCTTGTTGCGTTTTATTTAGTTCTTCCCGAGGTTGATCATGTGTGTGTTGCTATTTGTGCACCCCTGCAGGGTAAATCTTTCTGAAAGCCGTGTCCGGGGTTATGGACGACTTGGAGCACACTTTCTCAATCATAGACAAGCATAACTAAAGTACCGCCTTTAATCTGACTAAAACATGACTAGTAATTAGTACAACACTCATGGAGTGGTTAATAAAATTGCTAACGGATGGGTTGTTCTTCCGCCTTCTCGTTAGTAAGGGAGAAGGAGGACGAGCGAGGTTATTTATGTTGTTTATATAACTATTGCTATTAAATAATGGGCGTCCGTCCATCTCTAGTTGGGCGGATGTGTAGCGAGTCTCCATAGCTCTTTATAGATATGATCTTTCGCTGCAATTGCGTCACCCCCAGGTTGTTCCCTTTAGATGCATTAAGACTTGCTGAGTACCCCTTGGGTCTCACACGATAAATATTTGGTTCAGATGGACAGGTATACTCTCAAGAAGGTTACTGGGTTGAGGAGACAGATGATGGTGGTAACGACTATCCGGTGTAGAGATTCCGGGGTTGGAGATCCGTGAGATCTGTGGGCGGGATGTGCTTATTTTCAGGGCATCTTATGCCGATTTGCTTCTTAACCATACTCGGATCATGTATCCTTCTTCCGCTTGATACTCTGTTGCATGATGTTTGAGGATGTATCCTAAAATATTATATCTATGTAGGATATTTGGATCTTGCCGTATGGTGTTGAATATTCCTATTTCTATTTCTTTTAGATGGTGTGACTCTGATGTCTATTGTAAATCGCAGGCATACATACTCATTTGTGTATGTCGTGGTCGCGTTACCTGTCGCTTACGCCGTTCGCTCTTGTACCGATGTTCTTGAAAGTTGGTAAGGTGGTAGGCTGGTACCGTGCCCTACTCCGCTTCGACAGGCCTACAAGTGGGTGGCCTTGGGCCTCCGCGGTAGAGTCACTTATCCACTTTTGGTCCATCCAGGCTTGAGCTTAGAGCGTAATGTCTGAGGTATTACAAGTGGTATTAGAGCCGACCCTTGCGATTACATGGGTGTGTTCGGGTTAGTGGCGGGACATGTGGAGCATGGCACGTGTGGCCCGGAGTGGACACGGCATGGCACATGTGCCGGCACTAGACGCACAGACGCGTGCCAAGAGGGAATGTTCTTGGGGTGTGCTTGATCGATGAGGGCATCGATCTTCTAAAGGGTGGGTGTATGTGAGACCAGGCACATGGCTTAATAGGATTGATAGAATACTCATACCAACAAGTTGCAACTTCTTTTCCGGAAGCTCATTCAAAAAGAACTCTAAGGTTAAGCGTGTTTGGCCTAGAGCAATTCTAGGATGGGTGACCGACCGGGAAGTGGGTAACCGAGTGCACACGAGTGAGGACAAAGTGCGCAGAAAAGACTAGTGTTGGTTTGTGGGGCCAGGCTAGATATCCTATTAAGCTGCCAGGAGTGACACCCCCCGGGCCCAGGAGTGGACGGGGTGTTACATTAGGCTTCTAATTGTCTGATCAAGATCTATCATTAACAAGTAGTAGACTTGTACTAGTCTCTCTATAAAACTTATCTTGTTAAGGAAGCTTACTCCATATTTGTATCTACTTGGCTGAACAAGATTATCATTGGATACACTAATACTACTAGCTTTCTCATAGCTTCTCAATTAGTACCTTAACTCTTTGGTTTAGACACTTATTCTAGGTAACTCATGAGTGAGTTAACTCCTCCAACATCAGATGGTTTGATCTCCGCCAAGGATCACATTAGATTGATGATGGCATACTCTACCATAACTTGTTCCTTCTTTTTATTAATTTACGTAAGGGCATTGGAAGGTCAACATAATAGGTCAAAGGCTATGAGTCATTAAGTTCTGGGTCAGGAATTGATCACTCAATATTGATGATCAATTGACACTAGAACTTATGTATTTAGGAATGCCATATGTTAATATGACAACAAGGGCATGTGATGAATGGTCTTGTCTTGACTTCTAGTTTCTCTCTATTTGTGATAGGAGTTAATATTTAAGAACCACCATGATACCCATGGTAGGAATAACTATGGCAAGCAAGTGTATCAATATTTAGTTATGAGGTTCCTTTACTTGGGTTATATACTTGACTTGGTATCCAAGGTTTGTGGTAGATAATACCTGGATATCATCTTTGGAATATTAAGTATTCATCCTAGAGTTGTTGTATGGATTACCCTGTAATGATCTCTAGAAGATCAAGTACTCCTTATTAAGCAGTGTGTTGTGACTTAGGTTTATTACATTTGATCTACCCTTAGATCAAATTATATTACCCAAAGATACGGTTTTAGCAAAGCACATATTGAAACTTATCACAGTCAACTTGATGATCTAATTCAGTTCCACCAAGTTAAGAGAAGCTTCAATCACTTTGACACGTTTTTATTCAAAAAGCGCAAAAATTATCTAGATTTTCTATGCATGAATGCAATGCACACACCTCATCTCAGCTTATTTCTAAGCTCTAATGGTGGGATGTTACAACCAAATCCTTATTGGGAAGAATTTATGAGGATACTAATGTTTTAAGAACTGCTTCTCTTCCATGACAAATCAATCAGTGGCTTAGCATGCTTGAAGAATCTTCTCAAGATGTGAAGGTATCAACCTACCATATCAACAATACTTCGCACATGCTTGACTGACTTGAAATGATTCCCAAGGAAATAAGAATAACTCTACTCGGATCCACGGAGACATCATTCAACTATTGCACGTGAACCAAAGAAGGTTGCTTCTAACATCTAGAACACATCCTTCGAGATAACACGAAGACGATTCTCAAAAGTTTCCAACATTAATGCCAACTGTTCTACATGAATCTTTTCTAGCATGGAAAAGATAAGAATGTCATCGATGGGCTCAATAACAAACTTATCAACATACTCCAAGAAGATGGACACATATATTGAATGAACAAGACATCGATACTCGTCAGACCAAAGGACATGAAGATGTTCCTAGGTGAAACATCATGAGTAGATACACCATCATGATAGTCCCTGGGACTGAGTTTGATTTGATGATCACCCAAATACAATCAAAGGTGGGGACGATAACACTTCCACACAAGAAACACTATCTTTCTTCATCGCGAACAAAACTAGACATCCCTTTAGGAGGAACGAGTTTGATAGAACTTTTGTCTTACAACTCTCCAAGTTGTTGTTTAAGCTTAACCAAATAGTTCAGGGTATCCAATATGGATCCTTGGAGAAAAGAGCATTTCAGAGAATTAGCTTGCTCAAGAACATGACAAACACGATCACATGGCAACATGACAATACTTCTAGTGGACATCTAGAATATTATGAACCACCAATATGTCACTTAGTTCGAGAGGAAACTTGCTTGGTACGGCAAGAAGACATTGATACAAGTACTCTACTAGGATGATGCACAATAAATGGTCAGGATAACTCAGTTGGTAGAGGAGAGGATTGAAAATCCTCGTGTCACCAGTTCAAATCTGTCCTCGCCGCTCCCTCGAAGTCAATTAATATGTATCTATGTACTACTAGATAGTTGGAAATGCCAGGTAATGCACTCATTGGTAGATCTTTATTTTAGAAAGGAACTATCATAATGAACCCTGCAATATATTGGTGATGTGTATATAAAGTAGCTTGAGTAGTAAAGTCTTGTGTTATAAATGCATAAGCAGGTAAAGAGTACATATGTTGAGCTACTAAGGAAGTAATAACCCCTAAAGAGGCAATGAATGGTTAGCTATTGGAATGATTGACTTTACTACGAGATCTCTATGAGTAGGACTTCGGCCATAAAAGAATTGACAGATCCAAGAAGTGCTTCGGCAACTTTTCCTGGGAGTATGGCATCGGTTACATACTTCAGCATTGTAGCGGCTGGTTTGAGCCTCGTGGAGAAGCAATAAGTAGTCCATGGGGCTCATACTTCAGCACTGCAGCTTGTCAGATTCGAACTAACCTAGGTTGGACCAGGACCCACCTTCATCTGGAGCTGTCGTAACTTGGGCTCATCATGGTATACTCGCGGGGAAGGAAAAACGAGCAGTTTACGCTTTAGTAGCAACCGTTTCACTAGCAATACCACGTGACTGGGCTTTCCCCCACGACCAGCACCTAGCACCTAAGAGATACCCGTCCCGTGAACAGTACCACCAAAGCGACGACCAGAAACACCTACAAATCGAATTCACCCACTAAACTGATATGACCAGGGGGGCGGGTAGGTTCGGGAGGGGAAGACAAATAAAATGGAGAGAGGCTTACCCTTGTTCGTTAGCTTTCTCAGGGAGGTTGACTAGAGAGGAGTGGCTCCTTGAGGGGAAACACTACTCGAACCAAGGCCACCTCCTAGTTGTCATTGCTCGATCACTTCCTTTTCCACTAAGTGATTGCCTAGGGACCTTATCGTCTCCTTTAGTTTTTTCTCTATCTAGAAGTGGAATATAATAACCCGGTTGAAGGGTAATGATCATACTTCTGTAATGCATTGTATGTCCCAGAATAGGTCCTATTCTTCTACCCTTTCTAGGTAGTCGATGGCCCCAAGAAAAATCCCGAAATGGATCCAAAATTGATGGGTTAATGTGAGCTTATCCATGTGGTTTGGCACTCTTCAAATAGGAATCCATTTTCTAACTGGCTTTCGTGCTTTGGTGAGTCGCTCAAGATCTTTTCGATGACCTATGTTGTGTTGAAGGGATATCGATATGATCCAACCGATTGCATAAGACCCGGGGAGGTAGTTTTTTCAAGCTCGGTAAACGCAACGACAGTCAAGGCTAGGAAGATTTTCCAGGCCAGCCACCTTGGACTTTTGCACCTTTCTATCTAGCTTGATTTATCTTTTAGTTCTCTCCCCTCGGTAAAGTGGATAGGAAAGAGTCTTGCTTCACTCAACAAAAGACGAGCAACAGCCCTTGGAAGCCCCCATGGCTGCTGCCTCTGTGCCATCTTGCACTCGATCCTCTGGCCTTCTGCCTGGATCCAAGGATGACGGAACCTGGGGCGGGTTCAAAATGGCAGGGACTTCAACTGGTGGAGCAGGCAGAGCGGGGGGCGCGTCTCAAAAAAAGGGTGTGGAAACAGATCGAAACTCTTGAATGGAAATTGAAAAGAAATGTAGTCCCAGTTCCTTCAGAAATGGTAAGATCTTTGGCGCAAGAAGAAGGGGCGACCCCTCGTGCCAAAGCGCTCCCCGGAGGGAGACCCATCCACTAATTAGTACCTTCTTCGACCTCCTCATGAGTATCTAGCTCATTTGCTGGCATCTTTTTGTTATAAAAAAGAATAATCCTTTACTAACTATAAAGAAAAACAAATAACTACATGCTTATTCGAATTTTTTGATTATTTTAAATAAGACTAGATTTTCGTGATATAAACCTTTTTTTTCTTAGCTACTATATACTCAAGATTCAGCTCTAATTCAACAGGATCTCTTACGGTGGAATCAAAATCAATCATCAAAGTCTGTGTAGTTACACGACACTCCTCAAATTGAAATGGATTGAAGTGCTTACTAATTACTCAAACCTCTATGCATTCCAAAGTCAAAGGTCCCAAATATTGCACAATTTTGAGATCATTTTCATGTTTTCGAGACTGACGCCTATGACACAGGTTTGCACGTATAAAGGTGGACGAGGCAATAAGATGGTCTTGTAAAAGAAGAGGGAATGCAATTTCTCAATAAATGCGGATTTCGCTTTGTTTCCAGGGGTGAGTGATATATAACCTTTTCGGCCTAGTATTGACCCTGGGTGTAGATAGAATTAGGTAAGATAAAAATAGATGGGAAAGTCCTAAATTTTAAGAAAAAATGCTAGAATAAGAAAAAAGTTGGCTACCCAGCGTTTACCGTAGGCACGATAACTGGTACACCAGAGGTGCGTCATTCCCGGTCCTTGCTTCCATGAGCTCCGATACCGCTCTAAGATCAAAACAATTTGCTTCAGGTTTCCAATTCCTCTTTCTACTGACCTCCTTGTCAGATCCTGAATTCCCTTTCAAACTACTTTCTTTCCTTCCTTGACCAATGTTATGGATGGTGCGGTGCACTGGTTGATAAAATAATTGGCCCTTCCTTATTATTGCAAGAAAATCCAATCTCCCCCTCATACGAACCTACCTCCATGACTTTCATGTCAAACTGAAAGGAGTTCCCTTGCATTACCCATATCATGCCATCACATTTGTGCTCACAATACATCTTAGCGCCATTTGCTACTGTATTTTCCATAGGTTTATATGGAGTTGAGTCGTAAACAGCAGCCGAGTGAACATAGCCAAAAAGTACGAGCTACAAGAAATTTCGTCTTCCTCAATGGTGTTTACCGGGGTTACCAGATTCAGTTGCTCTCATTGGCTCTATAAACCATTGCTTTCTAACTTCACTACTTATTGCTCCTGGTGTCGTAACTTCTAGGCGAAGTGGAGTCAACCTTTGGGAGGTATGTTGAAATTGAACGTTGATGCTGCTTTTAATCATGATACCAATGCTTGTGCAACTGGAGTTGTTATAAGAGATGAAAAAGGAGGCTTCATTACAGCTAGAAGCAAGAAAATTGACCATGCTTTTGATGGCGGATCTAGAGAAATGGGAACGAGGCTAAGCTATGCAGGTAGTGAAGTCATTTAACGAAATGCCCGATCGATTAACAATTGACCCAGTACAACATCCCTTGACCCCTGGTCCTGATCCACTAACTCCAGCACCTTCTACTTCCACTGATCTGATAGGTACGGGAAACGGTTGGGGGCAATAAAGTAGGTGAAGTGGTTGGATTTTGCGAGCTGTTACAACCACTGCTGGATGCGATTCCAAGAGCTGAACGAGAATGAATACCACACAAAAGAGCAACACAAGCCTAAATCTTTGATTGAGGAGAGTGTACCAGAATAATAGACATGGTAGCACAATCAAACATCACTTAGTGACAGGTTAACCATGACGCTGAGAATGACACAAATTCCCTTGTTGTTCAAAGCGATAAGAATTGCTAAGAATCTCAGATGGCCACATTATTACGCACACACATCATTCCTGAGCACGAATAGCTCAAGAGAAGGGTGGGTAAATATGTCTAAGAGCATCACTTCATTGAGGGGTCATGAAACTCACCACGACCTCTTAGTATATAAGAGTGTGATACTTTGAGATGGAAAAGGTAGAAGCTAATCATTGCCTCTTGATCTGTGGATTACAACACTTTGACATGGTCCTAGATATGACGAGGTACTAGAGTTTGTTTCCCCTGACACCACGAAATAGTTTGTCTTAATGGACCACAAGAGTATCTTGCATCGAAATACACAGATGAACATTTACTACTTAGCTACCAACTGGTAGACAAAGGTCGGAAAATAACAAGGAAAAGGAACATGCTCAGGATAGAATCCCGAGATGTGGATACATAAGTCAATAATCTTCTGAGGACCAATCCATAAGAGGGAAGTGTGGCAGAGTCACGGATATAGAAGTGAGACTCATGAGGAGTACTCTTGTCGTGATCTATTTGGTTCCATTAAGGAACATCTGCCATTACATGTGGTAGGGGAAGTCCTTAATTGCCACAACTAAGTTATGACAGTAACCATAAGCTTGAAGGATATACTAGAAGGTACTAACCATCCTGATGTAATGTTTAGACATTAACAACAGGGAACAATAGAATGGACCTTGGGTTAAAGGTCAGCTTCATGTGCAAGATTCACAACGCCAGAATCCAGCACAATCACGGATCTTCGGTTCAAGTCCAAGGGTTAAAACCCAAGAAATAAGTAATTACTGCTTAGTAGTATAGAGGATACTACAAGGTAGTAACCACGAGCTAGCTTCCAAGAAAATAAACAACTTCTCAAACACCCAAACGAATGAAAAGAAGGCACACGAGGCGAAAGGAAACTTTGAGGCCTAGAATAGAACATTGTTGAACCATCAACATGATGTTGTGGGCCCATAAGATAAAGATCATGATGGAAATGAATCTCTTAGCTAAAGCGGAGCAAAGGGAACAAAGAACACACAGCTGACTCTAGAGAACTCAACACTAGGTCAACTGGTTGAGAAACGACATGCCAAAAAGGCACCTAAGTTTTGAAAGACAAGACGAGATAGCGAAACTTTTTCAAAATCAACATAAGATAAGATAATCCAGAGTTAGAGCGAAACTGGATAAGGATAAAAAGAATCATACCAGAATTTTCGCAAATACTTTTCAACTTTCAAATAGTTTTTGCAAACACTAGACTCAACATCGACTAGTAGAAAGATTTTCCTATAGTCGGTACGGCTCTAATACCAAAACCTGTGACACCCTCGAGATTAAGGCTAGACAAATCCCGGAACTCTGTCTGATATAAGCCTAACCTAAATCTCGGAAGCGTATAGAGAAAGAATCGGTAACATAATAGTGAACCTACGACACAAAAGTTAATACATCGAGCTCATAATTGAGCAAAGAACCAAAATATTACATGTAGAGGTCACTGACCACAAACAACAAACAACGAAAGGAAAATTATGCTATTAAGTATAGCAAACTTAACAAATGTCCTAAGAGGCCTGAAGCATAATGATGACATCCCATTCCATAGATTCCAGGCTGCCGACCGGGAACCCCAAACTACTCTTCAATGTCGAAGCCGTAATGAACTCATCTTCTATGGTAACACTTACCTGCTACAAAAGTATCAACAAAGCAAGGCTGAGTACAGGGTGTACTCCACAAGACTTATGGCTGGTGGAGTAATTTTGCATAAAGCTAACTTCCTTTATAAAAGGGGGTAGGAGAAGCTCGGCTAAGTAGAACATTTGAAAGGGGATAAGAAAGCGATATCACTAGCTTTGATCTTATTTTGATATCCACCGAATCTTTATCAACCAAACCTACTAACTATGATCACCCCTCGATCCCAGAGGAAGCATCCTTAAGCACACCCCACTTCTCTTGTCAAGTTTTACGATTAGGTTATAGTTCTCTATGATCATATCATCCGTTCCCAAGTCGTCCATAACCACAGACACGGGTTTTTGAAAAGATTATTACCATGCAGGGGTGCACAACTTTACCCACACGTACCAACCAACTCTTAATGCCAAACATTATTAGCCCTCCTCCTTGGAAGGCCGGTAGAGGGTGGTTAACCACGACATTTACCTCGCGTTCGCTGATACCATGAGTCACACCCTAAGGAGGGTTCCACCATAACGGGTCAAGTCCCGAGCCAGTCCCTAGAGATGTGGACGGGGTTGGTTTACTAGAGGGACCGCCTAAAGCAACCCTAACCACGCTTACCTACCTGTTATGATGCACCTCCTTCTCCTCCTCTTTTGAAAACATTTTCAATGCGTATGCCAAATGGAAAGCCCGAACTAGGTGACTCATGGAATCTACTAGGCAAGTTAGTTAGTCAAGGGGTTCCCAAGCCTCGTGTGGTTGTATGCTCATCTTGGTTCAAGAGGCAAGGACTTAGATCCTAGTGGTGGCAAGTATGGGACTACAAAAACCACAACTCGACATGGCCTCCCATACAAGCCTTGGCATGTTTAACTTCCATCTTTGATCATACCATGTTATCCTGTCATACTAGGTTCATTTGTAGCTCTGATTCATCAACCGGATGGAACAGCGGTAACAATTAAGTTTGGCTAAGCATAATAGATATAACAGCTCGAACGAAGCTCATAAACCAAACCCTAGTTATGCTAGGAGCAGTGGATCAGGGAGTATAGGCTACAAAGGTAACATGCATCAGATAGGATTACTCTATCTATCGATAAAAGACTTTGGAATCATATGTACATGGAAAGAATGAAATGCTTTGAAATCATAGGATTTTATCATGTGTGGGGGTTTGTTTGCCTTTGCCTATTGGTACCCAGATATAGATCTTCAGGATCATATGCTTGGCATCGTTCGTCGATATCCTTCGATGGTGTTGATCTCGATCTTCAATCTTAGACTCGATCTCGTATGCTACCGAGTAAGAACTAAACACCGGAAAGAAAGGGAAAAACAATCAACACATGGCATTGATGCAATGCTCAAGCAAGGATGATGATATGACAAGTTAAATTGAATTGAAATGAAACCCTAAGACATGATTGGCAATTTAAGCAGGGTCCGAGGGGTCCAAACCCTAATTCGGAGAAACCGCTAATGCACATGAGAGGGATTATTTTGTTCTTCTAATTAGACTTGCCATTTAAGTTGCTTAACAATGCATGATTATGAGTCTATTGTGTAGATCTTATTTTTTGAACATTTTGATATATTATTTGTATTTTTCTAACTTAAAATGAATTAGTAATGATCTTCCCAATTTTTAATTCATTTTAAATCATTTTTAAAACAATTAAACAATTTTGGAATTAAGAGTCGGTTGGTACGTGTGGGTAAAGTTGGTTAATATTGGAATTAAGAGTCGGTTGCATGGCCGGGGTTGCTTTAGGTAGTCCCTCTAGTAAACCATCCCCTCCCACATCTCTAGGGACTGACTTCGGGACTTGGCCCGTTACGGTAGAACCCTCCTTAGTGCATGACTCATGGTCTCAGCGATGCAAGGTAAAGGTCATGGTCAACCACCCTCTGACGGCCTTCCAAGGAAGAGGGCTAATAATATTTGGCATTAAGAGTCGGTTGGTCGCGTAGGTAAAGTTGTGCACCCCTACAGGGTAATAATCTTTTCGAAAAGCCATGTCTACGGTTATGGACGACTTGGGAACTAACATGATGATCATAGAGAACTATAACCCAATCGTAAAACTTGACATGAGAAGTGAGGTGTGCTTCAGGATGCTTCCTCTAGGATCGATGGGGTGATCCTAGTTAGTAGGTTCGGCTGATAAAGATTCGGTGGATATCAAAAGAAGATCAAAGCTAGTGATACCGCTTTCTTATCCCCTTTCAATTGTTCTACTTAGCAGAGCTTTTCCTACCCCTTTTACAAAGAAAGTTAGCTTTATGCAAAATAACTCCACCTACCATAAGTCTTACGTAGTACACCCTATACTCAGCCTTGCTTTGTTGATACTTTTGCAACAGTTAAGTGTTACCATAGAATATGAGTTCATTACGGCTTTGACATTGATGAGTAGTTTGGGGTTCCCGGTCGGCAGCCTGAAATCTATGGAATGGGACGTCAACGTTATGCTTAAGACCTCTTAGGCCATTTGTTAAGTTTGTTATACTTAATAGCATAATTTGCCTTCCGTTGTTTGATTTTTGTGGTCATCAACCTCTGCTTGTAATATTTTGGTTCTTTGCTCAATTATGAGCTCACTGTAATAAATTTTGTATTGTAGGGTCACTATTGTGTTACCGATTCTTTATCTATACGCTTTCGAGATTTAGGTTAGGCTTATATCAGACAGAGTTCTGGGATTTGTCTAGCCTTAATCCCGAGGGTGTCACATCCGGCTCCATCAGCCAGAGCATGGTTTATGCTGGTGACCGCTACAGCATCATGCAGATGATGTCCACGGCCTGCCAATCCGCCATGTGGACGGCTGTTCTGCCTCGTTCCGTTTGGAGAGGCGGCTTTGCTGCCGCCGGGTGTCGGATCTGCCATCCGGCGTGCGGGTTGGCTCTTGCTATACCCCACTAGGCTAGCACCTGCCTCGACATGCTGCTTGTTGGTCGTGGCCACGAGGAGCTGGACACGCGCCTGCTGGCGGCATAGCTCATCGCCCTCAAGGTGGTTCAGCTCAGCGGCAACTAACTCTACAGCTCTTATGTTCTTGCTGGGAGTACTGTAAACTGGCTGAACTACGGGAGTACGAGGGTCAGTAGCACGGTCTAGCTCCGAACCAAGGGTTCAGCCCTGGTGCTAAATTGGCTGGTTAGCACCGAGCAGGCGAGCGAAGCCATGACCGGTGTTATACTCAGACATGGTCGCGTTTAGCCAACGCTGGGCCGCGATGACCTTGTTGGCTTCATCTAGAAGGTTTTGGCGGGTGGCCTCCAGCGCAGCCGTAGCCGTTGCTGGATCTGCCTCGGGGACGACGGGGTTGCGGAAGTGCTGGATGGAGGTGGCCAACAGATCTTGGTCTTGTTCACGCGAGGTGGAGCTATTGCCTCCCACATTGCGCTCCAGAGGCGGGCGGTGACTTTCTCTTGAGCCAGCCATCATGACCTCGATGCTACCGCTGGCGATGCATGGAGCGACAAAACTGGGTAGCACGCTAGAGACGGTGATGACTCCGCAACGGAAAGTCTCGGTGATGGTGGCTACATAGACGTGGTGGTCGCGAAGTGCATGACAGAGCCACCACTAGGGAAAGTATCCCCAGTGAAGCCTGATGCATTGTTGATGACGTAGTCGAATGAGCCGAGAATAATGACGAGGCCAGAGGTGACTCACTCATCGGTGACGAGCGGAAGTCCCATGCGAAAGATGACCCTAGTTGAAGCGCTTTGCCCCATGATGGGCACCAACTGTCATGGCGTGGAACACGGCAGTGCCATCAGGGATGGCATGAGAGGGGCCAATCAGGATGCTATCAGTGGCTCACCCACTGGGTTGGGCTCAGATACTGCAAACACAACGATGTACCTAGGTTCGGGGCTCTCTTGGCGAGGTAACACCCCTCCTCCTTCAAGGATCTACTATATCAGGGGCAAACGCCTAGTACAAGTGCTCCTTGAGCTATTTCCTTAGCTACTATCGAGAGGTAGAGGAATAATATGAACTAGTGAACTATAAGAATGAACTTACCTATAACCCTATCTCTACCCTCCCTTATATACTACCTGAGAGAGGTAGGTTATAATGTGGGTTCTAGGGTTTAATGTTTGGGCTTTGGGTTTACAAAGCGGGCCATCTGGCGGGGTCCAGCCGGTGGGCCAAGACCTAGTCAAGCCTCCAGTACAGGGGGGACAATGCTACAGTGTCCCAGCACTGGTGCTTTGGGCATCACCCGGTGCTTTAACGGTCAACTGGAGCTTTAGCGGTCAGCCGACAATGCCTCACTCAGCTTCCAGCTTTGGTGCTTTGGCACAGTTGCCTTCTTGCACTGGTAGGGCGGCGCACCAGCCTGTTTGGTGATGCAAGGAGTCAGGGGCGCGCTCTGCCAGGAGCGTCACCCCCTCCATAGGTTTTCCACCGAATCTGAGGCATCCTGGTGGAAGCGGCCACCCAGCTGGTTCTTCTGGCCATCCGGCTAGACGGGCCAGCCGGGGAATCTTAAGAGCGGACCGGTTGGAGCGGTCCACCTAGTTGCAGTCCTTTGTCTTGCAGCTATCCGGCCAGGCACTCCTGGAGCCTACCAGTTAGGCCTAGCATAGCCTACCCGGGGTCAACCCCCCAACGTTTTCCCTTAGGCATGACCTCTGGGCAGAGGATTAGAAGGTATCTATGGGGGGGGGAATGTTGCGCTTGCACTTAGTTTACTTCAAGAGGAGGTGTACGATGTGCTGAAAGATACCAAAACAGGCACGACACCTAGGACTAATGGTTTTCCCATTGCCTTCTTTAAATTTCTTTAGATGATTCTTAAAGCCCCAGTGACATGGGGTTAACACGTCAATGCCCATAGTTTATGGACTTTGGTTTTGAGGAAGAGGGGAGCGCTAGAAACCTTGTTCAGCTAACATGAAAGCAACACGGGGACACGGTGTTTACCTAGGTTCAGGCCCCCGGAGGGAAAACCCTACTCCTGCTTGTCTGCTCTTGATTGAAGATGAACCGAAGGTTATAGAGGTGCCTTGATGGCGATGGTGCACCGATGTAATCTGGCGGGTGTATGTGATAGGGTTTGCGGTCGTCCTCCCTGTGGTCTCCCAACCTTTATATGAGGAGGACGGGTCTTATGATACTACCAAGTCGGTTACATATTAGGGTTTCTTTTAACTTTCTATCTAAATCTTGCCTATTCTTCAAGGAATCACATCCTTCATGGGCTTGGGGCCACCCAAAACATCATGCACTTTATCACTGCCGGTGGCTTGCCATGTGGCCTTCCGCTAGGCTGAACCGGGTAGGCCCATCTTAGGCACCCGTAGGGAATACCTATGTTAGTAGCCCCCAAGTGTCCATTTGAATCATAGATTGAAGTGGAGACTTTTAAGTCTTTGTCTTCCTGAAGCAGGTGCTCATCACCCGAAGGGTTCATTGGGTCAAAATTGTTCATGTCATAGGGATGGTTGATGCACATGCCTGGCTCATCTGGCTGATCAGGACTAGTTAATTGCTTTTGGTCAAAACAATGCCATCTACACAAACTCGAGTCCCCGGATTCGAATTCATACATTGCTGGCGTAATTTGACCCATGCCATGGAGGGCTTACTGAGTCGAATTGTAGTGATAGTAGTTATGTAACCAACTTGTTCGTCAGGATTTTTCATCACACCTGTTGGCATGTTATTCTTTTAGTAGAGCACAGCGGATGCGATTGCTAGGCCATCAGATGATATTCGGGCCAGCATCCGAATGTTTCCCACCATGGAGGTGATTCGGGTGGCTGAGGAGTCATTATCTCTAAACTCGAGATTTATAATTGGATAGAGTCACCAAGAACTTCGACTGGATATTCACAACCTGGGTGGCAGACTGAGTCGACACAGAGGTTCGAGTGAATAATTACCCCCTTTTCCATTTTTTCATAGGGTATGCGACCAACGCTCCCTATGGGAGTAGCCCCCAGTGCTTGTTCGAGTCGTAGACTCGAACAGGTACTTTATAGTCACGAAGCCATGCGAATGCTGTCAACTAAACTGTACTTTGTCGATTGTGCAACCAATGCTCCCTATGGGAGTTCCCCCGAGTCATAAGTCGAATCGTTGATTCGAAAGAGGAGTCAAATCATAACATCTTAAGGCCTACAATTTTAGGACTATACACTGGACCCGAAGTACATGGTGCACAACCAACGCTCCTATTAGGAGTAGCCCGCGAGTGTTTGATCGAGTCGCAGACTCGAACAAAAACTGAGTATTTGCCATCAGTTGAAGAAAAAGCTGTTGTAGGCTCCATCCCTCTTATGATAATCGTGCGTGATGATGATGCCATTGATGACAAATAGTGAGCTCCACCATCAGGGTGAACAGTGTGATGGGACCTAACGCTGTGGGCCCCAAAGCTAACCCAGATTTGACTAGTCATAGTAAATTGGGGTATTAACCACGTCTCCTCGATTTTCATGCCTAGTGGGGATCATGTGACGATGATTCATTTTGCATGCCGCCACGCTTTACACCGATTCTTGCCACGCGTCATAAGGTGGGATTTTAACCTTTTGAATTGCATCTCCTCCCTATTAAGTAACATGTTGCGGCAGTAAAAAATCCCATCTTCATCTTCTTCTTCCTTACTCCTTTGACTCTACTTCTTTGCACACCACGCCATTTTTCTGAGGCTAATTCTTGCGCTGGACGTACTTCGAGTATTTCCAAGTTCATTCTTGCAATCTCGGTGGAGGATGTGTACCGCAAAGATGGGGAAGGGTAAGAAGACCACCGGTGCTGGATCGAGCGCCACCACCGTCCTCTAGAAGAAATTTGCTGGGAGCCGCTTCACCAATGGCGTGTGGTGGCTCTCCACGGTGAGGGCCTCCGAACTACGGCCGCTCCGCCAGGCTAGCCTCATTCTTGCGGATGAGGCCAAGTGCTAGATTCCTAGCGCCGAGCTAATTCCCGATCGCCCCACTGAATATCGGGTGATGTTTATTGCCTTTCTCCTTCAAGGTCTTTCTCTTCCCCTCCATGATTTTGTTCATGACTTGCTTTTTCTTTACAAGATTCAGCTAGACCAAATGTCTCCCGATTCGATTCTCCACATTGCGTTCTTCATCACCCTTCGTGAGTGTTGGCTCGGGACTGAGCCACCCTCTGCGCATCTCTCGAGTGCATTGTGTATGAAAATAAAAAGGGGAAAAGAAGCTTGTAGTTGAGCAACGTAGCTTTATTTATTGAAGAGTAGTAGGTACATGTTTCGGCTAAGTATCATAGCTGTATAACCTTGTTGAAATGTAAAAATATAGGGGTAGAAACATTGCAGCTGCGTGACGTTCCAAGGGTTGGAGTATTCGACTCTTGTTTCTACGTCCTTGAGGCAATAGGTGCCACCTGGAATCACCTCAGTGACAATGTATGGTCCCTCCCAAGGGGATTCAAGTTTCAAGTGACCTCTCTGTTTAAGTCGCAGGACAAGGTCGCCTTCGATGAAGGATCTTGGGTGCAGCCGTCAGCTGTGGTAGTTGCGGAGGCTCTGTTGGTACATCTTCGAACGTGCAACAACGATGTCGTGTGCCTCGTACAGCAGTTCGACGTCATCTTCAAGTACTACTGTGGATTTGGCTTCACTGTAAACAATGACCATGGGGCCTTGTAGCGCACTTTGGTGGGTAACACCGTCTCAGTGCCAGGCACCATGATGAAAGATGTGTAGCCAGTGGCATTGTTTGGAGTTATGCACAGGCTCCATTACACTGAGGGGAGTTCCTCGGCCCATGCTTTGACAACTCTCTCAAGAGACCAGAGGAGTGGCTTCTTCATGCCATTGCAAACGAGGTTGTTGGCCTTTTCGACTTGACCGTTGGTCTGAGGGTGCGCCACAGAGGCGTATCTCATGTTGATGCCCATCCTGTTGCAGAAGTCCTGGAACTCCTTCGAGGTGAAGTTTGTTCCATTGTCGGTGATGATGCTGTGTGGCACCCCAAATATGTAGACGATGGATTCAAAAAACTTGATGGCAGTGGTGCCGGTTTGGTTGGGGATGGTGTGGCCTCTATCCATTTGGTGAACTTGTCGACTGCAACAAGGAGGAAGATGTATCCCCTAGGCAAAGACTTCTGCAACTTGCCGACCATGTCGACTCCCCATTGCGCCAAGGGCCGGGCTAGTGGTATGGGTCGTAGCTAGGAGCCTGGCGAGTGTGGCTTATTCGGGAACCTTTGGCAAGCGTTGCACTTGGTGACGATGTCCTTCGCCTCGTGCATTGTAGTTGGCTAGTAGAAACCAGCTCGTAGGGCCTTAGCGATGAGTGCACGGTTGCCGGCGTGATGCCCAAATGTGCCTTCATGGATGTCGAGGAGGATACTTCTGACGTCACCATTGGTGACACACCGTTGAAGAACTCTAGTAATGCTATGCTTGTAAAGCTCGACGTTGATGATGGTGAAGGCCTTTGAGCGATTGGAGATGTGTCGTGCATCAGTCGGGTCGTCCGGAAGCTTGTGGCTGAGCAGATACGTGATGTATGGATGAGTCCAAGAGGGCTCGATGACCATGACCTCCATGTGTATTTCGGGTGGGGGATCTCGCTCCTCCCCGGTTGGTGCTTCTGCCTTGTCGGGTGGTGTAGCCCCCGAGTGCTTCGCAGGTTCTGGCGGCCCACTGGATGGCTTGACCTTGATGGAGTGCTCGCATATTTGTTCCAAGAATACTCTGAGTGGTACCGGGGCACAGGTGGAGCCAATGTTGGCCAATTGGTCAGCCTCTTTGTTGCTTTCGTGGCCAATATGCCGGAGCTCGCAGCCATCGAAGTCTCCTTCTAGTGAGCTGTAGAGGTCATGGTAGGCGATCATGTTGTCGCTGATTGTGTTGCACTTGTTCATTGTTTGCTGCATGACGAGGTAGGCGTGACCGTATATCATCAAACGAGTGGCGTCGTAGGCGTTTGCTCCGGAGTTGTTGAGGACGTGAGATAACGGAGCGTCATTGACCACCACTATCGGGTGCTCCATGAAATAGTGGCATAGTCGGCGTGCTGTCATGAACATCCCGTACGCCAGCTTTTGATATTTCGGTTACCGCTGCTTGGTGGGCATGAGCACCTCACCTAGGTAGTACACGGGCCACTGAACCCCATGTATCTTGCCTTCCTCGGCCCTTTTGACGACAAGCGCAATACTGGCCACTGATACGTTGCAAACGTATCCATAATTTTTGATGTTCCATGCTTGGTTTTATCTACTTTGTTGTGTTTTGTCCACACTTTGGAGTACTTTTCATATGATTTCTTGGAATAACCTATTAACAAGAGCCACAGTGCCAGCTGCCTATTTTCTGCTGTTTTTGGTTCCAGGAAAGCTAGAAAATGAATATTCTCGGAATTGGATGGGACAAAAGCCAAAGTCAGTTTTTCACCGAGGGCCACTTGGAGCCGGAATACGAGACGGAGAGGGGCTGGGGCCCGGCCACACCACCTGGCCATGCGGCCAGGCCTGGCCAGCGCCAGGGGGTGGTCTGGCCACCCCAGGCACCCCCTCGGCCTCTCCTTCCTCCTATATATTGCCTCTGATACGGAAACCCTAAGGACCCGATCAAAAAATCCACGAAAGAGTCTGTAGCCGCCGTCATCTCCATCCCTAGATCGGGAGGGATCTGAAGCTCTTTCCGGCACCCTGCCGGAGAGGGGAATTCACCCTGGAGGCCGTCTTCATCATCATGCAAGCCTCCAGTGTGATGCGTGAGTAGTTCATCTCTAGACTACGGGTCCATGTAGTAGCTAGATGGCTGGTTCTCCTCCTTTGTGCTGTCATTTTTAGATCTTGTGAGCTCCGTTCATGATCAAGATCATATATTTTTAATTCTTCATGTTGTGTTTGCGGGGATCCGATGGATATTGAGATGCTATTTGAAATTGATTATTGATTCTATCATGTCTTTGTTATTTGTGATCTTGCATGCTTTCTATTGTTAGTAGCTATCTTGGCCAAGTAGATGCTAGCAACTCCAAGAGTTAGTATTTATGCTCGATAGTGGGTTCATGCCTCTGGTAATCTGGGGAAGTGACAGAAATCTCTAAGGTACTAGATGTGTTGTTGCTACTAGGGAGAAAACAACAATCCTTTGTTCATAGAACAATCGTATTGTTTACTTTACACGCAATTCGTAATGCAATTATCCGTTGCTTGCAACTTAAGACTGGAGGGGGTTCGGATGATAACCTGAAGGTGGATTATTAGTCATAGATGCAGTTGGATGGCGGTCTATGTATAATGTTGTAATGCCCAATCGAATCTCAAAGGAGTCAAGATGAGTAGTATATGCTTGTATGCTTATGATAGAGGCAATGAGAGCTGAAAGCTAATGAGTATCATAATTTTTGGAAGCTCTTTATGAAACTTGAAATCCCTGCTTCCCTCTGCGAAGGGCCTTTCTTTTACTTTGTAGTTGAGTCAGTAAACCTATTCCTCTCTATCTCAGCAAGTATTTTGAGTTGTTGTGTTTCATTCATTCATATGATGATTTATTCAATCATGTTTCTTATGTTCCTTGTTTTGCACATTGCTCTTATCTTGGTGATTACTACTTTGAAAGCTATCATTGAAAACCAGTTATTTGTGAACTCCTGCAAATTATCAACTTTTCTTCGACCAAGAGCTAAGTTTGCCATTACCAATTATGATTCACTTTATGTATCTTTATTGTGTTTCCTTTACTTATTGCAAGTTAAGTTATATAATAGTGAGTTCTCTTCTATTATGATCTATGTATTGATGAATGTGATGCTTCTTGTCCGTATTGTTTTATCGACTCTTCACTCCATAAACTTGAGGTCATGTTTATTGAGCTCAGTTTCGCTTGGGGACAAGCAAAGTCTAAGCTTGGGGGAGTTGATACGTCCATTTTGCATCACTATTCTATGTCATAATTTACTGTTATTCATCGATATATTTCATATTAAGTGATGATACTTATGTTATTTCATCTATTTTTGCATGGTTGATGACTTTTGGAGCATGGTCCGCTGCAGTCAGGATTCTGATGGAAAAGGTGCTGTTTGGAGGCAAAATTCACGAAGATCAGAAAATCCATGAAAATATACGAAAAATCCTATTTTCCACGAAGACGACGGATGCCAGAAGGAGGAGTGGAGATGGGCCACAGGGGGCCCACACCACCCCCTAGCGCGGGCCACCCTAGTGTGTCCACCATGGCCCACCTCTAGCTCTCTCCTCTGGCGTATATTATCCCCCCGAAACCCTAAGACTTGAAGAGCGACCAGAGAAAGATTCACCACCTCTACAGGGCGGAAAACACCGAGAGAGAAAGATCTCTCCGGCAGACAGATTTCTGCCGGGGGAATTCCTTCCCAGAGAGGGGAGATCGTCGCCATCAACACCATCATCAAGCTGGACTTCATCGGGATCATCATCATCATCACCACCATCATCACCATCAGCACCATCATCACCATATCCATATTGCTGTAACAATTGGGTTGAATCTTGCATAGTTCTTAGGGGAAACTTTCCCAGTGTTGATTACTCTTTGTAGTTGATGCTATTGAGTGAACCGTTGAATTATTGTTTATGTTCAAATTGTTATACATCATTATTCCATCTCTGATCGTGATCCATATGATGTCTTGTGAGTAGTTCATTTTGTTCTTGAGGACATGTGAGAAGTCATGTTGTTAGTAGTGGAGTTGTGTTGAGAGAGATTCAATAGTTTGATATTTAAGTTGTGGTGTACTTCTTCTAGTGATGTCATGTGAACGTCGACTACATGATACTTCACCTATATGGGCCTAGGGGAATGCATTGAGTATTTGGCTACTACTCGTAGGGGTTGCCAGAGTGACAGAAACCTGAACCCCCATTAGGAAACCATTGCACAAGGGACGTAAGGGTCTTAGAGTTTAAAGCTGTGGTTAGGTTTTTACCTTAATTACTTTATTCTTCTTATGGATGTTTACAAGGGGTATAATCACAAGTATGGATTAGTCCTAGGAAGGTCGATACATTAGCACAGGTTCACCCACACAACACTTAGCAAGCTAAAGAAGATTAATCAACTATATGAAGCGAAAGCACTTGACAGTCTTCCCATGTGTCCTCGAGAACGTTTGGTCATCTTAAGTAATACAACCGGTTTGTCCTTTGCTGCATAAAGGATTGGGCCACTTGCTACATTCATTCCTATTATCTTTTATTTACTCGTACTTTATTAACCTGCTTTATCAAAAACCCCTAAAAATCCGTTTGCTAAGTATTTGGAGAGAATTCCTGATCCATACCACTAACCAGCACCTTCTGCTCCTCATTGGGTTCGACACTCTTACTTCTCGAAAATACTCTGATACACCCCCTATACTTGTGGGTCATCAGGGGTCTCATAGTAATCTGGCTCAGTCAAATCCATCGTGTGGCGTATGTAATCCACCACATGATTCCTAGTAAGGAGATCATTCAGGCGCACAAGCCAACTAGGGAAGTTGGATCCATCAAGTCTAAGTTTCTCACCTTTTACCCAATCCTCATTGACAAAGTAAGCTTCACGGTGAGCCATCTACAATTATAATTGCAAAAGGAATTTATACTAAGTTTATAATTAAATGAGTTAATAGTAACTCCACTCAGAAACACCTATCCCCAGTGAGGGTTCCTAGTGATAACACGACCCCTATCAGCCACATCTCCCCCGATCGTCACGGCCATCAATATGGGTACAAGGGTGGACGCTAAACATTGGTCACATCATTCATGCGACTCGTGCTCGATCTTTCGACCATCCGTTTTTCGAGGCCATGTCTGTACATGCTAGGCTCGCCAACTCAACCTTAGTGTATTCGCTGTGCAACATGGCTTACACCCATTGTATGCGAACGTAGATATGTCTGACACCTAGGCCTGTAACCCTGGATCGCCTCACACCGAAGAACTTTCTTGGTGGTGCACACTAAGGGGGAACACAATCATTGGTAATTTTAACAGGGATCATCTTATTAGGCTACCATCGAGTATTTAATACTAGCACACAATAAGACATACAAACAATAACATTGAATGTAAATGCTATGTGATATGGTCCTTCACATCGTGATCTCCATCCGCCGTCACCGGGTTCTGGCGCCAGGGTTCTGGCACCGTAGACACCAGGGTATCGGTGTCATTCCGGTGTGGTAGTCCGTCACCTCCGTTACTATCTACTACTACGTAACATAAGATAATCACTTTACCTTTGACAGAACCATATCACAAAGCAACGCCCCGTGCAAAACAAAGTTAGACGTCTCTACTTTATCTTTGCTTGTTTTATGTGGCTGAATGGGCTTTCATACAAGAATCAGACTTTCAGCACAACGCTGATCAAGTAGTTGTCTCTACTACACCCCTTCCGGGGCCCTCCATTGCAAATGGTATACCAACTAATGCGAGAGAGACAGACAACCCCCTAAGCCAATTTATATGGTACAAGCCGTATGTCAAGCGTGGACCAGTCTCGCGAATGAACATGTAAAGTCGGTTGGGGGCCGCTTCATCAAGCATTACTGCTGTATACACAAGTGCACGTGGGAGGGTAACAACTAAAAGATCAACGCCCACACGCTACATCTCATGTATTCTACCCATACTAGCATTACTACGCATAGATCTAGCTCTGATACCACTGTAGGGGTTCCGCGTATGAAAACAATAAATTTTACCCTACGCCCCTGAACCCCTAAAGCTGCCAGGACCTATCTATTAGTAATACAGTAACGGGAGGGGATTTTCGCGAACTTACCCTTGAAGACCGAAAAGCGTTGTCAACGCTCAGGAGAGCGTGGTTGATGTAGACGAGCCGAAGCCGACCTCAAGGTCGTGATGAAGTCCTTGCGCTCCTTGGCTCCAACGACTTGAGTGCCTCAAGTGCGACACCTCACAGGGAGTTACACACGTCCGGTTCCTGACGATGACTCCCGCTTCCCCGATCTAGCAGCAGTTGCGGAAGTAGAGCTCCCGGATCCGAATCCCGCAGCGCGACGGCGCTCCGCGGTGAAGATGTCTCTCGTTCGTGCAGTCCAGACATGGGACCACGGTCACGAGAGAGAGAGGGGGAGAGAGAAAATATCAACTGGAGGTCCTCCCAAAAATGATAAGACCTTTATTGATTATTGGTGTATTTAATTTGGCCAAATACCCCCACTATATATAGGGGGAGGGGAGGTACTACATCCTTCAAAGTCCCGGGGTGGGACTAAAGGAGAGGAGGGGGGAGGGGTGTCCGCCGGCCACCCCCATGGGCCCCGTGCGAGGGGAAGGGGGGGCTGGCCCACCAGGGCGCCGTTCACCCCCTTGGCCCCTTCTCCCTCTCTCCTTTCCCCTAATGGGCCCTCTCCCCTCCGGGAATTGGCCCATTAAGCCTTTGACCATTTAATTGATTTTTCTCTGTATTAAATAATTATGAATAAATGATTAAATCAACATTTAACATTCGTTCACACACTATTCAATCTCCGGGGCTATGGAACACTTCCACCTCCACTCTGGACATCCTACGGACTTACCGAAACCCTTCCGGTTTTCTCTCTATTATTCTTTGGTGATTCTACCGATCCTATAAACACTCTCTAAGCATCATCAAGCCCTTAAGCGTGATACCCCACAGTTCGGGAACACTCCAGACATGGTCGGGACACTCCCGCACCAATGATCGACAGAGGGACCTAGATGGCCAGGTGACCCCTGTGCGTTCCACGAAGATCTTTCGTCGTTTGAACCGGGACAGTTGTGTCTTATTCCCTTTGTCACTCGATACTTGCATTGCCCGAGATCTGATCAATGACATGACCATGCCGTGTTCAATATCGTTACCGAACAACGCTACTTGACTCGTTCCAAAGAGTGATATCCCTGTGATCAAATCACATGATGTGCAGCTATTGGATATAACTTCTCCGAGTGGGCCCTTGAGTATCTTCCCTTCACATGGACAGACAAATCCCGCTCTTGACATATATTGCCTCTATGGTTTCCTTCGAATACCTGAACACACCTTTATAACCACTGTATTACTAGATGGCGTTTGATGCTATCTAAGCACTCTCAGGAGACAGTGATTGATATAGCCTCATGGTCTAAGGAATAGTCTACGAGGATCCATTTCTAATCATCATAACTTGAACTTCGTGACATGATCGGGTCACGATGTTTAGGTTGGGTATTGGTTCATCATCTCATTCTCAGAATGAGATGACCTCATTTCCAACTGGCATAAATGCCACATGATCAGGAAACTTGATCATCTATTGACCAATGAACCAGTGATGAGAGTTTCACTGGGAACCCCTGGTTGTTTGTATATCACACGTGTATTGATGTTTCCACTCAATATAGTTATAACATGATATAAAACTTAATCATAAACTATATGAAATATGATAATATTCCTTACTACTATTTGTCTCTAGGTCATATTTCTAACAAGTCATTCTTCCTTTCTTCAACTCCTTGAATTCATCCCTCACCCTCTTTATCAAACCTGGGGGCACATGAGCCCTGCAACTTCAAAGTTGTTCTCCATTGACTGCAGCCAGTCATCAGCATCTAAGGGCTCTTCAGATTTTCTAAACATAGGAGGATTAGTGTTTTAAAAGTTCTTCATCTTGGATCCATGGTGATTCTGATTTCCATGGCCTTGGTTGTTGTGTGCCATCTGGGTGATCTACTGAAGAGTGGTGAGATTGGCTTGACGCTCGGCTCTACCGGCCTCTCGATCTGATACTAATATTTGTAGAATCTGGCGCATTGGATCCTAGGACGAGCTACTCCCACTGGGGTTGCCGCGAGTCATCTTAAGATTGAGATAGATCATAAGACAAGAGGGAAATTTCTATGGCTTATGGGTATGGTTCAAAAACTTTAAACTTGAGTATTGCTAACGTTTGAAAACCAACAACTCCTTTTTCATTCATTCAAAGCAACACAGTACAAACAACACACTACCAGATGGTTTTAAGAACCATTTTGTCATTCTACGATATATTGGGACCGGATACAAACTCACACCTACGACAGTGCTCTAGTGCGACTACTCCTCATCGGATCTGGTGGGTTCTTCGTCATCCAGGAAGTCTGTGTCATCCTCATCGGTATGGAACTCCATGCCGATGTCCTCTAGATAGTCGTCATCATCACTGAGGTAAGAGGTGATATCCCCACGAATATCTTCACCTTTGTCTTCCTTCTCCTCAAGCTGAATTGCTTGGTCATGGATGGTTTCTTCAAGGGTTGCCACCTTTTGATGGAGGCGAGCAATGATGCGGTCCTTTTTGTCACGCTGGTGATGAAGTGTCTTGCACTCCTTAGCTAGGATGGCGAGGGTGTGGTTCTTCTCAGCTACGACAGTGTGATTCTGGTTGGCATAGGCACGAGCGTTTCCCAATTCCTTTTGTGTCTCATGTAGCATGAAGTCGAGGTGATCCACATGGTGCTTAAGCTCCGGATGTCCTGGCATGGCCAAGGGTTGTCCCATAGAATCACGTCTTGCGTAGTGAGCGGAGCGAGTGCCAATGATCTGGTTGATGTTCTGCGCACACAGACAGGCAAGTGCTTCCTGCATTGCTCTAGCTAGTCAATCCGGCCAGTTGTTCTCCCTCAAGGTAAACTGTATCTTCTCTGAGGTGGGTGGATCCATATTTCCCCTCAGATCTGCAGTGATCAACCACTACGGTTCTCCTCCTGGCTGATCATTGAGTTGCGCTCCATAGAACTCAGGGTGCAGGTGTCCAAGAAACTCTCCTAGCTGACTCAAGTCACTCTCGAAGATGAGCTCTCCTCCATTGCCCAGCTGTTAGAACTTGTTGTACTTGACTTCCATCTATAAGCAATTAGGATGAAAGTTAGTCAGGTGATCAAGTGTGTCAAACTTTATGTAGGATTGCAAGAATTTTTGAGGAACAAGTGAACTCTTTTTCGAAAGATTCTCAAGGATAAGAGTGAGAATAGGTTTTCATAAATACTCACTTCCTTTGTTTTGAAACTAAGTTTTTTAGATGTCCATTCTAACTAGGGTCTCTTATGGTCAGGATGGCTCTGATACCAACTTGTGAACAACCGGATTTTTAAGTCCAGATGCCTGTTATGCCGTACATCGCAATCCTAGGAATACCATTTATGCGAGACATAACAGAATTGATAGCACAGTACATCATCCATTACAAACCATAATGGTCTTACAAATAGTTGATCTCATGATCAAGTCTTAATACACATCAAAGAAGTGGAAATAAGCGTAGTAGAGTCTCCATCTTCATTGTCACAGGCAAGGATGACGATCGGAGATGCTCCTAGTTATCGTAGACATCTTGCCGTCCTTCCTCCGGATAGTCCTCTTCATAGTCTGGCCAGGGGAATAACTTGGGACAAAGCCATGAGTACTTTTAAAGTACTCGCAAACTATCACTAATGTAAGTAAGACAATTCTAGTAGGAATCCTAAGCTATAGGCTTGTTTGCAATACGCTAGTTTTATTTTTCAGATCTACTTAGTAGTAAAGCCTATTTTAGTTGTCTTGATTACTCAAGTGGGAACCTAGTTTTCATTTCCACAACCCCGTTGTGGTCAAGTCAAAGTCATATTTCAAGTCACACGTCATTTTCAAAACATCTGACAATGGAATAGTATGGCCATCCAACCGTCCATGACTGCGGACGTGGCTATTCGAATAGTTTGACATTCTGTAGAGGTGGTACACTTTCACCACCAAATTCGATACATTCATAGTCACGAGGTAGCCTCACATTAACCTCTTTTCCGCAAGGGAACCCATACTAAGACATATAAACTTCCAGTTAAGCCCTACCCAAATCAGGTATTGTGGTTGTACGGTAAAAGATGGAATGGTATCGCATCCGAACTCAACCATCAGTTTTTATTTAAAGTCAAAGCACATGCCTCATTCATCACCATTTTCAAGTCATTAGGTTTCATAACCCATGTCAAAGCATTTCGATAGAATGACTCATCATTTTAAGGTTTTCATAATCATTTGCTCCAAGTGTTCCCATCTAAAGTGATCAATATTAGTTTAGCACTAGCAACTATCAATGAGGGTATCACTATTGAGGGGTGCTAATCAAGTGTAACTACCCAAGCCTAATTATATGCTCTTGTGGGCATCTATCCTATTTTTCCACTAATCACCAATAATTAACTATTTAAGAAACTTTGGTAAAGGTAAAATAATAAAGATTGGAGGTAAAACTTGGGATTGGTAAAGTTGCATCTCAATAGCATGCATAGTGTATCCTGCATAGGTTAGCTTGCATAGTAGCGCTTGTATAGTTAAGTTTGCCTTGGTTGGTACAATTGTCGAAGTGCTCATCTTCTTCTTCGTAGAATACTTCCTCCTCGTAGCCTAGGTTGGTACTAGCGTCTATAAATAGATACGAGGTACACAATAGACAAAAAACACATAGCTACCTCTATTTAGCACACAAAGGTTCACACTAGATGATCTAGCATGATCTCAATCATGACATGAAATATTGATTTGGTCTTATTTATCTTATTTTAGAAACACTTAAGATTTAATATTCTCCAATTATAAAATATGGGATCATGTTGACACATGTCATCACCACATATTCCAATACTTGTGAATGTGATATAAAGTGGTTGGCCTATATTACAAAGTTTAATCTTGCTATTTAATATTATTAAAGTGACTAGAATTGCCATATAGCCATTCTTTTAATATGAGCCCATGACTACTGCATGTAAACTAAATATTTTTACATATTCATATAGATCATGGCAAATGTGATTTTTGAGAGTTGGAATCAACTCAAAAGCATTTATGGTTGATTTTAGAAAAAATGTTTGAAGTTGGAAAAGTCATTGTTTGTTATTTTTACTATGGGTAATCTGTAAATTGAAACTATTTGAATCCAATGGGTGTATTTGGAGATTTTCATTTCCTTTCCAACAAAATTCGAATCATCAATTTGGTTCAGTAAATCTCTCTAAATTCCATTTTCAAATTATCTACAAAATAGGGTTTTGAAATAAAAAGGAAAATCCAGATTTGAATTCGTGGGCATGCGCGGGAATGATTTTGGGCCGGCCCAACTGCACGGCGCGCGTGCAGCAGGCTACAATTGTGCTGGCCCCACCTGTTAGCAGCTATTTTAACGCGAAGTGGTACGTGCTAATCTGGGCCGCACGATTAGAGCGCGATCAACGGCTCAGCGTCATCGTCTCTGTCGCACGGCGCATGCGGGATTTCAACCCTAGCTCTACGGCGGGGGTCGTCGGGGGCTTACCAGGGCTCCAGCTAGGTCCAATGATGTGGGCGAATGAACTGGTTGACGACAGCGGTTCAAATGGTGGTTGCGGCGGCTCGTGGGGCGGCTCCTATCGCTGGCTCCGTTCCACCACTACGGCGGCGGGCTCCGGTGAAATTCCGATGCTGCACTCCTCGCCTTGCTTCGAGGATGGGTCAGAGAGATTGTTGGGGGAGACGTGAGTCGAGTGGGGTGCGTTTTGAGGCAAGGGGAGGGGTCTATTTATACCCGGCGAGGGGAGCATTGGGGCATGGATTGGGGTCGTCGGCGACGTTGATACACGGGGCTATAGGCATAGCTACATGTGTAGGTCGATGCGGTGCTCCCTGGCGGTCATCATGCGCACAATGGAACAGCAAGGCGCGGTCTTAATCAGACGGGGACGTCCATGATCTGCTCGGGTACTGCGGGTGTTCATCATGGTGTACGGTGGTCACGGGTCGCGCGGCATCAAACATGCATGTCTGGGAGGATGCTGGTGTCGTGGCGATTGCATTGATGCAAGGAGAGAGCGAGGCATGTTATGGTTGCGCGGGACGGCTCGGCGCTCTGGCATGTGCTCGGCACGGCAGATAGATAAATGGGCGCGGCGGTGCTGGCATCTCCACTGGCGGGTGCAGTGAGGTCATGCGTATCTCCTAGTGGTCATGGACGAGGGCGGCGAAGCATGTAGCGTCGCGTCCATGTCCGGCCAGCATGGCATGGTCGGGTACCACTTTGCACTGGTCATTTGGTCGAGTGAGAGAGGCTCAATTGCATGGGCTGGTACTGGGGTGATCGTGGGTGAGTAATGGAGGCTAGGTCGAGTACAAGGATGATCACAGGATTGATCAAATGGCCGCATGAAATAAACATTTGAATTTTCAAATGATATTTCGTGGGTGTGTCGGTCATATGCTTGAGTGTCTCTGGTTGCAAGGATTGGTCAAGTGGAGAAAGTTTGGATGGTCTTGAATATTTGCTTTAAGTTTTATGTGTAAGAAAACAAAGTTAGTACTTTTATAAAATAGTATACTTATTTTTATATGCAAAATGATTTTTATACATTTTTAGGACTTTTTTATTTTACTAAATTTCATTTAATGTTTTAGTGATTTTCATACTTATTTAAATTTTTCTTAACTTAAACAAGTAGTTTTATCTTTTTCTTAGGTAGGTACTATTTTTGTGAGCATTTTGATATATTATATGTATTTTTAGGACTTTATATGAATTTTATATCTTTTCTTCTAGTTTGGAAATATCTTATAGAATTTATTAAATAGAAAATTGATTTTTTTGTGGGGTAAATAGCTGGGTTGCGGCCTGGTTGATGGGAATTGGACCTGGTATGATGGGGCCAAGTGATTTCGGCCTAGTAGGATGGCCCATCACGGGTTAGGCTAGGTTCGCCGATCGGGCTACTGTCCATGGCGACACGGTATAGCTCCTTCTGATCCCTATCGTCTCTGCTACTCGGCTCCAGGTCGTAGACCACCTCTTGCTGCACTGTTGCGACCTCGGATCGTTGAGGATCCTAAGTCTCTGCGATTAACATGCTAGTCCCTGGATCAATAGCTAGCACTTCACAGTCGATGAATATCTTGTAAAACACAAGTCATTATTACACGAATAATCCAGAGTATAATTATTACAACTTGCATAGCTTATAGCTAGCTCAAATAAAACAGCGAAAACTAGTAAAAATTGAGTCCATCAACGCCTCAGGCTAGTTGCATGAAGACCACGATCCCTACACACCTTTCAGTCTTCGGATTCTGCACATAAGACGTGCAGTCAACAAGTTGGTTCAATACTTTGAATGTATTGGCAAATTACATCAAGGAAATAATAAGTTTATCTCTACATGCAAGGCTAAGAGTAGTCTTTGGGGTTCATTTGCATAAAGCCAATTTTCTCAATGTAAGAGCAAAAGAGGAGGAGATTTGCCCTACTTTGTAAACTTTGATAATTAGTATAGGGTCGAATGGAACACGTGAATATTACTCACCAAGTGCCCAATCAACCTAGCACTTGGATATTACGCACCAAGTTCCCAAAATCCCACCCAATGGCGATATTACTCATGCCTTGGGGTTTATAAAACGTTAGGTTTGGAAAAGAGAGAGGAAGATCTTTCAGAGGCTCCATCCTTCAGATGCTCAATGTTGTTCTGTTTCCGTGAACACGGCAGATCGATCAGATTGCAATACTCTCGAGAGGTTGTGCACTTTCCCCACAATCGACGATCAAGTCCTTTTACAGACAAGACCATGGCGAAGCCTTCCCTTAGTAGCCCCTCTACCAGCTGGATCCAACCGTGCCAAGAACCTCCAAATGTTGGTACCCCGGTGAGGTTTCCCACTAAGTACTAAGCCAAGACAGAGCCCATATTGTAACATCCCAAATTTTTCATCTGAAAATCATCATCATTGCATTCAAATCATCATGGCATGTACTACTTTGCATTAGATTTATCCTCCAAAAATTTGGTGAAATTTTGAGACTTTTTGTAGCACTTTTGCTAAATTCAAACAAAACCTAGAAAAGAATTTAAAAAGAAAAAGAAAAGGAGGGAAAAGATTTTAAACAGCAGCAGCTTTTGGCCTTTTGGCCCAATCCAGCCTAGCTAACCCACCCGGACTCCCTCTCCCTTCTCTGTCTTTTCGCACCCCCTGCCTCAGCTAACCCCACCCGCTTACCTCCGGGCCCCACGCCACGTCGACGCCACCTCAGCGTCTTCCATGCGAACGGCCGGCGCCCTCTCTCCTCCTCTGCCATTTCCATGTCCGATTGATTGTGAGCGTTTCTGCGAGTAAATCGCCACCGCTTCGGCCCCTTCTTAATCCCCTCCTTCTCCCTGACCGATTCCCCCAGACATAGCCCCTGGAGAGCCCCTAGGCTCCCCAATTGCCACCTCAAACCGCCACCGACAGAAGCGCCTCCGGCAAGAATTCCGGTGAGCCCCGGCCACGCCGGGCCCTCCTCTCTGCTCTATAATACTTGACGTGACCTTGCGCGTGTTTTACCCCCGCCCGCGTGCTTTCTTTTGCACCAGGTCGAAGACACGGTCCAACTCCGGCGAACCCCTCTGCCGCCACCGTCCATCGCCTTTTCTGGTGAAGGTAGGGTTCCCGCCGCCTCCTTTTGGTCTTTGCTAGGTCGTGCAGATCCTTGTGCATCTTGCTGACCCCTTTGCTGGTTGGTTCGAGCCCCAGGTCGTCGTCTCTGACACCGAGCCGCGAGCTCCGCCGTCTACGCAACTCTGGCGAGGGATCAATGCCAAGCCACCGCACCCCCGCGCCGTAGTGACCTCCATCGAGACCGCCATGACCTCCTCGACCTCTGGTACGTGTCCACGGTCTCCCTGCCCTTGTAGAATCGCCGGACCTCCATCCGCCGATGCTCCGCCGCCGCGCGCAACCGGTCAGCGCCACCCATCTCCGGCCAGGTCGCTAGGGACCGTTAGATCTTGTGTCTGCGGCTAGGATTTGATCGTGGACGAACCGATACGGGCTAATCTGATCCGTCTGTTATCACTTAAGATCCAACGGCCCGCAGCGGTCGATCCGACCAAACCGGTACTGGCCAATGAAATTACGCCACGTCACCCTGGTTATCTGTTTAATTAGAAAATTAGACAGATTTTGTATTAAACTTAGAAAATCCATAACTTTTGTTCCACAATTCAGAAAAATGAAAATTTGGTGTCTATGGATTCAGAAAATTAAGACCTTTATTATAGAGGCCTTGTTTCACACTTTTGCATCTGAAAAATTGGAATTTTAGGCAGAACCTTTTTAGGAGTATTTGGCTCATAAAAATTGTTCTATAAAATTTTTTGGGGTATTTTCTTATGTATTTAGATGAGGTATTTTACCCTCTGTACTGTGGACTCTATAAGTTATAGAGTTGTGACCATGCCATTGCATTTTGCATGCATTCATATTTTTGTAATGTTTTATTGATTGAATTATTGTTATTGTATTGTTCTTTGTGTAGATTGTGAAGTTTGTTGTTGTGAGGATTGTACCTATTCCCCTAGCTACCAAGGCAAGTTATATTTCATCTCATGTCCTATTATTTTCACTATTGCACTAGTGTTATTTTGGTAGATCTTAGCATGATAGGATTATTTACATGTTACTATGCTATGCTACGCTATAGACTATATCTTGGTAGTATCTCTTAGTTGAAAGACTTCGTATGCTAGAGTGCTTAGCCATGCTATTAGAATTCGTGGGTGGAAAATACATATAAGATAGTATGGAAAGATATTATTTTGTTTGACTAAGAAAACAACTAATATTAATGAAACACCTGGGTGGAATGGGACTTGCTTGGATTATGTTGAGTGGTTACTCAGGGGCCATGTCTATGGTCAGCTGGTGTATCACACTTGTGTACGGCCACCCAGGAACAAAGAGATTGGAGACATTCTTGTCACGAAGCTTCTAGTGCAGCCACATAGCATATGGGCTCTGCCTTGACCAACTAAGTTACAAGAACTCAGCCAGACGGACAGAAGGTGGTAGTTGTGATAGGATGGAACACGTTTGTGGTGGTCTGAGGGATTGCTTCTGAAAGGTATTGTCTGGATGCATGTCGATTCTTGTGGGGAAAGTGCACCACCTCTCGAGAGGGTAAAACTAAGTACTTAGCTATGTCCCCGGTTATGGACAATTTCTGAGCCTCAAGACAGTGAAGCAGTTCAATAATCTCCTCATCCAAATTTCTCTAAGTTAAAACTTGTGGGTGAACTTGGGTAGAGGTTCAATGATGTCTATCATTGGTACCTTAGAGTTTGAATGAGAAAACTTACTCTTCAAAAACTATAAGCTAAACTAGCTTTTTGCAAAGCCAGCCATAACCCCACTTAGCCATATATTCATATAATTGTTGGATTATACTAAGTATCTATGGTATCGCTTGCCAATACAATTCCAAATGTATTGACCCTTGTGGCTATAACTTATTATGTTGCGGGATACTCTGATGATGAGTAGGGTTGCGGGTCTACACTCGAGATGTTTGCCTGTGGCGCATGAAGACTAAAGACTCTATTATTATTATGATATGTAATGTGAACTTTAAGTGTCTTAGCCTTGGGATAAGTGAGTTGTAAGAACCATTATATTCCTGGATATGCGATGTAATAATGACCTTTGTTTCTGTGTACTTCATCTTAAACTGTGGATGCTAGCATTTTCGATCCAGGGACTAGCACTGCAATCATAGGGATCTTACCTTATTACGGTGAGATCTTACACATATGTATTGTGGTTGCACGGGAAGCTTCTGAATTCTGAAACATGGCAGACTTCTTTGATTCCTGGGCGGCCGTCCTCCACCAAAACTCCACTCGTTGTCCCGACAACCATTTCGCCCAGAAGAAAACTTAGTTTTATTTTGAAGGAGGTTTTGAGAGGTAAAAGGTTTGCTCGAGAGAGCTTTTATACTTAGAATTTTTTTAGTCTTTTGAACCCACCCAACGGTACTTGATATATATAAGTACATAGCATAGCAAGCATAAATTAGAAAACAGGATAACCTATTGGGATGGAAAATCCTAGGCATAGTGCTACTCATGGCATACTACAAAACCGCACTTGCAAAATAGTACTAAGAAAATCTACCAAAAATCCTACACATGCATACTACATAATTTGAAGAGTAAAACATGCATAGTCAAAACTGGGACATAAACATGAACAAGTGGTGTAACTTGCCTTGATCCGAGCAGCACTCTACACAACAGTACTCCTCTGCGCACTCCCAGCAATCTAACGAAACAAAACATAGATCCAATCACAAATTGCACAAAACAAAGTCACGCAGGCGAATATGCATGCATGCAACATGGTAATATGCAAGGATGGATTCAATTTTGACCAAGGGTTTTATTCGGGGGTGTTGTTGAGTTGGGGAAGTCATTAGATTCGATTCCCCACAGGTTTTAAGTATTTTGGATTAAACCCTAAATAAACAAGCTCAAAACTAGATCTACAACTCCAATCTACCTCGAAACATATCTGAACACTCTAAGAAAGTTATAACAATTTTCTACAGAAGGTCTCGTAGATACAAAGCCAACGCAATAAGAATCAACTAAAACGGATCTACGGATAATTTTCTAGAATTAAAACACTCTAATCTAAACTTTAAATCCAACTGCAAGATTGCTGTAGAAAAACAGTAATATTATTTTAGATCTGTGTTCTACTCAAAAATATGAATCCAACGGTATATTATATGCAATATTTGGACAACAACTCGATTTACTATGGATTTTACAAGATTTAATGGTTTTCTGCCTATTTAAAAGAAAATAGGGCGGCGGCTAACTGTGCAGCGCCAAGTGGTGGCTCTGGACTGGTCTAGGGGCCGGCACGTGGCACTGACGCGGCGGCGACGCGGCGCTAACGCGGGGCCGATGGCGCGTTGACGCTGCGCTAACGCGGCGGCACGCGATTGGGTGGTACCCCTTCGCTGGGTCAGGACGATTTGCACCGCCAAAATCAAGATCTGACGGGCGGGGACAGAGGAACTCACCGGCAGCGATGGCTTGACGACGACGACGACGGCGACGGCGGCGGCGGCGTGTCGGTGGCGAGGTTCGACGGCGTTCCGGTGAGCTCCCGACTGCGCGAAGTGGACGACGACTTGGCCCTCCTCCTCGCGGTCCCTCTGGTATGGACGGCGTCGGCCCTCTCCTCCTCTATTCGTGGTGGCCCTCCGCCGATCCCTCCCTTCTCCGGCGAGACTCCGGCGACAAATCGGTGGTGGCACGGGGCTCTGCTCTAGGGGAAAACGGCGTGAATTGAGGTGGTACTGAAGGGGGAAGGCAGAGAGGGGGAGAGAAGGGTTAGTGCGGTCTCGAATCCGGTCCGGTGAGACTCCGGCGGCGACGGCTCTGGCGAGATGCGTGGCAGCGGCTCCGGTGGCAAACGGCGAAAAAAAATCTAGGGTTTTGGGAGGCGTCCCGAGGGGCTATAAATAGGCGGGTCGCTTGGCGCGGGGGCTGCAGAGTCTGCTCCGATTCGGCCGAAGACGGTCGTGCCGACGCGGCGAGCTCGTGCTCGGCCGGACTCGAACAGAGGAGGGGGATGACGGGTGGGACCGGGTCGTCAGCGGCTGCAGGAGGTGCGGCTGGCTGCTGGTGGTGTCCACTGGGCCGGCCCACGCGCTTCGCGCCACCCACCCAGCCAGGCGGGCGGTAGATAGGTCTCGGGCTGGCTCGGCTGGCCCGGTTAGGCTAGGTTTCCCCTTTTTTTATTCTTTTTATTCGGTTTCACCAATTGTTGCATAACTTTTGCAAACGGACTCCAAAAACGTGAGACCGGTCTCTAAAAATTTGTAAAAAGGAGAAGATTAGAATGGGATTATAATAATTTTTGCAAGGGTTTAGTAGGTTAGATTTTGTTTTACCCTTTTAGTCTTTATATGACTATGGGGTTTAGGAAAATATCGGATGCAGTTTGATGCCATGATGCAAGGATATGATGCATGCTTCTAGTAACATCTGCAATTGTAAAATTTGGGATGTTACAAACCTACCCCCCTTAAGAAGAATCTCGTCCCCAAGATTCAGGTTGGTTAGCAAATAGGTGTGGGTGATCTTTCTTCAGGTCTTCTTCACGTTCCCACGTGGCCTCTTCCTCGAAATGGTGATCCCATTGAACTTTGCAAAACCTGATAGTCTTTGTACGAGTAATTCTCTCAGCTGTTTCCAGAATCCTGGTGGGCTTTTCCTCATAGGTGAGATCGTTTTCCAGTTGAACCTCGTCCAACGGAACCGTATCCTTTAGTGGTGTTTCAGCCATTTCCGGGTGACACTTCTTTAGTTGTGACACATGGAAAACATCATGAACGGTCAATACTTCGGGAAATTCCAACTAATAGGCAACTTCCCCTCTATGACCCAAGATTTTGTAGGGCCCTATGAATCGGGGTGCTAACTTACCCTTGATTCCAAATCTCTTAACTCCTCGTAGCGGTGAGACCCGGAGATATGCACGGTCACCCACTTCATAAGTCACATCCCTGCGCTTGGAATCAGCATAACTCTTTTGCCCGGATTGGGCTATTTTTAACCTGTCTTGAATTTGTCTCACTTTTTCTTCGGCATCCTTGATCAGTTCAGGTCCAAACAAACTCTGTTCTCCAACTCCACTCCATAGCAGCAGAGTTCTACACTTTCTGCTATATAGAACTTCAAATGGAGCCATCTTGATACTAGTTTGGTAACTCTTATTGTATGAGAATTCCGCATATGGCAGGTTATCATCCCAACTAGACCCATAGTCTAGTGCACAGGCTCTTAACATGTCCTCCAGGATCTGATTGACTCTTTCCGTCTGTCCATCTGTTTGTCGGTGGAATGCAGTACTAAACTCCAGTCGTGTCCTTAGAGACTCGTGTAGCTGTCGCCAAAACTTCGAGGTGAATTGGGTACCTCTATCAGATACAATCCCCTTGGGTACACCATGAAGACTTATGATCCTCGACATATAAATCTTAGCAAGTTTAGCACTTGTATAAGTGGTCTTTACGGGAATAAAGTGGGCCACCTTTGTGAAGTGATCGACGACTACCCAGATGGAGTCATACCCAGAATGAGTCCGGGGTAGTCCTGTGATAAAATCCATGCCTACCTTGTCCCACTTCCGATCGGGCACAGGTAATGGCTGAAGCAGCCCTGCTGGTTTTTGATGTTCGGCCTTGACCCTTTTGCACACGTCACACTAGGAGATGTGTTCAGCAATTTCTCTTTTCATGTTATTCCACCAGAATCTATCTTTCACATCCATGTACATCTTTGTATTACCAGGATGAATTGAGTAAGGCGAATCGTGAGCTTCCTGAAGAATTATCTTCTTGATAGCGGGATCATTGGGAACGCACAAACGCTTCTCATACCAAAGTATTCCTTGTTCATCCGTATGAAACCCTTTTTCTTTACCCTTGCCTATATTATCTCTTATCTCCTCCAACTCTTTGTCCCCCTTCTGGGCCTCTTTGATTTGGTCCAGAAGCGTGGGCACTATCTCCATACTCACTAAGTACCCCTTAGGAACTATCTCCAACCTTAGGTCCTTGAACTGTTCACACAAATCATTTGGAATTTCTCCCACGGTAAGTCCATTTACATAGACCTTCCAGCTTAGGGCGTCAGCCACAACATTGGCCTTTCCAGTATGGTACTGCAGGTCCAAGTCATAGTCCTTGATGAGCTCAAGCCATCTCCTGTGCCTCATATACAATTCCTTTTGAGTGAAGATGTATTTAAGGCTCTTGTGATCCGTGAACACATCACAATGTTTGCCCATTAGGTAGTGTCTCCATACCTTGAGCGCATGCACAACTGATGCTAGTTCCAAATCGTGCGTGGGGTAGTTATTCTCATGGTTCTTAAGTTGCCGAGAGGCGTAAGACATACTTTTCCATCTTGCATCAGTACACTACCAAGTCCTTGTCGAGAAGCGTCGCAATAGACTTGGAAATCCTTTTGGATGTCAGGGAGACACAAAACTGGTGTCGTTACTAGGCGCTCCTTCAATTCTTGAAAACTTGCTTCACATGCCTCGGTCCATTGGAACTTCTTCCCTTTCTTCAACAATTTTGTCATAGGCTTTGCTATCTTGGAAAAGTTTTCAATGAACCTTCAGTAATATCCCGCAAGGCCCAGGAAACTCCTGATATCACCCACTTTCTTAGGGGACTCCCATTCTGTCACGGAAGCTACCTTACTTGGGTCCACGACAACTCCTTTAGCTGACACAATATGACCAAGGAATCCCACTTCTTTCAACTAGAACTCACATTTGCTAAACTTGGCATACAACTTGTGTTCCCTTAACTTTTCCATTATTAGGCGCAGATGCCTCTCATGTTCTTTCTCGTCCTTGGAGTATATGAGTATGTCATCAATGAATACCATAATAAACTTATCCAAGTACTCCATGAACACCTTGTTCATCATAATCATGAAGTATGCTGGGGCATTGGTTAAGCCAAACGACATCACGGTGTATTCATACAATATGTATCTCGTGGTGAAGGCTGTCTTGGGTACATCCTGTTCCTAGATCTTTAGCTGGAAATAACCTGATCGGAGATCAATCTTAGAGAACACACTAGCTCCCTTTAATTGATCAAACAGGTCATTGATATTGGGTAGAGGGTACTTATTCTTGATTGTCACTTCATTCAACGACCGGTAGTCCACGACTAGTCTCTTGGTTTTATCCTTCTCCACGAATAAGACAGGCGCTCCCCAAGATGACGCACTGGGTTGAATGAAGCCTTTGTCTAATTGCTCTCTAAACTGTTTCTTATGTTCCTTCAACTCATCCACATCCATCTTGTACGGTCTCTTTGCTATCGGTCTAGTACTAGGCATCAAGTCAATGAGAAATTCGATGTCTCGATCAGGAGGCATCCCTGGTAATTCTTCCAGAAACACATCTGGATACTCCTTCACAATTGGCACATCCTCCAAGCTAACCCCCTCAAGAGAGTTCACCATACTTCCTTTGAGTGCGAAAGCTGACTTAAAGCGGATCCTTTTCTTATCCGGAGTCATGAGTGTGACAGTCCTTTTGGCACAATCTATGACTCCCTCATATTCGGTCATCCAATTCATGCCCAAAATTATGTCTAAGCCTTATGACTCCAAAACGACTAGGCTGGTGGGAAAGATGTGTGCCCCAATCCTTAATTCTAACCCACGGCATCCAGAGTTTGCCACTATTTCTCCTCCAGGAGAACTTACCCTTAGGGGAGTACTAATAGTCTCCGTAGGTATCTTGCCTCTATCCACAAATACCCTTAATATGAATGAATGCGATGCACCAGTATCAAAAAGAAAAACTTCGGGGGTGGAGTTAAGCTTGAACTTACCAATCACGGAGTCAGGTGCCTCACGAGCATCCTCCACGGAGACATGATTCACCGTGGCTTTGACGAATGGATTCAGTTTCTTCCCATTTCCATTACCATTGCCATGTTGTGTCCGTTGCCGTTCCCATTACCATTTCCATTCTTCATCTTTTCGGGGCAAGTAGTTGCATAATGCCCTGTCTTGTTACACTTGAAGCATGTCACTTCACTCAGATCCTTCCCATTTCCATTTCCATTGCGGTGTTTATGGCCATTGTGGTTATGTCCTCCATGATGATGACCATTGTGGTTGTGGCCATTGTGGTTGTGGGGTGGTGGTGACGAAGTGCGTTGCTTCTGATATGGGGCCGAGTTGTGCTTGTGTGAGGTGGACTTTCCTTTTCGGTTCTCTATACTCCTCTGCTTTGCTTCAACCACAACTGCCCTGTCCAGAAGTTCCTGATAGTTATCAAACTCCAGAGCCACAAGCTGAATGGATATTTCATCATTAAATCCCCTTAGGAACTCCTCCTGTCTCTTGGCATCCGTGGAAACATCATCAGGTGCATAGCGTGCCATCTTGTTAAAAAGGTCCCCATACTCGAAGACAGAGCGGTGCAGTTGTTTCAAGTCGCGGAACTCGCGTCTCTTTAGTGACATGACTCCCGCGGCGACGTGATGAGTACGAAAGGCCGCCTCAAACTGGTTCCAGGTGATAGCCTCAATATCAGGGTGGGTGACCTGGTAATTATCCCACCATTCAGTAGCTGGTCCCTCAAGTTGGTGCGCGGAAAAATGCACCCTGTCAGCTCCAACAACTTGGATGGTGTCTAACTTCTTGTTGGGGGTGCGGAGCCAGTCATCTGCCACAATTGGCTTAGAACTACTTGAGAAAATTGGAGGGTTCAACCTCAAGAACCGAGTCAAGCGGTCCTGTTGGGGCGGTGGAGGTGGTGGAGGCGGCGGGTTGTTGTTGTTTTGCATGTTTTGAGTAAGGAGTTGGATCAGCTGATTCTGGGAGTTCAGAAGTTGTGTTATCTCTGGGGGCATGTTGTTGTTGTTTTTGTTGTTGTTTCCACGTCTCGCCATCTGTGGGGTTTGGTAATCAAGTTAAGAAATGGATAGAAAGCCTAAGGAATAAACTCCTACCCTCATGTAAACAAGAGAAAAACACACGAGAAAAGCAAGGCACACAAAGCACATAGTTTAACACACTCAACCAAGTTTAACTAAACCAAAATAATTTTTGGTACTCATTACAATCGCGATCAACGTTTGACTATAGAACTAAAGGTGTTCTAACTACTCTACTCATCATCCACTTCCTCATCCTCAATAATGAAGCTTTCCTTCTCCAGAAGTGACTTGTATAACTCCATGTCCTTCGTCGTGGCTTCAAGCTTCTCCTGAAGTTCCTTCACCTCCTATGGCTCCCGTGTAGCAGCTTCGAGCCTCTCTTGAAGTTCCTTCACCTCTTGGAGCTCCTGGGTAGCAGCTTCGAGCTTCTCTTGAAGTTCCTTCTTCTCCTTCTGTAGCTTCTTGATCAAACTTGACCCCATAGTCAGGCGTGATCTTCTCCTCCAAGCTCCTCTTGGCTGCTCGCAGGTCCTTCAACATGGTGGCAAAGTTCTTGAACTCCATCTCATTTTTTGCGAGCACAAGACTTTGCTCCCTAATCCCCTTGTTCTTATCTTGTACCCTTTTCTCTTGATTAGCGAACTTCTTGTCTTGGGCAGTGAGCTCCCCTCCTAGTGACTTGATCTTCTCTTCCAGCTCCTCGATCTTCTCGTCCTTCTCCTTGACTAGGGCACATAGCTCGTCATTCCTCATGGTCTCAAGGCAACTCCCCTTCTGAAGATCATTGATGTGGGACTCCAAGTCTTGATATTGGATCCTTCGATGCTTGCATGTCTTCCTTTCCTCCGGCGTTAACTCGATTGGAACTCCCTTCTCATCACGTCTTCCAAAGAGTTTGATGTAGTGGCCTTCAACCTCTTCATGGTGGCGTCCGCAAAGGCGTCCAAGGAGCTCCTGCAAGCTGATGCTAAGTACTTTCTCCTTGGAGTCGCTGGTGACGTTGAGTACAATGGCCTCTGTCTTGGGTTCTGACTTGCTGCGCCCCGGTTGGATGACTTCAATTGCCCAACATCCCTCCTTGTGCATCTTCCTCAACTCGCTTCCCTTGATTAACGGCATGGGCAACTGCAACGTCTTGATGATGTCCAGAAGGCATTCCCCAAAGCGCAGACACTTGATGTCTTAGAAGGTGTCGTAGTAGAAGGCCGTCATCTTTAGGTTAGGAGAAAGAAAATTAGGCACAAGGCGATAAGGAATAGAAATACTAGAAGTGCATAAATAACTTAGAAGAATATGGAAAGCAAAACATACAATGGTAAAGGTGGTTTCTAATCCTAGGGGTCACGTCCTACAGGCAACTTTGTGCTCTGATACCATCTGTTGCGACCTCGGATCGTTGAGGATCCTAAGTCTCTGCGATTAACATGCTAGTCCCTGGATCAATAGCTAGCACTTCACAATCGATGAATATCATGTAAAATACAAGTCATTATTACACGAATAATCCAGAGTATAATTATTACAACTTGCATAGCTTATAGCTAGCTCAAATAAAACAGCGGAAACTAGTAAAACTTGAGTCCATCAACGCCTCGGGCTAGTTGCGTGAAGACCGCGATCCCTACGCACCTTTTAGTCTTTGGATTCTACACATAAGACGTGCAGCCAACAAGTTGGGTCAATACTTTGAATGTATTGGCAAGTTACACCACTTGTTCATGTTTATGTCCCAGTTTTGACTATGCATGTTTTACTCTTCAAATTATGTAGTATGCATGTGTAGGATTTTTGGTAGATTTTCTTAGTACTATTCTGCAAGTGCGGTTTTGTAGTATGCCATGAGTAGCTCTATGCTTGGGATTTTCCATCCCAATAGGTTATCCTGTTTTCTAAGTTATGCTTGCTATGCTATGTACTTATATATATCAAGTACCATTGGGAGGGTTCGAAAGACTAAAAAATTTCTAAGTATAAAAGCTCTCTCGAGCGAACCTTTTACCTCTCAAAACCTCCTTCAAAATAAAACTAAGTTTTCTTCTAGGCGGAATGGTTGTCGGGACAACGAGTGGAATTTTGGTGGAGGAAGGCTGCCCAGGAATCAAAGAAGTCTGCCATGTTTCAGAATTCAGAAGCTTCCCGTGCAACCACAATACATATGGGCTCTGTCTTGGCTTAGTACTTAGTGGGAAACCTCACCGGGGTACCAACATTTGGAGGTTCTTGGCACGGTTGGATCCAGCTGGTAGAGGGGCTACTAAGGGAAGGCTTCGCCATGGTCTTGTTTGTAAAAGGACTTGATCGTGGATTGTGGGGAAAGTGCACAACCTCTCGAGAGTATTGCAATCTGATCGATCAGCCGTGTTCACGGAAACAGAACAACATTGAGCATCTGAAGGATGGAGCCTCTGAAAGATCTTCCTCTCTCTTTTCCAAACCTAACGTTTTATAAACCCCAAGGCGTGAGTAACATCGCCATTGGGTGGGATTTTGGGAACTTGGTGCATAATATCCAAGTGCTAGGTTGATAGGGCACTTGGTGAGTAATATCCACATGTTCCATTCGACCCTATACTACTTATCAAAGTTTACAAAGTAGGGCAACTCTCCTCCTCTTTTCCTCTTACATTGAGAAAATTGGCTTTATGCAAATGAACCCCAAAGACTACTCTTAGCATTGCATGTAGAGATAAACTTACTATTTCCTTGGTGTATTTTGCCAATACATTCAAAGTATTGACCCAACTTGTTGGCTACACGTCTTATGTGCAGAATCTGAAGACTGAAAGGTGCGTAGGGATCGCGGTCTTCACGCAACTAGCCTGAGGCGTTGATGGACTCAAGTTTTACTAGTTTCCGCTATTTTATTTGAGCTAGCTAGAAGCTATGCAAGTTGTAATGATTATACTCTGGATTATTCGTGTAATAATGACTTGTGTTTTACATGATATTCATCGACTGTGAAGTGCTAGCTACTGATCCAGGGACTAGCATGTTAATCGTAGAGACTTAGGATGCTCAACGATCCGAGGTCGCAACAGTGCAGCAAGAGGTGGGCCTCGACCTGGAGCCGAGTAGCAGAGCCAGTAGGGATTAGAAGGAGCCATACCGTGTCTCCATGGACAGTAGCCCGATCGGCGAGCCTAGGGTTTTGCACGGGGTGTGCGCGCACGGGTGCTGGGCACCGCAGAGGAGGGGAATCGAGGTAGAAGAGAGAGGCAGAGAGGTGCCAAGGGACGCTTGTTGCAGCCGGCCATGGTCGGGACTATCGGGATGAAGGTAGGCGGCGGCGGTCAAGTGTGTGAGCGGATGCGAGGCCGAGGCGTTGAGTCTCTCTGTGTGGTGTGCGAGAGAGAGAGGGCCAATGTGGGGGTTTGACCCCAACCCGTGATGGGCCATCCTACTAGGCCGAAATCACTTGGCCCCATCATACCAGGTCCAATTCCCATCAACTAGGCCGTAGCCCAGCTATTTACCCCACAAACAAATCAATTTTCTATTTAATAAATTCTATAAGATATTTCCAAACTAGAAGAAAAGATATAAAATTCATATAAAGTCCTAAAAATACATATAATATATCAAAATGCTCACAAAAATAGTACCTACCTAAGAAAAAGATAAAACTACTTGTTTAAGTTAAGAAAAATTTAAATAAGTATGAAAATCACTAAACATTAAATGGAATGTAGTAAAATAAAAAAGTCCTAAAAATGGATAAAAATCATTTTGCATATAAAAATAAGTATACTATTTTATAAAAGTACTAACTTTGTTCTCTTACACATAAAACTTAAAGCAAATATTCAAGACATTTAATTCTCTGTGGAGTTTTATAGAAATACAAATAATACTTAAAATAAATGAAAATCACTTTTAACATCTTGAGTAAATATATTTTACTAGAAAAATACTAAAAGTATTTTCCTAAAGATTTTTAAGATTTTAAGGAAATAAATCCTTACCTATTTTATAGAAGACCTAGTTTGTAAATTCTTAAAAAAAATTATTAAGTAAGAAATAATCACAATTCTATATCTAAAGCCTTAAATCCTTTATAATTAAATACTAAGTCCAAAGCCATAACTTAGATCTATAACAAAACTTAAGTGTAAATTATTAACCTTATAAAACTCTTCTAAAATCATAAATCCAAACTAAACCAACAATTTTAAGTAAATTTTAAACATCATAAAAGTGAATTCTATTTATCTCTTAACTATGCTTAAACATGATTCCAACTCTAATATATTATTCAAATCATCTAAATTTACTTTCTTTAATAAGATAAACTATATTCATAATAACAAATCACATTTAAACTCATCATTCAGTTAAGCTAAGAGTGAATGATCCCATACCTTTAAACATGCCTATTGAAAGGTTTCAAACTTATTAATACTTTTAAATAGATTACACCCTAGATCTACTTATGTTTTAAAGTTAACTTTGGTACACCAAGTCACGCATAATGCCTAAAGTATATTCATGTTTTTATGGTTAAATTTTGTCTGTTCCAAATTAAGTAATAAAGCATTTCAAGTCCAAGCTTATGGAATAAGCGCAAACAACATCGATCGCATTCTGTTAACCATAAGAATTGTTTAATCCTGTAAAAGAAATCTTTTATTTAAAAGTTATTCATTTTGCCACTTCAAACAATAATCTTATAATAAATCTTTAACTATTAACAACTTAACATAATAAGTCCCATCATAATTACCAGATAGCATTCCACATTTGAGTGCTTTAATATTTTATGCTACTTATTGAATTTACATATTGTTTCATACACTCTCACAAGCCTTAATAAGAAGCACAAGTGTGAAGCAGGTATAAAAGTGAAACACATTCTATAGAAACCATCCATAGTTTCCAAACCCTAGATCAGATACAATTATCCCGGGGATTCGCATTTATCCAAATGCATTACATTACTTATGCATACTTGCATCTTGCTTCTTTAAACATTCGTCCTTACCGGACCAATGATGTTGTTTACAGAATTTGGATCTTCTATTGTCTTGAAGATCGTGAGTGCATTATCTTGCAATCACAAAAGGCAAGTTCACACTTGCTCATGTCCTTTGATTATTTTCTATGCTTGTAACTCAACTGTTGTTATCACTTGCATTTCAAAAAGGTCAAAAACACTATTTTCATAATTAGTTGGAAGTATTGGTTATTGATCTAGGGTGATCAACTAATCTATTATAACTGGCAATGGAAACGCCATTGTCCAAGAATATATCATCTAGAACTTAAAAACCAATGTCGCCAGTGATTCTAGCGCTGTATATTACGCGTTAACCATGAGATTTGGAATGGGACGGAGAAGTCATCTGTATCTTCTTCCTTTCGCATGGACGGATGACCTTATTGTGAGGTTGTAGCTTCCTTGCGTGGACTCAACAGATGGGTGGGACTCCAAGTTCCCCACGATATTGGTGTCTAGACTTTCTATGAGGGGCCGTCGAAGGTATATCTGCTTATATGTGGGTTTCTAGGGACATGATCTGCTCACTAGAGTGTCCAAGGGGTTGCCAGGGTTATATCTGCCTATATGGGGGTTAATGGAGGTATATCTGCTTAGGTAGGTCGGGTCTTCATGTGGGATCACGGAGAGGGTAGTGATTGGCTTGGATCTTAGGTTGGGCCTCAAACCATGGAAATTTGAACGGGGACATACTCTCGGTCATGCAACAAAGCTTAAGGTCTCTCATGGGAAAAGTGATGCACCTCTGCAGAGTGTAAGAATTGTGACATGTTACTCCCTGTTCCAAGAAGGGGATGCGAATGTGGCAGGAAAGGAACTCCATTGAGGTTCTGGTCAACCTGTGAAGGCTGTCGGACATAGTTTTTAGAATAAAAGCAACCTTTGAAGAAATTTTTATGAAAACCTGCATTGCCTACGACCTTTGGTCTGTGGCTGTAGAGATAGTGCATCATACACTCCTTTTTAGTGAACTTGATGAGTACGCTCGTACTCAACCGTACCTTCTTAACCCTTGCTAGGTTCTAACCAATTGAAGACGACGTCAACATCAATTTCTACTCAAGAAACCATCATCGGCATCTCAAGTTCTTCAATAAAGTCAATGAAGTCAGCATATACATCAATCAAAGCAAAGGCGAAGATCTTGATTAAATAGGAGTATATAATCTAGCCATAACACCTACTTTTGTAGAGCATTTCACTAGCAGTAATTGCAAGCCAGATAGTTTAGATGCTGGTCTTATTAGCTAGATAGTTCTAAGTTATTATTTTTGGTTCTTCTTTGTAAGAATTTTCTTTCTCTCTCTTTAACCTAGAGTGTTCTCTAGATATTTTGTAAAGAGTTGAGTTGTAATCTATAGTCATGTCTTGGACGTGCTGTGTTTCTGTTGTACCACTCTGAGGGATGTAATACTAGTGAACGGTGTTTCATTGGTGTTATGTCAATGACTATAGTGTACTACATCATTGAGTGGTATGCTGGGTCACCGCAGTCAGTCATAGTATGTTCCATAGGAGTCGTTCTTTTAATATCCTTACTTGCCTTACCATCAAAGTATTTATTCTTTAGCATATGGCGCTACTGGTGCAAAGAACAGGAGGACATGTCCATGAGAACATACTCTACATCCTCATTATCTCAATAGAAGTTGAATTTTGTCTGTCGGCAAGAATGGAACATTTGATGTGCTATGTGACTTAGAATAGAACCAACAGCAAGCTTGAAGGCATGGGATAGAGCACCATTACTTACAGTAATGAATTGTAATGGTCAGGGGTTAGTTGGCGGAGCTTGAACAATGCGAAGATGGGAATATCATTCCTGACAAAAATGACTATTTCTGATGCTAGAAAAGAAGATTCTTCTGGATATTCTGGCCTTCGCTTACCAGGCACAATAGAATTAATGCAATATCTAGATTGCGTTCCAGAAATTTTATCTTCAAGCTTTTTTCCTACTGTTGGCCCCTTTTTCTTCAATCTTCGTGTAGCTGCCAATTCAACCTTTACATCAAGCTTGCACGGTATATATAAGTAAGCATGCATCGATAAGCATTGTAACACATACCTTGTTTGGTGATGGGCTGATCAACAAGTCGATGATCATCACTAGCTTGTTGGTGTTGTGCCAACAATGTTAGGCAAGTAGAGGTCAAAACTAGTTCGGCTTTCAATTGTTGTTGGGTATCAAGATTGGCAATTGGCGATTGCGGAGTGTGTGGGATGGTATTTGCTGCATCTAGTTTGGTTGGAACCTGTGGTGTGCCGCTAATACGACACTTAGCCTTATGTGAGTTTCCTGATTTTCATTTATTATATTTCTTGGCGTGTGTTTGTGTTCCACCGGTAGCATTAGCAAGAAAACTTTTCGATGCTTCATGTTTGCTACCTGAATGTTTCTTACATGAACCAGCTAATTCCTACCACACATAAACGATACTTCAATCTATTATAGTTCTATATGTAATGAGACGTAGATGGAACAGAAGAATAGTAAGGCAAAATGTGCTGAATATATATGATGCATGAACTAGGCAGAGGGCATTGCAAAATATTTGGTGGGATTGAGATACAAAACATGGAAGATGCAACATATATCACAATGAAAAAATAGAGCAAGTACCTTAGGGGTGGAAAAGCGGGCGGACTAGGGGTGTCCTCGACCGGTCTAACTTCCTCAGTCAGGTCTCCCTTGAAGTATTGTTCATCAACAGAAACCAATAATAAATCAGACACTTGCCGGACACAGTTTTTCTCCCTGCTGGTATCTAGAAGGGTTTTAGGTGAACCAGCTGATTGCTGACGCACATAAACCATACATTAATCTATCAAAGTCCTATGTAAAATGAGACGCGGATAGAAAATAAGAACAGTAAGGCAAGATATGTTGAACATATATGATGCATGAACTAAGAAGATGGCATTGCACAACATTTTGTGGGAATTGAGGTACGAATCCTGAAAGATGCAACAAATATCTCAATGACAAGATAGAGCAATAACCTTGGGTGGTGGACAAGCAGGCGAATTAGGGAGGGGGTTCTCGACCATTCCATCTTCCTGAGTTAGGTCTCCTTCGGGGTTTTGTTGATCTTCAGGATCAAATTCTGCATCTGTAACCTACACATCATGATTGGTGGTCATAGCTACAAAAGATCTAACTCTCTACACATCGAGCCACCTTGCATATTTGGAATTCTTAAATAATCTGTCTTCCCTAATCTTCCATTCTCCCTCATCAGTCCACCACAAAGCAGCTTACATGCATGAGCAAAAAATATATCTTATAAGATTTAAGAGCGAGGTGTGTGTAGAAGAGAAAATTAGTCTAGCAAGCAGTTGAAAGCTCTAAAGGAATAATGACATACATATGGATATATGATGGTTCGACAAGAAATGTCAGAGTACAAGATAAAAAAACTCAGTGCGAGAATGCAGTGAAACAAGCGCTAAACTACTTTCATACATCAAATGCGTAATGAGGATATGAAGTGTATGACGACAACCTTTGTGACCGTGATTACACGATTTCCTTCTAGTGGCCGTGCCTTTGCTGGAATTATGGCGAGCTATGACCTCGCTGTTGGCGGGTGAGGAGGTTTGCCTCACCATCTCTCTGGCACCATGGACAAGGACGAGGAAGAATATCCGATGCCGTGGAGTCGGGGAAGTGGATCCAATGAAGCTGTGATGGTGTTTCTGAGCCGGCTCCAGCGCCATGGACCTCGGTTACAGAGGAGCTGATCGGGTGCGGGCTAGCATCAGGAAAGCAACTCTGGCATGCTAGACAAGGGAGCTGGTAAAATGTCTTTGGTCGCTACGGTGGCATGCCAGTGGAGAGGCTATGAAGCGGAGATAGGACGAAAGGTGCACGACTATGGTCGTGCAAGGTGATCTTGAGGGATTCGGGTCGGAGGACGCGGGTGGTACTAGTATGTTTGAAACTTTTAATTGTGTGGTGCATGGGAATTTACAAGACAAACCATTTTGAGGAATGGCCTTTGGCGTGTTGTTTCTGGACCAAAGGGCGAGATGGAAATTTCATACCACTTGAGTATTGGACACAGGCACCATTTCGGCTGGTGTTTATGGCGTCGAGTTAAAATTATTATTGACTACTTGGTGGAAGAGGTGATTCCATTGTTTGTTTTGCCGCTCAGTTTATTTTTTTGTACTTGATGTACTAGTGTAGTCTAAAAGTTTGACTTTAGGTCCACACAAGTAGTTTCACATATCTATTCATCATAATGGGCACAAGGACGTGGTCATTCTCGAACTACCTTTCATGGTAATGTGTTAATTTTCAGCAAAATGTGGGTCTACAGATTTAATGAAAGTGTAACATAAGATTTCAACTTTTTCGTGGGAAAATGTTATATTTCCATTTTTTGAATGGCTAGAACAAGAGCAAGATACATTGTCCAGATGCCGCAAGTATGATGCAGCCCATCATATGGACATCCCTACATCTACACCACTAAGTCCCCCAAGTGGACCAATGACTCGTGCCCGAGCTAAACTCCTACAAGCTAAGGTTAACTCGCTCCTCTCCTCGTGTGACTTTGATACATCCTTGGATGGCTTGCTACTTCATGCAACTACTCTATGCATCATCAGCTATGAAGCCCCAAAGCATCGCTAAGCCCCCACGGCTGAAGTACAAGGAGATGGACGAGAAGAAGAAGCTTCTGAGGATGAAACACCGGAGTCTCCGGCCCTGAAGACCCGAGTCTCTGGACCGTCACCCTAGAATCTCCCACCAGACTCTGGACCAGCCTCTAGACTAAGGCTAGGGATAGTCTAAACCACACTCCAGAGTTAGACTGGAGTCTCCGGCCCATGACACAGGAATCTTCGGTGTCCACGACGCCAGGAATGTTAAGGCCTTTGGGCCTTGGGCCCATGTAACCCTAAATTCGTCCAGACTTTACCCTTTATTGCCTAAAGTTCCCATGAACGCTATCCCATGAATAGCCCCACCTCTATTGTGAACCCTAGACATGATATTCGGAATTAGAAGAAACCCTAGTGCATCTATCTAGTTCTTGTATCATGTTCCTTTTCTAAAGGAGAAGCAAATATCCCCTACCTCGTTGGTTTTTTCATCATGCCTCCCTCGTTGTACAAGGCCTTGTCATCGGAGTCCCTGACAAGACGTCAAGATCTCACCAAGACTCACCACTCGCCGGTTGGTTTGAGAGAGATATCTTTGCCCGACGACGATCCTAGGGATTGCGCCGGACCAGTCATCGCCGACGTGAGCTATTGGATTGTATCGTGTCTTTGCGTGAGTGTGTTCATCGTATTCTTCGTGCATGAGTTCATGGTGTTCATCCCCTCTCTCTTTTCCCTGCACTTCCCCCTCGATTCATCTTGAGTTGGGAGCATTGCACAACATTTTGTGGGAATTGAGGTACGAAACATGGAAGATGCAGCAAATATCTCAATGACTAGAGAGAGCAAGCACCTTGGGTGGTGGAAAAGCGGGCGTATTAGGGAGGGGGTTCTCGACCGTTCCATCTTACTGAGTCAAGTCTCCCTCAGGGTTTTGTTGACCTTGAGGATCAAATTCTACATCAGAAACCTGGACTTCATTATTGGTGGTGGTAGCTACAAAAGTTCTAACTCTCTTCACGTCGAGCAACCTTGCATATTTGGAATTCTTAAATAATCTATCTTCCCTAATCTTCTGTTCTCCCTCATCAGTCCACCACAAAGCACATTACATGCATGAGAAAAAAATATATCTTATAAGATTTAAGAGCGAGGTGTGTAGAAGAGAAAAATTAGTATAGTGCTAGAAAGAAGTTGAAAGCTCTAAAGGAACAATGACAGACATATGGATATACGATGGTACGACAAGAAATGTCGGAGTATAAGATAAAAAACTCAGTGCGAGAATGCAATGAAACAAGCGATGAACTACTTTCATACATCAAATGCGTAAAGAGGATATGAAGTGTACAACGACAACATTTGTGACCGCGACGCGATTTCCTTCTAGTGGCCATGCCTTTGTCGGAATTATGGTGAGCTACGACCTCGCTATTGGCGGCTGAGGGGGTTTGCTTCACTATTTCTCTAGCGCCGTGGAAAAGGAAGAGGAAGCAGATCTGGTGCCATGGAGTCGGGGAAGTGGATCCAATGAAGCTGTGATGGTGTTTCTGAGCCGGCTCAAGCGCCGTGGACCTCGGGTACGGAGGAGCTGATCTGGTGTGGGCTAGCATCGGGAAATCAACTCCGGCTTGCTAGACAAAGGAGCTGGTAAAATGTCTTCGTTCGCTATGGTGGCGTGCAGGTTAAGAGGCTATGAAGCGGAGATGGGACGGAAGGTGCCTGACTATGGTCGTGCAAGGTGATCTCGAGGGATTTGGCCCGAAGGGCACGGGTGGTACTAGTATGTTTGAAACTTTTAATTGTGTGGTGCGTAGGAATTACAAGACAAACCATTTTGAGGAATGTCCTTTGGCGTGTTGTTTCTGGACCGAAGGGCGAGATGGAAATTTCATACCACTTGAATATTGGACGCAGGCGCCATTTCGGATGGTGTTTCTGGCACAGAGTTAAAATTATTATTGACTGCTTGGTGGAAGAGGTGATTCCGGCGTGTGTTTTGCCGCTCCGTTTATTTTTTTGTACTCGATGTACTAGTGCAGTCTAAAAGTTTGATTTTAGGGCACACAAGTAGTTTCACGTATTTATTCATCATAATGGGCACAAGGACATGGTCATTCTCGAACTACCTTTGATGGTAATGTGTTAATTTTCAGCAAAATGTGGGTCTACTGATCTAAATGAAAGTGCAACATAAGATTTCTACTTTCTCGCGGGAAAATGCTATTTTTCCATTTTCCGAATGGCTAGAACGAGACCAAGATACATTATCCAGATGCCGCAAGTATGATGTAGCCCATCCTACGGGCATCCCTACATCTACACCACCAAGTCCCCCAAGTAGACCAATGACTCGCGCCTGAGCTAAACTCCTAAAAGCTAAGGTTAACTCACTCTTCTCCTCGTGTGACTTTGATACATCCTTGGTTGGCTTTCTACTTCATGCAACTACTCTATGCATCATCAGCTATGAAGCCCCAAAGCATCACCAAGCCCCCACGGATGAAGTACAAGGAGATGGGTTGAGAAGAAGAAGCTGCTGGGGATGAAACACCGAAGTCTCCGGCCCCAAAGACCCTAGTCTCTAGACTGTCACCCCGGAATCTCTGGCCGGACTCCGTACCAGCCTCCAGACCGAGGCTAGGGATAATATGAACCCCACTCCGGATATAGACTGGAGTCTCTAAACCACATCGGAGTCTTCGACCCATGACACCAGATTCTCTGGTGTCCACACGATGCTAGGAATGTTAAGGCCTCTAGGCCTTGGGCCCATGTAACCCCAGATTCCTCCAGACTTTACCCTTTTATTGCATAAAGTGCCCCTGAACTAGTGGCTGGCCTATAAATAGCCCCCACCTCTATTGTAAACCCTAGACATGATATTTGGATTAGAAGAAACCCTTGTGGATCTATCTAGTTCTTGTCTCATGTTCCTTTTCTAAAGGAGCCCCAAATATCCCCCACCTCGTTGGAGTTTTCATCGTGCCTCCCTCATTGTACAAGGCCTTGTTATCGGAGTCCCTTTGAGAAGACGTCAAGATCTCACCAAGACTCCGCACTCGCCGTGCCGGTTCGAGAGAGATATCTTTGCCCGACGCCGATCCTAGGGATTGCGCCGGACCAGTCACCGCCGGCGTGAGCTATTGGATTTTATTGTGTCTTTGCGTGAGTGTGTTCATCGTGTTCTTCGTGCGTGAGTTCGTGGTGTTCATCCCCTCTCTACTTTCCCTGCACTTCCCCCTCGATTCATCTTGAGTTGGGGGCATTGCACAACATTTTGTGGGAATTGAGGTACGAAACATGGAAGATGCAACACATATCTCAATGACAAGACAGAGCAAGCACCTTGGGGGTGGACAAGCGGGCGGATTAGGGAGGGGGTTCATCTTGTGTTTTCTTGAGCATTGTGAATTTGTCCTTGAATAGTGAGAGTGGAAGAGCAATTGAAAGAGTGACAAGGTAGCATCAAAGGAGAGCAAAAAAAGAAACAAAAGAAAAAGAGAAAAAGATACATAGAAAAATAAAAATATCTACCCATAGAAAAAGAGAGTCTCAAGCTTGTAAGCAAGAGAGAAAATAAGAGTTCCCAAGGCAAGTGCACAAATCTGTTGCTCATTTTTCTCTTTGCAAACAGGCCATCGTCTCTCCTTGCATTGGCTACAGAGCTTAGTCTTTGTTAGGACATTTTGTTGCTCATTTTCATAGTCGTGTCAATCCCAATAATCTCCACGTGTGTGTATATAGTCGTAGGTTCCCGTCACCCTTTTGAGCTGTTGACCTTTACCTTTGACTTGAGTTTGTTGGATTTTACCCACTTTTGACTATCCCTTTTCTTTTGATTGGTTCTTTGGCATTCCACAACCCTAACCTTCCACCAAAAGCTTTTGAGAGTCTAATTCCTTTCTTTAGTGTGAGGTTTCTTTGCGATTTTACTTTCCAAGCTAATAGTTCTCTCTTGTGGTTTCTAGTTCGGTGCAATCCCCATGGTGAGGTAAATGGATAACACCCACCATGTTACACTTCCATATACAATCCTTGTGTGTTTTGCATTATGGATAGGCACGGTGAGTCGAGCCAACCACCACCCTAAGAAGAAGAATAAGGCCCATACATGACGCGCGCAAGCCACTACATCATCCGACATGAGTTCCGTGAATGTTGCAAGGCTCTTTAGACATGACAAGATGAACAATTTGGCGAGACTCAAGCCGAGTTCAAGAGCATCGACAAACACTTCAATGGAATCGAAAGACAAATGCACGCAATGCAACACAACTTTGGCCATCAAAATTAAGCTTTCCAATGTTCTGTCACTGAAACAAATGACAAGTTTCACCTCCTCATCAACGGAATGACAAACAACACAAGACCATGCTCGCACACATCAAGCTCTTCATGCTCGTCACGTCACCATTCTCATCTTCGTAAAGATCCCCATCCAGGTGTTCCAAGACGCAATGATGTCCCCGTGGTTGAAGATGGAAGCTCTTTGCACTATGTACCTTCCGCACGGCATGCCACAACATCAGGCTATGATGGTGATTTCTCCTCAAGACCTCAAGCTAGGCGTGAAGGACACCGTCATCTGGAAAGTGCACTCCTGATCCAACAAGACAAACCACAAGTGGAACCTCGAGTACAACCTCAAGTCCAATGCCACCGCTCGCGACACATAATCGACACCACAAGTGATGTCTTCAACTTGCAGGATCAAGCTCACCATCACTGTCATGAACATCCACGCTGACACAATGGTCATCACGAGGTGCCTCCTCCACCACATCAAGACATGGAGCGTCAAATTGTACATGTTGAGTGACGCCTACCACATCATGAGGCTCAATACCATGATGTTCGTCGTGAGGCCCAAGTACCTAACTCGCAACACCAACCGAGGAAAGAGCCTCCTCTTCATCAACAACTGCGTCAAGAGGCTCCACATCCTCAACACCCTCATGAGGCCCAAGCACCTCAACCTCGACATCAACCGTGCCAAGAGCAATCTCCTTAACAACGTCGCGGGAATCAAGTTCCACCTCCCCACAATGAGGCTCCTCAACCGCAAGCACATCAACAAGCTCACCAAGCTCGTCGCAATGATTGCATGGAAGATGAAGACCGTCACCATCATGGCAACCACCGCCACCGTGACCGCAATGAGGAAGAAACCTTTGGCAAGCTTAAGTTCATGATTCCCAAGTTCACCGGTTCAAATGATCCCGAGAATACCTCTCATGGGTGATCAAGGTTGACAAGATCTTCCGTATGCACAACTATAGTGATGAGAAGATGGTCGCCATGGGTTCTCTTGAGGCCGATGATTACGCCAACCTTTGGTGGGAACAAGTTCAAGTTTCTCGTGACACAAGAGAAGAGCCTCCAATCACAACTTGGAATAACATGAAGGCTCATATGAGATCACGCTTTGTCCCTACGCACTACACGCGTGACCTCTTCAACAAGCTACAATCACTTAGTCAAGGGAAAAAGACTACGGAAGAGTAATTCAAGCAAATGGAGCTCAACATGATCCGCGCCAACTTGATGAGAATGAGGAGCAAACAATGGAACGTTTACTCATCAGCTTGAACCATCCAATCAAGCGCATCGTCGAGTTTCAAAAATACAATGACATGGTTGAGCTTGTGCACATTGCAACAAATGTTGAGTGCAAGTACAAGAGGACATCCAATACAACAACCCCAATACGTACTTCACCTACAAGCAAGGTTCAACCACTACACCAACAACCTTCAATGGAAGCTCCTCAAGTACCTCCAAGCCTTCCTTCAAGCCCACACTTCCTCAAGGAAAACCGCCCCCAAGTGGCAAATATACAAAGGATGACCCACCATTCAACGACGAATGCTACAAGTGTGGAGGCAAATGACACAAATCGTCCACTTGTGGAAACAAGAAAGTATTGTTCATTCATGACAATGGCGATGAAGAGTACTTGAGTGAAGATGAATTCGATGCAAGAGTCAAAGAAGAATGACAAGGCAACGTGTGGAAGATGACCAAGAGCTACTCATGTGCGAACATTACGCAAGTCCATCGCTTGTCATCACAAGGATCTTGACAACTCAAGCACAAGGGCATGAAGATCAGCAATCCAATCATCTTCCAAACCCGTATCGGCATCAATGGGAAATCTATCAAAGTGATCATCGATGGAGGGAGTTGCCCCAATCTTGCTAGCACCGAGTTGTGTGAGAAGCTCAACCTCACCCTCCATCCTCACAAGCACCCCTACCATGTCTAATGGCTAATTGACCAAGGGTCCATGAAGATGAAGCACACCGTCTCGGTAACATTCTCTATTGAGTGTGATGTAGTCCCAATGATGGTTTGCCATATGTTGCTTGGTCGACCATGGCAATTCGACAAAGGTTTTCTACATGATGGTCGCAGAAATGTATACACCTTCAAGTGTCTTAACAAGACATGTGTTTTGCGACCGATGACTCCTAGCCAAATAATTGCGGACAATGCAAAGGCTTTAGAGAGGGCGCAAACCACAACACCATCTTGTGAGAAGAGTGGTGAGTGAGAGAATCACCTCATAGCGAGTGAGAGCTACAAGCCTAACTCGAGTGGAAAAACTAAGAATGTTCTTCTTGCCACCAAAAGTGAGATGAGAGATGTGAGGAATAACCCATCCATCTTGCACTATGTCCTCTTGCAAGGGACTAGTGTAAGGAAATAATGACTTGACAAATATTCCTCCCTCTTTGACGGCTATTTTGCAGGAATTCAAGGATGTGTTTCCCGAAGAGATTCCTCATGGACTTCCTCCTCTTTGCGGAATCGAGCATCGCATTAACCTCATACCGGGTGCACCTCTTCCAAACCGCACCATGTACTACACGAACCCAAAGGAGATGAAGGAGATCGAACGTCAAATCAACCAACTCGTCTCCAAAGGTTTGATCTAAGTAAGCACTAGTCCAAGTGCGGTACCCATGATTCTTGTTCCAAAAACGGATGATATGTTGTGGTTATGCATGGACTGCCGTCCAATGAATGATATCACCGCGCGTTCTCGACATCCTATACCTCGTCTCGATGACATGCTTGATGAGTTGTGTGGAGCCACTATTTTCTCGAAAATTGATCTTCTTAGTGGTTACCATCAAATACGTATGGTGGAAGGTGATGAGTGGAAAACCGCCTTCAAGACCAAACTTGGTCTCTATGAATGGATGGTCATGCCTTTTGGCTTATCTAATGCCCCATCCACCTTCATCCGCGTTATGAATCATATCTTGCATTCTCTCATCGGAATACGTGTTGTTGTCTATTTTGATGATATACTTCTCTATAGCAAGTCACTTGAAGAACATGTTACACATGTCAAGGAGGTCATGCAAATCCTTCGACATGAAAAGCTATATGCTAATCTTCCCAAGTGCACTTTTGCTAAAGACAAGTTGAGTTTCCTTGGTTTTGTTGTTTATTCCAATGGCATTGAAGTTGATGTTTCTAAAGTCAAAGACATTCGAGATTGGCCCATCCCCACAAATCTGAGTGAACTTCAAAGTTTTCTTGGGTTGGCCGGTTTCTAGATTGCTTTGTGAAAGACTTCTCTACCATTGCTTGCCCTTTCAACGAGTTGACCAAAAAGAATGTCACCTTCGTGTGGGGCAAAGCACAACAAAAATCTTTGGATGAGCTTAAAAAGAGGCTTACCAAAGCAGCTCTTCTCGTGTTACCGGATTAAAATTCGAGATAGAGTGTGATGCTAGTGGTATTGGTATGGGTATGGGTATGGGTATTGGTATTGGTATTGGTATTGGTATTGGTATTGGTATTGGTATTGGTATTGGTATTGGTATTGGTATTGGTATTGGTATTGGTATTGGTATTGGAGGAGTCCTGATGCAAAACTGACATCCTATTGACTACCACAGCGAGAAACTTGATGGCAAATGCCTCAATTATCCGATTTATGACAAAGAGTTTTTTGGCCTAGTCCATGTCCTACTAGTTTGGCAACACTACCTTTGGCCTAAGGAATTTATCATACATTCCGACCATGAGTCTTTGAAATATCTCAAAGGCCAAGCCAACTTGAGTAAGAGACACTCTAAGTGGGTTGAGTTCATGGACTCTTTTCCTTACATTGTCAAGTATAAGAAGGGCAAAGATAATGTAGTAGAGGATGCTTTATCTCGCAAGCACACGAGCCTTCTTACTAGACTCGAAGTAAACGTGTTGGGTCTTGATGAAATCAAAACTTTGTATGCTTCCAACCCGTTCTTTGGACCAATTTTCGCAAAGTGCTCCATTGACAAAGGAGTTGATGATTTCTATTTGCATAAGAGCTTTCTCTTTAAACAAAACAAGCTTCGCATTCTGAAGTTGGCTCTCCAACTTTAACTTCTCCAAGAATCACATGGTGGAGGCCTCATGGGTCACTTTGGCCGTGACAAGACATTGGACATGCTCATCACTCATTACTATTGGCTCAAGATGAAGCAAGATGTGGAACTCTACGTTCAATGATGCACACCATGTGCTTAACTTAGTCTAAGTCTAACCCCTTTGGTCTTTATATGCCATTACCTATTCCTTATCCACCATGGTCGAACATCAACATGGATTTCGTGTTAGGATTGCCTAGGTGTGAGCATGGTCATGATTCTATATTTGTGGTAGTGTATCGCTTTTCAAAGATGGCACACTTTATCCCATGCCACAACACAGACGATGCTTCACATGTGGCCAATTTGTTTTTAGGGAAATTGTCCGTCTTCACGATGGGCCAAGAATAATCTTCTCCGACCATGATGTAAAATTCATGAGCTACTTGTGGAAGACCCTCATGGCCAAGCGCAACGTCAAGCTACTCTTCTCATACGCATTGCAACTACAAACCAATGGCCAAACCGAGGTCGTCAACTGAAGCCTCGACACTCTCCTTCGTGTTGTAGCATCCCAATTGTCTTACAATTGCAATACTACTTGCCTAGTATATATATTGCTACTTCCTACATGTATTGTTACATCATCATTATATCATGCTCATGTCACCATGCCACATTGCATTTGAGCATCATATAAAACCCTTTTTCATTTGGTTCTTATCATCATGCTTGCAATGCATTTTTCCTCTTATTAAATATAGTTGCTTCTTGATATATTGTATTTGCTTCTTGATAAATTGTTTGGTGCCCATATTGAGTTGGGGGAATATCTTTTCAAATTCCACAACCTTTCTTTGGACCCATCTAAATTCTACCATCCCATTTAAATATGAGCAAATGCTTCTTCCTTTGGTAATTAGTTCTAGCTCATATCAACTTGGGGTGGATCCAATTCTTTTTCTACATGCTTCCGTACTTGATATCAGGTTGTTCTCATAATGTGGATATGGGAGCCACATAGCCATCTTTGCATGCCATGTGAGTAGTACTTTTTCCAACCTACCATATGGTATTAATTGAACCAAGGTCATGTTTGAATATATTGAGGCTACATGAATCTATAGTGGAGCATACACACTAGCTTAGCCACTTCTATTCAAACATGATTTTATTCAAATTCAACCATGTGTAGTAAGGGAATGGTTCCATTAAATATTTTGTTGGAGTTGTGGGCTTGCATGCATGCTAATATGCTCTTGGATATTTTGTTTTCACAAAATATGACTTGATGTATGAATTATTGCCTTTGCCAAATCAACACAAGGTAAGATGACCCAGAGTTAAGAGCGAGACCAGATAAGGAGAAAAAGAAGCATAGTAGAGTTTTCACAAATAGTTTTCATCTTTGAAGTAGTTTTTCACAAGCACTAAGTCAACCTCGACCAATAGCAAGGTTTTCCTATGGTCGATACTGCTCTGATACCAAAAACTGTGACAACCCCGGGATCAGGGTTAAACAAATCTAGACCTTAGCCTGACATAAGCTTAACCTAGAGATCGAGGATATCCAGTGAGAAATTGGTAACACAACAGTAACCCTGCGACACATTTTTTACAGCAAACTCATAACTAAGGAAAGAACCAAAATATTATAAGCAGAGGTCACTAACAACAAACATCAAACAATAGATGACAAATTATGATATTAAGTATAGCAAAGTTAACAAATGGCCTAAGAGTCCTGAAGCATAATAATGACGTCCCAACACATAGATTCAAGGCTGCCAGCCGGGAACCCCAAGCTACTCGTCGGTGTCGATGTCATAACAAACTTTTCTTTTATGGTAACACTTACCTACTGCAAAGGTATCAACAAAACAAGGGTGAGTACAGGGTATACTTTGCAAGACTTATGGCGGGTGGGGTTATTTTGCATAAAGCCATCTTTCTTTAAAAAACAAGGGGGAGAGAAGAAACTCGTCTAATCAGAATATTTTAAAAGGGGATAAAAGAGCAGCATCTCCAAAGAATTGATCATCATCTTTTGTTATCCACCAAAGTAATCCTCGTCTCACGACTAGGATCACCCCTCGTACCCATGAGGAAGCATCCTTAACAAACCATAGTTTCCAAGTTTTACGATTAGGTTAATGTTCTCTATGATCTTCACGTCCGTCCAAAGTCTTCCATAACCATGGACATGGTTTTTCGAAAAGATTAATACCCTGTAGGGGTGTACAACTTTACCCACAGGTACTAACTGACTCTTACCGCTAGAGTCATTAGCCCTCTACCTTGGAAGGCCGGCAGAGGGTGGTTAGACACAACCTTTACCTTGCTTTCGCCGAGACCATGAGTCATGCCCTAATGATGGTTTTGCCATAACGGGTCAAATCTCGAAGCCGGTCCATAGAGATGTGATGCGGGGTTGGTTTACCTAGGGCGCCATCAACCCCAAGCAACCTCGGCCACGCTTACCTACCTGTTATGATGCACCTCCTTCTCCTCCGCTTTCAAAAACATTTTCAATGCGTATGCCAAATGGAAAGCTCGAACTATGTGACTCATGGGAACTACAAGGCAAGTTAGTTAGTCCAGAGGTCCCCATAAACCCCGTGTGGCTTTGTCCTCATCTTGGTCCAAAAGCAAGAACTCAGTTCCTAATGGTGGCGAGCATGGGACTATAAAAACCACATACCACCAAGGCCTCCCATACAAGCCTTAGCATGTTTAACCTTTACCAGTGATCTCATCAGTATACCTTGTTCTCTTGTCATACTAGATTATCTGCATCTGATACATCATCTGGATGAACCAGAACTGACAGCTAAGCATGGCTAAGCAAGACACAGATACAAGCTCTAGCAATCCACACAAGCCAAACCTAGTTATGCTAGGAGTAGTGGATCAGGTGTTATAAGCTCAAAGGTAGTAATACAACATATATGATACTCTATCTATCAACAAAAGACCACAGTAGAATCGTATGCATCATGGCAAGAATTGAAATACTTTGAAAGCACATGATTCGTTTATGTATGGGGCTATGCTTGACCTGTTTGTTGATACCCAAATATAGATCTTCGGAAGCCTCGTAGTTTACTTGAATGTAGTTGGTCAAGTATTGATCTTCGATCTTTGATGGTGTTGATCCCGGTCTTCGATCTTGATCTCGATATCGTATTCTACCGAGAAGAAGCAAACACCAAAAAGAAAGGGGGAAACAATCAACATAGAGCATTGACACCATGCTTAATCAAGGATGATGATATGACAAGTTAATTTGTATTCAAATCTAACCCTAATGCATGCTTGGCAATTTAAACGGGATTCGAGGGGTGCAAACCCTAATACAGGAGAGACCCTGAAATCACCTACGGGGTTCAATTGTTATTCTAATCAAACATGCAATTAAAGTTGCTTAACAATGCATGATTTTGATTCTAAAGTGTAGATCTCATTTTTCTGAACATTTTGATATATTATACATATTTTTCTGATAAATAGATAATTAGATATTGAATTTACAAGATTATACCAATTTCTAGAATTATTTAAATAGTTTAAAACCTTTATTGCGTCAGCACATACTCATGCTGACGTCAGCAGGGCGCTTAATCCTTTTTACACCGGGGCTGGGTCTACCTGTTGTGACTGACTGCCGGGCCCGAGACCACATCAGCATGCCACGCGGGCAGGCAATGGTCAGCGAGAACCCACGGCCATGTCAACGCCACGTTGGCACGATGTCACCGTGATGTCACGTCGCCGACCACCTGTAGATGGTTATCAGCGCCAGTATTTTCAAGCACGCACGCACGAGATGGGCATATGGTTCGAACTGGGGCTTCGTGCTGAACCATCTAGGAGTGGCACCGCTAGGTTTGGGTCACCGGAGCTAGGGCTACAACGAGCAGTGGTGGCGGGGCTGGCAGATCGACGGTGAACGGCAAGCAAGCAAGGTGCGGGGCTCAGAGCGATGGCGAGGCGAGGAACAGAGTAGGTCGGTGTCGAAGAAGACGCAGTTGATGCGGGCGTCTGGGTGCATCCCGGTCTGATTCCTTCCATGGAGATGAAGCTCGCGATGAGGCAGAGCTCCAGAGACTATCAGCTCGGCTTGGGGCGGCCGGAGAAGGTGGGGTGGCGCGACATCTATGGAGCTAGGGTTCGACCACTGGCGAGAGAGGAAGTGATGGATGCTGGGGAGGAGTGAGAGGTCGAGGAGAAGAGATACACAGCGCGGGTGGTCTTATCCTCTGCCAGGACGTGGCGTGGAGCCAGCGGGCATCGCGATGCTGGCGGACAGCAATGGCGGCGCCACCGAGCTGCTTGACATGAGGAGCAAGACGATGGATAGGAGGGACAAAGTGGTATGCGGGAATGGGCCTTGGCCGGGCTGTGACTTGGGCTGCAGGCGCTAGGTAGCTGGGTTTCCTTATTTTTTGTGTAAAACTGTTTTGTTTTTCTGATTTTCTCTTTTCCATTTGAATAAACATTTCAAATCTGTTTTTGGTAATTTCAAAAATACTAGAACATTTGTAAATATCCAAATAATACAGGGACCCCTTTATACTATTTGGGATCCACACATTTGATCTTTTCAAAATACAAAAACCATTTTGAATTCATTTCAAAAAGAGAGGAAGGATTAGGGTTTGGGGTTTTTAGATTACTTTATTTTCATGCATTTTAAGGGATGATGCTCATGAATGCACAAACAACCCTAAATATAAGATTAACTAAAACCGGGGTGTTATAATCTATCAATCAAGACATCCTAGCTAAAACCAACTTAGCTACCTGATCTAAACCTAATCCTTTGATCTAACCCTACATCTTCTAAACTTCCATGCATGTGCATGTCTGTAACTCACACATACACCACCTCACATCTACACATCTAATGTGGCCATCAGATGCTTGTGATCATGTATGTGGCCATGTCACATGTGGTGAACCTCCTCTAGCCCTCCCCTCTTGTCTTGCTTCTCAACAAGGTGAAGCCAAGGTCCACCATGCACAACCTTGTTGGCCTTGATCAATAGCCTCAAGCCCCACCTAGCTAAACCCACACCTTTCTCTAAACCCTAACAGACCCAACCCTGGTATCCTCCCCAAACACGCTCCGCCCGTGCCAACCTATCCCAGCTGCACCAGGTGGAGGTCGAACCGAGCCCTATTCCTCTTCTTGTTTTGATCAGCAAGACAACTGATCAGAAGACCCCGTGACCCTCTCCACTTTTCCCTATCTCTCTTGATGTCCCCTTTAATTTGACTAAGAAATGACTAGTAAATTGTGCAACACTCATGGAATGGTTAATAAAATTGCCAACGGAGGGGATGTTCTTCCGCCTTCTCGTTGGTAATAGAGAAGGAGGGCGAGGAATGTTTATTTATGTTGCTTATATAACTGTTGTTATCAATTAATGATGGTACGGTTGGGAGGATGTGTAGCGTGTCTCTATAGAATTGATTAGCTATTATCTTTTCACTACAATTGCGGCACCCCCATGTTGTTCCCTTTAGATGCATTAAGACTTGCTGAGTACCCCTAGGGTCTCACACGATAAATATTTTGTTTAGATGGATAGTTATACTCCCAGGAAGGCTACTGGGTCGAAGAGACCAATGATGGTAGGAACGACTATCCGGTGTAGAGATACCGAGGGTGGAGATCCATGAGATCTATGGGAGGGATGTGCTTATTTTCAGGGCATCTTATGCCAATTTGCTTCTTATCCATATTCAGATCATGTTTTCCGCTTCCGCTTGATACTCTGTTGCGTGATGTTTGAGGATCTATCCTAAACTATTATATCTATCTAGGATATTTGGATCTTGCCGTATGACGTTGAATATTTCTATTTCTATTGTTTTAGATGGTGCGGATCTGATGTCTATTGTATGTCTCTGACATACATACTCATTTGTGTATGTTTTGATCGCTTTATCTGTCGATTATGCCACTCGCTCTAGTCCCGATGTTCTAAAAAGTGGGTGGGGTCGTTGGCCGGTACCGTGCCCTTCTCCACGAGGTGGGCCTACTGTGTTTGGCTGCGTGGCCCCACGGTAGAACGTCTTGTCCACTTTTGGTTCATCCAGGCTTGAGCTTAGAGCATAAGGTCCGAGGTATTACACATGTGTTGATTAAGAAAAACCTCAAGGATTGGGAGGAATGCATTCCCCACGCCAAGTTTGCCACAATCGTGCCAAGCACTCTATAATGAAGATGAGGCCATCCATGATCGTCTATGGCTTCGAGCCCCTCAACAAGCTTGATATGCTACCACTACCTCTCCATGAGCGCACCAACATGGATGTTGACAAGCGCGCCCAAGCTATGAAGAAGCTTCACGAAGAAACAAGAGATACTATCGAGCAACAAGTCCTTCGCCAAGAATCAAGGATGAACAAGGACAAGAAAGAGATGGTCTTCGAAGAAGGTGATCTTGTGCGGATACACTTGAGAAGGACCATTTCCCCAAGGAACATGATTCTATGCTCAAACCAAGAGGAGATGGTCCCTTCAAGGTCCTCAAGCGAATCAACAACAACGCCTACATCATTGACATGGCAACCTCGTAGTATCTCGTGAGCTGAACATTCAATTTCAAGGACCTTTCACCCTACCATGGAGATGTTCAAGATGATAACCATGAAGAGTCGAGGACGACTCTTTCCTAAGGGGGGGAGCTGATGCATCCCGTCATATGGACGTCCCTACATCTACATCACCAATTCTCCCAAGTGAACCAATGCCTCGCGCCCGATCTAAAATCCTACAAGATAAGGTTAACTCGCTCCTCTCCTTGTGTGACTTTGATACATCCTTGGATGGCTTGCTACTTCATGCAACTAGTCTAGGCATCATCAGCTATGAAGCCCCAACGCATCGCCAAGCCCCAACGGATTGAAGTACAAGGAGATGGATAAGAAGAAGAAGCTGCTGAGTATGAAACACCGGACTCTCCAGCTCCGAAGACCGGAGTCTCCGGACCACCATCCCTGAATATCCGGCCAAACTCTAGACCAGCCTCCAGACCAAGGTCGGGGATAGTCTGAAACCCACTCCGGAGACTGACCGGAGACTGACCAGACCACACTAGAGTCTCCGGCCCATGACACCGTAATCTCTACTCTCCATGGTGCCAGGCATGTTAAGTACTTTGGGCCTTGGGCCCATGTAACCCCTAATTCGTCCATACTTTAGCCTTTATTGCCTAAAGTACCCCTAAACTAGTGGCTGGCCTATAAATAGCCCCCCACCTCTATTGTAAACCCTAGACATGATATTTGGAATTAGAAAAAACCCTTGTGGATCTATCTAGTTCTTGTCTCATGCTCCTTTCCTAAAGGAGCACCAGATGTCCCCCACCTCGTTGGAATTTGAATCGTGCCTCCCTCATTAAACAAGGCATTGTCATCAGAGTCCTTTTGCCAAGACATCAAGATCTCACCAATACACCCACTCACCGTGCCGGTTCAAAAGAGAGAGAGAACTTCACCCGATGCCGATCCTAGGGATTGCGCTGGACTGGTCGCCACTGGCGTGAGCTTTTGGCTTGTATCGTGTCTTTGCATGAGTGTGTTCATCATGTTCTTCATGCGTGAGTTTGTGGTGTTCGTCCCTTCTCTCTTTCCCCCGCACTTCCCACTCGATTTCCATGGGAATTCATGAAATATCGGGCACCCAAGAGATTAGCCCTCAAAAAAGTAGGTACAGTACAATTTCATACAACATGCCAAATAAGTAGTTACTGTGAAGTACTGCCAACACATAAGAAAAGAAAATATTAGGCTGACAACACAAGGAAAGTCATCATTATTATTTGAAATAACATTCTATTTGCATGGAAGCTCTTGCATCACCCTTTGAAAATCATCTACCTACAAAGATGCATGGAGAATCTCTGCTGATGCTTTCACCTATTCCAAGACCGTCACGTTGATCTCATTGACATCTACATCAGCCAAATTGGGAACATGATTTTCAGCCACTAACTTCTGAAGATCAGCGACAACCTCAAGCCCATCTTCAATAGTAGAAATCCATCCTCGATTCAATTCTATGATTCGTTGATTGGCCGTGTCCAAATCCTTTTAGAGAAGCCTAATCTTAGCTTCGTCCATGCACCATACTTTGGTTTGGTTTCTAGAAATGGCTATATCACTAGCACACTGAATATCTATGTTGCAAACCTCCTTGGTCAGGACATGATCATGCACTTACTTCTGCAAATTGCAATGCAAAAAATCAATCAGTAAATAACACAAGCAAGATGAAGGAAATATGCCCTGAGAGGCAATAATAAAGTTGTTATTATGTATTCCTTGTATATGATAGATGTTTATTTTGCATGCTATAATTGTATTGATTGGAAACGTCAATACATGTGTGTTTAATAAACAAATAAAAGGTTCCTAGTTATGCCTCTCTTATAGACTAGCTCGTTGATTAACAAGATGATCAAGGTTTCCTAATCATGGACATTGGATGTTGTTCATAACGAGGTCACAACATTTGTGAAATGATGTGATGAACATTCATTCGAAGTATATCATTACGATCAAAGTCATTATGTTTATATTGCTATAACATCATACGAAGTAATCTTAGTCCTTAGACCATGAGATCATGTTAATTGCTAACATCGGAAGAGTGACTTGATAACATCAAATGTCACACCGTAAAAGGGTGACTATAAAGGTGGGTTTAGATACTCCGAAGGTGTTACGTTGAGTCTCATGGATCAAGAGTGGAATATGTCAATCCTGATGACAAATAGATATACGCTGGGCCCTCTTGGTGATATCACATTAAGATAGCTTGCAAGCAAGTGATGTGATCACTAGAATGTTATATCACGAGAACGAGAAAAGAGTGCATGTCGGTAACGAGATCAAACAAGGTATTGAGATACTGGTGATTGAATCTCGGACATGTAATATATCATGAGACAAAGGGATTTAGTTGCTAGCGTTAAAGGTTCTCACGATCACAGAAGTCATCGTTGAATGTGTGGGAGTCAGTATGGATCTCTAGGTCCCGCTTCTGATTATTGATCTGAGAGGGGTCTCGATCCTGTCTGCATTATTCATGAACCGTAGGGTGACACACTTAAGGGTTGAGAACACCATTTGGAGCAAATATGTTCTAGACGAAAGAATTACAAAGCGCTGGAATTATTGCAATAGGCACCGGAATTGTTTCGGCTGAAATTGGTTCTGCATGTGATATTGAAATATGGCAGGGGTTTTATGTGAATGTTTGTTAATTAAAGTAATTAACAAAATTTTGAATAAAATAAATAAAAGAGTTTTATTAAATGAGAGTTGTATTAAATTTGGTGGAAACTTAATACATATGAGTGGGATGTTTGAGTGGAGAAAATGGAGGGGCAATTTATGTGAGTGGACCTCCCTCCACATGAATGAGGAAGAGGTGGGGGCACCCCCATGGTGCGTCAGCCATGGGGAGGGGCTGCCCCCTCTCACTCCTTCTCACTCACACCTCCTTGTGAAGGATATATCTCCCCCTCTAGAATTATTCCCCATGGTCTCGGATTAGCGAGATACATGTTCCCGGTGGCATTTCGTCTAGAAGGAGGTGCTACTTCTGATGCTTCGCTGGAGCGAGGAGGTGGAGGTTGTCCGGTGGCCTGAACGTGTGTGCGAGGATGGATGCGCTGCTGATTTGTGGCTCTAGGACTTCCACACGATCTTGAGATCGGAAAGCATTCGTCTACATCATCCACAAGTTCAATATCGTTACACTTTGTCGGTCTTCGAGGGTATGTTCTCTTTGGATGTATATCCATCTATTCCTTGTATCTAGTAGATAGATCTTGGCGTAGAATAGTTCTCATCGTAGGAATGTTTTTTGTTTTCTATGTTGTGAACCCAACAGTGCTATCAAAGCCTGATCTATGCGTAGATGCTTTGCACGGGTAGTACACATATGAATATGTGGGCGATGATGATCATGTTATTACATCTTATATGTATTTTGGATATTGGTGGCATAGTGAGATGAAGCGGCCTAGACTAACTTTACATGTCCTCGCACATGAGATCACTTCCATGCTTGACATGCAACTAGTTTTGCATAAGTGGCTAGCGGGTGTCTGTCTCTCCTACTATAGTCAATATCTGATTGACAACGAGTTGCTAATAATTTGGTTATCATCGTTGTGGTTCCATGTTCGTAGGTAAGACCAGTTCTATCTTCGAAAGCCCTAAGCATTATATTGCTTGTTTGGCATTTTAGTAGCATTATAAGATGATCCCTCATTTAAATATCAAAATAAAAATGTGTTATTCCTTAAGTATGCACGATTCTATGGATCGTGTTTCGAGACATCACGTGATGATCGGGTGTACTCCACTCTACGATTTCATACAACGGGTGTAAGCCAGTTTTACACACGCGAGTACTAAGGTTCTTACTTGGCGAGCCTAACATGTATAGACATGGCCTCGGAACACGGACCGAAAGGTTAAGCATGAGTCATATAGTTTATATGATGCCCATATAGATGCTCGCCTTTGAAGATACACCAACTCACGTGATGATCGGACTTGGTGTAGTGGATTTGGTTCATGTAATCCCCAAAAAGAAACGAGGGATGTTGTTTTTTAGTGGGAGTTCATTCGTAATTTGGATTAGTTGAACTCAATCTATCGTAAACGTAGTCTAAATAAACTTTACAAAGTCTATTGTAGATGGCGCCACCTTCTTTTAATTTCAATGTGTTCATGGAGAAAGAGAAACTTGTGGCAAATGGTAGCAACTTTACCAACTGGGCCATGAATTTGAGGATTCTCCTCTCTGCTGCACAAAAGCAATATTTGCTAGAAGAGCCGCTAGGCCCCCCACCATCTCTTGATGCCCCTAAAGAGGAAAAGAATGTCTATTTGACTTGTCAGGAGGACCACAACTTAGTTCATTGCCGCATACTATATGGGCTAGAGCCAGAACATCGAAAGCATTTCGAAAATGGCAATTCCTTTGATACCATGGGAGAACTGAAAATGATTTTTGATACCCATGCTGCCGTAGAGAGTTATAATGCTTCTGAAAAGTTCTTTAGCTGCATGATGGAAGAGAACAACTTCGTTAGTGACCACATACTCAAAATGTCTGGGTACGCTGATAAGCTTGTGTCCTTGGGAATAACGATTCCCATTGACTTAGGCATACATCGTGTTCTCCAATCACTGCCACCTAGCTACAAGAGATTCGTGATGAACTATAATATGCAGGGCATGAAGAAGTCTCTTCCCGAGCTTCTATCAATGCTTAAAACTGCAGAAGTGGAGATTAGGAAAGAACATCAAGTGTTGATGATCAATAAGACCACCGGTTTCAAGAAAGACAAGAAGGGCAAACAAAAGGGAAAGAAGGGCGGCAAATCTGTTGCCGCACCTGAAAAGAAATCCCGATCTGGCCCTAAGGTTGATACCGAGTGCTACTATTGCAAGGGGATTGGCCATTAGAAGCGCAACTGCCCCAAGTATTTGGCAGACAAGAATGCCGGAAAGGTAAACAAAGGTATATGTGATATACATGGTATTGATGTGTACTTGACTAGTACTCACAGTAGCACCTGGGTATTTGATATGGGATCAGTTGCTAATATATGTAACTCAATTCAGGGGCCGCGGAACAAGCGACAGCTAGCAAGGGATGAGGTCACGATACATGTCGACAATGGATCAAGAGTTGATGTGATCGCCGTCGGAACGCTGCCTCTCCATATGACGTCGGGATTAGTGATAAATCTAAATAATTGTTATTTGGTGCCTGCACTGAGCATGAACATTGTATCCGGATCGTGTTTGATGCGAAGTGGTTATTCCTTTAAATCGGAAAACAATGGTTGTTCGATTTATATGAATGATATCTTTTATGGTCATGCACCTATGATGAATGGTTTATTTCTGTTGGATCTCGATAGTAGTATTACACATATTCATAATGTTGATGCTAAAAGGATTAAACTTGATAATGAGATATCTACATATATGTGGCATTACTGTCTAGGTCATATTGGCATTAAACGCATGAAGAAACTCCATTTTGATGGACTTTTGGAATCACTTGATTTTGAATCATTTGATACATGTGAGCCATGCCTTATGGGCAAGATGACTAGAACGCTGTTTTCCGGTTCAACGGAACGGGCGACGGATTTATTGGAAATCATACATACTGATGTACGTGGACCAATGAGTGTGTCGGCGCGAGGTGGATATCGTTATTTTGTTTCTTCCACGGATGATTTGAGTAGATACGGGTATATCTATTTGATGAAACATAAGTATGAAACCTTTAAAAAGTTCAAAGAATTTCACAATGAAGTGGAAAATCATCGTAACAAAAAGATCAAATTTACGTGGTCCGACCATGGAGGAGTTGATCTTAGTTACGATTTTAGCGCACATATGAAAGACTATGTAATAGTTTCACAACTCACGCCTGCCGGAAGACCACAACGTAATGGGGTGTCGGAACATCGTAATCGTACTTTATTGGATATGATTCGATCTATGATGTCTTTTACTAACTTGCCACTGTCATTTTGGGGTTATGCACTGGAAACCACTACATTCACTTTAAATTGAGCACCATCTAAATCCGTTGAAACGACACCGTTTGAATTTTGGTTTGGAAAAAAACCTAAGTTGTCATTTCTTAAAGTTTGCGGATGTGATGTTTATGTGAAGAAACTTCAGCCGGATAAACTCGAACCCAAAGCGGAAAAATGCGTCTTCATAGGATACCCTAAAGAAACGATTGGGTATACCTTCTATCACAGATCCGAGGGCAAGGTTTTTGTTGCCAAAAATGGATCCTTTCTTGAGAAGGAGTTTCTCGCTAAAGGTGTGAGTAGTCGGAAGGTAGAACTCGAAGAGGTTATTGAACCTTCTTTTCATGAAATGGCGAGTGGCGCATCACCGGAAATTGTTTCGGAGTTGACTTCACCTGATGAACAGAGAGCTAATGATAATGATCATGAAACTCCAAAAGAGGACACTAACGAACCTCGCAGGTCAAGCAGGACACGTGCAGCTCCTGAACTATACGGAAATCCTGTTATAAATTTCATGATTAATGAAATAGATGACCCTGCGACGTAAGAAGAAGCGATGATGAGCCCGGATCCCAACAAATGGCTAGAATCCATGAAATCCGAGATGGAATCCATGTACGAAAACCAGGTTTGGACCTTGGTGGACTTATCTCACGATCGAAAAGTCATTGAGAATAAATGGATTTTCAAAAGAAAAACTGATGCTGATGGTAATGTGACCATCTATAAAGCTCGACTTCTCGCAAAAGGGTTTCGAAAAATTCAAGGAGTTGACTACGATGAGACATTTTCTCTTGTAGCGATGCTAAAGTCGGTTAGGATTATGTTAGCAATTTCTGCATATTTTGATTATGAAATATGGCAGATGGAAAATTGCGTTCCTCAATGGTAATATTGAAGAAGAGTTGTATATGATACAACCTAAGGGTTTTTTTGATCCTAAGGATGTTGATAAGGTATGCAAGCTTCAGCAATCCATCTATGGACTGAAGCAATCATCCCGGAGTTGGAATCTCCGCTTTGATGAGGTGATCAAAGAGTTTGGATTTGTCCAAACTTATGGAGATGCTTGTATTTACAAGAAAGTGAGTGGGAGCAATGTGGCATTTCTGATATTATATGTGGATGACATATTATAGATTGGAAATGATATAGATCTTTTAAATAGTGTTAGAAGTTATCTAAACAACAAATTTTCGATGAAGGACCTTGGTGAAGATTCATATATATTAGGCATTAAAATCTATAGAGATAGATCAAGGCGCCTAATTGGGCTATCGCAAAGTACATACCTTGATAAGATATTAAAGAAGTTTAATATGGATGGAAGTAAGAAGGGGTTTACCTATGTTGCAAGGAAAGACACTGAGTAAGACTCAAAGTCTGGCTACGACGGAAGAAAGAGAGATAATGGATAAGATCCCCTATGCCTCAGCCATAGGCTCTATAATGTGCGCCATGCTATGTACAAGACCGGATGTGGCACATGCTATTAGTTTGACTTGTAGGTACCAATCTGATCCAGGTTCAGAACACTAGATAGAGGTCAAGAATATCCTTAAGTGCTTAAGAAGAACTAAGGATATGTTTCTTGTATACGAGGTGAAGAAGAGCTGGTCGCTAAGTGTTATGTCGATGCTAGCTTTGACACCGATCCGAATGACTCTAAGTCTCAATTCGGATATGTATTTCTCTTGAACGGAGCAACAGTTAGTTGGAGGAGTTCCAAACAACCTGTGGTGGCTGGATCAACAACAGAGGCGGAATATGTTGCTGCTTCAGAAGCGGCGCAGGAAGCGGTTTGGATGAAGGAGTTCATAACAGACCAAGGTGTGGTTCCTAGTACATTGGACCCAATGGTGATCTATTGTGACAACAATGGAGCCATAGCCAATGCCAAGGAACCAAGGTCTCACAAGAATTCTAAGCATATTAAGTGCCGGTTTCACTCCATCCGCGAGCATGTCAAGGATGGAGATATAAAGATTTGTAAAGTACACACAGACCTAAATGTAGCAGACCTGTTGACTAAAGTTCTCCCTAGGGCAAAACATGATCAACACCAGAACTCCAGGGGTGTTAGATTTATCACTTTGTAAACTAGATTATTGTCTCTAGTGCAAGTGGGTGACTGAAGGAAATATGCCCTAAGAGGCAATAATAAAGTTGTTATTATGTATTCCTTGTATATGATAGATGTTTATTTTGCATGCTGTAATTGTATTGATTGGAAACGTCAATACATGTGTGTTTAATAAACAAATAAATTCCTAGTTATGCCTCTCTTATAGACTAGCTCATTGATTAACAAGATGAACAAGGTTTCCTGATCATGGACATTGCATGTTGTTAATAACGAGGTCACAACATTTGTCAAATGATATGATGAACATTCATCTGAAGTATAGCATTACGATCAAAGTCATTATGTTTATATTGCTATAACATCATATGAAGTAATCTTAGTCCTTAGACCATGAGATCATGTTAATTGCTAACATCAGAATAGTGACTTGATAACATCACACGTCACAACGTAAAAGGGTGACTATGAAAGTGGGTTCAGATACTTCGAAGGTGTTATGTTGAGGCTTATGGATCAAGAGTGGAATTTGTCAATCCCGATGACAGATAGATATACTTTGGGCCCTCTCGGTGATATCACATTAAGATAGCTTGCAAGCAAGTGATGTGATCACTAGAATGTTATATCACGGGACCGAAAAAAGAGTTCATGTCGATAACGAGATCAAACTTGGTATTGAGATACTGATGATCGAATCTCGGACATGTAATATATCGCGAGAAAGAGGGATTTAGTTTCTATCGTTAAAGGCTCTCACGATCACAGAAGTCATCATTGAACGTGTGGGAGTCAGTATGGATCTCTAGGTCCCACTTCTGATTACTGATCTAAGAGGGGTCTCGATCATGTCTGCATTATTCACGAACTATAGGGTGACACACTTAAGGGTTGCCAACACCATTTGGAGCAAATATGTTCGACGAAAGAATTACAAAGCGCTAGAGTTATTTCAATGGACACCGGAATTATTTCGGGTGAAATTGTTGAAATTGGTTCTACATGTGATATTGCAATATTGCAGGGGGTTTTATTGAATGTTTGTTAATTAAAGTAATTAACAAAATTCTGAATAAAATAAATAACAGAGTTTTATTAAATGAGAGTTGTGTTTAATTTGGTGGAAATTTAATACATATGAGTGGGATTTTTTAGTGGAGAAAATGGAGGGACAATTTATGTGAGTGGAGCTCCCTCCACATGAATGAGGAAGAGGTGGGGGCACCCCCAATGGTGTGCCGGCCATGGGGAGGGGCTGCTCCCTCTCCTATACAAAGCCCCCTCACACTCCTTCTCACTCACACCTCCTCGTGAAGGATATATCTCCCCCTCTAGAATTATTCCCCATGGTCTCGGATTAGCAAGATACATGTTCCCGGTGGCATTTCATCTGGAAGGAGTTGCTGCTTCCGCTGCTTCGCTGGAGCGAGGAGGTGGAGGTTGGCTGGTGGCCTGAACGTGTGTGCGAAGACGGATGCGCTGGTGATATGCGGCGCTAGGACTTCCACACGATCTTGAGATCGGAAAGCGTTCGTCTACATCATCCATGAGTTCAATCTCGTTACACTTTGTCGGTCTTCGACGGTATGTTTTCTTTGGATGTATATCCACCTGTTGCTTGTATCTAGTAGATAGATCTTGGCGTAGAATAGTTCTCATCATAGGATTTTTTTTCTATGCTGCAAACCCAACACAAGATGCAACAAATAGCCATGTCTAGGGTACTTGACCAGGCCATGTTTTTGTACCAGTTTTGTTGTGCCGAGCGGGGCTAGATCTGCATGTCCAAAACTCTTCAGGATTCGTTGGCATAGATTCTATGCGTACTTATTCGGTAGTACATCATCTTCCATGCCTTAAAAAAACAATATACTAGTATGATAAGGCAGGTCAAGCAAAGGATGAACTACTCTCGAATATAAAATACACAATGACAGCGCACATATATGCAAAATGGACGCAAACCTTTGTCTAGGGAGGATTTTTGGGGGTTATCATTGGGCTGGCAAGATTTTGTACTAGCGCGAGATAACCAATTTTCCTTGATGACTATTAGTTTCCTTCTTTTCTCTTTGAACCGATCCCACATTACAGCAACTAGCCTGCATTAGAAATAATTGGTAACGAGAAGGCACTACAAGGAAGCGATGAACTACATTCGGAAGTAAAATGCAAGGAAAGTGGGCATATGAAGTGTGCATCAACCTTCGTCTCGGTAGTACAGAGTTGTAACCATTGCCCTTGTGAGGGGTCCGCGTGACGTACGCATCTCTTGGTTGCGGTGGTGGGGAAGCTGACACTCTACCATGGAGTGGGGGAAGCAGATGCGACGAAGCAATGATGGTACCATTGATGATAGCGTCACTGAGTAGACTCCATCGAGCTGTAAGTTGGCTAAGGAGGGATAGGATAGAGAATGAGATGTGAGGCTTCAGTAAAAGATGAATAGTGGAGTCGGCGGACGAGCGAGCGATAGTCCCCTTCAGTATGTAGGTAGCTAGCATTTGCGGAGAAGTGAAGGAAGGGTTAAATTTTGGGAAAGGTAGAAGAGAGGATCCCGCCAATATTCCTCTAAAATTTTGAACTAGAAGATCCTGCCAATATCACACCAAAATTTAGTGCTGAATCGCGCTTGGCTCACCTCCCAAGTAGTATTAAAAGGAAGGCTCGAAAAGCAACAGGTATCACATGCGATGGGACAGTGGCATGTGCATCTTGTGAAGAAAGGTGGCTGAGTCTAGTACGGTGGCAGATAGATGATTTTTTTGGGGTGGGGGGGGTGGTGCTGGCTGTCAGTCGTGCCCCTCATAAAAAAATTAAACATTTCAAATTCATGTAAATACATCAAATTCATGCAAATACATAAAATAATTAAACTAACTACAACCCACGGAGGTGGGAGGCAATGTCCTTGGCTGGACGACGCGACGTCCTGCAGTGGTGGGAGGTGCTGCTCTTGCCAGGAGGGTGCAGGGGTGGCATCCCACGGCAGCGGGAGGTGCTGCTCTCGCCAGGAGGGCGCGATGGCGGCGGTCCTATGGCAACATCCCAGAGCTCGAAAAGGGAGTTGTAGATCGCTAGTTGCACGTCGAACTCCTCCTTAGCTCGGGCTTGCCTAGCATGCATGGAGGCATCGCCGCGGTATCTGCGCGCCACAAGGATGCGACGTGCATAGAGGTCGCTGAGTTCTTCTAGCCACACATACTCCAGCCAGAATACATAGGGAAACACATCTCACCCGTAAGGGCCGCCGTTGGTTCGGTACACTAGCCCTTGCGGCATTGGCGGTCGTAGCTCCAACGTCTCCTCATAGCCGTCGAAGGCGATGACAGCCAACTCCTCACTGTCAACATTGCCAGGATCGTTGGAGGAGACCCATTCCTCATCTTTGGAGTCGGTGTGGTTTGGTCCATTTGGGTCAGGTGGTGGTGGAAGACGGCACCTAGGCATGGCGACGCTCCTCCTTGCAAAAACAACACCTCTAGCTAGGAAGGGCCTGGAAGTGAGCTGTGGTGGGGGCGGTGTGGATATGTGGATGGCAATGGGACCTCCCTAGATATAGCGAGAAAGGGCGGGAAAGATGGGAGGGAAGAGTTGGGAAGTGCAGGAACAAAAGGGCGTGCTACCGTGTGCCCTGGCGACGGGACGCAGCGTCTCTGGAAACGAAGTGCCTACCTCACAGCCAGAGCTGGCCCGTGTCGTTTTCAGCTCCATCTGGCGCCCCTGCTAGAATCCCTGTGGATTGGGTTCATCCTGGGGGCACCGGATAACTAAACGGGTTGCGCTGGCATGAAAAAAGATTTGGGAGGGGGTGGGCTGGGCGTGATTTTCGGCGCCGGCACCCCCGAAAGCCCTTTAGGGGGCCTTTAGGGCCCCCGAGTGGAGATGCTCTTAGGAGAGGATAAAAGTCTATGCATGTCTAGTGCTAGTGCTAGATGAGGAAGTATGAATGGGTCCCATATATTGTAGTGAGCTAAACGGCGGAGTGAACCTGGATTTCTTAGCTAAATGGTGTGCATGGTATATGCATATGCCAACACATTTGACCTAATTTTGGCAGACATAACTGCAATTTAAGTGGGTTAATTTAGCTATGAACCTTGAAAACTCAGAGAACCTAGGAATCACAAGTAAAACATGCATAGTTTGCTATTTACGGAAACAAGGCATGCTTGTCGCATTCCGAGCCAAATTCTTCTGATTTTCTTTACTAGTACAAAACACCCCCATAATCACTTGGAAAAGTGAAAAATGTTTTTGCTAATTGTTCGAAACTCCCATGGCAACATTGTTTACTATGAAAATACGCACTCATCTACACGATGTGAGAACCGTATCATAAAGTGTAGCTAGTGTATCAATATATATGGCCATGACCTTATTGGTCGTTCAGACCAAAACCCAAGAATGTTCATACATGGTAAGCTATAATGTGAATATGTTTTTCCAAATTTGTCAAAACTCATGTTTATCATTTTTCTTGGCAATTAATTATACTAGCAAACATACCCCAAGTGTAATGAAGTCCCATGTGTTTGTTTACGCTTAATTTTGTTTGAAAGTTTTCCATACGCTATCAAATTTTTTGGTATGCAAATACTAATCAAAATGGCATTTTTCAGAATTATTGTTGGCCCATGATATATTGGCTACACGGGTACCTCCAGAAGAATTTTGGAAATTTTCAAGAGTAATAGTCATGCTCAAATCTATTCAAGTTTGACCTAATTTCGTTTTACCGATATAGATTCATGTATTTAAGTGCGTGGAGTTTTATCTTGGAAGTTTGAAAGTTCCTTAAACTTGGGAACTGTAAGAAAGAATTATCCACTTTGTACAAAAACTTGGTGTGGGCATTCTTTCTTATTTATTCTACCAGTAAAAATACTTGAAAAACTCACTTCACGGTATGGCTTACTATACCATGATGTACTCTATATGAACTTTCTTAGGTTTCAAGACAAATGACCAAGGTCATGGACATACTCTATCTTCATGAAGATAATGATGGTGTGCCCATATTTTGGTATAGGTCGGTGCTTGTTAGCATGGTAAAGAAGTAAAAGTATTTTCAGAAGGAAGTACGATTAATATGGCTTAGAATTCATAGCGTGTGCCATTTATTTACTAGTACATAAATTGGTTGGATAAATTACATGTTATATTTTTCAAGCTTGAATTTCTAGCTAATTTCACCCACTCAGACAACTTTCCATCGATTTGTCGAATTATGTCTAAATTAATAATCTACAAGTGCGTGAGAGAAAGTTCAACAGTATAACCGAGTCTTAGGTATAACAGAGTGACACCTCATCTATTGCCGAACTTATACCAGCATGCACAATACCTATCAATTGAACTATACAACAACTAGCATTACGATGCAGCAACCTTATCAAAAAGAAAAAAGATTATACAGGAATAAAATGAAAAACATTTCTATGCCTGCTTTAAAAATCCTAAAAGTTTGGAATTGTAAGAAAGCATGGTACACTTTGTCTGGAAATTGGGGTGGTTGCATTCTTTATTTAATTTTTGGAACCGGGGTACCATAGGTCCTAAAGGAGCGAGACGCTTCAATTATTGTGTGGTTTGTAGTCGTCGCAAGGTGGTCCGAGTACCTTTTTGTAATTATTATTATTAATACTTTTGAGCCTTTTTATACTAGTATTGATGATTATTAATAGATCGGTTGAATTTTGGACAAAAGGTTGTTGGAAATAGGTCGATGAGGAAGAGACAAGACACACTATGCGTCCGCGGCTGCAGAGAAGAGATCGATGGAGGATGGAGTGTATCATGTACCTCATATGAGCAGCCCATCATAGCTTTGCTCTGACATCGCATCGCCTTTGTCTCCTCCTCTTCGTTGCTCTCGCCCTACCTCCCTTTTGGAGTAGTAGTACGGAGTAAAGATATGCTCATTTCAAGCACCATTCTTCGTACAAAGTAGTGGAGTACTTGCTTTCTAGAAAAAAACATTTCAATTGCTTAGAAAATTGGAGTTGTTTCTTTTTCTAGTATTTGGAAACTCCCATTGGAAACACTATTTACCAGTTCCAAGATGTGCACATCTACTTTCTTGTAGTACTACCAAATACAGGAAAATTACCATAAACTATGATGTGGATATGTCCATGACCTTGCTTGGTCGCTGGGCCTAAAACATGTTCATACTTACATGGTAGGACAATTTTGTGAAGCGGGTTTTTCATAAGTTGTGAAAACTCATGTTATCATTTTTCATGGAAGGTAATACACACAAAAGGACGCCATGCATGATTCCCTTTTTTGCCTATTTCTATTTTTTTCTTGAAAGTGGGGTCAACTTTAATTTGTTAGCATGCAAATTCTAGCTAGAAGTTGAATCTTTCAAAACTCTTTGTCGTTTTCGTTATATTGACTGTCTATTCGGCAACTTTAATAGATTTTTTGTAAATTTTCAAGAGTAATCAACATCCTACACGTGGTTCGCATTAATTCGACTTAATTTCGATAGACTCCCTCTCATTAATATTAATGTTCTTAGATTCTTCTAGATTCAAATGTATCTAGTCATGTTTCTATGCTAGATACATATACCCGAATCTAGAAAAATCTGAGAACATTAATTTGAATCATAGACAGTAGTGTAATTTAAGTGGGTTAATTTAGCTAAGAACCTTGAAAACTCATAGAACCTAGGAATCGCAAGTAAAACATGCATGGCCCTCTATGTCCGGAAACATGGCGCGCTTGGCGCATTCCGAGCCACATTCTTCTGTTTTTCCTTACCGCTAGTACAAAACATCCCCGTAATCACTTGGGAAAGTGAAAATGTTTTTTCCTAATTGTTCAAAACTCCCACGGGTAACATTGTTACTACGCCAAGATGCACCCATCTACCTGATGTGAGAACCATATCTAAAAGTGTAGCTAGGGTATCGATATATATGGCCATGACATTATTGGTCGATCGGGCTGAAACCCAAGAATAATATTCATACATGGTAGGCTGTAATATGAATCCATTTTTCCTAAAGTTGTGGAAACTCATGTTTATCATTTTCTTGGCAATGAATAATACTAGCAAAAGTACCCCAGTCATAATGAAGTCTCATGTTTTTGTTTTACGCTTTATTTTGTTTGAATGTTTTCCCTATGCAGTCAAATTTGTTGGTATGCAAATACTAATCAGTAATGGCATTTTCCAAAACTATTGTTGGCCCATGATATATTGGCTGCCTGGGTACCTTCAAAAGAATTTTGGAAAATTTCAAGAGTAATAGTCTATCACGCTCACATGTATTCAAGTTTGACCTAATTTTGTTTTATTTACATAGAGTCATGCATTTAAGTGTGTGGAGATTTAGCTTGGAAGTTTGAAAAATACTTAAACTTGGGAACTATAAGAAAGTATTGTCCACTTTGTACGAAAATTTGGTGGGGGCATTCTTTGTACTTTATTCTACAAGTAAAAATACTTGAAAAACTCACTTCATGGTATGTCCTACTATATCATGTACTCTGTATGAACTTTCTTGGGTTTCAAGACAAATGACTAAGGTCATGGACATACTTTGTCTTCATCATGATAATGATAGTGTGCCCATAGTTTGGTATAGATCGGTGCATGTTAGTGACACCTTCGATCCAGATTACGGATGTAGTGTAGCTTCCTTTTCCCTAGTAGACCTGGTTTATCAAAACCTCGGGAAGCGAATGCGTAGTAAAGTTACTTTAATGGACCTTCGGGAGTTTTAGAATTCCTTTTGTGTTTCTACTGGACCAATAGCTTGCGTATTTTTGTTGTTGTCGATGATGGAGAGAGAGGGCCTAGGGCGTTCGGTTTCACCTGTAGCTGTGCAAAACATCTGATGGGAATAAAAGATAGAAATAAAGTATGCATGTACTTGTTAGAGCAAGATAAATTATCTGTGGGAAGTGCATCCATAATTGCTATTTCCTCCGCAACAACTTATAGTAATAACCTACTAGTCTCATCCATAGCAGAAAGAGAACTAATGATATGCATAGTGATGTCACTGTTAATCCCAAGTAAATCCCTCGCATACAGTCGTACTACCCGTTCTGTCACTGGGGTTCCCAACCTGCAGATCAGTCATTACTCATACTCCCTATACCTATATCAACCCTCGCGGTCTTGGGTACCTGACAAAACCTTGGATTGAGGCAAGAGAGGATAGAATAATCATCATGTCATACAAACTAATACACGATCCCATCTATGATAAATAACATGCACAATTGCTAAATGGCTCGGCCGAAGCCCTTAGCCCAAGGAGAATTACTCACGCAGAGAGATGAGATCTATAATCACAAACATTGTAATGAAAATCATAAGATTAATAGCAATAGTCTTACAATGTCGCCAATCGAAGAAGAGATCTACTATTACAAGTGGTGGAATATGGCTATGGAGATGGAGCAAGGTTTTGAGATCTGGAGGCAGCTGGTGATCTATGGCAGTGACTTTTTGGCGAGGTCTGGCTTCTCATCGCTCGAGGCTTCTTTATATAGGGTCCCCTTTATGAAAGTTGTTCTATTTGACCTAATGGTGGTGGCGCCAACTATACGACTAGAGCTATACGGCCGGAATTTTTGCTCCGGTCGATAGTTGGTCGTTAAAGCGTCTGCCTCCGCTTTACGGCTCCTGGTTTCTTCTGGTTGTTGGAAATCTCGTATCTTTGACTTTAATGAAGTGATTCCCACCTTCGAAGGACATTATCTTCTTAGGAAAAATATAAAAGAAAGGATTGCATACCCCTCTGAATATTAGGCATTCGTGGCACGGTTTAGAGAGTTATTTCATCAAAATTATGAATACTACCCAGTTTAAATGTGGACGTAGATGGCTATATTTTAGAGCCATCAACCTCCCCAAGCTTAAACTTAATCGTCCCCGAGCAAGAAAACCAAAATCAAAAAGGAACCCAACATTTAAGCTGAAATAACGAGATGGTGATCTTACTCATGATTGGTAGACTCATGTTTCCTCCAGTTCATAAATCTAAAAAACTTCAGCATAGATAGCGTAATGGAAAGCATATCATACGGGTTTTATGCATCCTTATAATGCAGCAAAATTATTGTTAACATGGATTATTCAAAATGAGTAAACTTTATTCCATGTCATGTAATCAACTCATAGGCTTGCCTTTGAACAAGAAAATATAATCATGTAAATTAAGAGTGTGAGAGCTGTCATGAAAAGCATATACACTAGAATATCTCAATAAATCAAGACTTTTCAAGCACTACTTTTCTATTCATTGTCCTTCAAGAATTTTAGTTTTTAAGTAATTGAGAGCATGCCAAAGATTTTTATTAGTTTATCAGGCTATGATGGACACTCATGGCATTAATAAGGTTTTTGTTTCTTTTGCATAATGATTACTCATAATAGCCAGAGGAGTGATTCCATCATGATTATATCTACCCGGGAGTGCCAAGAATCTTACCCACTATAGCATTGTTGCTACAAGTGCTTAATCAACTCATAGCCAAAATCTAGGAGTTTCCTCCATGAAGATCATTCATAGGCAAGCGGAGTTGTTGGCATCCCATGAAGTTTTTCACACATAAAGCTATATCATTCTTATGATTAACAAGTCAAACTTTGGCATGCTCACAAAAACTACTACACATTAATTCAATTGAACAAATCCTTTCATATAGAGCTATCAAGTCAATCAACATTTTCAGTGGTGTTGAGTGTCTCTAGAAATAAACCTTCAATACTAAGCACTACAACACCCAAGACTTCAATTATGAGACTTTTTCTTATACAATTGTTTAATAATTTTTAGGACAGACTTGGTTAATTATTAGAGATGGAACAAAATGTACCCAATTAAATACCCATGCAAATGAAAAATCTTATTACAATAAAAAGACTCACTCCACCAATATAATATCTCAACATTTACTACTAACTAGCATGGGTTTCTCAAACTTCAAAAGTAGGGAGTGATAAGGCATACCTCTCATGTTTGGTTCCACTTCTCTCTTCCTTTTTTATTTGCTTCTTGGAAACTCGAAGTCGATCACTCTCCTGCAAACATATGAAGACCGCGAGGCGGAAAGAAAAGATAGAGGGAAAATAAGGAAAAATGGAGAAATATTTTTGTGATTTTTTAAGAGAGGGAATTTAAAGAATACAAAATTGGAAAGAACTAGAAAATAAAGTGTTGGGGAAACCAAATCGAGTGCTTATAAACTCAAATAAAAACACAACCTCTAAATAAAGCAAATAAATGCCAAATAAAGATACATGAGGAAACTTCTCCAAGCTTAGGCTTTTGCAAGCCCTTCAAATCATTGTGGTGGCTGGAAAAAGTCATTACTCCAGTTTGCAAATTGAGTTGAGAGGTTACTAGTTGATTCTCGGAGATTCAAAGAGAGTCTATGCATCCTCTCCACAGTCCCTCCAAGTCCTTGGAAATCTTGGTATGTGGAAAACCGGGTATGTGGCTGCTCCTCTTGGTAAGGAACTTCTTGCTCCTCCTCTTGGTCCTCATCCTCCTCCAGAATCTCTTCCTCGGGTTGGTGTTGCTCAACCTGCAAGTCATATAGCAAACATCCTTCCTTGATAGAGAAAAGAACATTAGGCAAAGTAGTAGGGTAGAGATGCCCAATTCCAGCAATATGCAGATGATAAACACCACCGCTCCTAGTGAGCATTCCACAGGCTCTCAAAGTGGAGAAACCAACACGTGTCTCACCTAGCACGGGTTGCAACTCACCTAGGTTGAGGCCTAGGGCACTGGCAAGCACGGTGATGACACCTCCACTTGTGATTGGCCCTTGGCTTGGGGAGGATTAGTGCTCTAGGTAGTGCACAAGGATGGCGCCCAAGTTGAGTGACAGGTTGTAGTTGATGTAAGCATCCTTTGCAAGGACTAGGATGTCCTCCTCGTTGAGTCGTGTGAACTCATTATGTGCCTGTAGGGTGTTAGCAATAACATAGAACAAATAGGAATTGCAGGATGTTGAATATTCTTCCCCTTGTTCACTCTAGTTGTGAAACTCATTCCATTATAGTGTTGTTCAGGGGAAGGATTTAAGCTAGTAAAGGATGCGTGTAAGGCATGAACATCATTGTTTAGCAAATTAGAACATGTGGACCATTCATCTAGTGTTAAAGTGCAGTTGTTGTTCATCAGTCAAAAAGAAACAATGTCCTCTCCTTGCCATTGTTTAATAGTGCTTTGCAATGAACTTAGAAATTCAATGGTTAAGCGGCGATAAGTAGGTACATCATTGTACACAAAGTTTTGCGGACCAGCTCTATTGCAAACTAAATTGAAGTCATGAGAAATACCGAGTTGGTTCAATATAATGAGGGAAGCCCACTTGGTAGCCTTAACTTCATGGTTCTTGATCATGTTGAAGCGATCACGTTAGGCTCATCCTTGAACTTGATCCCCATGCGTTCTTGAGCGGTAGCCCGAGAAGCGCTAATGGTGGCACGAGCACGTTTGGCTCCTTGTGTTCATCATCTAAAACATTGAAGAAAGACAAAAATAAAACTATTTGATCCAACAATAGTAAGTGCAATATATTCCTCATTATAGCACACTAAAGAATCTCCTAAAAAATCTAGGCAAGAAAATCATGGCAATTGGTTCATAGTAGGTCTCACCCTAGATAGTTAATGACAATATATCGAAGATGAATTTGCAAAAAGTAATTGGAGGATCGGAGGAGAAACATACCATAGGTCACTCGTGTGCGAGGAAATCGAACAAAATTGAGTAGAGATGAAGATATCTTGAGGGTTTGAGAGAGTTTGGAGGTAGAAGAGAGAAAAAGTATTGAAGTTTTGGAGTTGGAGGTACCTTCCCGTGCGGTTTTGTGGTCGGACGCAACTATACTGCCGAAACATTGTGTTCCCGCCGTATAGTGGCCTTCTGACAAAAAAATAGGGTTCCTCCTGGAAGTGCGCTATACTGACACAACTATACGGCCGGAACAAAATGTTCCCACCATATAATTGGTTGTTAAACTGTCTGTCCCTGGGAAAGAAAATATACATATGCATCGATATCTATACGACCAGAACTATACAGCCAGAATTTTTATTCTCGCTCTATAGTTGGTCGTTAAACTCTCAGTATATTAGAAAAGAATTTGTACGGAGGAATCGACATCTATATGACCAGAACTATATGGCCGGAATTTTTATTCCCGCCGTATAGTTGGTCATTAAATTCTCTATACATATGAAAGAAAAATTGTCAATGACAAAGATATTTATACGACCAGAACTATATGGCTAGAATTTTTATTCCTGCGATATAGTTGGTAGTTAAACTCTCAGTACATTTTAAATAAAAAAATTCGATGGCAGAGATACATATACGACCAGAACTATATGGCCGGATTTTTTATTCCTGCCGTATAGTTTGTCGTTAAACTCTCTGTGTGCATCAAAAAAAATTGTTTCTTCGAGAATTGCTTCTTTTCCTGTAACTTAGTGATATACCTTGTTTATGACAGAAAATTGACAGTAAATATTGTCGACCAACAACATCATGTATGTAGCAGAATTTTAAGTACTACCGAACATCTTCTCCTCAAATGGAGTTTTCTAGCACTCTTTATTAAACATAAACTTAAACTAAAAACTAAAAACTTAACTCAAACCTTTATTAACATGGGTTGCCTCCCATGGAGCGCTCTTTTACATTCAATAGCTTGATCTTGACGTTACTCACTTGGGACAGATGAGTGGAACACCCACTCCAAAGTAGATGGCCTTAAAGGTGATGGCCTCCTTCTCGTCATGTTTGGCTTTCTTTTTCCTAGGGAAATGGATAACAAAAGGATCCCGTGAAGGCAATTGCAGCTTCACCTTCCCTTCATGGAGGTTAATTAATGCCTTTATAGGTCTCAAGAAAGGACGACCTAGAATTATAGGAGCAATAGTATCTTTAGGCATGTCAACAAGAACAAAGTCAATTAGAGCAGGACATCTTTTAATGTAAACTAAAGTGTTCTCCTTAATTCCTACAACTTGTTTGTAGGTAGAATCTGCTAGATGCAACTTTAATTCAATAATTTCGAAATAGCAAATATTTAGCTTGTTAAAAAGCCTCTTTGGGATTGTTGAGACGCTTGCACCTAGATCACAAAGTGTAACTATCTCATTAGTCCCAATCTTTATCTTAATAGTAGGCTCAATTTTGTCATCTAGTTTAACAGGTAAATTTTTAGAGATTTTCTTGTATTCCTCTTCAAGATCGCATACCTTAATTGCTACTTGATCAACAAAGTGTTGATACATGGCTTCAGCGTTACCTTCACTTACTTGAATTTTTAACATTGATACTCTTTACGAGGTCTTCGATGGTGTACCTTGGTGAAGGGGCATTACTATAATCAAGTTATTCAGGATCCTCCCTTTGGATCCTCATTATTTTTAGTTCTTCAACATAATTGGGCTTAGCTTTACCTGCAAATTTAGCTAGAATGAGAGTTTGACTCTCGGTTATCTTACCTAGCTGTGCCTCAACGATCCTCGTTCTTTCTTGGAGGTCCTGCAAATCATTTCTCAAACTAACAGCTTGGTTAGATAATTTACGAAGAATGGCATCATGGTTCTCTGTTATTTTAACAAGAATATTGTTTTGTTCATTTTGTGAGTCTATAAAAGACTTAAGTGTTTCTTGGAGACTACCATTACTAGATCCCATATTGTTATTAGAATTACCTGCAGGACTAGAATAATGTTTCTGAAAGTTAGGATTGTAACTCTTCTTCCAAATAGGGTTGTAATCATTACGAGCTATACAATCTATTTCTTCAATATTTGTTTCAGGGGTGGCTCTTACCTGGGTTTCCTTACCTTTTACGACTAGTATGAGCTCATCCAACTTAGTATTGATTTCTTCATTTTCTTATGGTGAGATGGAGTTCATCTTCTTCGTGTTTGATCTTTCCACATGCCATTGGGCATGGTTGTCTTGCATATTGGCTAACAACTACTTTGCTTCGGTAATATGTTTACCCATACATGTTCCTACAGCTGTAGTATCAAGCATAGACTTAGACATAGGATTAAGAGCATTATAAAATAAATGGTGGATTAACCAATCTTCCATCCCATGACTAGGACATTTTCTTAAGCATTCTTTCATCCTCTCCAATGCAAGCTCTAGTGGCTCACGCTCTTCCTATCTAAAGCCAGTAATATTATATCTGACTTTCCTGGTGACATGGGTATACCCTACAAGTACTTGAGTTTGGCATATACGGTCCAGATATGGCAGAAGCCCACGGCCTTGTCAAGGCCCAATGCAAAATTCGGGTGACCCACGGACTCTGCGATTGCTTGCAACGCAACAAGAAGGTTAAGATAGAAAGTTCAAAGGGACGAACCCTAATCGGTAACCGACTCGACCTGCTACCCGAGACCTAGCCTATGTATATAAAGGCTAGGAGGGGGGCGAGGAGGACAATCACCACCTTAGTTTCCACAACCCTAGCCAGATTGCATTTGTGCACCCCTGTAATCTTTGATTCCCTCGATAATTCCAAGAGCAGACAACAATGAGTAGGGACCTCTACGAGACCTGAACCTGGGTAAACCTTGCGTCCATGTTTGCTTGTTTGCTAGACGATTGATGCTTCCAGTGCTCCCTCCTTCTCCAAAACCCAACTCCATAACAATGGCCATTGACGAGTTCAACCCTCGTCAATTAGCGCCATCTGTGGGAATTGGGAGTGCTGATGTCGCGGCTTCTTCGGCCCCGTGAACCGCGATCTACAACTCTGCAACAGCGGAGATTCACCAGCTCTTCGATGCTTTCGACTTCACCATCCACACGCCAGCCACTCACCCAGCTTTCGAGTCCGTGGGCGATGGGATCAGCATGGCGATCGGGAGCTTCCACTTCTAGGTCGGCCAATTGGGTATGCTTCGCATGCCCGACCAGCCGACGGCACCAGCGGTTGCTCCATCATCATCGTTCCTGCCACCAATCGGCACCCTCGGTGAGCTCATCGACCCGACAACAGTTGGGATCACGGATAGCGATAGCTGTCACGGATCCGATCTGGGTGACCTAGCCATAGAAGATGGAGCCTACAGCTCTGGATTTGAAAGTTGTGGGAGCAATAGCTTCCCCAATCACTTCACGTGCGCCGTCATCAACGCAGGTGATACCGGCGTCAATCGCAAAAACGTCGGCACCGAATATAGCACTGGACCACCCAACGGAAGTATACCCAATGGCGATATACCCAATGGCAGTACACCTAATGGTGGACCCACCAATGGTGCGCGCACCAATAACAGGACATGATGAGAACCGTCGCTCATAGAGAATGAGAACACCAGAGAGCGCATGCTGATCAAGCTCAACGACAACAAGTGGGCCCACTGTCGAGAAGGTCTACAGGGCAATCCTCTACCCCCCAACACCCTGCAGGACACGCTGATGGGCTACCATTCGATGCTAAAGGAGGAATTCAAGCGCCAGCAGCAAGTAATCGCGCAACTCGAGGCATGTAGAAAGGCGGCGGACGAGTCGAGCATTCGGCGAGCTAGGCTCTCCTCCCACGGAGGATCCTCTTCCAAGGGCATCAAGTACCTGGCCAACAAAAGGCGATCTCGACTTGCCCACCTCACTGAGCAAGAGCGCCTAGAAGCCGCGAAATTCCTCGACTTCAGCTCCATGACGGTGGATACGCGGGGCAACGTCATCCCGAAGATGCCGCAAGCTGCGGTGACAATGGCCACCATGTACCTCCTGAACAACCAGCCACCGGCTAGAGACCTACGAGCTGCCATGCATCGATCTACGATCAAAGGCCTAGGGCTAATCGAGGACGCCCTCAACAAAGAACCAACACCAGAGCCGAAGAAAAGCAAGGATCTGGAAAAATATACTACTCGTACTCCTCCAGTGACGATAGTCACGATCTGTCACAGCGATGTCGCTCACGGCGACATGACTACGATTACGACGCGCGTGATGACATCACGTAGCGCAAGGTTGACAAGATGCAGGCAAGGCGTGCTCATTCAACTGACTCGGAAGAAGACGAGACTGAGCTATACGGCGCCAGATGCTTCAGTAGGGCCATTAGGCAGAAGCGAATGACTAAGGGGTTCAAACTCACATCGAAGAACCCAAAATTTGACGGCCTGCTAGACCCAAAAATCTTGGTGGAGGACCACATCTCCTCCGTCAGGCTGCACGGCGGAAGTCGAAGCACGGCCATGCAATGCCTACAGCTGCAGCTGCAGGGTGCCGCTCGCGCATGGCTCAACAACCTCCCGCCTGGATCCATTCGCAGCTAGGAAGAGCTGGTCTGCATCTTCGTACGCAACTTCAAGGGCCCTTACAAAAGGCCCGCATCAATCGAAGAACTGAGAAGCTGCCAGCAAAGGTCTGGCGAGTCACTGCGCTCATACATCTAGAGGTGGTCCATCATCAAGAACTCCTCAAAAAACATCTCGGAGGACCGTGCAATCGATGCGTTCAACGGCGGCGTTCGTCGTATAGAGCTCAGGGGCGAGCTGGGCCGCTCGAAGCCCAAAATGATCGGCCACCTGATGGAAATAGCGAATCGGTGGGCGAACGGAGAAGACTCGGTGAAAAACCGCACCTACTCCGACGATGCTGATGACCTTAGGCGCAGACACGACCGCCGAGGCAAACGTCAAATGCGCGTCTACGAGGACCGTGACAAAGTCAATATGGTCGCAACCGGCTACACCGACAAACGCGACGACAACCGGAACAACAGATATCACAGCGGTGGATACCACGACAACGGGAAAACCACACAGGTGTGGCAGCGCCGCACTTACCAAGCGGCACCCACAATATCCGTGCAGGACAAACTGTCCGGACCATGCAATGTGCACTTCTACATCGACAAGCACAACAGCAAGAAAAAATCCAGCCACATTCTCAAGAATTGCCGCGAGTTCCTCAAACTCCACAAGGGCCTGGCTCGGATGAATCGCGACGCGATCAACATGGGCTACAAAGCCACCCCAGGTGTTGTGGCACATGGAGATCCTCCACCACCGCCCGGTCCACCACCACCCATGGCTGCGCTAGTCCAGCATCATGGAGGTGAGTCGTACCCACGAGCCGTGGGTAACATGGGGATAATCAAAAAAGGGGTCCCTCAAATCGAGTGTAGAAGGCCATCACTTGCCAAGTAAATCTAGCGATAAATTCTCCACCTTCCACCACAAAGTACCTTAGTGGAAGCGAGTCCTGTATCACCTTCAACAAGCGTGACGACATGCGCCAAGTTCCTCGTCTAGGCCACTGTCCCCTTGTACTCGAGGTGTAGATAGGGGGCTTCCATATGAGTCGCATCTTCATGGATGGCGAGAGCGGCATCAACCTCATGTTCGCGAGTACCTTGCGTGCAATGAGGATCTCTCTGACTTGTATGGAAGTTTCAGAGACGACATTCCATGGCATTGTCCCAGGGAAGGGCGTATATCCCATGGGCAAAATCAACCTCGATGTCATCTTCGGCACGCCGCAAAACTTTCGGCAAGAGCGCATCCACTTTGAAGTCGCCGACTGGCCCTCACAATACCACTACATCCTCGGAAGTGTCGCGTTCGCTAGGTTCATGGCAGTGCCACACTACGCCTACCTGCAGATCAAAATGCCAGGTCCAAACGGCGTCATTGATTCGTCCATTTTGCATCACTATTCTATATCATAATTTACTATTATTCATTGATATATTTCATATTAAGAGATGATACTTATGTTATTTCATCTGTTTTTGCATGGTTGATGACTTTTGGTGGATGGACCACTGTAGTCAGGATTCTGATGGAAAAGGCGCTGTTTGGAGGCAAAATTTGCGAAGATCAAAAAATTCCAGAAAATACATGGAAAATCCTATTTTTCCAGAAGACGAAGGCTGCCAAAAGGGGGAGCGGAGGTGGGCCACATGGGGCCGACACCACCCCCTGGCGCGGGCCCCCTGGCCGCGCCACCAGGTGGTGTGGCCACCCTAGACCACTCTTGGCTCTCCCCTTTGGCGTATATTATCCCCACAAAACCCAAAGCCCGGGGGAGCGACCACAGAAAGATTCCGCCGCCTCTGTGGGGCAGAAAACTGCCGAGGGTGAAAGAGCTCTTCGGCATGCAGAAATCTACCGACGAAATTCCTTCCCGGAGAGGGGAGATCGTCGCCATTAACACCACCATCAAGCTAGACTTCATCGGGATCACCATCATCATCATCCCCATCATCATCTCCACCAGCACCATCATCACCACTCAATACCGCTGTAACAATTGGGTTGAATCTTGCATAGTTCTTAGGGGAAACTTTCCTGGTATTGATTACTTGTTGTAGTTGATGTTATTGAGTGGAACCACTGAATTATCGTTTATGTTCAGATTGTTACTTATCATTATATCATCTCTGATCTTGGTCCATATGATGTCTTGTGAGTAGTTCGTTTAGTTCTTGAGGACATGGTAGAAGCACGTTGTTAGTAGTGGAATTGTGTTGAGAAAGATTCAATAGTTTGTTATTTAAGTTGTGGTGTTATTCTTCTAGTGGTGCCATGTGAACGTCGACAACATGACACTTCACCTTTATGGGCCTAGGGGAATGCATTGTGTATTTGGCTACTAATCGTAGGGGTTGCCGGAGTGACAGAAACCTGAACCCCCATTAGGAAACCTTTGCATAAGGGAGGTTAGGATCTCAGAGTTTAAAGTCGTGGTTAGGTTTTTATCTTAATTACTTTCTTGTACTTGTGGATGCTTGAAAGGGGTATAGTCAAAATTATGTATTAGTCCTAGGAAGGTCAGTACATTAGCACAGGTTCACCCACACAACACCTATCAAACTAAAGAAGATTAATCAACTCATGAAATGAAAGCACTTGACAATATTCCCATGTGTCCTTGAGAACGTTTGGTAAAGAAAGGATTGGGACACTTGCTGCATCTATTATTATTGTCTTTGATTTATTCACACTTTATTTACCTGCATTATCAAAAAACCCTAAAAATCCGTTTGCTAAGTATTTATAGAGAATTCCTGCTCCAAGCCACTCGTCAACACCTTCTGCTCCTCGTTGGGTTCGACACTCTTACTTATCGAAAATACTGCGATACACCCCCTATACTTGTGGGTCATCAGTCATCATAACCAATGGAAGCTTCGAGAGGTCCGACAGCTGGGACAGGGAATTCAACAGAATCTCTAGGTCCTTTGGCATGCAGGAGGAACTCGCAAGATGGAAGGAGTCGATAGACAACAGTCTGCCTCCACTGAGCAAGCCAAGTTCACCCGACCTGTCCTTCCACTCGTCGGTGCACACGAAGAAAGTCCAGGTCCATCCAACGGACCCGAGCAAGACGGCCCACATCGCCAACAACTTGAGTTCTGCATAGGAACACACCCTCGTCGAATTCATCCGTGAGCACTGGGAAATCTTTGCCTATGTCCAGTGGACATGCCAGGGGTTCCTAGGGAGCTTACCGAGCACTCACTCAATGTGAATCCAGACGCAAGGCCATTCAAGCAGACAATACGGCGACTGTCTGAACCAAGAGCAAAAGCAGTCGGAATGGAGATCAATAGACTCCTCGACGCAAACTTCATATGTGAGATCAAGGAAAGCACCCGGCTCGCTAACACAGTGCTTGTGCCTAAAAAAGACATGAATATCCTGCGGTTGTGCGTAGACTTCACCTCCTTGAATAAGCACTACCCAAAGGATCACTTCCCGTTGCCACGAATCGACCAAATCATCGATTCCACCGCGGGATGTGAGCGCCTCTGCTTCCTCGACGCCTACTCAGGCTACAATCAGATTCGAATGAAGGAGGAAGACCAGGATAAAATGGTGTTTACAACGTCCTACGTTGTGTTCTGCTACAACATGATGCCCTTCCAGCTAAAAAACGCAGGATCCACCTATCAACGATGCATGCAGGCTTGCCTCAAGAACCAACTTGGTCGCAACATCCAAGTCTACATTGACGACATCGTCATCAAAACCAAAGAGGAAGCCACATTAATCGACGATCTCCAAGAGACCATCACTAACCTCAACTGCTACAAGATCAAGCTCAATCCGGACAAATGGGCCTTCGGCGTGCCATTTGGGCAATTACTTGGGTATCTCATCTCCACGAGAGGGATCGAGGCAAACCCCAAGAAACTAAAGGCCATACTAGCCATGGAGAAGCCAAAGAACATAAAAGGTGTCCAGCAGCTAGCTAGGCACTCGGTCGATTCATCAGTCGAATGGGCGAAAAGGCACTGCCCTTCTACCAACTCCTCCGCAAGGCTAACAAGTTCGAGTGGACAGACGAGGCGCAAGAAGCATTTGACGACGTCAAGCGTCTACTATCCACCTCGCCAATACTGGTGACGCCTCGCGAAAAGCAACCACTACCTCTCTACATCTCCGCCACCAACCAGGTGGTCAGCACGGTGCTCGTGGTGGAACGAGCCAAAGAAAATAAGGTCCACGGGGTCTAGCGCCTAGTATACTACCTCAGCGAGGTACTCATGCCAACAAAGCAGCGGTACCCGCACTACCAGAAGCTGGTCTATGGCGTCTTCATGACAACCAGGCGACTTGACCACTACTTCCAGGAGCACCCAATTGTGGTGGTAAATGACACCTCGCTCGAGCATATACTCAATAATCCTGATGCCACCGGACGAGTCGTGCTTTGGGGAATCGAACTGTCTCCACGAGAAATTACATATGAGAAGCATGACGCGATCAAGTCGCAAGTCCTCTCAGATTTTCTCGTGCACTGGATGGAGAACCAGCTCCCCGACAAGACAGATATGTCCTACCTTTGGACAATGCACTTCGACGGGTCCAAGCCAAAGGACGAAGCTGGGGCAGGAGTCATACTGACATCGCCCCAAGGAGACAAGATGAAATACATTCTACAAATACAGTTCACTGCCTCCAATAATGAAGCCGAGTACGAGGCCTTAATCCATGGGATGCGGATGGTGAAAGCCTGTGGCGCCAAGAGGCTCATCATCTACGGCGACTCCAAGTTGGTGGTCAACCAAATGATGAACAAGTGCGACACACTGAGCGACAACATGATCGCTTACCGCGACCTCTACGACACACTCGAGGGAGACTTCGACGGCTGCGAGCTGCGGCACGTAGGCCACGAAAGAAACGAAGAGGTGGATCTACTCGCCAACATTGGCTCCACCTGCGCCCCCATACCACCTGGGGTATTCCTCGAGTGCATCTGGAAGTGCTCCATCAAGCCCAAAGCTCTAGAGAAAAAAGCAAGCACGCCAATGGACTGGGGGCTACGCCACCCAACGAGCCAATGGCACTCGACGACATGGAGCTCGATATAGGACTCGAAAGACCAATGGGTGTCATGATGACCGAGCCATCCTGGACACAGCCCTACATCACATATCTACTTAGCAAGAGGCTACCAGATGACCTGACTGATGCGCGACACATCGCACGATGATCCAAGGCATTCGACCTCATCAACGGCGAACTGTACAAGCGCAGCATTATAGGGGAACTTCAACGGTGCATCTCCAATGGGGACGGAAGGGCCGTTCTCCTCGACATACATGAAGGCACCTGTGGGCATCATGCTGGCAGTCGTGACCTCATTGCTAAAGAGTTGCGAGCTAGATTCTACTGGCCCACGGCCATGCGCGACACCAAGGACATCGTCCAGCGCTGCAACGCTTGCCAACGATTTGCGGACGAACTTCACATACCTGGAGCGGAACTCAGGCCAATACCATTAGCCTGGCCCTTCGCACAATGGGGACTCAACATGGTCAGCAAGCTACCAAAATCCTTGCTAGGAGGTTATGTCTAACTCTTAGTCGCGGACGACAAATTCACCAAGTGGATCGAGGCCATGCCGGTGACGAATCAATTAGGAGCCAGCACTGTCAAGTTCTTCGAGTCCATTGTCTACCTCTTTGGAGTGCCACATAGGATCATCCGGGACAATAGAACGTACTTCACCTCTAAGGAGTTCCAGGAATTCTGCAAAAACCTCAGAATCAACATAAGCTACGCCTCGTTGGCTCACCCGCAGACCAACGGTCAAGTCAAAAAGGCCAACGGCCTCATCTGCGGTGGAATCAAGAAGCAACTCCTTCGGCCACTCGAACAAGCCGCTGGATGCTGGCCAGATGAGCTGCAATCCGTACTTTGGAGCCTGCACACAACTCCAAACAACACCATGGGATACACCCTGTTCTCATGGTGCACGGTGCTAAACCGGTGCTACCCGCAGAAGTACGCTACAAATCCCCACGGGTGGTTGCATACAGCAAGAAGGAGTCAACTCTCGCACTCGAAGACTTAGTCGACCTCCTTGACGAAGCATGCGAGATAGCAGCGGAGAGATCAACAATCTACCAATAGAGCCTTCACAACTACCACAGCAGAAGGCTACGCCCCACATCCTTCGTGGAAGGAGACCTGGTCCTACGACTGAAGCAACAAGGGCATCTCAAGCTTGAGTCCCCTTGGGAAGGACCTTACGTGATTACAGAAGTAATCCCAGGTGGCGCCTATCGCCTTAAAGATTTCGAGAGCGGATTCGCATACTCCAAAACCTAGAACGCCGCGCAGCTGTGCTGTTTCTACCCCTAGTCGTTTTTTTTACATTACAAATAAGGCTATTCAGCCAGGCTAGTTAGACACACATTTTACCTCGTACTATCCTGCGAATAAATAAAGCTAAGTGCCCCAAAACTCTGTGTTTTTTCCTTATGTTCTTACAATTTCATCACTCAGGGGCTGCGCCACCCTTTACACTTCCGTTCTATGAACAAAATAGCAGTATCCTGAGTAGCTGACACAATACCAATCGAACCCTTGATAAACACCAACCCAGTTGCAACGCACCTGACAGGTTGGCAAGGTGCTGAGATAAACACAAGTTAGGCTAATGAAAAGGAGCTGCAGAGTTAATACACTCGAAAAATATACAAGCTAGCAAGCTCTTCACATATCAATGGGTACTAAATATACCCAACACAATTATACGAACTTTACAACACTTTTACACATATGTGCAGGATACAAACTTACGCTACTACTGCAAAAGATGCACATTCGTCTGCTCTTCAAAGAAGTCGATGATGTCCTCCGCTGGCTGATCAACTGCCTGGTAGTTTGGCACCATGTTCCAGGTCATCCCTTCTGGTGGTGGCACCATGTAGTCGCACCATCGACAGAGCAGCCTTGGCACCAGCTACTAGTTGCTGCCACACGCACTCGTGTACCGCGCTTATATCTCGAAACTTTGCTAGAAGGGTAAATAGGCTTGAAGGGACGGTGTCCAGCAGAAACATCGTCTAGTAAATGTGCCTAAGACAGGACTGCACTTTCTTCAAGCATTGGACCACTCAAGAGGAACGATCCTGTAGGGTCCCCCACACGACTGCACGGTCGTGGTCCACCCAAAAATACCCACTCGCCTGCAGTTGTTCTTTGGTCAGGCTGTTCATTCGAATGGCCACCTGGTCTTTCTCATCCTGCGGATGACGAGCGCTCACAACTACACCAAGCAGGCAACAAAGTGTGAAGACAAGGCATCGCCGAACTGACTAAAGGAAAATATGAGAGGGCAGAAATCTAACATTTAAACTGATCATTCAATTGCGCCACATCTTCCAAGAGATACTTCTCGCGAGCGGTGGCCTTCTCCGCCTTTGACTTACACACATCCGCGCTACCACTGATGATGGGAAACTCACGCTCCAATTTCTTAATGCGGTCGCGCAGTCGTGAAAGCAACGACAACTCCTCCACCTTTGAACGTGGCTACGCCGTGGTTTCATCGGTGGGAGGAGAATCGTGAGGACCACTCGAAGGACCCTAGGTAGAATCAAGCAAGAGGCAAATGAGACTAATCACACATTGATAAATGGAGGACTGCATTCAAAGGTTGATAAAATGTCAAGGGAGCATCCCCACAAAAGCGTTCAGACAAAAGGCTAGCTACAACTATTACACATGGCGACTAAGGAGCATTCTACTTCTTTGACTTCGACATCGACTTCGACTTCGACTTCGGGGGCTTCATCGCATCCGTGGCAGTCTCCGACGCCATGGACTTGCCGACGGTAGCCCCAGATGCCGCGGTCTTTGCCGCCTTCACTCGTCGCCGCTCCTCAGAGTATTTGACGACAGTCTCGATAAGTTGAGGCCCATATTTACCGCAGCTACTAGCAAAAGGAGCAAACACTACCTGCAGTCCTCTGGCATTGATAGGCATCGCCTTGGAGATCGCGGTGGGATCCAACTCCATGCCATGGGCTTGCACCATCGCGAGTGCCATGGTGGCACCGACAGATCGCTGGGAGTTCCCGAATTCCATGGGAATACCTCCAGAGAGGGATTCCACCAGGTCATCAAGATTGTCGATCAGCCCGGCCTTGGGAGTCAGGTCCTCACAGATGTGACTGAGACACCCTTGGTCTTCCCCAACGTCTCCTGAAGAAAAACGCTGTGGTCCTCGACTACGGCAATGACGCCGGCCAAAGCATCCGCGCGACGAAGAGACTGGGCATCAAATCTCAAGCCAGCAGAATCTACGTACACAGAGTGTCAGCGCATCTACATGAAGAAAAACAAGGAGCAATGCAAACCAACCTGAAAAATTACCCGAGAGAGCCTTGGCAATCGAAAAAAGTTGTTCTTCGAACAACTTCTCGCTTTCAGTATTGGAAGAGCGCAACTCTTCCTCATGCTTCTACGGCTCTTCCAGAGCCGCGACTGCCTCATCGCGCCTTTTCTCCGCCTCGGCAAGCCCCTTCTCGAGGGACATAACGCGACGAAGAAGTTCATTGTGTTCACCTACATAAAGCACATGGCTTATCATTTATCGAGTTGAAAAATTTCCACGAAGATAAAGATAAAGCCAAAATTAACCTTCGACAGCACGGTGGCAATTGTGCAGCAGAGCGTGCTATCGACCCATGGCAAGGACTTGCTCCGCAAGACAAGCAGCTTCCTTAACAATGAGCTACACCAAGGGAAACAAGACTCAGTGGAAACCCAAAGTACAAATTCGAATACCAAATAACAAAAGGACACTCACATGTTCCTCCAGGGACTCCGAAGATGACTGTCACGCGGTCGTCAATGTAACCATCTGATGCTCCCTAGCATGTGGGGTAATCGAATAATTGGCGCCGGAGTGGGCCACCACTGGAGGAGAAGGAGACCATTCGACCACCTCATTGGTCTTGGAGTTTATGACTCCGGGCTCTTTCACAAATTGGACGTCATCAGAAGACGACGATGCCACTTGACTGCAAAACGTTCCCAACACCACTTCAGAAAAAGCAACCTCAAATAAAGCAAGATGAACTCGAGGACATTAAAAAGCTTACCAGTTGAATTTGTCAAGGTCAAAGGAGTCATCCTACGACTCCTTCGGCAGACGTAGCTTCTTCCGAGCAGGAGGAGCCATGGCACGCACATGCACGGCAAGAATCGGCCCCTCTGCAGCAGCAGAAGGATCCTCTGGCATCGTCAGAGAGGAGGCATCAGACACCTTGCTGCGAGAACTCTTGCGAGTGCCGTGACCGCTGGAAACAAGGCTTCCTCCTCTTATTCAATTGGGACGGTCGAATCCGACTCGTCCTCCTCCTCCGCTTCGCGAGGAATACTCCCTTTGGGCTGAGGAGGCAAACTGGTAGCCATGCTCCAGTCCTGCAATCAGAAGATACCTCATTATATATCAAGTACTTGGTGGCAATCGACAAAGAAAACTACTTCACATTACAGTTCTACCTCAGGAGGAGGGTTAGAGGCGTCGAAAGGAGGCACGATTGGCTCGCCTAGGAGGTCCTCCTTGGCAGTATACTTGGTCACCAATCCCATCCTCCTATCTACCTCACCCACAGAAATGCCTTCCGCGGATATGCTGGTGACATCGCTCGCACCAGCCCAGCAGTACATCGGGTGGACTCTAGCCTGTAGAGGCTGAATGCGGTGGCACAACCACGTGCGAATGAGAGCGGCACCACCCTCTTATTTGCCTATGCGGCCTTCAAGGTCGCAGACACGCTGATACAGCACCTCCATTTCCTAAGACTCGTCGGGCATCACGACGTTCTTCCAGGAACGCCTCCTCTTACAAACTTCCACGGGGTCCAACAACGCGAGTTCGTAGTGCTCTCCGTCGGCCTTTTGGTCGCGGATGTAGAACCACTTGTCTCTCCACCCTTGGATAGACGTGGTGAGCTTGATGTCGAAGTAGATGGCAGAAGAATCGACGTGGATTCCGTAGCCTCCTACATCGTAGACTACCAAACGAGACGCCGACTGACGTTTGAGCTTGAAAAGCCTCTTGAAGAGGAAAAAGTTTGGCTCGATTCCGAGCCAACACTCGCAAAGTGTGATGAAGCAAGAGATGTGGACAATGGAATTTGGGGACAGCTGGTGCAGCTAGAGCCCATAGAAATAAAGAAAACCACTGACGAAAGGACAGGTGAAGAGAGAGACCTTGAATGATGAAGACAAGGAACATCACTCAGAAACCCGGAGGATGATGCGGGATTACCTCATCGCCAGGCACTCACGAGTCGTCTTCGGCGGATGGAAGAGCTCCATCTTGATGATGAAGGTGCAGCTCAAAGTACTTGATAATATACGCGCCCCAGGAGCCGTTGGTGACGCGGGTGCCGCCTTTCTTCTTCCCAGCGGTGGCGGCACTGGTGCCCATGGCAGTGGTGCCACCCTTCTTCTTGGCGGCAGCAATGGTGGCTGCAGATCTAGCTGCGGCGCCTCCCTTCTTCTTTCCCATCTTTCGATGGCGATGCGACTGGAGAAAGTAACTGGGGAAATGTGGAGCTGGTCCAGTGCCACGAAGAGGAAGCGCGCAAGGAAGCAGAGAGAACAACAATGGCGAAGGAGGCACGAGCAAGAAGAGAGATGAGGAAAACTTACCGCAGCTGCGCTACTACTTAACCTCCTCGTGGATGTCATCCAACGGAAAACAAAAACCCTCCTGAATGCGTGACGCACATCGCCATTGACACGTGGTGAAGCTGAACCATGAGCTGCCCCCACTACTCCCATTATGTGCGGAAATCAAGGAGAAGTAGTTAAACCAGAAGATTATGCATGCCCAGTAAAATCGAAGTTAGAAAGTGGGACCCACCACTTGTCATGTCCCGTCAAAGCTACTCACGCGGGCAACTGAGGTCATCACATCGTCAGCACTGACGTCATCGATTCCTGCAGAAGAAGATTTTGACTACTTTAGTTCTTGCTCAAGTCTTCGACTCCACCAAGCACTCAGGGGCTACTCCTAACAAGAGCGTTGACCGCGCACCCGTAAGAATTTTTATGCAGGTGTATGAGCATTCAAGACAAACCCATCACTCGAATTAACAATTCGATTGTGAACTACAGGTTCCTCCCATAGGGAGCGCTAGAAGCACATTCGACTGAAACAAGCAACAAAAGACGACAGTAGTCGCAAAATGTTTTTAGTCCCCACTCGAGTCTATGGCTCAAATAGGCACTCGGGGGCTACTTCCATAGGGAGCGCTGGTCGCACACCCTATGATTTTTTGTACATCGTATTGTGTGTCGATAACATCCGCACTCGAATGCTATGGATACTCCGCCTCATATTTTTCCCTACAGAGAGATTACATCTCCTATGCCACTCGAATCATCTCCGCGATGACAAAAAATTCAGATGCCGCGCTTACAACATGAAGATAAGACCTGAATAACGCCTGGCAATGCATCTGCTGCGCACTACCAGAAATATATCCGTACCTACAAGTACGATGAACATGCCTTGACGGACGCGTCGAGTGCTCACACTTATACACTAGAATTCGCCTCTTGTAAGACCTCCGCGGCCTGAGTTGAATTACGCCAACACTTTTCCGAATTCGAGTCCTGGGACTCGAGTTTGAGTAGATTGTGTTGTTTTGCCCTAAGGCAGTTAACTGATACTGATACATCAGATAAATTAGGTACGTATATCAACAATCCCTATGACATAGAGACGAACACTCAAAAATATGCTAAGTCATGCACTCGAAAGACTTCATAAAGTCTCCAGTCGAATATGCGATTCCATTGGACACTCAGGGGCTACTGACATGGGTATACCCTACAGGTACTCGAGTTTGGCATATACGGTCCAGATACGGCAGAAGCCCAAGGCGTTGTCCAGGCCCAATGTAGAATTCGGGTGACCCACAGACTCTCCGATTGCTTGCAACACAAGAAGAAGCTTAAGATAGAAAGTTCAAAGGGATGAACCCTAATCGGTAACCGACTCGACCTGCTACCCGAGGCCTAGCCTATCTATATAAAGGCTAGGAGGGGCAGCGAGAAGGACAATCACCACCTTAGTTTCCACAACCCTCGCCAAATTACATCTGGGCACCCCTGTAATCTTCGATTCCTTCGATACTTCCAAGAGCAGACAAGCAGAAGTAGGGACCTCTACGAGGCCTGAACCTTGGTAAACCATGTGTCCCTGTGTGCTTGTTTGCTAGCGGATTGGTGCCTCCAACGCTCCCACCTTCTCCAAAACCCAAATCCATAACAATGGGCATTGACGAGTTGAACCCTCTTCACATAGTCTTTGAAGGTGGGAATATTCAAGAAGTACATCCAACCCATGATGTAATAGTATTTCTAGTCAAAGATAGCAACCATTCTTTTGCTCTCCCTCTTAGAGAGAAAGGAAATAGATGTAATTTGACCGCATCACGATCAACGTCTTTTATACGCATCACATCACATATTTAAGTGAAAGTATTCAAGTGCATACATACGTCTTCAATAGTAGAGCCTCCAAATTGATTCTGTTGAACCAAACTTAAATAATGGGGCTGAATTTCATAGTCATCAGCAGCAATTGCTGGCTGAGTAATAGGAGTACGCAAATAATCATCGTTGGTAGTAGCAAACTCCCCAAGCTTCTTTTCAGCCATATTTCCTATGTTTTTGGGTTTTCTTAAGAAAGAATGATAATAGTAAAAGAAAGAATTTAAACGCTAACTAATTTTTTGGTTTATCAAATAAAGTCTGAAAGCAAACTAACAAAATTAAAAACAAGAATTAAAACTGGCAAGGTTCCTAATAACCTCACCAGGGTATTGCTTCCCCGGCAACGACGCTAGAAAAATGGTTGATACCTTCGATCCAGATTACGGATATAGTGTAGCTTCTTTTTCCCTAGTAGACCTAGGTTATCGAATCCTCGGGAAGCGAATGCATAGTGAAGTTACTTTAATGGACCTTCCGGTGTTTTAGAATTCCCTTTGTGTTTTTACCAGACCAATAGCTTGCATCTTTTTGTTGTTGTCGATGATGGAGAGAGAGGGCCTAGGGTGTTCGGTTTCACCTGTAGCTGTGCAAAACATCTAATGGGAATAAAAGATAGAAATAAAGTATGCATATACTTGTTAGAGCAAGATAAATTATATGTGGGTAGTGCATCCATAATTTCTATTGCCTCCGCAACCGCTTATAGCAATAACCTACTAGTCTCATCCATAGAAGAAAGAGAACTAATGATATGCATAGTGATGTAACCATTAATCCCAAGTAAATCCCTCACATACAACCATACTACCCCTTCTGTCACTGGGGTTCCCAACCTCCAGATTATTCATTACTCATACTCCCTATACCTGGATCAACCCTCAAGGTCTTGGGTACCTGACAAGTCCTTGGATTGAGGCAAGAGAGGATACAATAATCATCATGTCATACAAACTAATACACGATCCTATCTATGATAAATAACATGCACGATTTCTACATGGCTAGGCCGAAACCCTTAGCCCAAGGAGAATTACTCACACATAGAGATGAGATCAACAATCACAAACATTGTAATGAAAATCATAAGATTGATAACAGTAGTCTTACAATGTCACCAATCTAAGAAGAGGTCTACAATTCCAAGTGGTGTAATATGGCTACGGAGATGGAGAAGGGTTTTGATATCTAGAGGCATCTGGTGATCTGTGGCAGAGACTTTTTGGCGAGGTCTGGCTTGTTTTCTCGCTGCCCGAGGCTTCTTTATATAGGGGTTCCTTCACAAAAGTTGTTTTGTTTTACCTAACGGTGGCGGCGCCAACTATACGACCGGAGATATACGTTCGAAATTTTTGCTCCAATCGTATAGTTGGTCGATAAAGCGTTTGCCTCCTCTTTACGGCTCATGGTTTCTTCTGGTTATTGGAAATCTCGTATCTTTGTCTTTAATGTAGTGATTCACATCTTCAAACGACATTATATCCACAGGAAAATATAAAAGAAAGGATTGCATACCCCTCTGAATATTAGGAATTAGTGGCAGGGTTTAGAGAGATATTTCATCAAAATTATGAATAATATCCAGTTTAAATGTGGTTGTAGATGGCTATATTTCAGATCCATTAGTTAGCATGGTAAAGAAGTAAAATTATTTTCAGAAGGAAGTACGATTAATATGGCTTAGAGTTCATAGCATGTGCCATTTATTTACTATAGTACATAAAGTGGTTGCATAAATTACATGTTATATTTTTCAATCTTAATTTTCTAGCTAATTTCACCCACTCATACGAATTTCCATTGATTTGTCGAATTAGGTCTAAATTAATATTCTACAAGTGCGTGAAAGCAAGTTCAATAGTATAACCGAGTCTTAGATATAAAAACGTGACATGTCATCTATTGGTAGCCTTATACCAGCATATATAATACCTAACAATTGAACTATCCAACTGCTAGCATTACGATATAGCAACCTCATCAAAACGCAAGAATATTAAATAGGAATAAAATGAAAAATATTTCTATGCTTGCTTGAAAAATCCTAAAACTTGGAAATTGTAAGAAAGCATGGTACACTTTGTCTGAAAATTGGGGAGGTGGCATTCTTTATTTATTTTTTGGAATCGCGGTACCATAGTTCCTAAAGGAGAAATGCACTCCAATTATCGCCCTAAGGTTTGTAGTCATCGCAAGGTGGTATGAGGACCTTTTTGTAATTATTATTATTACTTCTGAGTCTTTTTTGTACCGGTGTTTATGATTATTAATAGATCTTTTGAATTTTGGAAAAAAAGGATTGCTTTAAGTAGAAAGGTGTGTCGTACCAAGGCACACATGTGCATCGCCATGTTGTTGATGAGGGAGAGACATGCCGTCCTGTGCGCCCGCAGTTGTAGAGAAGAGATCGATGTGGGTTGGATGGTGAGAGGCAGCGAAGGAGAGAGAAAACACAACTTTTTTGGGTGCATATACTAGTAGTTCCATACATTTACTACTAGTGGAGTGTACCCTGTACCTCGTGTCACCTGCCCATCATAGCTTTGCTCTGACATCACACCGCCTTTGACTCCTCCTCTCACTATTCTCGCGCTACCTCCCTTTTGGAGTAGTAGCACAGAGTAAAACTATTCTTCCTACGAAGGAGTACTACTACTACTACTAGTAGTGAAGTACCTTGCTTTATAGAAAAAACATTTCCATCGCTTAGAAAATTGGACTTATTAATTTTCCTAGTACTTGGAAACTCCCATTGGAAAAATTGTTTACCAATGCCAAGATGCACACATATACTTTCTTGTAGTACTACCTAATATGGGGAAATTATCATAAACTATAATGTGCATATGTCCATGACCTTGCTTCGTCGCTCGGCCTGAAACCTGTTCATACTTACATGGTAGACCAATTTTGTGCAGCGGGTTTTTTCAAAAGTTGCGAAAACTCATGTTTCTCATTTTTCATGGCAGGTAATACAAGCAAAAGGACACCATGCATGAGTCCTTTTTTGCCCATTTCTCTTTTTTTCTTCAAAGCAGGGTCAACTTTGTCGGCATGCAAATGCTAGCAAGAAGTTGAATCTTTCAGAACTCTCGATCGTTCTCGATATATTGGCTGTCTGGTGGGCAACTTCAAAATGTTTTTGTAAAATTATAAGAGCAATCATCATCTCACATGTGGTTCGAATTAATTTGACCAAATTTTGATAGACTCCCTCCGATCCATATAAATGTTCTTAGATTCGTCTAGATTCTGTCAGAGAATTTGTCCTATGAAGGAAACTAGCGACCAACGATCCCTTGGATCGAGAGGGGATAAACACGCACTTCCAAGGAAACCTGGTGATGGTTGTGGTGGTGGAGCAACCACATGGCAGAGAGACAACTCGGTTTTTTTACCTAGGTTCGATATCCTCCCAAGGAGGTAAAGCCCCTACTCCTTCTTTGATGTATTGCTCGTGTGCTTTGCAAGGATGTATGATGAAAGTCTAGGGTTTTATATCTCAAGGATCGACCCCCTCTGAGGTAGGATAAGGGATCCTTATATAGGGTGGCGACAGGCCTCTTCCCCCAATCCATGGGTGGGAAGGGTCACCATAGTGCTGCTCCTTGAGGTCCTGGTCTACATGACCAGTTTTTGGTGGACTAAGTCTTGGGCGCTGGGAGCTTCTCCATCCACCTATAAAGCCTCCTCCCTTTAGTGTCAGTTGTCTTCATCCTATGCTTCTAGCTTTCCTTCTTGCACCAACGTGGCCAAGGATAGACCTGCTCCTATTGAGGTTGTCCATCCAGCCGGTCAGGACCTTGTCTGCCTCACTTTTGACCAAGGCCCTAACTTTGGGACCGCACCATGGAGGTATCCAATGCCACCATTGTTCTTGTTGTCTACCTGTGATGGGTGCATCCACACCCCTCTCGAGGTGTTGTAGATACGGGACCTCTTGTTGGGGATATCCTGGGTGGATTTCGCCTCTAGAAGCCTTCAGGATGGTTTAGTGAGACGCCCGTCGAGAGGGAAGCATCCCCTCCCTCGCGATGACTGCTGGTGTAACATCCCAAATTTTTACGATTGCAGATGTTACTAGAAGCATGCATCATATCCTTGCATCATGGCATCACACAATAAAAGCCGCATCAAATACTTTCTCTATACCCTATAGTCATATAAAGACTAAAAAGGGGTAAAACAAAATCTAACCTCCTAAACCCTTGCAAAAGTGTCATTTGATAACCCCATGATAATCTCCTTCTTTTTACAAATTTTTTGAGACCAATCTCACTTAATTCGGAGTCCGTTTGCAAAAGTTATGAAACAAATAGAGAAACAAAAAAAAGAGATCTAGCCTAATGGGCTGGCTAGACTAGCCCGTGAACTATCTGCCGCCCTGCCTGGCAGAGTGGGCGCCGCGTAGGCCGGCCCAGCAGATGCCAGCAGCAGCCAACCCGCGCCCCGTAGACGCTGACGCCACGGCCCCACCTGTCATCCCCCTCCCTCTTCGAGTCCAGGACAAACACGACGCACGCCGCGTCGGTGCCGATCTGCCCAGACGATTCGGAACAGATTCCGTAGCCCCCACGCCAAGCAAGACCGCCTACTTATACCTCTCGGCACGCCTCCCAAAAACCCTATTTTTTCGATGTTTGCCATCGGGCTGCTGCCATTGGAGCTCGAGTTCGATCTCGCTAGAGCCGCCACCGCCGAGCTCGACGGACAGGGCTCGAGACTACCCCTTCCCCTCCTCTCTTCCTCTCTGTCTTCCCCCTTTAGTACCGCTTTGATTCATGTTCCTTTCCCCTTGAGCAGAGCCCCGTGCGAAGCAGGTTTGTCGCCGGAGACTCGCCGGAGAAGTTGGACACCGGCGGAGCTTCACCGCAAGTCGAGGCAGCGAGCGCCGTCGCCGTCCGTGCTGGAAGAACCGCGAGAAGGAGCTGCACCTCGTCGTCCATGCCACCGCCTCAGGGGACCACCCGACCGCCACCGAGCATCGCCACCAACGCGCCACCGCCGTTCGTCATCATCGTCGTCAAGTCCTCACCGCTGCGGTGAGTCCCCCCCGTCCCCGTCCGTTAGATCGCGATCCGACAGTACATATTAGATCGACCAAACCGAACCGGTACCGCCCTATCGCGTCGCGCCGCGTGGCACTCACCGCGTCATCGCCACGTCAGCACCCCGTCAGCGCCACGCGCCTCACTGGACCAACCCCTGGACGCCACTTGTCATCGCATAGCTGGCCGTTGTTCTGTCTTTTTCTAAAATAGGCAGAAATTGTTTTAATCTCGTTTAATTCATAGTAAATCGACTTTTTGTCCAAAAATTGCGTATAATATACTGTTGGATTTCTAAAATTGAGTAGAACACAGATCTACAAAAATATTGCTGGTTTACTGCAGTAATCTTGTAGTAGGATTTAAAGTTTAGATTAGAGTATTTTAATTCTAGAAAAATATCCGTAGATCAGTTTTAGTTGATTCTTGTTGCGTTGGCTTTGTACCTACGAGATCTTCTGTGGAAAAATGTTATAACTTGCTTAGAGTGTTCAGATCTGTTTCGAGATAGATTGGAGGTGTAGATCTAGTTATGAGCTTGTTTATTTAGGTATTAACCCAAAATACTTAAAATCTGTGGGGAATCGATACTAATGACATCCCAACTCAAGAACACCCCAGAATAAAACCCTTGGTCGAAATTGAATCCATCCTTGCATATTACCATGATGCATGCATGCATATTCACCTTCGTGACATTGTTTTGTGCAAATTGTGTAGAGTGCTGCTCGGATCAAGGCAAGTTACACCACTAGTACATATTATGTCCCAGTTTTTGACTATGCATGTTTTTACTCTTCAAATCTAGTAGTATGCATGTGTAGGTCCTTAGTAGATTTTCTTATTACTGTTTTTGCAAGTGCGGTTTTGTAGTATGCCATGAGTAGCTTTATAATTAGGAGTTTCCATCCTATTAGGTTTCCCCGTTTTTGCTAAGTATTGCTTGCTATGCTATATATATACTAAGTACCGTTGGGGGGTTCGAAAGACTCAAAAAATTTCTAAGTATAAAAGCTCTCTCGAGCGAACCTTTTCCTCTCAAAACCTCCTTCAAAATAAAACTAAGTTTTCTTCTGGGCGGAATGGTTGTCGGGACAACGAGTGGAATTTTGGTGGAGAACGGCCGCCCAGGAATCAAAGCAGTTTGCCATGTTTCAGAATTCAGAAGCTTCCAGTGCAACCACAATACATATGGGCTCTGTCTTGGCTTAGTACTTAGTGGGAAACCTCACCGGGGTACCAACATTTGGAGGTTCTTGGCACGGTTGGATCCAGCTGGTAATCTGATCGATCAGCCGAGTTCACGGAAAAAGAACAATTTGAGCATATGAAGGATGGAGCCTGTAAAAGATCTTCCTCTCTCTTTTCCAAACTTAAAGTTTTACAAACCCTAAGGCATGAGTAATATCGCCATTGGTTGGGATTTTTGGGAACTTGGTGCATAATATCCAAGAGCTAGGTTGATTGGACACTTGGTAAGTAATATCCACGTGTTCCATTCGACCCTATACTACTTATCAAAGTTTAGAAAGTAGGGTAAACTCTTCCTCTTTTCTTCTTACTTGGCGAAAATTGGCCTTATGCAAAAGAACCCAAAGCCTACACTTAGCCTTGCATGTAGGGATAGTCTTATTCTTTCATTGGTGTAATTTGCCAACATTCAAAGTATTGACCCAACTTGTTGGCGACACGTCTTATGTGCAGAATCCGAAGACGGAAAGGTGCGTAGGGATCGCGGGTCTTCACGCATCCATCCTGAGGCGTTGATGGACTCAAGTTTTACTTAGTTTCTGGTATTTTATTTGAGCTAGCTATAAGCTATGCAGGTTGTAATATTTATACTCTGGATTATTCGTGTAATAATGACTTGTGTTTTACATGATATTCATCGACTGTGAAGTACTAGCTATTGATCCAGGGACTAGCATGTTATTCACAGGGACTTAGGATCCTTAACGATCCGAGGTCGCAACAGCCGGAATCCTGCCATGCAAGCCAATCGTGGGTGGATTGGGGGTAACCCCTATACTAGGTATCCAACAGTATCCCTTGGGTGTTTGGCCCGTGTGCCACGCCCGTGGTGACAATGGGATGAACTGGCATTCTGACGGCTGGCGCTGCACGGGACGCGTGCTGCTCCAGGTTCCCGAAACGCCTTCTCGGAAGGTGTGCACCCGTCCAGACCCAATATCGGCTTATAAGGAAGGGTATCCCTTTCATGCTGAGATCTATTCTTCTCTGTCTGCTTCCTCGCATTTCCCTCCCTAGGCAACCGTCAACGCTCGCCATGCACAATGTCTCGTCGGGGAGCTTTGCTAGCGGTGAAGGGGAAACTGCCGTCGTCCAGCCCCCTCAAGGCGAAGAGGAGGAGGAGACTAGGGAGGTGCTGATGCTGTCCACAATCCGGATGGACTCTAGGCTCGACCGATTCCGCTCACAGCTTGACTGGAATGAGTGGGTGGAGACCCATGTGTGGCTTGGGTCGGTAGATCCAACGAGACTTTCTAGCCCCGTGCGCCCATTCTTCTACCACACAATCATCACAGGGCTAATTCCGCCATTCTTCATGGCGGTTCTAGAGCACTTCCAGATCTACACCCTCCACCTGCATCCCAACTCCGTCACCACCCTCGCCATATTTGCCTACTAATGCGAGATGTTTTTTAGGGTGAATCCTTCGGTGGCGTTGTTGTACTAGATGTATACTCTCCGCATCACCTCCATGTCTCGCATAGCTCGATGCGTCTCCTTCGTGAAGGTGGTACCGATCGGGCCCCAAATGGGTCGGTCGAAACACGTGGATGACTTCTGGAAGCGTTGGCTACTGATGGATGTGCAGGAGGATAGCCCCCGCCTCCTGCCTCCCTCCACGATGGCCGAGAAGGTCATCAATTGACTGTCTGCAGCGAACCTGGAGGGGGACAAGGTTGATGTCCTGGTCGCCCGTATTGAGCTGCTCAACTCCTCCGGCCTGACGGGGCCTCTACTTGCCATGGAGTTCCTTCGCCTCAGGATTGCTCTGCTGTAGAAGCACATCAAGGATTTGTGGGACCTCGCCACGCACGACAACCTAACCCTAGAGGACGGCATCATCGACAACCCTGTTGTGTCGGGGTTTATCCATGAGCTCCTACACACCTCTACCGCCTCTGAGCTTCCTGAGGAGGTTTTACCCCTCTGTCTTGATCCTCGCAGGGGGAGATCCGAGGCTCACTTCCTCAGTTTGATGAGTGTTGCGTTCTCCCTCCCGGCCACACGGGCAAGTGTCTAAATCCCTTAGATATGGACTCTCCCGCCGTATCCCCATCGAGGTCCCTCCTAGGGCCACTACGAGGGAGGCTGCATGCACGGGAGACTCTGTTAGCGAGGAGGACCCTCAGGAGGCGCCTTGAAGGAACAAAACTCGGGAGGAGAGTTCCCCTCTCGAGGTGTGGTGATGGTAAGTGGAGAATCTCACCCTACAGGGCCCTTTACCCCCAGAGCGATACGGGCAACTGCGGCGTGCGCACCCTAGCTGGGGGCGCTACCAGGTAAGCCTTTATCCAGCCCTCCTTTCTTTCCAAATCCTTGAGTCCCATCTCACTCGGAGGACCTCTATAGTGAAGGTGGCCCACGAAAGTAGCCACGACTGACGTGAACCACCGGAAGGAAGGTCCGACTGATGGTGTGCCTCTTGTACAACTTGGGGAGGTCTGGGATGCACTGACTGCACCCGAGGAGAGTGTGGGGGCCTCTCCGCCACACACGGTGTCTGGCACTTCCTCCCCAATGCCCCTGGTCGTAGAGGTGGATGAAGTGGGCGAGGGTCGCCCCCGGGGCTCCCCCTGAAACAGCTTCCCTGGTCGAGGACAGGGTCGTGGACGCTGCACTGACGACAAACATGACCGCTGGTCTGAGGTCGCCGGGGAGCGTGGTCCCAGTCGGCTTGGTACCTGCTCTTGGCCAGTGTTCAGGTGGCCCCGAGCTGGACCCAGTCCAAGGTCCGGAAGGCCGCGTGTCCCCTAGGCCAGTCCCCTTGAATCCTGCATGCCGTTGGATACCCCTGAGGAGGCTCCTTCTGGCGAGTGGTATAGTGAGTCTCGGGAGCTGGTTGTGGTGGAACCATGATACTCCCTCATGCCGAGCTCTCGGGCAAGCTCGTTTCTAGCGTATGTGCCAAGATGGACCAGTTCCTAGCTACCGTGGTCCGTTAGGACCGCTACTTGATCCTGGACCGAGAGCAGCTTGTCGGAGCCCATAAGGTGGTGGAGTCCAAGCGGGAGAGAGCCCGCCTCGACATGGAGGGCGTGCTCCGATATGCCTCTGCACGAGCGGAAAAGATCATCGTTGATGCCAAGGCCCAAGCCTCTTAGCTCAGGGATGCCTTGTCTGCCCGTGAGTGAGGCGTCTCCGCTCGGGAGGCGACAGTGACCTAGCGCTAGGGGGAGATTGAGGCTTAGTCTCGAGAGGTTGACGCCAAGTTGTCGAAAGTCCGAGGGTCCCTCGCCCGACAACTAGGGGAGAGCTCGAGGCTCCACGGCGCCCTTGAGGTGGAGAAGAAGCTTTAGGACGGTTCTCTTCAGCAGGTTGAGGACCTCCATGGCGAAATTAAGGCTCTGAAGGACACCGCCGCCGCTGCTACCCGGGCTTGCGAAGAGCGTGAGCGAGAGGCTCACGAGGCGCTGGAGGCCCAGTGTAAGTCCTACTCCTCCCTTGCTGAATAGGGTGCCATGATCCTCCCTCTCCCAGGGGTTGAAGGTTTCGTCTCACCGAAGCTTCATGTCGGTCACGACGTGGAGGCATTCCTGGAGCTTGCCCACAGGGTCCTGAGCCCCTTAAGCACATCCGTGCAGGGCCTAGACAACTTCATTTCCTCGGAGTGCCAGGATATGACAACCGCTGTAGGGATGTCCCTCTTCACCAACCTTCAGCAGCTGTCGCCTAACCTCAATTACTCCCAAGCCGTGCGGCAGACGGTGGCCATGTCGGATCTCTAGGAGAGTGTCGCCCTGCTCGTCGATCTACTGATCAAGGCGATGAGGAGGGAGCCGAATCCGATGGCCCAAACAACTCTGCCGCTAAAGAAGAAGAAGAAGAAGGTTTCGTCGAGGCGAGATCCGATGGCACCGCTGGGGTGGCTTGTTTGTTGCCCATGTAATGCTCGTAAAGTGCTTTGAGACCTGACATTTCTTTGCTAGGATGTGTAAGGCTACCGTTCCTGCTATGAGGCCTTAACTGTCTGTCATCGCTTTCCCAGCCCTCCAAGGGAGTGGTCGTGCCCCAGCCCGTCGATCCCTTGTAGAGGCGGTGTTCGGCCTTTGCATCCTGCAGGGGCCTCTTAAGGGGTTTTCCCTTAGGCCGCCTCGCCTCGCTCTTCATGACAGGGTTATGAGGCTTGTACCTATCCCTTAGACCCCTCAAGGAGGTGGTCGTGGGATCCGTACGTTAATTTCCTTCCTGTAAGTCCCTCGAGGAGGTGTCCATAGGACGCGTACTTTACCTGTATACTCCCTCGGGGAGGCAACTGTAGGTTCGGCACGCTGCTTGAGGGGTTGTCTCAAGGGTCGCCCCACTCATCCCCTAGCGAGGAGGATGCAGGGCTTCTACCTGTCCCATAGGTCCTTCAAGGAGGTGGTCGTAGGCTCTGTACGTTCAATTCCATCTCGTAAGTCCCTCGAGGAGGTGACCATAGGACGCGTACTTTCCCTTTATAGCCCCTCGGAGAGGCAACCGTAGGTTACACACGGTGTATGCTTTGCCTTCGCATGCCGTGTGAGGATTATCAAGCATCGGGAACCATGTGTGAGGTGACTCATCGCTGGATCTAGTCCGCAAGTTCAGAGCTCGACACTTTAGGCCCTAGTGTTGACCGATGGTGGCTCCGGTGATAAATAGCATGCCTAGCCCCCGCTCATGCGGTGCGCAAAAGGGAGAAACACCACAGAAGAAACGAAGATGCAAACGAAGAAATCGTTGAGGGAAAAACCAAAAAATGATCCATTGTTCTTGAATTTTCACACTGTTCAAGGAGAGATTTAATTATTAGCGCCGCCACCGTGAGCGGAACAAACGGGTAGAAATTGCGAAGGGGCGGGATGTTCAAGGCATTGGGGATCAGGACTCCTTCCTCCGTTTCCAGTCGTACTTCTCCTGGCCTTGCAACGTGCACAACCCAGAAGGGGCCGTCCCACATCGGTGAGAGCTTGTGCACACCCTCATGAGAGAGGACGTGACGAAGGACAAGGTCCCCCATTTTCCATGGTGTGCGCTGATGACCCACAAGTATAGGGGGTGTATCGCAGTATTTTCGATAAGACTGTCGAACCCAACGAGGAGCAGAAGGTGCTAGCTAGTGGTATGGATCAGGAATTCTTTGCAAATACTTAGCAAACGGATTTTAGAGGTTGTTGATAAAGCAAGTAAACAAAGTACAAGTAAATAAAAGACAGTAGGAATAAATGCAGCAAGTGGCCCAATCCTTTATGTAGCAAAGGACAAGCTGGTTGTATTACTTAAGATGACCAAACGTTCTCGAGGACACATGGGAAGACTGGCAAGTGCTTTCGCTTCATATAGTTAGTTAATCTTCTTTAGCTTGCTAAGTGTTGTGTGGGTGAACCTGTGCTAATGTACCGACCTTCCTAGGACTAATACATACTTGTGATTATACCCCTTGCAAACATCCATAAGTACAAGAAAGTAATTAAGGTAGAAACCTAACCATAGCTTTAAACTCTAAGACCCTTACGTCCCTTGTGCAATGGTTTCCTAACGGGGTTCAGGTTTCTGTCACTCCGGCAACCCCTACGATTAGTAGCCAAATACACAATGCATTCCCCTAGGTCCATATAGGTGAAGTGTCATGTATTCGACGTTCACATGACACCACTAGAAGAAGTACACGACAACCTAAATATCAAACTATTGAATCTTTCTCAACACAACTCCACTACTAACAACATGACTTCTCCCATGTGCTCAAGAACAAAAAGAACTACTAACCAGACATCATATGGATCATGATCGGAGATGGAATAATGATGTATAAAAATATGAAAATAAACAATAATTCAATGGTTCACTCAATAGCATCAACTACAAAGAGTAATCAACACCGGGAAAGTTTCCCCTATGAACTAATGCAAGATTCAACTCAATTGTTACAGCAATATGGAGATGGTGATGAGAGTGCTGATGGTGATGATGGTGATCATGATGATGATCCCGATGAAGTCCAGCTTGATGGTTGTGTTGATGGCGATGATCTCCCCTCTCCGGGAAGGAATTCCCCTGGTAGAAATCTGTCTGCTGGAGAGATCTTTCTCTCTCGGTGTTTTCTGCCCCGCAGAGGTGGCGAAATCTTTTTGTGGTCGCTCCCCAAGTCTTAGGGTTTCGGGAGGATAATATACGCCAGAGGGGAGTGCCAGGGGTGGACTAGGGTGGCCACACCACCTGGTGGCGCGGCCTAGGGTGGCCCGCGCCAAGGGGTGGTGTGGGCCCCCTGTGGCCCATCTCCATCCCCCCTTCTGGCTTCCTTCGTCTTCTAGAAAAATAGGATTTTCTGTATATTTTCCCGGATTTTCTGATCTTCGCGAATTTTGCCTCCAAACAGCACCTTTCCATCAGAATCCTGACTGCAGCGGTCCATGCTCCAAAAGTCATCAACCATGCAAAAACAGATGAAATAACATAAGTATCACCTCTCAATACAAAATATACCAATGAATAACAATAAATTATGACATAGAATAGTGATGCAAAATGGACGTATCACGCGTCCGTATGTTACTATAGTGGTACCAGCACAATGCTTGCTGGTATCGGGCTACCAACACATTGACCTTGTGGCAGGCTTCCTTGATAAGGATGAGGTCTGCCCAAGGGAACAATGAAGGCGAGAAGCTGTTGGGGGCCGTGCTTGAGTTCTTCAGGGATAACAACCTCATCACCGTAAACAAGGAAGAAAGGGGTCTCACCAGTTGGTTTGGTTGCAGTGGTACGGATGGACCACAACACTCCTGGTAGGGCATCCAACTACCCTCGTCTACACTCCTTGAGCTTGCGGCGGAAGATCTTGGTCTTGAGCCCCTTCAAGACCTTCACATTTGCTCATTCTGCTTATCCGTTACTACGAGGGTGGGCGATAGATGCATAGAAGATCATGGTGCCGATGCCCTCGCGGTAGGATCTGAACATCCCGCTGGTGAACTGGCTGCCGTTGTTGATGAAGATGTGGCTAGTTACACAGAAACGACATTCCAAACCTTGGATGAACTTCACCGCCGGTCGCGCCGGGATGGTCCTGACTGGTTCCACCTCAGCCCATGTAACACTTCTCTTTTAGTTAATCTTATATTTAGGGTTGTTTGTGCATTCATGTGCATCATTCCTTAAAAGTGCATTCAAAGAAATAATGCTAAACCCTAAAAACCTACTTTCATCTCTCTCTCAAATAAATTCAAAAGGTTTTGAATATTTTGAAATAGTACCAAAATGTTTAGAACCCAAATGGTTTACAAGGGACCTGAGTGTTTTCAACTTATTTTGAACCCTCTAGTATTTTTGGAATATTTAAAATAGGGTTGAATTTGAAAATACAAAGAGAAAAGAAGAAAGCTAAATAGAAAAATGTTTTGCTAAAAAAATAAGTAACAACCCGCAGCTCAGGCCGGCCCAACCTTCCCCTTTGCTACCTTCCACTCGCGTGCAGCGTACCGCAGCCCAGCAGTAGCCCGACAAAGCCCAGCCCGCATTCCGGTTTGGTCCCTTCTCCCTGCCGTCTTCCTCCTAGAGCCGAAGCAGCTCAATGGCCTCACCGACGCCGTCCTCCGCCGCTGCAATGCGCGCCCCACGCTATGATGAATCGCCGCCGTCTCTGGGCTCCCCTCACCCAACCGAGGCCACCATAGGAACCTTCCCGGTTTGCTTGTTCTTCTCACCAATGTGTGCAAGTCGAGGAGTCACCCGTCGCCCCAATCGACCGGTCCTTCCCCAACTCTGGCCGCAGTCGTGCCATCACCACCGTCCATCTCCGACGTCTCCGTCAACCCCTACATGCTCAGGGTGAAGTCACGGTTCCTCTGGACCTCTCTGCTCCCTTCCTCTCGCCCCGCTTCATCCTCACGCCGTGCGCCACCGCCGGACGCCGCTCGGCCTCATCGTTGGCGTAGTTCCCGACCACTGCATGGCCTCGTGCCGCCCTAGTTAGGTTGGCCGCGAACAGCCGATCCTTTTATGCGCAAGGGTGCTTTCGTGCATGGGCCATAGCGCCGCCGCTGGGAAGTCGCCGTCATCATCTGCCGTCTACCGTGCATGTTTAGCGCCGGTCAACCTGGCGGGGCCCATCTCCACTCACGTGGCAGCTGAGGTGGCCTAGGGCCCCTCTGTCAGCCACTCTAGTAGCTTCTTCCCTAGTGAGAAATTCCCCAGCCGTGTGATTACGTCATAATGATGCAGCAAGTTATTTATAAATTGTTTTAATAATATAATATATTGTTATAATCTTGTAAATTCAATAACTAATTATTTATAACTTAGAAAAATGTGTATAATATATCAAAATATTCAGAAAAATCAGTTCTACACAATAGACTCATAATCATGCATTGTTCAACAACTTTCATTGCAAGTTTAATTAGAAGAACAAAGTGAACCCCTGTAGGTGATTCCGAGGTCTCTCCTGTATTAGGGTTTGCACCCCTCGGCTACCGCTTAAATTGCAAAGCATGCTTTAGGATTTCATTTGAAAGATATTCAAATTGTCATATCATCATCCTTGCTTGAACATTGCATCGATGCCATGTGTCGATTGTTTTCCCCTTTCTTTCAAGTGTTTCTGCTTCTTCCCGGTAGAATACGATACCGACTTTGAGATTGAAGACCAAGGTTAACACCATCAAATATCGATGAACAATACTTGACCAACTGTAACCAAGTCAAGTAAAAGGATTCTAAAGATCTATATCTAGGTACCAACAAACAAGGCAAGCAAAGCCCCACCATTATACAATCCTATGATTTCGAAAGTATTTCATTCTGGCCATGATGCATACGAGTCTACTGTGGTCTTTTGTCGATAGATAGAGTATCCTATCTGTTGCATTACTCCCTTTGAGCTTATATTACCTGATCCACTAGCATAACTGGGTTTAGCTTGTGTGCACTTCTAGAGCTATTATCTGTGTCTTGCTTAGCCATGCTTAGCTGTCAGTGTTGGTTTATTCCAGAATATGTACCAAATGCAGAGAATCTAGTATGATAGGAGGACGAGGTATATTGATGAGGTAAGATCAGTGGTAAAGGTTAAACATGATAAGGCTTGTATGGGAGGCCATGGTGGGATGTTGTTTTTGTTGTCCCATTCTCGCCACTACTAGGACCCGAGTTCTTTCCTTTGGAACCGAGACGAGCGTACAGCCACACGGGGCCTGCAAAACATCACGAGTAACTAACTTGCCTAGTAGATTCCATGAGTCACCTAGTTCGGCATTCCATTCGACATATGCATCGAAAATATTTTGAAACATTTGGCGGGTGAAGTTGCATCATAACAGGTATGCAAACGTGGCCGGGGTTGCTTGTGGTCGATGGAGCCCCTAGTAAACCAACCTCGCCCACATCTCTAGGGACCAACTTTCGGATTTGACCTGTTACAGTGGAACCATACTTAGGGCGTGACTCATGGTCTCGGCGAAAGCAAGGTAAAGGTCATGTCCAACCACCCTCTGCCATCCTTCCAAGGAAGAGGGCTAATAGCTTGGCATTAAGAGTCGGTTGGTACGTGTGGGTAAAGTTGTACACCCCTGCAGGCTTAAATCTTTTCGAAAAGCGGTGTTCACGGTTATGAACGCTTGGTGACTGAATTCTAAGATCATAGAGAACTAAAACCTAATCGTAAAACTTGGTAGTTCAACATGTGCTAAAGGATGCTTCCTCATGGGTACGAGGGGGTGATCCTAGTTGTGAGATGAGGATTACTTTGGTGGATATCAAAAGATGATGATCAATTCTTTGGAGATTTCGCTCTCTTATCCCCTTTTAAAATATTCAGATTAGGCGAGCTTCTTCTCCCTCTTGTTTTACAAAACAAAGATCGCTTTATGTAAAATAACCCCACCATCCATAAGTCTTGCATAGTACACCCTATAATTAGCCTTGCTTTGTTGATACTTTTGCAGCAGGTAGGAGTTACCGTAGAAGATAAGTTTCATACGACATCGACACTGACGAGTAGCAAGTGGTTACCGGCCAGCAGCCTGGAATATATGAGCTGGGACATCATCATTATGCTTCAGGCCTCTTAGGCCATTTGTTAAGTTTTCTATACTTAATAGAATAATTTTCCTTCCGTTGTTTGATGTTTGTGGTCAGTGACCTCTTCTTGTAATTTCTTCCCTTAGTTATGAGCTTGCTATAATAATTTTTGTGTCGCAGGGTTACTGTTGTGTTATCGATTTCTCACTGGATATCCTCGAGCTCTAGGTTAAGCTTATGTCAGGCTAAGGTCTAGATTTGGTTAACCGTGATCCTGGGGGTATCATAGTTCCTGGTAAAAGATCACTACCGACCGTAGGAAAACCTTGCTATTGGTTGATGTTGAGTCTAGTTCCTGTGAAAACTATTTTAAAGATGAAAAGTATTTGCGAAAAATCTAGTATGCTTCTTTTTCTCCTTATCCAGTTATGCTCTAACTTTGGTTCATCTTACCTTGTGTTGATTTTGAAAAGTTTTGATATCTCTTCTAGTCTTTCAAAGTTTAGGTGCCTTTTGGGCATGTTGTTTCTCCGCTAGTTGACCTAGTGTTGAGATCTCTAGTGTTGTGTGTGTTATATGTTCCTTAACACCTTCTTCTCTATTTCAGCTGAGAGGTTCCTTTCTATCATAATCTCTCTACCTTTTGGACCCACAATATTATATTGTAGGATGCATAGTGTTCTTTTTCTAGGCTTCGAGGTTTCTTTTGGCCTCCTGTGCCTCCTTTTTATTTGTTTGGGTATTTCAGAAGTTCTTTCTTCTCTTGTAAGCTACCTCGTGATTACTATCTTGAAGTGTACGCCGTGTCGCTTAAGTAGTAGTTACTTCTTTCTTGGGTTTTAACTCTTGGACTTGAACTGAAGATCCTAGATTGTCCTGGATTCTAGTGTTATGAATCTTGTACATGAAGCTGATCTTTAACCCAAGATCCATTCTTTTGACCCCTGTTGTTAAAGTTCAATCATTACCTCAGGATTGAATCTCGACAGGTAAGGACTTCCCCTAGCACACGCTATGGCATATGTTCTTGAAATCGAACCAATTAGATCATGACAAGAGCACTCCTCATGAGTCTCACATCTATATTCATGACTCTGCCACACCCTTCCTTCTATGCATTGGTTTCTGTAAGATTGTTAATCTATGCATCCACATCTCAGTATTCTATCTTGAGCATGTTCTTTTTCCCCTTGTTGTTTCTGACCTTTGTCTATCAATTGGTAGCCAAGTAGTAAATGTGCATTGGTGTCTTCCGATGCAAGATACTCTTGTGGTCCATCATGACAAACCATTTTGGGATGTCAGGAGAAACAAACTCCAGTACCTCATCATATCTAGGACTAGGTCAAAGTTTTGTAATCTGTAGATCAAGAGGCAATGAATAGCTTCTGTCTGTTCTACCTTAGAGTGTCACACCCTTGTATACCAAGAGGTCGTGCTAAGTTCCACGACTCGTTAGTGAAGTGGCTCTCTTACACATATCTACCCACCCTTCCTTCGAGCTTTCACGCTCGTGAATGATGCGTGTGCGTAATAATGTGGCTATCTGAGATTCTTAGCAACTTTTATTGCTTTGAACTCCAAGGACATTTGAGTCACTCTTATCGTGATGGTTAATCGTATCACAAAGCTAGAGGATGATTGTGCTACCAAGTCCGTTACTCTAGTAAACTCTCCCTGGTCAAAGAGTTAGGCTTATGCTGAAGCTCTAAGACTGTGTCTCCTTGCCTTACCAAGCAAGTTTCCTCTCGAACTGAGTGACATACCGGTGGTTCGTGATATTCTGGTTATCTTCTAGAAGTATCACCATGTTACCACATGACCATGTTTGTCAAGTTCTTGAGTAAGTAAGTTCTATGAACTACTTCTTCTCCAAGGATCTGTGTTGGATACCCCTGAATTAGTTGGTTGAGCTTAAACGACAACTTGGACAGTTGTAAGACAAAAGTTTTATCCGACTTAATTCATCTTAAAGGGATGTCTAGTTTTGTTCGTGCTGAAGAAAAATAGTGTTTCCTTCATGGATATGTTATCTCCCTCCACCTTTGATTTGATTTGGGTTATCTTCAAAACAAACTTAGTTCCAAGGACTAACTTGATGACGTGGCTACTCGTGATGTTTCACTTGAGTAAATCCTCATGTCCTTTGGTCTGACCAATACTCTGCCTCGTTCATACAATATATGAGTACATTTTTTTGGAGTACCTCGATAAGTTTGTTGTTGAGCCTATTGACAATATCCTTATCTTCTCCATGCTAGAATAGATTCATATGGAACATTTGGCATTAATGTTGGAAAACTTTTGAGAACCTTCTTCATGTCACCTCGAAGTATGTGTTCTGGATGTTAGAAGTAACCTTCTTCGGTTCACGTGCAATTGTAGAAAGATGTCGTCATAGACTCGAGTAGAGTTATCTCTGTAACCTCAAGGACACAGTTGTATTCCATTGCAAGTATTCAATGTATGAGGAGTTGTCTTTCGACAAGTTGTTGATACATAGGTCTAACAACCTAGTTCAGTCTCTTGGAGCTTGACACCATAGTTCATCTCTTCAGAATCTAGTAACTTTACCTTTGTGGTAAATGTTGCACACTTTCCATTCAGACAAGCTTAGTCTGAAGTAACTCTCCACTTAACCAAATCCAAATCTCAAGCAGATATGATGGTTGGTGTTCTTAAAGGTTTTGACATAGGTCCCTTTGAAAATTCGGCAAGTAATGGTTGACACAATTAGCCAGAAGGCCTATTGTCACATTCCCTTGATTTAGCAATCACAACCAATCTTCATGAGACATCTTCTATGATTTAGTACAGGAGTTGCGCTTGTGGTTTCCTTTGTAAACCAAGTCCAACCTTCACTTGATGTCTTGTGTCTCGAACATCAAGAAGAACATTTAAAGTAGTCTTGCTAAATGTGTCTCAGTCGATTCTCCAGACCTTCTTATGTTGGAAAGCAACTTATTGTGCCATGTAATTAAAGCCTGAGAATGAAGTTTCTTTTTCCTCGTGTCATCAGGAATCTTCTTACTTAATCGTCCTGGTGATGTGAAGTGATATCACGATCTGTGGCAAAGATTTTGATAACCTTGGATGAATAAAGAGTTTCCTTTGTATCTTGACCATGTTCATAGGGTGACTATGATTTTGATAATCAGAAGTTTCTCTTGTTACATGTTCCTTGTGACTCTTACAATATCTCGCCACAAAACAACCTTTCTATATTGACCTTCAGTTGAACGAAGAGTGATCCTTCTGTATCAAAAGTAGTTCAACAACTTGGTCATCCGTATCTCTGTATTCGTGGAAGATCTACTTAAGCCGATTAGTAGAGTTTCATTTCTCGAAGTTTGTGGTTGTGTTCTTTCTATTGTAATCTTTCATTCTCAGAAGTTTAAACTCTTGTGTGAGCTCCATGGTCTCAATCCTTATGAAGACCATGTATCTATCAACTTGAAACCTATCTCCTTTTGTTTCCTCCATTACCTTGGTGTGTTTCATGTCATCATCTCAGAGTTGTTATGAACACTCCATCCATGAGTTGACAACGAGATACTTAGTGTGTTGTTAGTGTGTTTCCCTCTTACCCTTAGAAGTGACCTTGTTTCTCTTCCTTCTTCCAACCTGCAGAATCTCGGGTCGAGATTCTCGTAAGGGGGATAGATCTGTAACACCCCTGTTTTAGTTAATCTTATATTTAGGGTTGTTTGTGCATTCAAGAGCATCATTCCTTAAAAGTGCATTCAAAGAAATAATGCTAAACTCTAAAACCCTAGTTTCCTCTCTTAAATCAATTCAAAAGGTTTTGAATATTTTGAAATAGTACCAAAATGTTTAGAGCCCAAATGGTTTATAAGGGTCCTGAATGTTTTTAACTTATTTTGAAGCCTCTAGTATTTTTGGAATATTAAAAACATGGTTGAAATTGAAAATACAAAGAGAAAAGAAGACAGCTAAATAGAAAAAGGTTTTGCTAAAAAAAATAAGTAGCAACCCGTAGCCTAGGCCGGCCAACCTTCCCCTGTGCTACCTGCTCCTCGCGTGCAGTGTCCCGCGGCCCAGTAGCAGCCCGACAAAGCCCAACCCACGTACCAGTTCGGTCCCTTCTCCTTGTCATCTTCCTCCTAGAGCCGAAGCAGCTCGGTGGCCTCACCAACGCCGTCCTCCGCCACTGCGATGCACGACCCGCGCCGCGATGAATCGCCACCGTCTCTAGGCTCCCCTCACCCAACCAAGGCCACCATAGTAACCTCCCCGGTGTGCTTGTTCTTCTCGCCTATGTGTGTAAGTCGGGAAGCCACCCATTGCCTCAATCGACCGGTCCTTCCCCAACTCAGGCCGCAAGCTGTGCCGTCGCCACTGTCCATCTCCGGTGTCTCCGTCGACCCCTACACACTCAGGGTGAGCTCGCGGTTCCTCTGGACTTCTCTGCTCCCTCCCTCTCGCCCCGCTTCGTCCTTGCGTCGTATGCCACCGCCAGCCGCCGCTCGTCCTCATCGTCGGCGTAGTTGCTAACCACCGCATGGCCTCGCGTCGCCCTAGTTAGGTAAGCCGCGAAGAAGCTATCCTTTTATGTGCAAGGGCACTTCCGTGCATGCGCCACCGCTGGGAGGTCGCCGCCATCTGCCGTACACGATCAGCGCTGGTCAACCGCATGGGCCGCGCCTCCACGCACGTGGCAGCTGAGGTGGGCTAGGGCCCCTTTGTCAGCCACTATGGGTAGCTGCTGCCCAGTGAGAAATGCCCTAGCCCTGTGATGACGTCATAACAACGTAGTAAGTTCTTTTTAAATTGTTTTAGTAATATCATCAATTATTATAATCTTGTAAATTCAATAACTAATTATTTATAACTCAGGAAAATGTGTATAATATATCAAAATGTTCTGAAAACTCCTAATCATGCATTGTTCAATAACTTTAATTGCAAGTTTAATTAGAAAAACAAAGTGAACCCCCGTAAGTGATTTCGGGGTCTCTCTTGTATTGGGGTTTGCACCCCTCGGATGCCTCTTACATTGCAAAGCATGATTTAGGATTTCATATCAAAGATATTCAACTTGCCATATCATCATCCTTGCTTGAACATTGCATTGATGCCATGTGTTGATTGTTTTCACCTTTCTTTCCGGTGTTTCTGCTTCTTCCCGGTAGAATACGATACCGACTCTGAGATCGAAGACCGAGGTTAACACCATCAAAGATCGATGAACAATACTGGACCAACTGTAACCAAGTCAAGTACAAGGATTCTGAAGATCTATATCTGGGTATCAACAAACAAGGCAAGCAAAGCCCCACCATTATACAATCCTATGATTTTGAAAGTATTTCATTCTGGCCATGATGCATACGATTCTACTTTGGTCTTTTATCGATAGATAGAGTATCATATCTGTTGCATTACTCCCTTTGAGCTTATATTACCTGATCCACTGCTCCTAGCATAACTAGGTTTGGCTTGTGTGCACTGCTAGAGCTATTATCTATGTCTTGCTTAGCCATGCTTAGCTGTCAGTGCTAATTTATAACAGAAGATGTACCAAATGCAGAGAATCTAGTATGACAGGAGGACGAGGTATACTGATGAGGTAAGATCAGTGGTAAAGGTTAAACATGCTAATGCTTGTATGGGAGGCCATGGTTGGATGTGGTTTTTGTAGTCCCATGCTCGCCACTACCAGGACCTGAGTTCATGCGTTTGGAAGCGAGACGAGCGTACAGCCACACGGGGCCTAGAAAACCTCACGAGCAACTAACTTACCTAGTAGATTCCATGAGTCACCTAGTTCAGCGTTCCATTCGACATATCCATCAAAAACGTTTTGAATGATTTGCCGGGTGAAGTGCATCATAACAGTGCGTGGAGTGATTTGGCGGATGTGGGAGGGGTTGCTTGGAGTCGATGGAGCCACTTGTAAACCAACCTCGCCCACATCTCTAGGGACCGAATTTGGGATCAGACCTGTTACGGTGGAACCATCCTTAGGGCGTGACTCATGGTCTTGGCGAAAGAAAGGTAAAGGTCGTGTACAACCACCCTATGCCAGCCTTCCAAAGAAGAGGGCTAATAGCTTGGCATTAAGAGTCGGTTGGTATGTGTGCGTACAGTTGTACACCCCTGCAGTGTTAAATCTTTTCGAAAAGCCTTGTTCACGGTTATGAACGCTTGGTGACCGAATTCTAAGATCATAGAGAAGTAAAACCGAATCGTAAAACTTGGCAGTTCAACGTCTGCTTAAGGATGCTTCCTCATGGGTACGAGGGGTGATCCTAGTTGTGAGATGAGGATTACGTTGGTGGATATCAAAAGATGATGATCAATTCTTTGAAGATGTCACTCTCTTTTCCCCTTTTAAAATATTCTGATTAGACGAGCTTCTTCTCCCTCTTGTTTTACAAAACAAAGATGGCTTTATACAAAATAACCCCACCAACCATAAGTCTTGCAGAGTACACCCTTTACTCAGCCTTGCTTTGTTCATACTTTTGTAGCAGGTAAGAGTTACTGTAGAAGACAAGTTTCGTATGACATCAACATCGACGAGTAGCATGGAGTTCCCGGCCGGTAGCCTGGAATCTATGGGCTGGGACGTCATCGTTATGCTTCAGGCCTCTTAGGACATTTATAAAGTTTTCTATAGTTGATAGAATAATTTTCCTTCCGTTGTTTGATGTTTGTGGTCAGTGACCTCTTCTTGTAATATTTTGGTTCTTCGCTCAGTTATGAACTTGCTGTAATAATTTTTTTGTCGCAGGGTTACTGTTGTGTTACCGATTTCACATTGGATATCCTCGAGCTCTAGGTTAAACTTATGTTAGGCTAAGGTCTGGATTTGTTTAACCCTGATCCTGGGGGTGTCACAACCCATTTGGTGAATTTGTTGATGGCGACGTAGAGGTACCTATAGCTCCCGGGTGCTCGCCGGAAAGGCCCTAAGATGTCTAGGCCCGAGACACCAAAGGGCCATGAGAGCGGGATGGTCTGCAGCTGCTGAGCGAGCTGGTGTATTTGCTTGGCGTGGAACTATCATGCCTTGCATGACTTCACCAGCTCTATGGCATCGGTGAGCGCGGTGAGCCAGTAGAAGCCGCTCCGGAAAGCTTTACCATTAAGGATATGTGCCGAGGCGTGGTGGCCGCATTCCTCAGCGTGGATGTCATCTAGCATCTTGCACCCCTCGTTGCTAGAGATGCACTGTAGGGCGATGCTGTTGGGGGAGCGGCAGTAGAGGTCCCCGTCCATGATGCAACACTTCTTCGAACGATAGAGAAGGCTATACACCATCTCTTCACTATCTTGGAGGATGCCATCCTGGAGGTAGTTCTTGAGCTTGATGATCCAACCTGACTCTTGGGTAGTAGGTAAATATCGGAGATGTGAGCACGACGGCTGCCCTAGCTCCATCTTTGTTGAACGCCCTGTCGAAGTTCACGGTCCATCGCCCCGGAGCAAGCCTTTCTGGGGAGCTAGGTTATTTCCTCCCGAGGCCCACTTCCCCCAGGTCATACCACTCTATCGCGAACTCCGCCAGGGCCCTCCCGCGGACGATGGGTGTAGTGTCGAACATCAACTCAAAAGGCTGTAGCTTGATGGCCCACTTGGTCACTCAGCCCATGGCATTGGGGTTGCGTAGGATCGTCTCGAGAGGAAACTTTGTGACCACCTTAATGGGGTAGCCCTAGAAGTAGTGGCGCAGCTTGTGTGACGCCACGAGGAGTGCGTAAAGGAACTTCTACTGCATGGGGTACCTTTCCCGGGCATCCCTGAGCACTGTGCTAATGAAGTAAACCGTCCGCTGCACAAGCTTAGTGGTTTAGCTCGGGGCCGGACCGGCGACCTCACCACGAGCATTTCCCTATGCGCTACCGCCTTCCGCCGCAATCCCTGAGCCCTCTGGAGGGTTCGTGACCCGTTCCTTCCATTTCAGTTACACCACCTCTTCATGCTAGGTGACTAGGACAACGCTTGACTTTTGTGGCGTGGCCTCTAGGTATAGTAGTAGTGGCTCTCGGTCCCTAGGGGCCACCATAATTGGAGGGCTCGTGAGGTATCTTTTGACTGCCTTGAACGCCTCATCAGCCTCTGGGGTCCACTAGAATTTGCAGGTGAGCTTCATGATCTTGAAGAAGACCAGGGCCTTCTCGCCCAGCTTGGAGATGAACCTTCGTAATGCTGCCATGCACCCGGCCAAGAGATGCATATCCTTGAGCCACGTTGGGGTGCGTATTTCCTCGATGGCCCGGACCTTGTAGGGCTTAGCCTCGATTACCTGGTGCGATACCAGGAAGCATAGGAGCTTTCCTGAAGGGACTCTGAATATGCACTTGGCAGGGTTGAGCTTGATGTTTACTCGGCGCAATTTGGCCAGGGTTTCCATCAGGTCTACAACCAAGGTGTCTTTTTTGCGGGTCTTGACCACAATGTCGTCGATGTAGGCCACCTCGTTTCTTCCCATCTTCACGCCTAATGGCATGCATGTGTGGCCGTACACTCTGCATGGGGTAATGAAGGCTGTATTTTCCTCATCCTCCTTGGCCATCTTGATCTGGTGGTATCCCAGGAAAGCATCCAAGAATCACAACAGGTCACAACCCACCATGGAGTCTATGATTTGGTCTATCCGTGAGAGCGGGAAGGGGTCCTTGGGACAATCCTTGTTGAGGTCGGTGAAATTGACACAGAGCCGTTTCTACCCCCGATGGTCTTGGGAACCACCACGGGGTTGGCGGACCAGTCGGCATGCAAGACCTCCTTGACAAGGTGTGCGTTAACCAGCTTCTCCATCTCGGCAATGCTGAACTATTTTTTTTCTGCAGATTGCTTCCACGGCTTCTGTTTCACCCGGCGTGCCATGGGACACACAGCCAAATGATGCTCAATCACATCTCGAGGCACCCCCGTCATGTCTGACGGGGTCCAGGCGAACATGTCCGCGTTGGCCTAGAGAAAGGCGACGAGAGCATCCTCCCTCTTGGTCGAGAGGTGAGCGCCAATGGTGATTGTAGCCCCCACCACCGCCTGGTCGAGAGGGACCTTCTTGGTCTTGGCCCGCTCCTACGAGAATGCCATTTTTTCCTACCAGCGATGCTGGTGGTACACACAAGATCCTCGTAGTCGGATGCTGTCGGCACCTTGCCACCAGCCCTTGATGCCTTGGCAGCCTAGGGAGACCCTTTGTTATTGTAGTCATTCATGACCTGCTAGCGCGTGGTTGCCGCCCCTTTGCAGTCTTGCTTGAGGGAGCGCATGACTTCCACCTTGTCCCAGTGCACCATGATGGTGGTACCAGCGCCACCCGACATCTTGACCAGGTTGTAGGCATTGTGAGTGACAGCCATGAACTTCGCTAGCGTCGGGTAGCCTAGGATGGCATTGTAGGGAAAGAAGATCCAGGCAACGCTAAAGTCGATGATCTTTGTGTTGTAGTTGTCGCTCGTCCCGAAGGTGACAGGGAGTTGGATCCGACCGAGGGGCATGGTGGTGCGCGATGTGGCCCCCACAAACGGCAAGGTGGGGCAGAGGTGCGTGATGGGCATACGCAACTGCCTGAATGCTCCCTCTGAGAGCACATTCAGGCCCGTCTCGCCATCGATGAGGGTCTTGACACCACGACCCCGCTGATGGTGGGGGTGCAGACATGGGTAGGACGCCTACCAGGAAGGTGGAGCCAGGGTGATCCACGGCGCTGAAGGACACCAGCTACTGCGACCACCATAAGGGGTGGTTGTAGCACTTGGCCTTGCCGCTGCCAGTTCACGTGAGAACTGCTTGAAGTGCCGCCTAAAGGCCGGATCCTAGAAGCCACCCAAGATGGAGGCGACGACCCCAGATGCTCAAAGATGGAGTGCTCCTCGGTTGGCCTATGCGCAAGGGCTCGCCACCATTGCGCTGGCCGTCCGGAGGGTCTCGAAAGCACGCCTTAGCTCCCTACCTGGCACGCCAAATGTCAGATATTTGTACCGTGATGGAAACTAGGGTCCAATGATCCCTTTGTTCGAGAGGGGACTGAACATGCCATTCCAAGGAAACCCGACGACGGCTACGACGGCGCATCAAGCACACGATAGAGAGGTGGCTTAGGTTTTTTTACCAAGGTTCGGGACCCTCGTGAGGAGGTAAAGACCCTACTCTTGCTTTGATGTATTTCTTATGTGCTTTGGGAGGATACAATGGAGGATGAAAGTTTAGGTTTTTTTATATGAGGTAGGAGAAGGGCCCCTTATATAGGGTTGCGACGGGCCCCTACCCCTGGTCCTCGGGTGGGAAGGGTCGCCACAGTGCCGCTCCTTGAGGTCCCGGTCTACATGACCGCTTTTCGGTGGACTAACTGTTGGGAGCTGGGAGCTTCTCCATCCACCTGTAAAGCATCCTCCCTTTAGCATCACTTGTCTTCATCCGGTGCTGCTCGCTTTCCTTCTTGCACTAAAGTGGCCAAGGACGGACCTTCTCCTCCTGAGGCAATCCATCCACCCGGTCAGGACCTTGTCTGCGTCACTTTTGACATAGGCCCTAACTTCGGGACCGCACCGCGGAGGCATCCAATGCCATCATTGTTCTTGTCGTCTTCCTGCAATGGACACATCCACACCCCTCCCGAGGTGTTGTTGATCCGAGCCCTCTTGTTGGGGATATCTTAGGAAGATGTCCCCGCTCGAAGCCTTCGGGAGGGTTTGGTGAGGTGCCACTCAAGAGGGAAGCATCCCTTCCCTCGCGAGGAGTGCCGGAATCCTCCATACAAGCTAGTCATGTACAGATCGGGGGTACCCCCTGTACTAGGTATCCGACATATTCAAATGTATCTAGTCATGTTTCTGTGCTAGATACATATAACCGAATCTAGGAAAATCTAAGAACATTAATTTGAATCGGAGATAGTAGTGTAATTTAAGTGGATTAATTTAGCTATGAACCTTGAAACCTCATAGAACCTAGGAATCACAAGTAAAATATGCATGGTCCGCTATATCCGGAAACATGGCGCGTTTGTCGCATTCTGAGCCACATTCTTCTAATTTTATTTACTACTAGTACAAAACATCCCCTTGATCACTTGGAAAAGTAAAAAAAATCCTAATTGTTTGAAACTCCCACGGGCAACATTGTTTAATAGGCCAAGACTCACCCATCTATCTGATGTGAGAACCGTATCTAAAAGTGTAGCTAGAGAATATATCGATATATAAGGCCATGACCGTATTGGTCATTCGGGCTCAAACCCAAGAATAATGTTCATACAACATGGTAGGCTATAATGTGAATCCATTTTTCCTAAAGTTGTCGAAACTCATGTTTATCATTTTTCTTGGAAATTAATAATACTATCAAAAGTTCCCTAATCGTAATGAAGTCTCACGTTTTAGTTTAACGTTCTATTTTGTTTGAATATATTCCATATGTGGTCAAATTTGTCGGTATGCAAATATGAATCAGTAATGGAATTTTTCAAAACTATTGTTGGCCCATGATATATTGGCTGATGGGTACCTTCAGAAGAATTTTGGAAATTTTCAAGAGTAATAGTCTATCACTCTCACATGTATTGAAGTTTGACCTAATTTTGTTTTATCGACATAGATTCATGCATTTAAGTGCGTGGAGCTTTAGCTTGGAAGTTTGAAAATCCTTAAACTTGGAAACTACAAGAAAGAATTGTCCAGTTTGTACGAAAATTTGGTGGGGCATTCATTGTTGTTTATTCTACCAGCAAAAATACTTGAAACTAACTTCAGGGTATGGCCTACTATACCATGATGTACTCTGTATGAACTTTCTTGGGTTTCAAGTCAAATGACTAAGGTCATGGACATACTCTATCTTCATCAAGATAATGACGGTGTGCCCATATTTTGGTATAGGTCGGTGCATGTTAGCATGGTAAAGAAGTAAAAGTATTTTTAGAAGGAAGTACAATTAATATGGCTCAGAGTTCATAACATGTGCCATTTATTTACTATAGTACATAAAGTGGTTGGATAAATTACATGTTAAATTTTCAAGATTATTTTTCTAGCTAATTTCACCCACTCATATGACTTTCCATCAATTTGTTGAATTAGGTCTAAAATAATATTCTACAAGTGCGTGAGAGCATGTTCAATAGTATAACCGAGTCTTAGGTATAAAAAAGTGACACTTTATCTATTGTCAGCCTTATACCATCATATATAATACCTAGCAATTGAACTATACAATAGCTAGCAGTACAATGTCAGCAACCTCATCAAAAAGAAAAACGAGTAAGCACGCATAGAATGAAATACATTTCTATGCCCTCTTGAAAAATCCTAAAACTTGGGAAATATAAGAAAGCATGGTGCACTTTGTCTGAAAATTGGGGAAGTGGCATTCGTTATTTATTTTTTGGATCCGGGGTACCATAGGTCCGGAAGAAGCGAGGCACTCCAATTATCGGCCTAGTGTTTGTAGTAGTCACAAGGTGGTCTAAGGACCTTTTTGTAATTATTATTATTACTTTTGTGCCTTTTGATACTAGTGTTGATGATTATTAATATAGTAGATCGCTTGAATTTCGGGAAAAAAATGGTTGCTGGAAGTAGATACGTGTGTCGTACCGAGGCACAAGTGCGCAGCGCCATGCTGTGGACAAGGGAGAGACATGCTGACCTATGTGCTCGCGGCTGCATAGAAGAGATCATGGAGGATGGATGGTGAGAAGAAGCAAAGGAGAGAGAAAACACAACTTGTTTTGCGTGCATATACTAGTAGATCTATACATTTACTACTAGTGGAGTGTATCCTATACCTCGTGTTAGCATCCCATCATAGCTTTGCTCTGACATCGCACCGCCTTTGACTCCTCCTATCATTGCTCTCGTGCTACCTCCCTTTTGGTGTACTAGTACGGACTAAAACTATTCTTCCTACCACTACAAGGAATGTGCTAACTGGTGACCCCAAATATTGGTCATAGAAATGTCATAGTAATTCATCTATGACCAAAAACTGTAGGTCACATACCGAGGGTCACTATAGACATCTAACGATCTCTTTTTTGAATTGGTCATAGACTACTATGACAAAAATAGATGGTTATAGTGTTCATGACCAATATTTTCGTCATGGCATTCTGGCATGTCCATGTAAGCATATCTGACATGGAATCTAACATGGAAGCAAATTCAGCCTGGTCCAGTTCAGCCTTTTAAATGGGCCTAGCCCAACAATCTGCCTATTTATTCCTTATCAATTTTAGTCATCTACACGCGTAGCCCAACAATTCCACCTTTTTATTTCTGGAACCTAGCCTTTTTACATGCAATTTCTTCTAAATTTTTATCCTTTTCAATTAATACGGTCCCACCAGTCATCCCACCAGTCAGTAGGTCCCGGTTATGCTCAAATTAGATCCCACTTTTATTTTCCCATGTTTTGACAATATAATTAATAGCAAATTATTTTATTAGAAACCGATAGATACATACATGAAATTATTCTGATTCAACAAGGCCAAATTAACAAAACATCTCATACAACAAAGATACATTACAATCATGCGTAATTCGCATCAGATATCTATCTAACGGAAAAATCAAACTACAATATCTAGCTTGTCGTGGTACTTGGACACCCTCTGAAAATCGGCGGCGAAGGTCTGGAGCTGCACATGGAGCATGCGGTCACCTTGCGTAGTTGTAGTTGGAGATCTGCGAGAGATGTGGGGCAGAATGTCAAGGATGCTGCTGCAAGTCACAATAAGTAAAAATGATTCCATAGACCATTAATCCCTAGTATACTACACAAAATGCAAAAATATTTTTCCAATTTAATGGAGTTTTGTCACTATAATCTGTAGTAAGCATTGGTCAAGACTAAGCTAGAAAGTGAGCAATTTGAATCATAACTTTAATAGTAGCAGTTCAAAGTATGGCACACCAATCAGAATTAACACTTGATCTACACATAAACACCAGGCTGCCATAGTAATACACCAGTAAGCAGACAAGTATAGCCACATGATGATTTGAAGATGCATGTGAAGAGATAACAGTAGGGTTTATTCTATGGCATACAAGTGAGAACTTTGAACTAATTGATAGATTTATTAGTGAAGTGCTTGTTATGTAGTTACCACATGAACTCGGATATTCATTAGACATGCAATAAGCAAAATCCTAAGGTAAAACTACCTGTTTCACTCACACATCAGATGAACAATAAGCCCAGAAATAACAAATGTGTGATCACAGTTAATCAACAAGGGTACAATCAAAATATTATTGAATCAGTAGAGGTTAAGAGAACAATGCAACGCCTTCAAGGGGAACCAACAATATTTCCAATCCACAAGTAAATTACTTATGACATGGGGAAATCCTTCAATAAAAAAATCTACTAGATAACAGAGGTTAGAATTGCATGGTACTTACTCTTGAGGGCGAGAAGCCTAGAGGGCACGAAAACGGTTATGATACTCGCCAATGGCCAAGAAACATGGAACTTCCGGCCTAATTGTCATAATTCTGTGCATCTAGTGAAGGGCCTGCTACCTGAAGTTATCATCCTGGAGATTACATGTCAAACATGTAGTTTTAGCATCGACCAATTTTACTCCTAACAGCTAAAAATGAAAACAGATGATAGTAGTAAACTTGTTTTCAAATCAGATGAGCAACTAGTCAATGGAAGCAAGCCATTGGAACAATACATTACAAACTTGCAATAGTACATAGTGCTTAGTTGAATAGGTCCTTGTCCACTACAAGTAACACATATAGCTGCAATTACATAATGGCCAAATCTTGTCTTATCTTCTCTATGAGTATATATGCTTATTGCTCATACTAATAATATACATTGTGGGGGAGACTCAAAGGAGTAGCCTTTTCAGATATAAGTAACTCACTGTTCAACAGAAATAAGTGCAACTATCATTGTCTTAACATAACAGCGACATCTTTACTAACACTATTACATGTTATCTACTCCCATAAGCCCCTCCCTAGGCATGTACTAGATAACCCAGCTATCCCAGTATAGCTATCTCTACAGAGATAATAACTAGCTACTCTTGTTGGGTACCAGCCATGAAAATAAAGATCTTGAAAGACCACCGTGGTCACCCAAGGGTCAAAACTTATACTAAGATATTCAAACCATATTGTCCACGTAACACAACAAAGGAGCTCTCAGGATCAACTGTAGAAACACACAAGGACTTGGAGATCTCAGGACTATCAAAGTCCTGCTCCACAACTTACATCCTCTCCACATCATCATGCATCCAGTCCAGACTACTCCAGCTCCAAGCAACTTCCGGCATACCATCAATAGTCACTCGAACATGCACTCAAACAAACATAACAACAAACAAATTAATCAAAATTTTGCAAAAGCTTTAGGCAAGCACTGACTATTGATGTAACACAATTTGCAGATCAAGAAATCTAAGTAACACACATCAACAAAAAAGTAAAGGGGAGCCAGGCAGCGCTGCTGTTGTGAGTCCTCTCTTCAGTAGAAGAGTCTTTAGTACATCTGGTCTGTTCACTCTAGAAACTAGTAGAAGTAATGCAACAGAATGTATAGTGCTGACCAAGATATTTATAGATAGCAAAGGAAACAAATGGTATCACACATGGCTGAAACCGATGGCATCAGATTTGTAGTGACAAACATGTATTCTCCTAAGAGCTTGATGTATATGTGTATTGAGCTTTTCTTGACTTCTACGATAAAAATATATGCTCATAGCTATGTGTACTGAGAACAGAGTGTCCATGGTCTTAAGACAACGTAGTGTCCATGTAAAGGTTCCATTTAAATACAGAATTATCTAAGATAATAAGTTATGACTTAATCCATCTGTTATGATGCATCACTTACCACTCAGAAGGAAGTACTATTACAAGTGGTGTAATATGGCTATGGAGATGGAGAAGGGTTTTGAGATCTAGAGGCGTCTGGTGATCTGTGGCAGAGACTTTTTGGCAAGGTCTGGCTTGTTTTCTCGCTGTCCGAGGCTTCTTTATATAGGGGTCCCTTCACAAAAGTTGTTTTGTTTTACCTAACGGTGACGGCGCCAACTATACGACCGGCGCCAACTATACGACCAGAGATATACGTCCAAAATTTTGCTCCGATCGTATAGTTGGTCGATAAAGCGTTTGCCTCCTCTTTACGGCTCATGGTTTCTTCTGGTTGTTAGAAATCTCGTATCTTTGTCTTTAATGTAGTGATTCACATCTTCAAACGACATTATCTCCACAGGAAAAATATAAAAGAAAGGATTGCATACCCCTCTGAATATTAGGAATTAGTGGTAGGGTTTAGAGAGATATTTCATCAAAATTATGAATAATATCCAGTTTAAATGTGGATGTAGATGGCTATATTTCAGAGCCATTAGTTAGCATGGTAAAGAAGTAAAAGTCTTTTCATAAGGAAGTACGATTAATATGGCTTAGAGTTCATAGCATGTGCCATTTATTTACTATAGTACATAAAGTGGTTGCATAAATTACATGTTATATTTTTCAATCTTAATTTTCTAGCTAATTTCACCCACTCATACGAATTTTCATTGATTTGTCAAATTAGGTCTAAATTAATATTCTACAAGTGCGTGAGATCAAGTTCAATAGTATAACCGAGTCTTAGGTATAAAAACGTGACACGTCATCTATTGGTAGCCTTATACCAGCATATACAATACCTAACAATTGAACTATCCAACTGCTAGCATTACGATATAGCAACCTCATCAAAATGCAAGAATATTAAATAGGAATAAAATGAAAAATATTTCTATGCTTGCTTGAAAAATCCTAAAACTTGGGAATTGTAAGAAAGCATGGTACACTTTTGTCTGAAAATTGGGGAGGTGGCATTCTTTATTTATTTTTTGGAATCGGGGTACCGTAGTTCCTGAAGGAGAAATGCACTCCAATTATCGCCCTAAGGTTTGTAGTCATCGCAAGGTGGTATGAGGACCTTTTTGTAATTATTATTATTACTTTTGAGTCTTTTTTGTACCGGTGTTGATGATTATTAATAGATCTTTTGAATTTTGGAAAAAAAGGATTGCTTGAAGTAGACAGGTGGTTCGTACCAAGGCACGCATGCGCATCACCATGTTGTTGATGAGGGAGAGACATGCCGTCATGTGCGCCCACAGTTGTAGAGAAGAGATCGATGTGGGTTGGATGGTGAGAGGCAACGAAGGAGAGAGAAAACACAACTTTTTTGGGTGCATATACTAGTAGTTCCATACATTTAATACTAGTGGAGTGTACCCTGTACCTCGTGTCACCTGCCCATCATAGCTTTGCTCTGACATCACACCGCCTTTGACTCCCCCTCTCACTATTCTCGCGCTACCTCCCTTTTGGAGTAGTAGCACAGAGTAAAACTATTCTTCCTACGAAGGAGTACTACAACTAGTAGTAGTAGTGAAGTACCTTGCTTTATAGAAAAAACATTTCCATCGCTTAGAAAATTGGACTTATTACTTTTCCTAGTACTTGGAAAATCCCATTGGCAAAATTGTTTACAAATGCCAAGATGCGCACATATACTTTCTTGTAGTACTACCAAATATGGGGAAATTACCATAAACTATAATGTGTATATGTCCATGACCTTGCTTCGTCGCTCGGCCTGAAACCTGTTCATACTTACGTGGTAGACCAATTTTGTGAAGCGGGTTTTTTCAAAAGGTTTGAAAACTCATGTTTCTCATTTTTCATGGCAGGTAATACAAGCAAAAGGACACCATGCATGAGTCCTTTTTTGCCCATTGCTCTTTTTTTCTTCAAAGCAGGGTCAACTTTGTTGGCATGCAAATTCTAGCAAGAAGTTGAATCTTTCAGAACTCTCGGTCGTTCTCGATATATTGGCTGTCTGGTGGGCAACTTCAAAATGTTTTTGTAAAATTATAAGAGCAATCATCATCTCACATGTGGTTCGAATTAATTTGACCTAATTTTGATAGACTCCATCCGATCCATATTAATGTTCTTAGATTTTTCCTGTGAAGGAAACTAGGGACCAACGATCCCTTGGATTGAGAGGGGATAAACACGCACTTCCAAGGAAACCCGGTGATGGTTGTGGTGGCAGAGCAACCACATGGCGGAGAGACAGCTCGGTTTTTTTACCTAGGTTCGATACCCTCCTAAGGAGGTAAAGCCCCTACTCCTTCTTTGATGTATTGCTCGTGTGCTTTGCGAGGATGTATGATGAAAGTCTAGGGTTTTATATCTCAAGGTCGACCCCCTCTGAGGTAGGATAAGGCCTCCTTATATAGGGTGGCGACAGGCCTCTTCCCCAGATCCATGGGTGGGAAGGGTCACCATAGTGCTACTCCTTGAGGTCCTGGTCTACATGACCACTTTTTGGTGGACTAAGTCTTGGGCGCTGGGAGCTTCTCCATCCACCTATAAAGCCTCCTCCCTTTAGTGTCACTTGTCTTCATCCTGTGCTTCTAGCTTTCCTTCTTGCACCAACGTGGCCAAGGATAGACCTGCTCCTGTTGAGGTTGTCCATCCAGCCGGTCAGGACCTTGGCTGCCTCACTTTTGACCAAGGCCCTAACTTCGGGACCGCAACATGGAGGTATCCAATGCCACCATTGTTCTTGTTGTCTACCTCTGATGGGTGCATCCACACCCCTCTCGAGGTGTTGTAGATCCGGGACCTCTTGTTGGGGATATCCTGGGTGGATTTCCCCTCTAGAAGCCTTCAGGATGGTTTGGTGAGACGCCCGTCGAGAGGGAAGCATCCCTTCCCTCGTGATGAGTGCCGGTGTAACATCCCAAATTTTTACGATTGCAGATGTTACTAGAAGCATGCATCATATCCTGGCATCATGGCATCACACAATAAAAGCCGCATCAACTACTTTCTCTAAACCCTATAGTCATATAAAGACTAAAAAGGGATAAAACAAAATCTAACCTCCTAAACCCTTGCAAAAGTGTCATTTGATAACCCCATGCTAATCTCCTTTTTACAAATTTTTTGAGACCAATCTCACTTAATTCGGAGTCCGTTTGCAAAAGTTATGAAACAAATAGAGAAACAGAAAAAAATAAAAAATAAAAAAAGAGATCTAGCCTAACGGGCCGGCTAGACCAGCCCGTGAACTATCTGCCACCCCGCCTGGCAGAGTGGGTGCCGCGTAGGCTGGCCCAGCAGACACCAGCAGCAGCCAGCCCGCACCCTGCAAACGCTGACGCCGCGGCCCCACCTGTCATCCCCCTCCCTCCTCGAGTGCAGGACGAACACGACGCACGCCGCGTCGGTGCCGATCTTCCCGGCTGATTCGGAACGGATTCCGCAGCCCCCGTGCCAAGCAAGGCCGCCTACTTATACCTCTCAGCACGCCTCCCAAAAACCCTATTTTTTCGCTGTTTGCCACCGGGCTGCCACCATTGGAGCTCGAGTTCGATCTCGCCGGAACCACCACCGCCGAGCTCGACGAACAGGGTTCAAGACCACCCCTTCCCCTCCTCTCTTCCTCTCTGTCTTCCCCCTTTAGTACCGCTTCGATTCATGTTCTTTTCCCCTTGAGCAGAGCCCCGTGCCGCCCTAGATTTGTCTCCGGAGACTCGCCGGAGAAGTAGGAAACCGGCGGAGCTTCACCGCAAGCCGAGGCAGCGAGCGCCGTCGCTGTCCGTGCTGGAAGAACCGCGAGGAGGAGCTGCACCTCGTCCTCCATGCCACCGCCTCGGGGGACCACCCGACCACCGCTGAGCATCGCCACCGACGCGCCGCCGCCGTTTGTTGTCATCGTCGTCAAGTCCTCACCGCCGCGGTGAGTTCCCCCCGTCCCCGTCCGTTAGATCGCGATTCGACAGTACAGATTAGATCGGCCAAACCGAACCGGTACTGCCCTATCGCGTCGCGCCGCGTGGCACTCGCCGTGTCATCGCTGCATTAGCACCGCGTCAGCTCCGTGCGCCCCGCTGGACCAACCCCTAGATGCCACTTGTTGTCGCATAGCTGGCCGCTGTTCTGTCTCTTTCTAAAATAGACAGAAATTGTTTTAATCTCGTTTAATTCATAGTAAATCGAGTTTTTGTCCAAAAATTGCGTATAATATACCGTTGGATTCGTAAAATTGAGTAGACCACAGATCTACAATAATATTGCTGGTTTACTCCAGTAATCTTGTAGTAGGATTTAAAGTTTAGATTAGAGTATTTTAATGTTAGAAAAATATCCGTAGATCTGTTTTAGTTGATTCTTGTTGCTTTGGCTTTGTACCTACGAGATCTTTTGTGGAAAATTGTTATAACTTGCTGAGAGTGTTCAGATCTGTTTCAAGATAGATTGGAGGTGTAGATCTAGTTATGAGCTTGTTTATTTAGGTATTAACCCAAAATACTTAAAATCTGTGGGGAATCGATACTAATGACATCCCCAACTCAACAACACCCCAAAATAAAACCCTTGGTCGAAATTGAATCCATCCTTGCATATTACCATGATGCATGCATGCAAATTCTTCTTCGTGACATTGTTTTGTGCAAATTGTGATTGGATCTATGTTTGTGTTTCGTTAGATTGCTCGGAGTGCGCTGAGGAGTACTGTTGTGCAGAGTGCTGCTCGGGTCAAGGCAAGTTACACCACTAGTACATATTATGTCCCAGTTTTTGACTATGCATGTTTTTACTCTTCAAATCTAGTAGTATGCATGTGTAGATCCTTAGTAGATTTTCTTATTACTATTTTTTTAAGTGCGGTTTTGTAGTATGCCATGAGTAGCTTTATACTTAGGAGTTTCCGTCCTATTAGGTTTCCCTGTTTTTGCTAAGTATTGCTTGCTATGCTATATATATACTAAGTACCATTGGGGGGTTCGAAAGACTCAAAAAAATTCTAAGTATAAAAGCTCTCTCGAGCGAACCTTTTCCTCTCAAAACCTACTTCAAAAATAAAACTAAGTTTTCTTCTGGGCGGAATGGTTGTCGGGACAACGAGTGGAATTTTGGTGGAGGACGGCCGCCCAGGAATCAAAGAAGTCTTCCATGTTTCAGAATTCAGAATCTTCCAGTGCAACCACAATACATATGGGCTATGTCTTGGCTTAGTACTTAGTGGGAAACCTCACCGGGGTACCAACATTTGGAGGTTCTTGGCATGGTTGGATCCAGCTGGTAGAGGGGCTACTAAGGGAAGGCTTCGCCATGGTCTTGTCTGTAAAAGGACTTGATCGTGGATTGTGGGGAAAGTGCACAATCTCTCGTGAGTATTGCAATCTGATCGATCAGCCGAGTTCACGGAAAATAACAATTTGAGCATCTGAAGGATGGAGCCTCTGAAAGATCTTCCTCTCTCTTTTCCAAACTTAAAGTTTTACAAACCCCAAGGCGTGAGTAATATCTCCATTGCATGGGATTTTTGGGAAATTGGTGCGTAATATCCAAGTGCTAGGTTGATTGGACACTTGGTGAGTAATATCCATGTGTTCCATTCGACCCTATACTACTTATCAAAGTTTACAAAGTAGGGTAAACTCTTCCACTTTTCTTCTTACTTGGCGAAAATTGGCCTTATGCAAAAGAACCCAAAGCCTACACTTAGCCTTGCATGTAGGGATAGTCTTATTCTTTCCTTGGTGTAATTTGCCAATACATTCAAAGTATTGACCCAACTTGTTGGTTGCATGTCTTATGTGCAGAATCCGAATACTGAAAGGTGCATAGGGATCGCGGGTCTTCACGCAACTAGCCTGAGGCGTTGATGGAATCATGTTTTACTTAGTTTCCGCTATTTTATTTGAGCTAGCTATAAGCTATGCAAGTTGTAATAATTATACTCTGGATTATTCGTGTAATATTGACTTGTGTTTTACATGATATTCATCGACTGTGAAGTGATAGCTATTGATCCAGGGGCTAGCATGTTAATCGCAGAGACATAGGATCCTCAACGATCCGAGGTCGCAACAGATGGTATCAGAGCACAAAGTTTCCTGTAGGACGTGACCCCTAGGATTGGAAACCACCTTTACCATTGTATGTTTTGCTTTCCATATTCTTCTAAGTTATTTATGCACTTCTAGTATTTCTATTCCTTATCGCCTTGTGCCTAATTTTCTTTCTCCTAACCTAAAGATGACGGCCTTCTACTACGACACCGCCGAACACATCAAGTGTCTGCGCTTTGGGGAATGCCTTCTGGACATCATCAAGACGTTGCAGTTGCCCATGCCGTTAATCAAGGGAAGCGAGTTGAGGAAGATGCACAAGGAGGGATGCTGGGCAATTGAAGTCATCCAACCGGGGCGCAGCAAGTCAGAACCCAAGACAGAGGCCATTGTACTCAACGTCACCAGCGACTCCAAGGAGAAAGTACTTAGCATCAGCTTGCAGGAGCTCCTTGGACGCCTTTGCGGACGCCACCATGAAGAGGTTGAAGGCCACTACATCAAACTCTTTGGAAGACGTGATGAGAAGGGAGTTCCAACCGAGTTAACGCCGGAGGAAAGGAAGACATGCAAGCATCGAAGGATCCAATATCAAGACTTTGAGTCCCACATCAATGATCTTCAGAAGGGGAGTTGCCTTGTGATCATGAGGAATGACGAGCTATGTGCCCTAGTCAAGGAGAAGGACGAGAAGATCGAGGAACTGGAAGAGAAGATCAAGTCACTAGGAGGGGAGCTCACTGCCCAAGACAAGAAGTTCGCTAATCAAGAGAAAAGGGTACAAGATAAGAACAAGGGGATTAGGGAGCAAAGTCTTGTGCTCGCAAAAAATGAGATGGAGTTCAAGAACTTTGCCACCATGTTGAAGGACCTGCGAGCAGCCAAGAGGAGCTTGGAGGAGAAGATCACGCCCGTGACTATGGGGTCAAGCTTGATCAAGAAGCTGCAGAAGGAGAAGAAGGAACTTCAAGAGAAGCTCGAAGCTGCTACCCAGGAGCTGCAAGAGGTGAAGGAACTTCAAGAGAGGCTCGAAGCTGCTACACCGGAGCCGCAGGAGGTGAAGGAACTTCAGGAAAAGCTTGAGGCCACGACGAAGGACATGGAGTTATACAGGTCACTGCTGGAGAAGGAAGGCTTCACTATTGAGGATGAGGAAGTGGATGATGAGTAGAGTAGATAGTTGGACCACGTTTATTTCTATAGTCAAACGTTGTTCGCGATTGTAATGAGTACCAAAACTATTTTGGTTTAGTTAAACTTGGTTGAGTTGTGTTAAACTATGTGCTATGTGTGCCTTGCTTTTCTCATGTGTACATAAGGGTAGGAGTTTATTCCTTAGGCTTTCTATCTATTTCTTAACTTGTTTCCCCAACCCCATAGATGGCGAGACGTGGGAACAACAACAACAACATGCCCCCAGATATTGCACAACTTCTGAACTCGCAGAATCAGCTGATCCAACTCCTCACTCAAAACATGCAAAACAACAACATCAACCCGCCGCCTCCACCACCTCTACCGCCCCAACAGGATTGCCTGACTCGGTTCTTGAGGTTGAACCCTCCTATTTTCTCAAGTAGTTCTGAGCCAATTGTGGCAGATGACTGGCTCCGCACCACCAACAAGAAGTTAGACACCGTTCAAGTTGTTGGAGCTGATAGGGTGCGCTTTGCCACGCACCAACTTGAGGGACCAGCTGCTGAATGGTGGGATAATTACCAGGTCACCCATCCTGATATTGAAGCTATCACCTGGAACCAGTTTGAGACGGCCTTTCGTACTCATCACGTAGCCGCTAGTGTCATGTCACTAAAGAGACGTGAGTTCCGTGACTTGAAACAACTGCACCGCTCTGTCTCCGAGTATGGGGACCTTTTCAGCAAGATGGAACGTTATGCACCTGATGATGTTTCCACTGATGCCAAGAGACAGGAGGAGTTCCTAAGGGGACTTAATGATGAGATATCCATTCAGCTTGTGGCTCTGAAGTTTGAAAACTACCTGGAACTTCTACACAGGGCAGTTGTGGTTGAAGCAAAGCAAAGGAGTATAGAGAACCGCAAGAGAAAGTCCACCTCACACAAACACAACTTAGCCCCATATCAGAAGCAACGCACTTCGTCACCACCACCCCACAACCAGAACGCCCATAACCACAATGGTCATCGTCATGGAGGACATAACCACAATGGCCATAAACACCACAATGGAAATGGCAATGGGAAGGATCTAAGTGTGGTGACATGCTTCAAGTGCAACAAGACAGGGCATTATGCAACTACTTGCCCCATAAAGATGAAGAATGGGAATGGCAACGGACACAACCATGGCAATGGCAATGGTAATGGAAATGGGAAGAAGCCGAATCCATTTGTAAAAGCCACGGTGAATCATGTCTCCGTGGAGGATGCTCGTGAGGCACCTGACTCCGTGATTGGTAAGTTCAAGCTTAACTCCACCCCCGCAGTTGTTCTTTTTGATACTGGTGCATCGCATTCATTCATATCAAGGGTATTTGTGGATAGAGGCAAGATACCTACGGAGACTATTAGTACTCCCCTAAGGGTAAGTTCTCCTTGAGGAGGAATAGTGGCAAACTCTGGATGTCGTGGGTTAGAATAAAGGATTGGGGCACACATCTTTCCCACAAGCCTAGTCGTTCTGGAGTCACAAGGCTTAGACATAATTTTGGGCATGAATTGGATGATCGAATATGAGGGAGTCATAGATTGTGCCAAGAGGACTGTCGCACTCACAACTCCGGATAAGAAGAGAATCCACTTTAAATCGGCCTTTGCACTCAAAGGAAGTATGGTGAACTCCCTTAAGGGGGTTAGATTGGAGGATGTGCCAATTGTGAAGGAGTACCCAGATGTGTTTCCGGAAGAACTGCCAGGGATGCCTCCTGACCGAGAAATCGAGTTTCTCATTGACTTGATGCCTGGTACTGGACCGATAGCAAAAAGACCGTACAAGATGGATGTTGATGAGTTGAAGGAACTTAAGAAACAACTTAGGGAGCAATTGGACAAAGGCTTCATTCAACCAAGTGCGTCGTCTTGGGGAGCGCCAATCTTATTCGTGGAGAAGAAGGATAAAACCAAGAGACTAGTCGTGGACTACCGGTCGTTGAATGAAGTGACAATCAAGAACAAGTACCCTCTACCCAATATCAACGACTTGTTCGATCAATTAAAGGGAACTAGTGTGTTCTCTAAGATTGATCTCCTATCAGGTTATTTCCAGTTAAAGATCCGGGAACAGGATGTACCCAAGACAGCCTTCACCACAAGATACGGATTGTATGAGTACACCGTCATGTCGTTTGGCCTAACCAATGCCCCAGCATACTTCATGACTATGATGAACAAGGTGTTCATGGAGTACTTGGATAAGTTTATTGTGGTATTCATTGATGACATACTCATATATTCCAAGGACAAGAAGGAACATGAGAGGCATCTACGACTAATTATGGAAAAGTTAAGGGAACACAAGTTGTATGCCAAGTTTAGCAAATGTGAGTTCTGGTTAAAAGAAATGGGATTCCTTGGTCACATTGTGTCTGCTAAAGGAGTTGTCGTGGACCCAAGTAAGGTAGTTTCTGTGACAGAATGGGAGTCCCCTAAGAATGTGTGTGATATCAGGAGTTTCTTGGGCCTTACAGGATATTACCGAAGGTTCATTGAAAACTTTTCCAAGAGAGCAAAGCCTATGACAGAATTGTTGAAGAAAGAAAAGAAGTTCCAATGGACCGAGGCATGTGAAGCAAGCTTTCAAGAATTAAAGAAGTGCCTAGTAACAGCACCAGTTTTGTGTCTCCCTGACATCCAAAAAGATTTCCATGTCTATTACGATGCTTCCCGATAAGGACTTGGTAGTGTACTAATGCAAGATGGAAAAGTAGTGTCTTACGCCTCTCGACAAGTTAAAAACCATGAGAATAACTACCCCACACACGATTTGGAACTAGCATTAGTTGTGCATGCGCTCAAGGTATGGAGACATTACCTCATGGGAAAACATTGTGATGTGTTCACGGATCACAAGAGTCTTAAGTATATCTTCACTCAAAAGGAGTTAAGTATGAGGCAAAGGAGATGGCTTGAGCTCATCAAGGACTATGACTGGGACCTGCAGTACCATCCTGGAAAGGCCAATGTTGTGGCTGACGCCTTAAGCCGGAAGGTCTATGTAAATGGACTTACCGTGGGAGAACTTCCAAAGGATTTGTGTGAACAATTCAAGGATCTCAGGTTGGAAATAGTTTCGGATGGGTACTTAGCGACTATGGAGATACTGCCAACGCTTTTGGACCAAATCAAAGAGGCCCAAAACGGGGACAAAGAGTTGGAAGATATAAAAGCTAATCTAAGCAAGGGTAAAGCAAAAGGGTTTCATACGGATGAACAAGGGACACTTTGGTACGAGAAGCGTTTGTGTGTTCCCGATGATCCCGATATCAAGAAGTTAATTCTTCAGGAAGCTCACGATTCGCCTTACTCAATTCATCCTGGTAATACAAAGATGTACATGGATGTGAAGGATAGATTCTAGTGGAATAACTTGAAAAGAGAAATTGCTAAATACATCTCCTTGTGTGACGTGTGCAACAGAGTCAAGGCCGAACATCAAAAACCCGCAGGGCTGCTGCAGCCATTACATGTGCCCGATTGGAAGTGGGACAAGGTAGGCATGGATTTTATCACAGGACTACCCCGAACTCGTTCTGGGTATGACTCCATCTGGGTAGTAGTCGATCACTTCACAAAGGTGGCCCACTTTATTCCCGTAAAGACCACCTATACAAGTGCTAAACTTTCCAAGATTTATATGTCAAGGATCGTAAGTCTTCATGGTGTACCCAAGGGGATTGTCTCTGATAGAGGTACCCAATTCACCTCAAAGTTTTGGCGACAGCTACACGAGTCTCTAGGGACACGACTAGAGTTTAGTACTGCTTTCCACCCGCAAACAGATGGACAAACGGAAAAAGCTAATCAGATCTTGGAAGACATGTTAAGAGCCTGTGCACTAGACTATGGGTCTAGTTGGGATGATAATTTGCCATATGCAGAATTCTCATACAATAACAGTTACCAAACTAGTATCAAGATGGCTCCATTTGAAGTCCTATATGGCAGAAAGTGTAGAACTCCGCTGCTATGGAATGGAGTTGGAGACCGTAGTTTGTTTGGACCTGAACTGATCAGGGATGCCGAAGAAAAGGTAAGACATATTCAAGACAGGTTAAAGGTAGCCCAATCTAGGCAAACGAGTTATGCTGATTCCAAGCGTAGGGATGTAACTTACAAAGTGGGAGACCGTGCCTATCTTTGAGTTTCAACACTACGAGGAGTTAAGAGATTTGGAATTAAGGGTAAGTTGGCACCTCGATTCATAGGGCCCTATAAGATTTTGGCTCGTAGCGGGGAGGTTGCCTATCAGTTGGAATTGCCCGAAGTGTTGACTGTTCATGATGTTTTCCATGTGTCGCAACTAAATAAGTGTCACCCGGAAATGGCTGAAACACCACTAAAGGATACGGTTCCGTTGGACGAGGTTCTACTGGAAAATGATCTCACCTATGAGGAAAAACCTACCAGGATTCTGGAAACAACTGAGAGAATTACTCGTACCAAGACTATCAAGTTTTGCAAAGTTCAATGGAATCACCATTCCGAGGAAGAGGCCACGTGGGAACGGGAAGAAGACCTGAAGAAAGAACACCCACACCTATTTGCTACCCAACCTGAATCTCGGGGACGAGATTCTTCTTAAGGGGGTAGGTTTGTAACATCCCATTTTTTTACGATTGCAGATGTTACTAGAAGCATGCATCATATCCTTGCATCATGGCATCACACAATAAAAGCCGCATCAAATACTTTCTCTAAACCCTATAGTCATATAAAGACTAAAAAGGGGTAAAACAAAATCTAACCTCCTAAACCCTTGCAAAAGTGTCATTTGATAACCCCATGCTAATCTCCTTCTTTTTATAAATTTTTTGAGACCAATCTCACTCAATTCGGAGTCCATTTGCAAAAGTTATGAAACAAATAGAGAAAAAGAAAAAAAGAGATCTAGCCTAACGGGCCGGCTAGACTAGCCTGTGAACTATCTGACGCCCTGCCTGGCAGAGTGGGCGCCACGTAGGCCGGCCCAGCAGACGCCAGCAGCAGCCAGCCCGCGCCCCGCAGACGCTATCGCCGCGGCCCTACCTGTCATCCCCCTCCCTCTTCGAGTCCAGGACGAACACGACGCACGCCGCGTCGGTGCTGATCTTCCCAGACGATTCGGAACGGATTCCGTAGCCCCCACGCCAAGCAAGACCGCCTACTTATACCTCTCGGCACGCCTCCCAAAAACCCTATTTTTTTTTATGTTTGCCACCGGGCTGCCGCCATTGGAGCTCGAGTTCGATCTCGCTGGAGCCGCCACCACCGAGCTTGACGGACAGGGCTCGAGACCACCCCTTCCCCTCCTCTCTTCCTCTCTGTCTTCCCCCTTTAGTACCGCTTTGATTCATGTTCTTTTCCCCTTGAGCAGAGCCCCGTGCCGCCCCAGGTTTGTCGCCGGAGACTCGCCGGAGAAGTAGGACACCGACGGAGCTTCACCGCAAGCCGAGGCAGCGAGCGCCGTCGCTGTCCGTGCTGGAAGAACCGCGAGGAGGAGCTGCACCTCGTCGTCCACGCCACCGCCTCAGGGGACCACCCAACTGCCGACGAGCATCGCCACCAACGCGCCACCGCCGTTCGTCATCGTCGTCGTCAAGTCCTCACCGCTGCGGTGAGTCCTCCCCCCCCGTCCCCGTCCGTTAGATCGCGATCCGACGGTACAAATTAGATCGCCAAACCGAACCGGTACCGCCCTATCGCGTCACGCCGCATGGCACTCACCGCGTCATCGCCATGTTAGCACCGCGTCAGCGCCGCGCGCCTCGCTGGACCAACCCCTGGATGCCACTTGTCATCGCATAGCTGGCCGTTGTTCTGTCTTTTTCTAAAATAGGCAGAAATTGTTTTAATCTCGTTTAATTCATAGTAAATCGATTTTTTGTCCAAAAATTGCGTATAATATACCGTTGGATTTGTAAAATTGAGTAGAACACAGATCTACAATAATATTGCTGGTTTACTGCAGTAATCTTGTAGTAGGATTTAAAGTTTAGATTAGAGTATTTTAATTCTAGAAAAATATCCGTAGATCAGTTTTAGTTGATTCTTGTTGCGTTGGCTTTGTACCTACGAGATCTTCTGTGGAAAATTTTTATAACTTGCTTAGAGTGTTCAGATCTGTTTCGAGATAGATTGGAGGTGTAGATCTAGTTATGAGCTTGTTTATTTAGGTATTAACCCAAAATACTTAAAATCTGTGGGGAATCGATACTAATGACATCCCCAACTCAACAACACCCCAAAATAAAACCCTTGGTCGAAATTGAATCCATCCTTGCATATTACCATGATGCATGCATGCAAATTCTTCTTCGTGACATTGTTTTGTGCAAATTGTGATTGGATCTATGTTTGTGTTTCGCTAGATTGCTCGGAGTGCGCTGAGGAGTACTGTTGTGCAGAGTGCTGCTCGGGTCAAGGCAAGTTACACCACTAGTACATATTATGTCCTAGTTTTTGACTATGCATGTTTTTACTCTTCAAATCTAGTAGTATGCATGTGTAGGTCCTTAGTAGATTTTCTTATTACAGTTTTTGCAAGTGCGGTTTTGTAGTATGCCATGAGTAGCTTTATAATTAGGAGTTTCCATCCTATTAGGTTTCCCCGTTTTTGCTAAGTATTGCTTGCTATGCTATATATATACTAAGTACCGTTGGGGGGTTCAAAAGACTCAAAAAATTTCTAAGTATAAAAGCTCTCTCGAGCGAACCTTTTCCTCTCAAAACCTCCTTCAAAATAAAACTAAGTTTTCTTCTGGGCGGAATGGTTGTCGGGACAACGAGTGGAATTTTGGTGGAGGATGGCCGCCCAGGAATCAAAGAAGTTTTCCATGTTTCAGAATTTAGAAGCTTCTAGTGCAACCACAATACATATGGGCTCTGTCTTGGCTTAGTACTTAGTGGGAAACCTCACAGGGGTACCAACATTTGGAGGTTCTTGGCACGGTTGGATCCAGCTGGTAGAGGGGCTACTAAGGGAAGGCTTCGCCATGGTCTTGTCTGTAAAAGGACTTGATCGTTGATTGTGGGGAAAGTGCATAATCTCTCGAGAGTATTGCAATCTAATCGATCAGCCGAGTTCACAGAAAAAGAACAATTTGAGCATCTGAAGGATGGAGCCTCTAAAAGATCTTCCTCTCTCTTTTCCAAACTTAAAGTTTTACAAACCCAAAGGCGTGAGTAATATCGCCATTGGGTGGGATTTTTGGGAACTTGGTGCGTAATATCCAAGTGCTAGGTTGATTGGACACTTGGTGAGTAATATCCACGTGTTCCATTCGACCCTATACTACTTATCAAAGTTTACAAAGTAGGGTAAACTCTTCCTCTTTTCTTCTTACTTGGCGAAAATTGGCCTTATGCAAAAGAACCCAAAGCCTACACTCAGCCTTGCATGTAGGGATAGTCTTATTCTTTCCTTGGTGTAATTTGCCAATACATTCAAAGTATTGACCCAACTTGTTGGCGACACGTCTTATGTGCAGAATCCGAAGACTGAAAGGTGCGTAGGGATCGCGGGTCTTCACGCAACTAGCCTGAGGCATTGATGGACTCAAGTTTTACTTAGTTTCCGCTATTTTATTTGAGCTAGCTATAAGCTATGCAGGTTGTAATATTTATACTCTGGATTATTCGTGTAATAATGACTTGTGTTTTACATGATATTCATCGACTGTGAAGTGCTAGCTATTGATCCAGGGACTAGCATGTTATTCACAGGGACTTATGATCCTTAACGATCCGAGGTCACAACAGCCGGAATCCTGCCATGCAAGCCAATCGTGGGTGGATTGGGGGTAATCCCTATACTAGGTATCCAACAGTATCCCTTGGGTGTTCGGCCCGTGTGCCACGCCCGTGGTGACAAAGGGATGAACGGCCATTCTGACGGCTGGCGCTGCACGGGACGCGTGCTGCTCCAGGTTCCTGAAACGCCTTCTCGGAAGGTGTGCACCCGTCTAGACCCAATATCGGCTTATAAGGAAGGGTAGCCCTTTCTTGCTGAGATCTATTCTTCTCTGTCTACTTTCTCGCATTTCCCTCCCTAGGGAACCGTCAACGCTTGCCATGCACAATGTCTCGTCGGGGAGCTTTGCTAGCGGTGAAGGGGAGACTGCCGTCGTCCGGCCCCCTCAAGGCGAAGAGGAGGAGGAGACTAGGGAGGTGCTGATGCAGTCCACAATCCGGATGGACTCTATGCTGGACCGATTCCGCTCACAGCTTGACTGGAATGAGTGGGTGGAGACCCATGTGTGGCTTGGGTCGGTAGATCCAACGAGACTTTCTGGCCCCGTGCACCCATTCTTCTACCACACAATCATCACAGGGCTAATTCCGCCATTCTTCATGGCGGTTCTAGAGCACTTCCAGATCTACACCCTCCACCTGCATCCCAACTCCGTCACCACCCTCGCCATCTTTGCCTACTAATGCGAGATGTTTTTTAGGGTGAATCCATCGGTGGCGTTGTTGTACCAGATGTATACTCTCCGCATCACCTCCATGTCTCGCATAGCTCGATGCGTCTCCTTCATGAAGGTGGGATTGATCGGGCCCCAAATGGGTCGGTCGAAACGCGTGGATGACTTTTGGAAGCGTTGGCTACTGATGGATGTGCAGGAGGATAGACCCCACCTCCTTCCTCCCTCCACGATGGCCGAGAAGGTCATCAATTGACGGTCTGCAGCGAACCTGGAGGGGGACAAGGTTGATGTCCTGGTCGCCCGGATTGAGCTGCTCAACTCCTTCGGCCTGACGGGGCCTCTACTTGCCATGGAGTTCCTTCGCCTCAGGATTGCTCTACTGCAGAAGCACATCAAGGATTTGTGGGACCTCGCCACGCACGGCAACCTAACCCTAGAGGATGGCGTCATCGACAACCCTGTTGTGTCGGGGTTTATCCATGAGCTCCTGCACACCTCTACCGCCTCTGAGCTTCCTGAGGAGGTTTTACCCCTCTATCTTGATCCTCGTAGGGGGAGTTCCAGGCCTCACTTCCTCAGTTTGATGAGTGTGGCATTCTCCCTCCCGGCCACACGGGCAAGTGTCTTAATCCCTTAGATATGGACTCTCCCGCCGTATCCCCGTCGATGTCCCTCCTAAGGCCACTGCGAGGGAGGCTGCATTCACGGGAGACTCTGTTAGCGAGGAGGACCCTCAGGAGGTGCCTTGAAGGAAGAAAACTCGGGCGGAGAGTTCCCCTCTCGAGGTGTGGTGACGGTAAGTGGATAATCTCACCCTACAGGGCCCTTTACCCCCTGGAGCGATACGGGCAACTGCAGCGTGCGGCCCCTAGCTGGGGGCGCTACCAGGTAAGCCTTTATCCAGCCCTCCTTTCTTTCCAAATCCTTGAGTCACATCTCACTCGGAGGACCTCTATAGTGAAGGCGGCCCACGAAAGTAGCCACGGCTGACGTGAACCACCGGAAGGAAGGTCCGACTGATGGTGTGCCCCTTGTACCACTTGGGGAGGTCTGGGATGCACTGACTGCACCCGAGGAGAGTGTGGGGGCCTCTTCGCCGCACATGGTGTCCGGCACTTCCTCCCCAATGCCCCTGGTCGTAGAGGTGGATGAAGTGGGTGAGGGTCGCCCCCGGGGCTCCCCCTAAAACAGCTTCCCTGGTCGAGGACGGGGTCGTGGACGTTGCACTGACGACAAACATGACCGCTGCTCTGAGGTCGCCGAGGAGCGCGGTCCCAGTCGGCTTGGTACCTGCTCCTGGCCAGCGTTTAGGTGGCCCCGAGCTGGACCCAGTCCAAGGTCCGGAAGGCCGCGCGTCCCCTAGGCCAGTCCCCTTGAATCCTGCACGCCGTTGGATACCCCTGAGGAGGCTCCTTCTGGTGAGTGGTACAGTGAGTCTTGGGAGCTGGTTGTGGTTGAACCATGATACTCCCTCATGCCGAGCTCCCGGGCAAGCTCGTTTCTGGCGTATGTGCCAAGATGGACCAGTTCCTAGCTACCGCGGTCCGTTAGGACCGCTACTTGATCCTGGACCGAGAGCAGCTTGTCGGAGCCCATAAGGCGGTGGAGTCCGAGCGGGAGAGAGCCCGCCTCGACATGGAGGGCGTGCTCCGATATTCCTCTGCACGAGCGGAAAAGATCATCGTTGATGCCAAGGCCCAAGCCTCTTAGCTCAGGGATGGCTTGTCTGCCCGTGAGTGAGGCGTCTCCGCTCGGGAGGCGATAGTGACCTAACGCCAGGGGGAGCTTGAGGCTCAGTCTTGAGAGGTTGACGCCAAGTTGTCGAAAGTCCAAGGGTCCCTTGCCCAGCAACTGGAGGATAGCTCGAGGCTCCGCGGCGCCCTTGAGGTGGAGAAGAAGCTTTAGGACGGTTCTCTTCAGCAGGTTGAGGACCTCCACGGCGAAATTAAGGCTCTGAAGTACACCACGCCTGATGCTACCCGGGCTTGCGAAGAGCGTGAGCGAGAGGCTCACGAGGCGCTGGAGGCCCAGTGTAAGTCCTACTCCTCCCTTGCTGAATAGGGTGCCATGATCCTCCCTCTCCCAGGGGTTGAAGGTTTTGTCTCACCGGAGCTTCATGCCGGTCGCGACATGGAGGCATTCCTGGAGCTTGCCCACAGGGTCCTGAGCCCCTTAAGCACATCCGTGCAGGGCCTAGACAACTTCATTTCCTCGGAGTGCCAGGATATGAAAACCACTGTAGGGATGTCCATCTTCACCAACCTTCAGCAGCTGTCGCCTAACCTCAATTACTCCCAAGCCGTGCGGCAGACGGTGGCCGTGTCGGATCTCTAGGAGAGTGTCGCCCTGCTCGTCGATCTACTGATCAAGGCGATGAGGAGGGAGCCAAATCCGATGGCCCAGACAACTCAGCCGCTAAAGAAGAAGAAGGTTTCGACAAGGCGAGATCCAATGGCACCGCTGGGGTGGCTTGTTTGTTGCCCATGTAATGCTCGTAAAGCGCTTTGAGACCTGACATTTCTTTGCTAGGATGTGTAAGGGTACCTTTCCTGCTATGAGGCCTTAACTGTCTGTCGTCGCTTTCCCGGCCCTCCAAGGGAGTGGTTGTGCCCCAGCCCGTCGATCCCTCGTAGAGGCAGTCTTCGGCCTTTGCGTCCTGCAGGGGCCTCTTAAGGGGTTTTCCCTTAGGCCGCCTCGCCTCTCTCTTCATGAGAGGGTTATGAGGCTTGTACCTATCCCTTAGACCCCTCAAGGAGGTGGTGGGATCCGTACGTCCAATTCCGTCTTGTAAGTCCCTCGAGGAGGTGTCCATAGGACGCGTACTTTCCCTGTATACTCCCTCGGGGAGGCAACCGTAGGTTCGGCACGCTGCTTGAGGGGTTGTCTCAAGGGTCGCCCCGCTCATCCCCTAGCGAGGAGGATGCAGGGCTTGTACCTTTCCATAGGTCCTTCAAGGAGGTGGCCGTAGGCTCTGTACGTTCAATTCCACCTCGTAAGTCCCTCGAGGAGGTGACCATAGGACGCGTACTTTCCCTTTATAGCCCCTCGTAGAGGCAACCGTAGGTTACACACGGTGTATGCTTTCCCTTCGCATGCCGTGTGAGGATTATCAAGCATCGGGAACCATGTGTGAGGTGACTCATCGCTGGATCTAGTCCACAAGTTCAGAGCTTGACACTTTAGGCCCTAGTGTTGACCGATGGTGGCTCCGGTGATAAATAGCATGCCTAGTCCCCGCTCATGTGGTGCGCGAAAGGGAGAAACACCACAGAAGAAACGAAGATGCAAATGAAGAAATCATTGGGGGAAAAACCAAAAAATGATCCATTGTTCTTGAATTTTCACACTGTTCAAGGAGAGAGTTAATTTTAGCGCCGCCACTGTGAGCGGAACGAACGGGTAGAACTTGCGAAGGGGCGGGATGTTCTAGGCGTTGGGGATCAGGACTCCTTCCTCCGTTTCCAGTCGTACTTCTCCTGGCCTTGTAACGTGCATGACCAAGAAGGGGCCGTCCCACATCGGTGAGAGCTTGTGCACACCCTCATGAGAGAGGACGTGATGAAGGACAAGGTCCCCCATTTTCCATGGTGTGCGCTGATGACCCACAAGTATAGGGGGTGTATCGCAGCATTTTCGATAAGAGTGTCGAACCCAATGAGGAGCAGAAGGTGCTAGCAAGTGGTATGGATCAGGAATTCTCTGCAAATACTTAGCAAACGGATTTTAGAGGTTTTTGATAAAGCAAGTAAACAAAGTACAAGTAAATAAAAGACAGTAGGAATAAATGCAGCAAGTGGCCCAATCCTTTATGTAGCAAAGGACAAGCCGGTTGTATTACTTAAGATGACCAAACGTTCTCGAGGACACATGAGAAGACTGTCAAGTGCTTTCGCTTCATATAGTTGATTAATCTTCTTTAGCTTGCTAAGTGTTGTGTGGGTGAACCTGTGCTAATGTACCGACCTTCCTAGGACTAATACATACTTGTGATTATACCCCTTGCAAACATCCATAAGTACAAGAAAGTAATTAAGGTAGAAACCTAACCATAGCTTTAAACTCTAAGACCCTTACGTCCCTTGTGCAATGGTTTCCTAACAGGGGTTCAGGTTTCTGTCACTCCGCCAACCCCTACGATTAGTAGCCAAATACACAATGCATTCCCCTAGGCCCATATAGGTGAAGTGTCATGTATTCGACGTTCACATGACACCACTAGAAGTACACCACAACCTAAATATCAAACTACTGAATCTTTCTCAACACAACTCTACTACTAACAACATGACTTCTCCCATGTCCTCAAGAACAACACGAACTACTCACAAGACATCATATGGATCATGATATGAGATGGAATAATGCTGTATAACAATCTGAACATAAACAATAATTCAATGGTTCACTCAATAGCATCAACTACAAAGAGTAATCAACACCGGGAAAGTTTCCCCTATGAACTAATGCAAGATTCAACTCAATTGTTACAACAATATGGAGATGGTGATGAGGGTGCTGCTGGTGATGATGGTGATGATGATGATCCTGATGAAGTCCAGCTTGATGGTGGTGTTGATGGCGACGATCTCCCCTCTCCGGGAAGGAATTCCCCTGGTAGAAATCTCTCTGCCGGAGAGATCTTTCTCTCTCGGTGTTTTCCGCCCCGCAGAGATGGCGGAATCTTTTTGTGGTCGCTCCCCAAGGCTTAGGGTTTCGGGAGGATAATATACGCCAGAGGGGATTGCCAGGGGTGGACTAGGGTGGCCCGCGCCAAGGGGTGGTGTGGGCCCCCTGTGGCCCATCTCCATCCCCCCTTCTGGATTCCTTCGTCTTCTAGAAAAATAGGATTTTTTGTATATTTTCCCGGATTTTCTGATCTTCGCGAATTTTGCCTCCAAATAGCACCTTTCCATCAGAATCCTGACTGCAGCGGTCCATGCTCGAACCATGCAAAAACAGATGAAATAACATAAGTATCACCTCTCAATACGAAATATACCAATGAATAACAGTAAATTATGACATCGAATAGTGATGCAAAATGGACGTATCACGCGCCCGTATGTTACTATAGTGGTACCAGCGCAATGCTTGCTGGTATCGGGCTGCCAACACATTGACCTTGTGGCAGGCTTCCTTGATGAGGATGAGGTCTGCCCAAGGGAACAATGAAGGCGACCAGTTGTTGGGGGCCGTGCTTGAGTTCTTCAGGGATAACAGCCTCATCACCGTAAACAAGGAAGAAAGGGGTCTCACCAGTTGGTTTGGTTGCAGTGGTACGGATGGACCACAACACTCTTGGTAGGGCATCCAACTACCCTCGTCTACACTCCTTGAGCTTGCAGTGGAAGATCTTGGTCTTGAGCCCCTTCAAGACCGTCACATTTGCTCATTCTGCTTATCCGTTACTACGGGGGTGGGCGATAGATGCATAGAAGATCTTGGTGCTGATGCCCTCACAGTAGGATCTGAACATCCCGCTGGTGAACTGGCTGCCGTTGTTGATGAAGATGTGGCTGGTTACACAGAAACGACATTCCAAACCTTGGATGAACTTCACCGCCGGTCACGCTGGGATGGTCCTGACTGGTTCCACCTCGGCCCGTGTAACACTTCTCTTTTAGTTAATCTTATATTTAGGGTTGTTTGTGCATTCATGTGCATCATTCCTTAAAAGTGCATTCAAAGAAATAATGCTAAACCCTAAACCCCTACTTTCCTCTCTCTCTCAAATAAATTCAAAAGGTTTTGAATATTTTGAAATAGTACCAAAATGTTTAGAACCCAAATGGTTTACAAGGGCCCTGAGTCTTTTCAACTTATTTTGAACCCTCTAGTATTTTTGGAATATTTAAAATAGGGTTGAATTTGAAAATACAAAGAGAAAAGAAGAAAGCTAAATAGAAAAATGTTTTGCTAAAAAAATAATTAACAACCCGCAGCTCAGGCCGGCCCAACCTTCCCCTGTGCTACCTTCCACTCGCGTGCAGCGTACCGCAGCCCAGCAGACAAAGCCCAGCCCGCATACCGGTTTTGTCCCTTCTCCCTGTCATCTTCCTCCTAGAGCCGAAGCAGCTCAATGGCCTCACCGACGCCGTCCTCCGCCGCTGTAATGCGCGCCCCACGCTATGATGAATCGCCGCCGTCACTGGGCTCCCCTCGCCCAACCGAGGCCACCATAGGAACCTCCCCGTTGTGCTCGTTCTTCTCACCAATGTGTGCAAGTCGGGGAGTCACCCGTCGCCCCAATCGACCGGTCCTTCCCCAACTCTGGCCGCCGTCGTGCCGTCACCACCTTCCATCTCCGACATCTCCGTCACCCCCAACATGCTCAGGGTGAAGTCACGGTTCCTCTGGACCTCTCCGCCCTCCCTCTCGCCCCGCTTCATCCTCACGCCGTGCGCCACCGCCGGACGCCGCTCGGCCTCATCGTCGGCGTAGTTCCCGACCACTGCATGGCCTCGTGCCACCCTAGTTAGGTTGGCCGCGAAGAGGCGATCCTTTTATGTGCAAGGGTGCTTTTGTGCATGGGCCGTAGCGCCGGCGCTGGGAGGTCGCCGTTATCATCCGCCGTCTACCGTGCACGTTCAGCGCCAGTCAACCTGGCGGGGCCCATCTCCACTGACGTGGCAGCTGAGGTGGCCTAGGGCCCCTCTCTCAGCCACTCTAGTAGCTTCTTCCCTAGTGAGAAATTCCCCAGCCCCGTGATTACGTCATAATGATGCAGCAAGTTCTTTATAAATTGTTTTAATAATATAATATATTGTTATAATCTTGTAAATTCAATAACTAATTATTTATAACTTAGAAAAATGTGTATAATATATCAAAATATTCAGAAAAATGAGATCTACACAATAGACTCATAATCATGCATTGTTCAACCACTTTCATTGCAAGTTTAATTAGAAGAACAAAGTAAACCCCCGTAGGTGATTCTGGGGTCTCTCCTGTATTAGGGTTTGCACCCCTCGGATGCCGCTTAAATTGCAAAGCATGCTTTAGGATTTCATTTCAAAGATATTCAAATTGTCATATCATCATCCTTGCTTGAACATTGCATCGATGCCATGTGTTGATTGTTTTTCCGTTTCTTTCTGGTGTTTCTACATCTTCCCGGTAGAATACGATACCGACTTTGAGATCGAAGACCGAGGTTAACACCATCAAATATCGATGAACAATACTTGACCAACTGTAACCAAGTCAAGTAAAAGGATTCTAAAGATCTATATCTAGGTAGCAACAAACAAGGCAAGCAAAGCCCCACCATTATACAATCCTATGATTTCGAACGTATGTCATTCTGGCCATGATGCATACGAGTCTACTGTGGTCTTTTGTCGATAGATAGAGTATCCTATCTGTTGCATTACTCCCTTTGAGCTTATATTACCTAATCCACTTCTCCTAGTATAACTGGGTTTGGCTTGTGTGCACTTCTAGAGCTATTATCTATGTCTTGCTTAGCCATGCTTAGCTGTCAGTGCTGGTTTATTCCAGAATATGTACCAAATGTAGAGAATCTAGTATGATAGGAGGACGAGGTATACTGATGAGGTAAGATCAGTGGTAAAGGTTAAACATGATAAGGCTTGTATGGGAGGCCATGGTGGGATGTTGTTTTTGTAGTCCCATTCTCGCCACTACTAGGAACCGAGTTCTTTCCTTTGGAACCGAGACGAGCGTACAGCCACACGGGGCCTGGAAAACCTCACGAGCAACTAAATTGCCTTGTAGATTCTATGAGTCACCTAGTTCGGAATTCCATTCGACATATGCATTGAAAACATTTTGAAACATTTGGCGGGCGAAGTTGCATCATAAAAGGTATGCAAACATGGCCGGGGTTGCTTGGGGTCGATGGAGCCCCTAGTAAACCAACCTCGCCCACATCTCTAGGGAATGACTTCGGGGGATTTGACCCGTTACAGTGGAACCATACTTAGGGCGTGACTCATGGTCTCGGCGAAAGCAAGGTAAAGGTCGTGTCTAACCACCCTCTGCCATCCTTCCAAGGAAGAGGGCTAATAGCTTGGCATTAAGAGTCGGTTGGTACGTGTGGGTAAAGTTGTACACCCCTGCAGGGTTAAATCTTTTCGAAAAGCGGTGTTCACGGTTATGAACGCTTGGTGACTGAATTCTAAGATCATAGAGCACTAAAACCTAATCGTAAAACTTGGTAGTTCAACATGTGCTTAAGGATGCTTCCTCATGGGTACGAGGGGGTGATCCTAGTGAGATGAGGATTACTTTGGTGGATATCAAAAGATGATGATCAATTCTTTGGAGATGTCGCTCTCTTATCCCCTTTTAAAATATTCAGATTAGACGAGCTTCTTCTCCCTCTTGTTTTACAAAACAAAGATCGCTTTATGTAAAATAACCCCACATCCATCAGTCTTGCATAGTACACCCTATAATCAACCTTGCTTTGTTGATACTTTTGCAGCAGGTAAGAGTTACCGTAGAAGACAAGTTTCATACGACATCGACACTGACGAGTAGCTTGGGGTTACCGGCCAGTAGCCTGGAATCTATGAGCTGGGACATCATCACTATGCTTCAGGCCTCTTAGGCCATTTGTTAAGTTTTCTATACTTAATAGAGTAATTTTCCTTCCGTTGTTTGATGTTTGTGGTCAGTGACCTCTGCTTGTAATTTCTTCCCTCAGTTATGAGCTTGCTATAATAATTTTTGTGTCGCAGGGTTACTGTTGTGTTATCGATTTCTCACTAGATATCCTCGAGCTCTAGGTTAAGCTTATGTCAGGCTAAGGTCTAGATTTGGTAACCGTGATCCCGGGGGTATCATAGTTCCTGGTAAAAGATCACTACCGACCGTAGGAAAACCTTGCTATTAGTCGATGTTGAGTCTAGTTCTTGTGAAAACTATTTTAAAGATGAAAAGTATTTGCAAAAAATCTAGTATGCTTCTTTTTCTCCTTATCCAGTTATGCTCTAACTTTGGTTCATCTTACCTTGTGTTGATTTTGAAAAGTTTTGATATCTCTTCTAGTCTTTCAAAGTTTAGGTGCCTTTTGGGCATGTTGTTTCTCCGCTAGTTGACCTAGTGTTGAGATCTCTAGTGTTGTGTGTGTTGTATGTTCCTTAACACCTTCTGCTCTATTTCAGCCGAGAGGTTCCTTTCTATCATAATCTCTCTACCTTTTGGACCCACAATATTGTATTGTACGATCCGTAGTGTTCTGTTCTAGGCTTCGAGGTTTCCCTTGGCCTCCCGTGCCTCCTTTTTATTTGTTTGGGTATTTCAGAAGTTCTTTCTTCTCTTGTAAGCTACCTCATGATTACTATCTTGAAGTGTACGCCGTGTCGCTCAAGTAGTAGTTACTTCTTTCTTGGGTTTTAACTCTTGGACTTGAACTGAAGATCCTGGATTGTCCTGGATTCTAGTGTTATGAATCTTGTACATGAAGCTGATCTTTAACCCAAGATCCATTCTTTTGACCCCTGTTGTTAAAGTTCAATCATTACCCCAGGATTGAATCTCGACAGTTAAGGACTTCCCCAAGCACACGCTATGGCAGATGTTCTTGAAATCGAACCAAATAGATCATGACAAGAGCACTCCTCGTGAGCATTGGTTTCTGTAAGATTGTTAATCTATGCATCCACATCTCAGTATTCTATCTTGAGCATGTTCTTTTTCCCCTTGTTGTTTCTGACCTTTGTCTATCAATTGGTAGCCAAGTAGTAAATGTGCATTGGTGTCTTCCGATGCAAGATACTCTTGTGGTCCATCATGACAAACCATTTTGGGCTGTCAGGAGAAACAAACTCCAGTACCTCATCATATCTAGGACCAGGTCAATGTTTTGTAATCTGTAGATCAAGAGGCAATGAATAGCTTCTGTCTGTTCTACCTTAGAGTGTCACACCCTTGTATACCAAGAGGTCGTGCTAAGTTCCACGACTCGTTAGTGAAGTGGCTCTCTTACACATATCTACCCACCCTTCCTTCGAGCTTTCACACTCGTGAATGATGCGTGTGCGTAATAATGTGGCTATCTGAGATTCTTAGCAACTTTTATTGCTTTGAACTCCAAGGACATTTGAGTCACTCTTATCGTGATGGTTAATCCTATCACAAAGCTAGAGGATGATTGTGCTACCAAGTCCGTTACTCTAGTAAACTCTCCCTGGTCAAAGAGTTAGGCTTATGCTGAAGCTCTAAGACTGTGTCTCCTTGCCTTACCAAGCAAGTTTCCTCTCGAACTGAGTGACATACCGGTGGTTCGTGATATTCTGGTTATCTTCTAGAAGTATCACCATGTTACCACATGACCATGTTTGTCAAGTTCTTGAGTAAGTAATTTCTATGAACTACTTCTTCTCCAAGGATCTGTGTTGGATACCCCTGAATTAGTTGGTTGAGCTTAAACGACAACTTGGAGAGTTGTAAGACAAACGTTTTATCCGACTTAATTCATCTGAAAGGGATGTCTAGTTTTGTTCGTGCTGAAGAAAAATAGTGTTTCCTTCATGGATATGTTATCTCCGTCCACCTTTGATTTGATTTGGGTTATCTTCAAATCAAACTTAGTTCCAAGGACTAACTTGATGATGTGGCTACTCGTGATGTTTCACTTGAGTAAATCCTCATGTCCTTTGGTCTGACCAATACTCTGCCTCATTCATACAATATATGAGTACATTTTATTGGAGTATCTCGATAAGTTTGTTGTTGAGCCTATTGACAATATCCTTATCTTATCCATGCTAGAATAGATTCATATGGAACATTTGGCATTAATGTTGGAAAACTTTTGAGAACCTTCTTAATGTCACCTCGAAGTATGTGTTCTGGATGTTAGAAGTAACCTTCTTCGGTTCATGTGCAATTGTAGAAAGATGTCGTCATAGACTCGAGTAGAGTTATCTCTGTAACCTCAAGGACACACTTGTATTCCATTGCAAGTATTCAATGTATGAGGAGTTGTCTTTCGACAAGTTGTTGATACATAGGTCTAACAACCTAGCTCAGTCTCTTGAAGCTTGACACCATAGTTCATCTCTTCAGAATCTAGTAACTTTACCTTTGTGGTAAATGTTGCACACTTTCCATTCGGACATGCTTAGTCTGAAGTAACTCTCCACTTAACCAAATCCGAATCTCAAGCAGATATGATGGTTGGTGTTCTTAAAGGTTTTGACATAGGTCCCTTTGAAAATTCGGCAAGATTGATGTAATGGTTGACACAATTAGCCAGAAGGCCTATTGTCACATTCCCTTGATTTAGCTCACAACCAATCTTCGTGAGACATCTTCTATGATTTAGTACAGGAGTTGCGCTTGTGGTTTCCTTTGTAAACCAAGTCCAACCTTCACTTGATGTCTTGTGTCTCGAACATCAAGAAGAACATTTAAAGTAGTCTTGCTAAATGTGTCTCAGTCGATTCTCCAGACCTTCTTATGTTGGAAAGCAACTTATTGTGCCATGTAATTAAAGCCTGAGAATGAAGTTTCTTTTTCCTCGTGTCATCAGGAATCTTCTTACTTAATCGTCCTGGTGATGTGAAGTGATATCACGATCTGTGGCAAAGATTTTGATAACCTTGGATGAATAAAGAGTTTCCTTTGTATCTTGACCATGTTCATAGGGTGACTATGATTTTGATAATCAGAAGTTTCTCTTGTTACATGTTCCTTGTGACTCTTACAATATCTCGCCACAAAACAACCTTTCTATATTGACCTTCAGTTGAACGAAGAGTGATCCTTCTGTATCAAAAGTAGTTCAACAACTTGGTCATCCGTATCTCTGTATTCGTGGAAGATCTACTTAAGCCGATTAGTAGAGTTTCATTTCTCGAAGTTTGTGGTTGTGTTCTTTCTATTGTAATCTTTCATTCTCAGAAGTTTAAACTCTTGTGTGAGCTCCATGGTCTCAATCCTTATGAAGACCATGTATCTATCAACTTGAAACCTATCTCCTTTTGTTTCCTCCATTACCTTGGTGTGTTTCATGTCATCATCTCAGAGTTGTTATGAACACTCCATCCATGAGTTGACAACGAGATACTTAGTGTGTTGTTAGTGTGTTTCCCTCTTACCCTTAGAAGTGACCTTGTTTCTCTTCCTTCTTCCTACCTGCAGAATCTCGGGTCGAGATTCTCGTAAGGGGGATAGATCTGTAACACCCCTGTTTTAGTTAATCTTATATTTAGGGTTGTTTGTGCATTCAAGAGCATCATTCCTTAAAAGTGCATTCAAAGAAATAATGCTAAACTCTAAAACCCTAGTTTCCTCTCTTAAATCAATTCAAAAGGTTTTGAATATTTTGAAATAGTACCAAAATGTTTAGAGCCCAAATGGTTTATAAGGGTCCTGAAATAGTTTGGATGTGGTTTTTGTAGTCCCATGCTCGCCACTACTAGGACCTGAGTTCTTGCCTTTGGAAGCGAGATGAGCGTACAGCCACACGGGGCCTAGAAAACCTCACGAGCAACTAACTTGCCTAGTAGATTCCATGAGTCACCTAGTTCAGCGTTCCATTCGACATATCCATCAAAAACGTTTTGAATTATTTGGCGGGTGAAGGTGCATCATAACAGTGCGTGGAGTGATTTGGCGGATGTGGCCGGGGTTGCTTGGAGTCGATGGAGCCACTTGTAAACCAACCTCGCCCACATCTCTAGGGACCGACTTTGGGATTTGACCTGTTACGGTGGAACCATCCTTAGGGCATGACTCATGGTCTTGGCGAAAGAAAGGTAAAGGTCGTGTACAACCACCCTATGCCAGCCTTCCACAGAAGAGGGCTAATAGCTTGGCATTAAGAGTCGGTTGGTACGTGTGCGTACAGTTGTACACCCCTGCAGTGTTAAATCTTTTCGAAAAGCTGTGTTCACAGTTATGAACGCTTGGTGACCGAATTCTAAGATCATAGAGAAGTAAAACCGAATCGTAAAACTTGGCAGTTCAACGTCTGCTTAAGGATGCTTCCTCATGGGTACGAGGGGTGATCCTAGTTGTAAGATGAGGATTACGTTGGAGGATATCAAAAGATGATGATCAATTCTTTGAAGATGTCACTCTCTTATCCCCTTTTAAAATATTCTGATTAGACGAGCTTCTTCTCCCTCTTGTTTTACAAAACAAAGATGGCTTTATGCAAAATAACCCCACCAACCATAAGTCTTGCAGAGTACACCCTTTACTCGGCCTTGCTTTGTTCATACTTTTGTACCAGGTAAGAGTTACTGTAGAAGACAAGTTTCGTACGACATCGACACCGACGAGTAGCATGGAGTTCCTGGCCGGCAGCCTGGAATCTATGGGCTGGGACGTCATCCTTATGCTTCAGGACTCTTAGGCCATTTATAAAGTTTTCTATACTTGATAGAATAATTTTCCTTCCATTGTTTGATGTTTGTGGTCAGTGACCTCTTCTTGTAATATTTTGGTTCTTCGCTTAGTTATGAACTTGCTGTAATAATTTTTGTGTCGCAGGGTTACTATTGTGTTACCGATTTCGCATTGGATATCCTCGAGCTCTAGGTTAAGCTTATGTCAGGCTAAGGTCTGGATTTGTTTAACCCTGATCCTGGGGGTGTCACAACCCATTTGGTGAACTTGTTGATGGCGACGTAGAGGTACCTGTAGCTCCCGGGTGCTCGCTGGAAAGGCCCTAAGATGTCTAGGCCCGAGACACCAAAGGGCCATGAGAGCGGGATGGTCTGCAGCTGTTGATCCAGCTGGTGTATTTGCTTGGCGTGGAACTATCATGCCTTGCATGACTTCACCAGCTCTATGGCATCGGTGAGCGCGGTGAGCCAGTATAAGCCGCTCCGGAAGGCTTTACCATTAAGGATATGTGCCGAGGCGTGGTGGCCGCATTCCTCAGCATGGATGTCATCTAGCATCTTGCACCCCTCGTTGCTAGAGATGCACTGGAGGACGATGCTATTGGGGCAGCGGTAGTAGAGGTCCCCGTCCATGATGCAACACTTCTTTGAACGATAGAGAAGGCTATACACCATCTCTTCACTATCTTGGAGGATGCCATCCTGGAGGTAGTTCGTGAGCTTGATGATCCAACCTGACTCTTGGGTAGTAGGTAAATATCGGAGATGTGAGCACGACGGCTGCCCTGGCTCCATCTTTGTTGAACGCCCTGTCGAAGTTCACGGTCCAGCGCCCCGGAGCAAGCCTTTCTGGGGAGCTAGGTTATTTCCTCCCGAGGCCCACTTCCCCTAGGTCATACCACTCTATCGCGAACTCCGCCAAGGCCCTCCCGCGGACGATGGGTGTAGTGTCGAACATCAACTCAAAAGGCTATAGCTTGATGGCCCACTTGGTCACTCAGCCCATGGCATTGGGGTTGCATAGGATCGTCTCCAGAGGAAACTTGGTGACCACCTTGATGGGGTAGCCCTAGAAGTAGTGGCGCAGCTTGTGTGACGCCACGAGGAGTGCGTAAAGGAACTTCTACTGCATGGGGTACCTTTCCCGGGCATCCCTGAGCACTGTGCTGATGAAGTAAACCGTCCACTGCACAAGCTTAGTGGTTTAGCTCAGGGCCAGGCCGGCGACCTCACCACGAGCATTTCCCTATGCGCTACCGCCTTCCGCCGCAATCCCTGAGCCCTCTGGAGGGTTCGTGACCCGTTCCTTCCATTTTAGTTACACCACCTCTTCATGCTAGCTGACTAGGACAACGCTTGACTTTTGTGGCGTGGCCTCTAGGTATAGTAGTAGTGGCTCTCGGTCCCTAGGGGCCACCATAACTGGAGGGCTCGTGAGGTATCTTTTGACTACCTTGAACGCCTCATCAGCCTCTGGGGTCCACTAGAATTTGCCGGTGAGCTTCATGATCTTGAAGAAGGCCAGGGCCTTCTCGCCCAGCTTGGAGATGAACCTTCGTAATGCTGCCATGCACCTGGCCAAGAGATGCATATCCTTGAGCCACGTTGGGGTGTGTATTTCCTCGATGGCCCGGACCTTGTAGGGGTTAGCCTCGATTACCTGGTGTGATACCAGGAAGCATAGGAGCTTGCCCGAAGGGACTCTGAATATGCATTTGGCCAGGGTTTCCATCAGGTCTACAACCAAGGTGTCTTTTTTGCGGGTCTTGACCACAATGTCGTCAATGTAGGCCACCTCGTTTCTTCCCATCTTCACACCGAATGGCATGCATGTGTGGCAGTACACTCTGCACGGGGTAATGAAGGCTATATTTTCCTCGTCCTCCTTGGCCATCTTGATCTGGTGGTATCCCGGGAAGGCATCCAAGAATCACAACAGGTCGCAACCCACCATGGAGTCTATGATTTGGTCTATCCGTGAGAGCGGGAAAGGGTCCTTGGGACAAGCCTTGTTGAGGTAGGTGAAATTGACACAGAGCCGTTTCTGCCCCCGATGGTCTTGGGAACCACCACGGGGTTGGCGGACCAGTCGGCGTGGAAGATCTCCTTGACAAGGTGTGCCTTAACCAGCTTCTCCATCTCGGCAATGCTGAACTATTGCTTTTCTGCAGATTGCTTCCATGGCTTCTATTTCACCCGGCGTGCCATGGGACACACAGCCAGATGATGCTCAATCACCTCTCGAGGCACCCCCGTCATGTCTGACGGGGTCCAGGCGAACATGTCCGCGTTGGCCTAGAGAAAGGCGACGAGAGCATCTCCCTCTTGGTCGAGAGGTCAGCACCAATGGTGATTGTAGCCCCCACCACCGCCTGGTCGAGAGGGACCTTCTTGGTCTTGGCCCACTCCTACGAGAATGCCATTTTTCCTACCAGCGATGCTGGTGGTACACACAACATCCTCGTAGTCGGATGCTATCGGCACCTTGCCACCAGCCCTTGATGCCTTGGCAGCCTAGGGAGACCCTTTGTTATTGGAGTCATTCACGACCTGCTAGCGCGTGGTTGCCGCACCTTTGCAGTCTTGCTTGAGGGAGCGCACGACTTCCACCTTGTCGCAGTGCACCATGATGGTGGTACCAGGGCCACCCGACATCTTGACCAGGTTGTAGGCATTGTGAGTGACCGCCATGAACTTCGCTAGCGCCGGGTAGCCTAGGATGGCATTGTAGGGAAAGAAGATCCGGGCAACGCTAAAGTCGATGATCTTTGTGTTGTAGTTGTCGCTCGTCCCGAAGGTGACAGGGAGTTGCATCCGACCGAGGGGCATGGTGGTGCCCGCTGTGCCCCCACAAACGGCAAGGTGGGGCAGAGATGCGTGATGGGCATACGCAACTACCTGAATGCTCCCTCTGTGAGCACATTCAGGCCTGTCCCGCCATCGATGAGGGTCTTGACACCATGACCCCGCTGATGGTGGGGGTGCAGACTTGGGCAGGACGCCTACCAGGCAGGTGGAGCCAGGGTGATCCACGGCGCTGAAGGAGACCAGCTACCACGACCACCATAAAGGTGTGGTTGTAGCACTAGGCCTTGCCGCTGCCAGTTCACGTGAGAACTGCTTGAAGTGCCGCCTAAAGGCTGGAGCCTAGAAGCCTCCCAAGATGGAGGCGACGACCCCAGATGCTCAAAGATGGAGTGCTCCTCGGTCGGCCTATGCGCAAGGGCTCGCCACCATTGCACCGGCCGTCCGGAGGGTCTCGAAAGCACGCCTTAGCTCCCTACCTGGCACGCCAAATGTCAGATATTTGTACCGTGATGGAAACTAGGGTCCAATGATCCCTTGGTTCGAGTGGGGACTAAACATGCCATTCCAAGGAAACCTGACGATGGCTACGACGGCGCAGCAAGCACACGATAGAGAGGTGGCTTAGGTTTTTTTACCAAGGTTCGGGACCCTCGTGAGGAGGTAAATCCCCTACTCTTGCTTTGATGTATTTCTCATGTGCTTTGTGAGGATACAATGGAGGATGAAAGTTTAGGTTTTTTAAATGAGGTAGGAGAAGGGCTCCTAATATAGGGTTGCGACGGGCCCCTACCCCTGGTCCCCGGGTGGGAAGGGTCGCCACAGTGCCGCTCCTTGAGGTCCCGGTCTACATGACCGCTTTTTGGTGGACTAACTATTGGGAGCTGGGAGCTTCTCCATCCACTTGTAAAGCATCCTGCCTTTAGCATCACTTGTCTTCATCCGGTGCTACTCGCTTTCCTTCTTGCACTAAAGTGGCCAAGGACGGACCTTCTCCTCCTGAGGCAATCCATCCACCCAGTCAGGACCTTGTCTGCCTCACTTTTGACAAAGGCTCTAACTTCGGGACCACACCGCGGAGGCATCCAATGCCATCATTGTTCTTGTCGTCTTCCTACAATGGACACATCCACACCCCTCCTGAGGTGTTGTTGATTCGAGCCCTCTTGTTGGGGATATCTTAGGAAGATGTCCCCGCTCGAAGCCTCCAGGAGGGTTTGGTGAAGTGCCACTCGAGAGGGAAGCATCCCTTCCCTCGCGAGGAGTGCTGGAATCCTCCATGCAAGTTAGTCATGTACGGATCGGGGGTACCCCCTGTACCAGGTATCTGACAGATTCAAATATATCTAGTCATGTTTCTATGCTAGATACATATAACCGAATCTAGGAATATCCGAGAACATTAATTTGAATCGGAGATAGTAGTGTAATTTAAGTGGGTTAATTTAGCTATGAACCTTGAAACTTCATAGAACCTAGGAATCACAAGTAAAACATGCATGGTCCGCTATGTCTAGAAACATGGCGCGTTTGTTGCATTCTGAGCCACATTCTTCTAATTTTATTTACTACTAGTACAAAACATCCCCTTGATCACTTGGAAAAGTAAAAAAAATCCTAATTGTTTGAAACTCCCACGAGCAACATTGTTTACTAGGCCAAGACTCACCCATCTATCTAATGTGAGAACCGTATCTAAAAGTGTACCTAGAGAATATATCGATATATAAGGCCATGACCGTATTGGTCATTCGGGCTAAAACCCAAGAATAATGTTCATATAGCATGGTAGGCTATAATGTGAATCCGTTTTTCCTAAAGTTGTCGAAACTCATGTTTATCATTTTTCTTGGAAATTAATAATACTATCAAAAGTACCCTAATCGTAATAAAGTCTCATGTTATAGTTTAACGCTCTATTTTGTTTGAATATATTCCATATGTGGTCAAATTTGTCGGTATGCAAATATGAATCAGTAATGGAATTTTTCAAAACTATTGTTGGCCCATGATATATTGGCTGATGGGTACCTTCAGAAGAATTTTGGAAATTTTCAAGAGTAATAGTCTATCACTCTCACATGTATTGAAGTTTGACCTAATTTTGTTTTATCGACATAGATTCATGCATTTAAGTGCGTGGAGCTTTAGCTTGGAAGTTTAAAAATCCTTAAACTTGGAAACTACAAGAAAGAATTGTCCAGTTTGTACGAAAATTTGGTTGGGCATTCATTGTTGTTTATTCTACCAGCAAAAATACTTGAAACTAACTTCAGGGTATGGCCTACTATACCATGATGTACTTTGTATGAACTTTCTTGGGTTTCAAGCCAAATGACTAAGGTCATGGACATACTCTATCTTCATCAAGATAATGACGGTGTGCCCATATTTTGGTATAGGTCGGTGCATGTTAGCATGGTAAAGAAGTAAAAGTATTTTCAGAAGGAAGTGCAATTAATATGGCTTAGAGTTCATAACATGTGCCATTTATTTACTATAGTACATAAAGTGGTTGGATAAATTACATGTTAAATTTTCAAGATTATTTTTCTAGCTAATTTCACCCACTCAGATGACTTTCCATCAATTTGTTGAATTAGGTCTAAAATAATATTCTACAAGTTCGTGAGAGCATGTTCAATAGTATAACCGAGTCTTAGGTATAAAAAAGTGACACTATATCTATTCACAGCCTTATACCATCATACATAATACCTAGCAATTGAACTATACAATAGCTAGCAGTACAATGTCAGCAACCTCATCAAAAAGAAAAACGAGTAAGCAGGCATAGAATGAAATACATTTCTATGCCCTCTTGAAAAATCCTAAAACTTGGGAAATATAAGAAAGCATGGTGCACTTTGTCTGAAAATTGGGGCAGTGGCATTCGTTATTTATTTTTTAGATCAGGGGTACCATAGGTCCGGAGGAAGCGAGGCACTCCAATTATCGGCCTAGTGTTTGTAGTCGTCACAAGGTGGTATGAGGACCTTTTTGTAATTATTATTATTACTTTTGAGCCTTTTATACTAGTGTTGATGATTATTAATATAGTAGATCGCTTGAATTTTGGGAAAAAATGGTTGCTGGAAGTAGATACGTGTGTCGTACCAAGGCAAAAGTGCGCAACGCCATGCTGTGGACAAGGGAGAGACATGCCGGCCTATGTGCTCGCGGCTGCATAGAAGAGATCATGGAGGATGGATGGTGAGAAGAAGCAAATGAGAGAAAACACAACTTGTTTTGCGTGCATATACTAGTAGATCAATACATTTACTACTAGTGGAGTGTATCCTATACCTTGTGTTAGCATTCCATCATAGCTTTGCTCTGACATCGCACCGCCTTTGACTCCTCCTCTCATTGCTCTCGCGCTACCTCCCTTTTGGTGTACTAGTACGGACTAAAACTATTCTTCCTACCACTACAAGGAATGTGCTAACTGGTGACCCCAAATATTGGTCATAGAAATGTCATAGTAATTCATCTATGACCTTTCTATGACCAAAAATTGTAGGTCACATACCGAGGGTCACTATAGACATCTAACGATTTTTTTTTGAATTGGTCATAGACTACTATGAAAAAAATATATGGTTATAGTGTTCATGACCAATATTTTCGTCATGGCATTCTGGCCTGTCCATGTAAGCATATCTGACGAGGAATCTAACATGGAAGCAAATTCAGCCTGGCCTAGTTCAGCCTTGTAAATGGGCCTAGCCCAACAATCTGCCTATTTATTCCTTATCAATTTTAGTCATCTACACGCGCAGCCCAACAATTCCACCTTTTTATTTCTGGAACCTAGCCTTTTTACATGCAATTTCTTCTAAATTTTTATCCTTTTCAATTAATACGGTCCCACCAGTCGTCCCACCAGTCAGTAGGTCCCAGTTATGCTCAAATTAGATCCCACTTTTATTTTCCCATGTTTTGACAATATAATTAATAGCAAATTATTTTATTAGAAACCAATAGATACATACATGAAATTATTCTTATTCATCAAGGCCAAATTAACAAAACATCTCATACAACAAAGATACATTACAATCATGCATAATTCGCATCAGATATCTATCTAACGGAAAAATCAAACTACAATATCTAGCTTGTCGTGGTACTTGGACACCCTCTGAAAATCGGTGGCGAAGGTCTGGAGCTGCACATGGAGCATGCGGTCACCTTGCGTAGTTGTAGTTGGAGATCTGCGAGAGATGTGGAGCAGAATGTCAAGGATGCTGCTGCAAGTCACAATAAGTAAAAATGATTCCATAGACCATTAATCCCTAGTATACTACACAAAATGCAAAAATATTTTTCCAATTTAATGGAGTTTTGCCACTATAATCTGTAGTAAGCATTGGTCAAGACTAAGCTAGAAAGTGAGCAATTTGAATCATAACTTTAATAGTAGCAGTACAAAGTATGGCACACCAATCAGAATTAACACTTGATCTACACATAAACACCAGGCTGTGACTATAGTACTTACTACAGATTGTGATTAGACATGCCATAGTAATACACCAGTAAGCAGACAAGTATAGCCACATGATGATTTGAAGATGCATGTGAAGAGATAACAGTAGGGTTTATTCTATGGCATACAAGTGAGAACTTTGAACTAATTGATAGATTTATTAGTGAAGTGCTTGTTATGTAGTTACCATATGAACTCGGATATTCATTAGACATGCAATAAGCAAAATCCTAAGGTAAAACTACCTGTTTCACTCACACATCAGATGAACAATACGCCCAGAAATAACAAATGTGTGATCACAGTTAATCAATAAGGGTACAATCAAAATATTATTGAATCAGTAGAGGTTAAGAGAACAATGCAACGCCTTCAAGGGGAACCAACAATATTTCCAATCCACAAGTAAATTACTTATGACATGGGGAAATCCTTCAATAAAAAAATCTACTAGATAACAGAGGTTAGAATTGCATGGTACTTATTCTTGAGGGCGAGAAGCCTAGAGGTCATGAAAACGGTTATGATACTCGCCAATGGCCAAGAAACATGGAACTTCCGGCCTAATTGTCATAATTCTGTGCATCTAGTGAAGGGTCTGCTACCTGAAGTTATCATCCTGGAGATTACATGTCAAACATGTAGTTTTAGCATCGACCAATTTTACTCCTAACAGCTAAAAATGAAAACAAAAGATAGTAGTAAACTTGTTTTCAAATCAGATGAGCAACTAGTCAATGGAAGCAAGCCATTGGAACAATACATTACAAACTTGCAATAGTACATAGTGCTTAGTTGAACAGGTCCTTGTCCACTACAAGTAACACATATAGCCGCAATTACATAATGGCCAAATCTTGTCTTATCTTCTCTATGAGTATATATGCTTATTGCTCATACTAATAATATACATTGTGGGGGAGACTCAAAGGAGTAGCCTTTTCAGATATAAGTAACTCATTGTTCAACAGAAATAAGTGCAACTATCATTGTCTTAACATAACAGCGACATCTTTACTAACACTATTACATGTTATCTACTCCCATAAGCCCCTCTCTAGGCAAGTACTAGATAACCCAACTATCCCAGTATAGCTATCTCTATAGAGATAATAACTAGCTACTCTTGTTGGGTACCAGCCATGAAAAATAAGATCTTGAAATACCACCGCGGTCACCCAAGGGTCAAAACTTATACTAAGATATTCAAACCATATTGTCCACGTAACACAACAAAGGAGCTCTCAGGATCAACTGTAGAAACACACAAGGACTTGGAGATCTCAGGACTATCAAAGTCCTGCTCCACAACTTACATCCTCTCCACATCATCATGCATCCAGTCCAGCCTACTCCAGCTCCAAGCAACTTCCGGCATACCATCAATACTCACTCGAACATGCACTCAAAAACATAACAACAAACAAATTAATCAAAATTTTGCAAAAGCTTTAGGCAAGCACTGACTATTGATGTAACACAATTTGCAGATCAAGAAATCTAAGTAACGCACATCAACAAAAAAGTAAAGGGGAGCCAGGCAGCGCTGCTGTTGTGAGTCCTCTCTTCAGTAGAAGAGTCTTTAGTACATCTGGTCTGGTCACTCTAGAAACTAGTAGAAGTAATGCTACAGAATGTATAGTGCTGACCAACATATTTACAGATAGCAAAGGAAACAAATGGTATCACACATGGCTGAAACCGACGGCACCAGATTTGTAGTGACAAACATGTATTCTCCTAAGAGCTTGATGTATATGTGTATTGAGATTTTCTTGACTTCTACGATAAAAATATATGCTCATAGCTATGTGTACTGAGAACAGAGTGTCCATGGTCTTAAGACAACGTAGTGTCCATGTAAAGGTTCCATTTAAATACAGAATTATCTAAGATAATAAGTTATGACTCAATCCATCTGTTATGATGCATCACTTACGACTCAATCCATCTGGTCTAGGTCAGAATATGATGGCAACAATCACGCACACACACAGAGAGAAGAGAACATTGTATATTAGGATCCTGATGAGGCCAAGCGCGCTGGCGAGGCTGTAGTCAGTCCACTGGACGAGGAAGAGGAGGATGATCACGGCCGGGCTGTAGGAGAAGCGCATCTACAGGCAGGCCCCATTGTAGTACCTAGAGCAGTCTGACGCCCTGTGATGCATACAACGAATGCATCACCCCGACATGACGTAGACAGCACACGAAGTGTCAATCGTAGCCGTAGGGGAAGGAATTGGGGAAGGGGATTAGGAGAGGACAGGGGCTCACAGTGTGTTTGCGTGTTGGATGTCGGCCTGGAGCACCTTGAGAAAGTCCCTGAACAACCTGCGTGTGGAGCACGCCGCCGCCACCATCTCTCTCGTCCCCTCCTCCTCGGCAACCAATGGTGCCGCCACCACGCTCCTCACCTCGTCGCCGCCACCACCATGCAAGGTGCGGCGGGGATCTGGCTCTTGGGAAGGAGAGAGCTATCGATTCAGCCTCCTCTTGACGAGCTTCCTCAGCATGGTGGTTCGTGAGGATTGCGTTAGGGTTGGGATTATGGAGGCGGGGGAGGGCTATGGGTTTGGGAGTTCTAGAGCCTATAGATACGACGCCTTGGGTAAGAAATAGACTTTGACGGAATTATCCCTAGATATTTCGGTGGAGCAGTTGGGACCTGTGGGGCATCTCGGTCATTCTCCATCCAAAGTGGGAGGTGGGAGAAGTTGGATATAGATCGTCTCTTGTGGATAGACGACCGAAATCTGCTTTGCAAGGTGATCCATAGGTAGGTTCATGCTCTATTCCCATTGGCTAGAATTATGTTTCAGGTTTAAGAGTTTCTGGTAGCCACGCAGTCTTGCTTCTTTGATGACAGATGGGTCCCTTCTGTATGGCAGGTAGGTCCACATGTTAGTGATAGAATTAAATCTAGTGCTATTCAGACACGTAAGCAGAAATTACCACATGGACATGACACGTAGGCGAAATTGCTGAGGTGGATAATTATTCATTTTAAGTTTTCACAAATTAACAGCCATGACCATTTAAATTGGTTATAGTGACGAAAAAATAAGGTCATATACCATTCCAATCTATGTTATGACCAATTTGTGTAGGAAAGTTATGACCTTCCTAACAAAAAGGTCATGATTTTTTAGAGTTTGGACCCTCTCAAAAGGCGTACGACCATTTGGTTCAAAATGCTCATAGATCTATGACCAAAAAACCATGGTCATTAAGAAAAGGTCATTAGTCAACACACTCTTTGTAGTGTACGAAGGAGTACAACAACAACTACTACTACTAGTGGAGTACTTTGCCTTACAGAAAAACATTTCCATCACTTAGAAAATTGGAGTTGTTACTTTTCCTAGTATTTGGAAACTTCCATTCGCAAAACTGTTTACCAATGCCAAGATGTGCACATCTGTTTCTTTGTAGTACTACCAAATATAGGGAAATGAGCATAAACTATGATGTGGATATGCCCATGACCTTGCTTGGTCGCTCAGCCTGAAACCTGTTCATACTTACATGTACTACAAGAAAAGTATCCATCCGCAATGACTTGGCCCGTCGGTCGTCGTAGAAGGCGCGTCTTCCGCGACGAATTTCTCGGCTCGACCGTGGCCGATGGGAAACTTTTTTTTCTGATTTCGCGGCCATCTACTACAACGAAACCGCTAGAAACGCGGCAGAAGAAAGATTTTCGGTTCCTTGCACGATGTTGACTCGCCGAAGTCTTTTATGGCGTGTGGGTCTAGACGTTAGTGTCTCTAGCATACTTTTCGGTCGCACCTCCCTGATTTTAAATCAATAACGTTACTCGATGCACCACCTATATAAGGCCATGCTACTGGGTCGCACATGTTGGTCTCACTATAAATGAAACCTACGTATGATGGACTTTTTTTGACCGCGTCCGCAGTTTTGACCTTGGCATCATTGCTCGATGCGACAGCCGTGTTTGATCTTGCTACTGAGACCCCCATGTCAGCCTCTCTGGTATGTTCTGGTGGGTGGATCCTTGATGCCAGCCTATCTGTACAAGTATTTAACTTTTTTTCAAACCCCGACCATTAAACTCGAGGTATGCTTCAGGCTGGTGGGTCCTTGATGTCAGCCAATCGTAACACGATATTAAAGTGTAAACCCAAGACCTTCAAATCAAATAGACAAATCAAATAGACGTAAATTGAGTGCTTTGTCACTACACCAAAATATTTAGAGAAATTATATCATTAAATATGTATCAATACTAAAAATTATGTGTTAGTCTTCTAAAAAATATTTTCTATGTCTATGTTAATCTCTTTTAAAATATAAAATGGTAGTGCTCAGGCATCTCAGTTTATAAAATGCAACATACTGGAGTAGTTTCAAAAATGGGTAGGCAGAGTTTTTTTATTTTGAGATGTGGGGGCGATGCCCAGAATGCCGAATTAAAAATAGATGGCTATCTACATGAGCTGCTCTATATGGGCATACTACATAGGCTATGCTCCATGGGCTCCTTTCTCAAATTTCTCTAGGCTATGCTCAGCAGAACACCATGTCTTTCTCTCAACAAAGCAGTCTCCCATGCCCCTCTCATTAGAAGAAACATGTGCATGCTGGACTTTTTCCTCGCTCGCACCTGCCTGTTTTGAACTTGGCAACGTTGCTCGATGCAGCACTTGTATAAGGTCTCGCTAATGGGTCCCACATGTTAGTCTCTCTATAAATGAAATGTGTGTATGATGGACTTTTTTTGGCTGCGTCTACTTTTTGACCTTGGAAACGTTGCTCGATGCGGCACCCGCGTGTTGTCTTGCTGATGGGACCCACATGTCAGCCTCCCTGGTATGTTGTGTCTTGTGCATGTTAGCCTACCTGGTATGATCTGGCTTGTGGGTCCCTGATACCAGTCTCTCCGTACAAGTACTTAACTTCTTTTTCTCAAGCCCGCCCATTAAACTCTATGGACGCTGCAGGCTGGTGGGTCCGCAATGTCAGCCTCTCCGCAAAGCAATATTGCTGCATGAAAAAAAGTAAACCCAAATAAATATATATCAAGCACACAGGATTCAAACTCAAAATCTCAACAAATATAAACTGTATGAGTTGCCACTATGCAAAAGAAATCAGATGAAAATTATCATTAAAAGCTTTATTGTACCTATAACTTATGTATTAGTCTTCTTGGAAATATTTTATATGTCCATGTTTATCTCTCCTAAAATAAAAGGGCAGTACTACTGAACCTCAATTTATAAAATGCCACATAATGGAATAGTTTCTTAAAAACATGGGTAGGCAATGTTTTTTTAGAGCTAAGGCAATGCCAGAAAGGACAAATTAAAAAGTTTTTGGGCTATGGTCAATGGGCTCCTATCTCAAATTTCACTAGGTTGTGGCTCGTCGGATTCAAACATAGACCTCACCGAGAGAGGAAAAAAGTGATAATTCCTTTGACATATATTCATGTTAAAATATCTAAAGAACTAGGGAAACACACCATGTGTGCCAAAACAAGGCTGGTATCGAATGACTTTAGTGGGTGAACTCACGCTATATCTTTACCCTCTCATCTCTATCCAAAACACATCTAATGGTTCTGATGACACACAGGAAACAACTCTATAGCAAGTATCCTAGTAGCAACAACATAAATTTTGATAAATTCAGTAGCATTTAAAAGATTAAGCAGTACAGAACAATAAGACATAAAAATATCGACAGATTCCTAGTTCATTTTCAGCAGCACTTGACCAATTCAGCAGCATTTCAAAGTGACTGATTCGGCAATACACACTAAAATTCAATAGTAGTACAGAGAGATGCAATTCTTAATTGTTTCATTTCTAAAAACCATGTCAGACGAACAGTTTGCCCTTTTCTCCAAACACACTCGATCACTGGAACACAATCATTGTCATAATATTTGGTCATATAGGGAACCGTCATATAGATACAGATATACCATACCAGTACGTACTAGTCATAGCTCCAATCTAGCAAAAGGTTATCATAGTTTTACCACCCATATATGATCAGTGGAGATAAGGCAACCACATAATTAATTACAATAGCATGCGACCAAAGAGCTAGATAGCAAGAAACTTCATGAACATCATGCGGCATTTAGGACAACCAGATACATCGACCTTGACCGTTCTTTCAATGGTAAGTTTGGCTGCTTTCCGGAAGTTGATCCATCTAGAAGTAGCTACCAAGAACCCATTAGTCGAGTTAATGGCGTAGCATTCCTTGATTTTCACTCCTTCACTCCGCATCTTGAAGACTATTGTGCCCTTTTTCTGGCCTAGAGTTGCTTTGTGGCACTCTTAGGCAATTTCTGAATCAAAGCAAGAGATAGACGCATAATTACTAAGAGCAATGCACTGAATCATGTGAAACTTGAGAAGCCATTCATAGCAGTTTATCTGCCGCCATATACTCACAAACATAATCCAATGCGACCTTGTGATGACACATGTGTAGGATATGGTATGACAAGGCACTGCCCAATGTGATGAAGGAGCTTGTGTCGGTGCCTGTGTTGGGGCTGGTGTGGTAGTTGGTGCTGGTGCAGGAGATGGTGCCACTATTTGTAGAGGGGATGGTGCAGGACCTAGAAGGCCTAGAACCGGTGCCGGCGCTAGTAGCTTGATGCAAGATTACTTCTGAGGGGTAGCTAAGCTGACTGCAGGGATGGTAGAGGTAGATGAGATGTGTACAAGCAAAATGGTCTCTTATACAACAGTTACTCACAAGATAGTGATCAGAGGATATGATGAGTATACAAGCAAATTAAGTTACTACCTCCATTCTTTTTCCTTAGGTCAACAGGTACCAGAGCAGGAACTAGGGATAGTGCCGGTGTGGGTGCCAACAACTTGATGTTGGTTACCTACTGGGGGGTTGATACATTGCAAATGTATCTATAATTTTTGATGTTCCATGCTTGGTTTTATCCACTTTCTTGTGTTTTGTCCACACTTTGGAGTACTTTTCATATGATTTCTTGGACTAACCTATTAACAAGAGCCACAGTGCCAGCTGCCTATTTTCTGCTGTTTTTGGTTCCAAGAAAGTCAGAAAATTAATATTATCGAAATTGGACGTGACAAAAGCCAAAGTGCCTATTTTTCCGGATGTCATCAAGTGCCAGAATACGAGACAGAGAGGGGCAAGAGGGCGGCCACACCACCTGGCCGCGCGGCCAGGCCTGGCCCGCGCCAGGGAGTGGTGTGGCCAGCCCGGGCACCCCCTCGGCCTACCCTTCCGACTATAAGATGCCCCCAGGACGTAAACCCTAAGTACCCGATCAAAATTCCACAAAAGAGTCTGTAGCCGCCGTCATCTCCATCCCTAGATCGGGAGGGATCTGAAGCTCTTCCCGGCACCCTGCCAGAGAGGGGAATTCACCCTAGAGGCCTTCTTCATCACCATGCAAGCCTCCGGTGTGATGCGTGAGTAGTTCATCCTTGGACTACGGATCCATGTAGTAGCTAGATGGTTGGTTCTCCTCCTTTGTGCTTTCATGTCTAAATCTTGTGAGCTCCGTTCATGATCAAGATCATCTTTTTGTAATTCTGCATGTTGTGTTTGCGGGGATCCGATGGATATTGAGATGCTATTTCAGATTGATTATTGATTCTATCATGTCTTTGTTATTTGTGATCTTGCATGCTTTCCATTGTTAGTAGCTATCTTGGCCAAGTAGATGCTAGCAACTCCAACAGTTAGTATTTATGCTCGATAGTGGGTTCATGCCTCTAGTAATCTGGGAAAGTGACAGAAATCTCTAAGGTACTAGATGTGTTGTTGCTACTAGGGAGAAAACAACAATCCTTTGTTCATAGAACAATCGTATTGTTTACTTTACACGTAGTTCGTAAAGCAATAATCTGTTGCTTGCAACTTAATACTGGAGGGGGTTCGGATGATAACCTGAAGGTGGATTATTAGTCATAGATGCAGTTGGATGGCGGTCTATGTATAATGTTGTATTACCCAATCAAGTTCCAAAGCAGTCAAGATGATTAGTATATGCATGTATTGCTTTCTCGATGTTTGTCAATTGCCCCGCTGTAATTTGTTCACCCATCATGTTATCTATTTAAGGAGAGCCACCTCTATTGAACTATGGATCCCGGTCCTTGTCTTTTACATACAATCTACAATCTTTTACTGCTTTGTGTTTACTTTCTACAAACTTTTACTTCTTTCCATTCGATACTTTTAATCCTTTGTTTTCCGCAAAACACGGTGAGATTGACAACCTTATCGCAAGTTGGGGACAAAGTTCTGTGGTTGTGTTATGCAGGTCTCCACGTTGCTACTAGCACCGGTAGTGCGGCCTACCAAGGCTCAGCTAGTAACACCTTTGGGGTGTTTCCTTACTCCTACTGGTTCGATGAAACCTTGGTTTCATAACTTAGGGAAACTTGTTGCTGTGCTCATCATACCTTCCTCTTGGGGTTCCCAACGAGCTCTACATCAACACCGCCATCAAGCATTTTTCTGGGCGTCGTGCATTGAGCCATCAAGCATTTTTCTGGCACCGTTGTCGAGGAGTCAAGGACATCTTCACAAGGAGAGTCTCTCATAACCAATCTCTTTACTTTGTTATTTTTGTTTTGCTTAGTTTCTTTTTGCTTTGTTTGCTTGTTTCATTATCAAAAACGCAAAAAAAATAGTTTTACTAGTTTGCTTTGTTATTTGAAAACACAAAAAAATGACTACTCTTGAAAACACTAAGTTGTGTGACTTCACTAGCACCAACAACAATGATTTTATGAGCACACCTATTGCTCCACCTGTGTTGAAAATACTTTCTTTGAGATAAAACCTGCTTTGCTCAATCTTGTTATGAGAGAACAATTTTCTGGTATTGGTAATGAAGATGCTACTTCCCATCTAAATAACTTTGTTGAACTTTGTGAGATGCAAAATCATAGATGGTGATATTATTAAGCTGAAATTGTTTCCTTTCTCTTTGAGAGGAAAAGCTAAAGAATGGTTAAATTCCTTAACTAGGAATAGTATTGATTCTTGGACTAAGTGCAAATATGCTTTTATTGGAAAATACTATCCTCCCGCTAAGATTATATCCATGAGAAGTGAAATAATGAAGTTTAAACAACTTGATAATGAGCATGTTGCTCAAGCTTGGGAAAGAATGAAATCTTTGGTTAAGAATTGCCCCACTCATGGACTGATTGCTTGGATGATCATCCAAACTTTTTATGCATGATTGAACTATTCTTCAAGGAACCTATTGGATTCCGCAGCTGGAGGTACCTTTATGACCATCACTTTGGGTGATGCAACAAAACTTCTGGACAATATGATGGTTAATTATTCTGAATGGCATACTGAGAGAGCTCCACAAGGTAGGAAGGTAAATTCTGTTGAGGAAACTTCCTCCTTGAGTGATAAGATTGATATTATTATGTCAATGCTTGTTAATGGGAAAGCCCATATTGATCCAAATAATGTTCCTTTAGCCTCTTTGGTTGCTCAAGAAGAGCAAGTTGATGTGAACTTCATAAGAAATAACAATTTTGGCAACAATGCTTATGGTAACAATGCTTATAGGAACAATTTTGGTAACAATAATTATAAGCCATATCCTCCCAAAAATGGTAATGCTTATGGAAATTCTTACAACAATAATAAGAGTGCTCCCTCTGAACTTGAAGTTATGCTTAAAGAGTTTATTAGTAAACAAACTGCTTTGAATAAAACTATTGAGGAAAAACTCTCTAATGCTGAAAGAAATATAGCATCTTTGGCTGAAGCTCAATCTTCTTTGAATAAAATGGCTGCTAAACCTGAAACTAATGATAATCCCTTTGCAGCTACCAATGCTATACACGTAAGAATTGATGAAAATGTTAGATTATTAGCTGAATTACATGCTAAGTGGGAAAGGGAAGATGAAATTTCTAGAAACATTAGTGTTTCTACTATTACCACCAGTAGTGTTGAGGCTAGTAATAGTTCTACTAGTTTAGATGATAAAGTTGATTTTGATCTTGATGGTTGCAATATCTCTGAAGTTATTAAGTTCCTACAAAAGCTTGCTAAAAGTCCTAATGCTAGTGCTATGAACATGGCCTTTACAAAACACATTACTGATGCTCTCATAAAGATTAAAGAAGAAAATATGAAACATAAAGCTTATATTCCTATAAAACAAGAAGATGGTTGGGAACCCATCATTAATATGAAAGTGAATGACTTTGATTTTAAAGCTTTATGTGATCTTGATAGTAGTGTTTCCATTATGCCTAGAAGGATTTATGATATGCTTGACTTGCCTCCACATGAAGATTGTTATTTCAATGTCCCACTTGATGATAATGCTAAAAAGAAACTCATGGGGAGTCTGAATGATGTTATTATTATGGTTAACAATGCCTATATCCCTGTTGATTTCTATGTTTTGGATGTTGAATGCAATGCTTCTTGTCCTATTACTTTGGGAAGACCCTTTCTTAGAACTGTTGGTGCCATTATTGATATGAAAGAAGGCACCATTAAATATAAACTCCCACTCAAGAAAGGTATAGAACACTTCCCTAAAAAGAGAGAAAAGATTTCTTTTGCTTCTCCTATGAAAATTTTTTTTGGTCTTAATGCTTCTTCATTTGAGAACACTTGATTCTTTCTTGCTTCTTATGCCTAACTTAAAGGCGTTAAACAAAAGTACTTATTGGGAGATAACCCAAAAGTTTTAGATGAGTCTTGGAAGTTATTACATCCGTAATAACCTCTCCTTATCCTTTTTATTGCTTTTTGTGACAAGAGTAACCTCTAATGAGAGAGAAGTAATGATTGGGAAAGTTGCTGTCCCGAAACAGATTTCTGTGCTTCACCGTAAAAATTTGTGTAACATCTATGAAAGTCTTTTTGAGGCGTGAATATTTGCGCTTCTGCCCCAGGTTTTTATCTAACTTTCGTTAGTTCAACACTTTTTTATTTGAGCAACAAAAGGTCTTCTAAAAAATTCGTCTTTACCTGCTGGTCTGTTTTAACAGATTTCTGCCATTTTCTGCATTTGCTTCTTGTTGGTTGCTTTTTTAGTTCTTTTGGGTAATTGAGCTTTTTGAGGAAAGTGATACAGTAGCTAGTGTTCTAATGGAAGTTTATTTGGTGTTAGAACTGAACCTTAAGACTTATTTATCTTGAGTGGACTAATGTTGCTAATAAAGATTGTGTGAAGTTTTGTATGAAGGAAAATTTCCAGGTGTATGGAAGGAATGAGTAATGAGATGAAGGATGGACTAAAGGTCAAGATTGGGGATGCCACGCGTGTCACCCCAAGAAATATCCAAGAAGTAGAAGAGTCAAAGCTTGGGGATGCCCAAGGCATCCCCTTCTTCGTCAATAAAAATCCCAGGTTTCTTCCAAACGCTTCGTTTTTATTGTTTCATGCACAGTTGTGTTTTTTTTGGAGCGTCTTCTTTTTCATTTTAGTTTTGGTTTTCGTTTTCTTGGTTTTCTTAGTTTTCTGAATAAATTTGTTGGACCCCCTCTTTCATACATTTGGTTTGCAAATAGTTTGGTTTGGTTTGGAAAAGAGTAGGAAAGCTCATGCTTATGTGGTAAAAAGAACTTGTTTTGATTGTGTCCTATGCTCGGTCATGCCATGCTTGATATTGTTTTGGCTTTATGCTTAGTATTCTTTGCCGTAGCATGACTTGTTATAAACAATTGAGATTGCTTAATGTGCCTTGGATGAATCATGCTTTGTTTTAGCATATTAAAGCATAGTATAGTGGTATTCTCCTTTGATGCTTTATTTGGGTTGACTTGGCACATGCTCACACCATGTTATGACTATCCAAAGTCACCATAGCCTTTATGATCCTTTAGTTTTCAACTTGTTGTATCACTTTATGCTTCGATCCATGATGTTTTGTCGCTCTGTATGATTATGGCCATTATTGCTCTCTTAGTTTGTCGCTCCCAGTCTTTTGCTAGCCTCCACAACAAAGTATGAGTTCCACTCATGCATCCAACTCCCTAAACCAAGTTATTCCAAAGAGTCCACCATACCTACCTACTAGCTTATGCTATTCCAAGTATATTCATGCTTTTGTTTACCTTCCAAATTAAACTTGTTATGAGAAAACTAGTGATTAAAGCTCTCACGAACTTGATGACACACTTTACTTTACTTGCCCTTAATAAACTTGAACCATTGTGTCTTCTATGTTGTATATGCTTGTACTTATTTTTCAGTAATTAGCAGAACCATGCTTTCATGGGGAACGCTTTCAACATTGCACTTGGTACTTGCACCTAGTTGATATCATGCTCTTTTGTATATGGATGTCGTCGGTGTGAAATGAAAGGGGAGCTTGTAAGTCCATGGAGTTATGTATATGTGTTAGAGAAACGCCTGGGCCGCTGGTCTAATCCATGCTGACATGGTGGAAACCTGCAGCGTATCCATAATGAGCTGTCTATGAAGCATTCTTCTTATAAAAAAAAGAGTCCTATATTGAGAAAAAAAAGAGAAAAGAAAAAAAGAGATTATGAAAAGAGGAAAGAGAGAAAAAGCACCATATTCCCATGGTAAATAAGAAGAATGTTGAGGTGCTCGTTGTCTTCCGTATCATCGGGCAAGGGGTACCCCGTTGGCGGTTCTCTATGATACACATATAATTACAATGACAAGAACTTACCAGTGACTAAACTTGAGTAGCATGAGGAGCGGCCGTCGTATACAAGGGACATGTGATTTCTTACTTATACTTCGTCAAGCATGTACACCATAGTTTGTTCACTTTAACCTTAATCACTTCAAGATGCTTATGATAGGGGCAATGAGAGCTGAAAGCTATAAGTACCATAATTTTTGGAAGCTCTTTATGAGACTTGAATCCCTACTTCCTTTTATAAAAAGGCCTTTCTTCCACCATTATATTGAGTCTTCACCTTCTATCTTTATGCACGTACTTTGAGAGCATAGTGGCCATTCTTAGTTCTATGTGCATTGTCCCAAGACTAGTTGATTGATGCATACTTTGATATTGCTTGTTTTAAACTATTGTATCTAGTCACTCTTATGAACTTTGAAGGTGTCCTATGCATTTATATTTGCTACTCTATTGAGGGACAAGCTGAATACTATTATGCTATGTTTTCTTTATGTGAAACAAACAAACGTCTTGCAAAGCATTATTATTCATGAATCTTTTGTTTGTGCCTTTTCATGTTGCATCATAGTTTCTTTGTCTTATTGCTAGAACTTTGTCTTTCATGTTATGATTGAAGTACTATGATCCCAGCTTTGAATATTTTACAAATACTTTGATCAAGTCTTTGATGGTGCATGTCACCTTAAAAATTATTCTTTCTTTTTATCACTTACCTACTCGAGGACGAGCAGGAGTTAAGCTTGGGGATGTTGATACATTGCAAATGTATCTATAATTTTTGATGTTCCATGCTTGGTTTTATCCACTTTCTTGTGTTTTGTCCACACTTTGGAGTACTTTTCATATTATTTCTTGGACTAACCTATTAACAAGATCCACAGTGCCAGCTGCCTGTTTTCTACTGGTTTTGCTTCTAGGAAAGTCAGAAAATGAATATTCTCAGAATTGGACGGGACAAAAGCCAAAGTGCCTATTTTTCCGGATGTCATCAAGTGCGAGAATACGAGACGGAGAGGGACAGAGGGCGGCCACACCACCTGACCGTGCAGCCAGGCCTGGCCTGCGCCAGGGGGTGGTGTGGCCGGCCCAGGCACCCCCTTGGCCTCTCCTTTCGACTATAAGATTCCCTCAGGACGTAAACCCTAAGTACCCGATCAAAAATCCACGAAAGAGTCTGTAGCCGCCGTCATCTCCATCCCTAGATCGGGAGGGATCTGAAGCTCTTCCCGTCAACTAGCCGGAGAGGGGAATTCACCCTAGAGGCCTTCTTCATCACCATGCAAGCCTCCGGTGTGATGCGTGAGTAGTTCATCCTTGGACTACGGATCCATGTAGTAGCTAGATGGCTGGTTCTCCTCCTTTGTGCTTTCATGTCTAGATCTTGTGAGCTCCGTTCATGATCAAGATCATCTTTTTGTAATTCTGCATGTTGTGTTTGTGGGGATCCGATGGATATTGAGATGCTATTTCAGATTGATTATTGATTCTATCATGTCTTTGTTATTTGTGATCGTGCATGCTTTCCGTTGTTAGTAGCTATCTTGGCCAAGTAGATGCTAGCAACTCCAAGAGTTAGTATTTATGCTCGATAGTGGGTTCATGCCTCTAGTAATCTGGGGAAGTGACAGAAATCTCTAAGGTACTAGATGTGTTGTTGCTACTAGGGAGAAAACAACAATCCTTTGTTAATAGAAAAATCTTATTGTTTACTTTACACGCAGTTCATAAAGCAATAATCTGTTGCTTGCAACTTAATACTGGAGGGGGTTCGGATGATAACCTGAAGGTGGATTATTAGTCATAGATGTAGTTGGATGGTGGTCTATGTATAATGTTGTATTGCCCAATCAAGTTAAAAAGGAGTAAAGATGATTAGTATATGCATGTATTGCTTTCTCGATGTTTGTCAATTGCCCCGCTGTAATTTGTTCACCCAACATGTTATCTATCTAAGGAGAGCCACCTCTAGTGAACTATGGATCCCGGTCCTTGTCTTTTACATACAATCTACAATCTTTTACTGCTTTGTGTTTACTTTTTGTAAACTTTTACTTCTTTCCATTCGATACGTTTAATCCTTTGTTTTACGCAAAACACGGTGAGATTGACAACCTCATCGCAAGTTGCGGACAAAGTTCTGTGGTTGTGTTGTGAAGGTCTCCACGTTGCTACTAGCACCGGTAGTGCGCCCTGCCAAGGCTCAGCTAGTAACACCTTTGGGGTGTTTGCTTGCTCCTACTGGTTCGATTAAACCTTGGTTTCATAACTGAGGGAAACTTGCTGCTGTGCTCATCATACCTTCCTCTTGGGGTTCCCAACGAGCTCTAAATCAACACTGCCATCAAGCATTTTTCTGGGCGATGTTCATTGAGCCATTAGGGGTAGGTAAGGGCACTACATGAGTGGTTAGATAGGCCTATGAGACATGTACAAGAAAAATGGTTTCTTATACAACAATTACTCCTTGACAGAGATGAGAGTATACAAGCGAATTAAGTTACTACCTATATTCTTTCTCCTACTTAGGTCAACTGGTGCCATCGAAGGAACTGGGGCTGGTGCCGGTGCCAGCAGCTTGATGTTGGCACCCTTCTAGAGGTACATAAGGGGAAGCGGACAAAAGAAATGGTCAGGGTCATATGATGAGTAAATAAAATGGTGTAGAATAGTTAGTCGCAAGAAAATCATTAGAGGTTGTGATGAGTACAGAAGCAAATTAATTTGTACTACCTCTATTCTTGGTCCTTACGTCAACAGGTGTCCGATGGCGTGCAAGTATCTTCCCAGGCATGCTAAAATCAAATGCTGCCTCGTTGTCTTGCTTCATACCATTCTCACGAACATAATTGGACCAACCTCAGCCACCGAAATTTGTGGTTGTCATCGTCCAGTAGACATCCATATCATATAGTTGTCGCATGCCTTTAGGGCCCTCACTATACAGAGTTAGAAACTTTTCATTTTCGAACATCTTATTTATAATGGGGAGAGCGACACAAGGGACATTGTTCATGAGAAAATTGATAAAGAAGTAAGGTGACAAAAAAGTGAGATACAAGATCTTACATCAAGTTAGTCTAAACCACTTGGAATCCATACATGATACCATTTGTACCCTATGCGAAGGGTGGCCATGCACCATTTTTATCCCCTCTTCCTTTGGAAGGGCATACATGGCCCCCCTTTCAATCCACAAGCTTGACAAGAGGATGGTAGAAGAAAGGGCTGAGCAACTGGTGCATGGTACTGATTGAAATTAAGTGGAAAGGTTAAATTATGTAAAGAGCAAGTAAATCTAATAATATAAGACAAAACCATTGCCTATAAAGCAAACATATTTGATGTTTGTGGACTTCAGATGAGCGTAAAGATATAGTACTAGCTAATAACAATAAAATGGAAAACCATAACATGTGAAATAATGGATTTCCAAATTATACCCACTTCTTAGAGAGGTCACTGCCCACCTGGTTACTGTGTTGCCGCTTCCTCATCGTGTAGACGATGTCCACTTTTGGTGCGGGCATCAACAATCTACTAGCCTCTACAAAAGCCTCAGCCTCCATAGTAGTACCTTTAATCAGCATAAATAGCCATAGAGCTCAACTGTTCAATACAGTACATAGTAGTCATATACTGACTGTATGAGACAGTCAGACCTACCCAGATCTAGATTCACATAAACATAGTGCCAGAATTAATAAAATCACACATATGTTTCTGAACATTTGATAAGCATGCATGACACCAAGCAGGTGATAATTAAATCAGACTACATCATGGTAATAAGGGTATTAAGAAAAAAATGCCTTTCTCTTTAAGTTGGGCCCTCCCAGCAGGTCAACGGTCTTGCGCTTGTTTGGTGAGTAGTGGCACTGACCGGATCCTATGTCATGTGGGGTACCATCATGTTTGCCGCACCTGGAGAACCACACGTTCATAGGTATGTACCAGCGTGCTATAGTAAATAAAGAAGAGATGGTGTCACAGAGGCTTCCACAAAAACAGGATGCAGACAGAGACAACTTGTAGCACATGGATTCATCTAGGTTGCAGCCAACCACTTTCAGCATTTGAAAGAATGGAAGAACACAACGAATATAGTACTACATTACCTTTTTAGGCAACCTTTAAGGAACTGATGGGACCATCCCTCTACATAGTGGCTGTGCATGCCATAGACCCATAGTTCTACATATAGAATCTGACGCAAAATCCATTACACATTATGAGTAGAAACTAAAGGTTACAGAAGTGAAGAACACCAAAATCAAACCCGACCAAATGCCCCAATTAGAATAGCGGTGACCATGCCCCAAACCCGAATCCATATGAAATCAGTACCCCCTCCCCCAACCCCCATCACCACCCCCACCCCCACCCAAATGGCCCAATCGATCAAAGTAGAGGGAAAATATCCTGATTAGGTGATTCCGAGGTGAGCAATAAGCAAGAACTATACATCAAAGCATATCGAATACAACTACTAGTACTAATAGTACCCTAGTGGCCCAATCGTAAGAAAATTAAACAAAGACGGATTTCGAGCAAATACACCACCTATTTCAGTAAGAACTCCCCAATCGGAGGTTGCACCAGTTCCAACAGTTGCTTACTGGATGGGATCTAGCTAGTGGTGGTTTCTTGTCTTGTCGGTAGAAAAGCATGGGCAACAGAGTAGTAGTACTATTAGTAGTAGGGCTGGGTAGTACACTTCTTTTACTGTAATATTTTTATGTTGTAGTGGCAGCAACATTTTGCCGGGATATTCCCAATTTTTTTATCCTAGTTATCACGTGGTGGCTTACATCTATTTCAGGGGATAAGTTAAAGCAGAACCCACGTCAAGAGTCAAGGGGTGAGTTAAAGCGGGTCCCACATCAAGGGGGTGAGATAAAGAATTAACCGAGCTAACCTCCTCCTTCCCTTGGTACTACTAGTTCTCCTAGGTTCCTCTCCAAGGACCGAGAAAATCACCCTCTTCGAATCAAATTGATCCCAGCTTATAGATCCTTTTGCTGATTCGTCTCACGAAGCATTGAGGGAGGGGATAGGCTAGCAGAGGATAAGACGACGGTAGTTGCAGCTTAGGGCACCAGCGCTGGGGCCTCAAAAACCGTTTAGGAACCGATAATAGAATAAGCTCGGATTTCAGACTAGAAACACGAACAAACACACATATAAATACTAATATACATAATAGTTTCCAATTACAGTTATGCTAACAAAGGCCTAGCAGTCATAAGGTAGCTCTATATTACAGAACTACGATAGTAGCAAACCAATCATGGGATAGCTCTACACCCCAAGATTTTTGCAGCTGGGCTAGTGGTCATGGGACTACCCAGATGACATCAAAAGTACACCCCTGATGATTAGCAACCCTGCATCCACTCCATATAGAAGAAGTGTACCCGATCCATAGCCTCAGGTGCAGGCTCATCAATGAACATGTGATCGTTAGTACCATTCCTCTTTGGTTTTCTGCTTCTGTGATTAGTAGATTAACAGGTACATTTATAGAGAAACATCAAAGACACACAACCTAAACATTTGTCGTTCTACAGATATACCTTGTACCAGAAATGAAACCCATTTCATGCATCTTGCACCTTTTCTCTCCTCCCCCTTCTCCAAGTTGATCTAGATGCTCAGGAGCTTCCTCTGACAGTTGATCTAGATGATCAACATATGCTTCCCCTACTTGATCTTACTGATAAAGATGTGCTTCCCCCGGTTCATATGGAGAATCATATGGTTCACCATGAAATACCCATCTAACATATGTGCTTAGCATCCTAAATTTAAAAATATGATATTCCACTATACTTTGAGGCAGCACCCTATGATTCACACACAACCGACAGGGGCAATGTACTTTTGAGTTGTCACAATGATCTCTAACAAACTCCATAAACAACACCAATGATATGTTTAGCGCTGCCTAATGGAGCAACCTCTATCCAAAACCTGTCCATCTATTTAATTATCACATAGAAAGTTGGTTCTTATTAAAAGAAAAGCGGGAAACATATGGATGGAGTACAAAAACTATATGTGCCTATGCATTTCAGCAAACATATTGACAAAAAAATCGCCAGGGTTTTTAAGAGCACAGATCAAGCACAGAGTAAACTATGACCATGCATATTGATGGCAAATTAAACTACGTATTTTAGGCGGTAGATCGGGTGAAAGGGCAATAAAATGCCAACCAGATCGAGCTAGAGATAGAAGGACTACCGTGGGATCGACGTGCCCACCGGTGAGTCTCATGAAGACCGTCGGGTAGGGAAAGCTTCTTCGCGCATGGTGGTGATGAGGAGTGGCCATGAGCGCGTCTATTTTGTGGGCAAGGGGGTGAGGGTCTAGGCGGTAGAGGGTGGAAGTTATTACACAACGCGAAGGGGTGGGGAGCGATAAATTTGGAAATTTTGACCTACACTACTTTCGGCACCACCATATACGTGGCCCACCAGCCAGTCACCATAGATCAAAATTGATCCAAAAGTTATCAAAATACACATTTATGTTTTACCATGGAAACTAATTCACATAGCATTGCACTTTGTGAACAAATGACTTTATTTCAACATATATTTAATATTGTCCGTATTTTTTTGAAAAGGGGCCAAATTTGGAAATTCAAAAATAAACTTAAAATTTGGAACCAGACATATTGGTTGATTTGCCAAGATACACCGATATACCAAATGCGGACACATCATCTTAAATTATGGCCATGACCTTGGTCACCTTTTTTTGGAGTATGGTCATCTTTTTGAAATCCTAGAATTGTTCGACAATTTCAGCAAATGCCTAACAACTCATTTAAATGCTAGAAAGCAACTCTCATTGGCATGCATGTCTAGACGGTAACAACGTGTCTGAGCGACCCCACGCTGGAGCAATCTATGTTAGAAGCTTGAACCTCAAATATTTGGTACTGTGCCCAAACATCGCACGAATCCATTCAAATACCTCATGCATCCATATATCGTATGACAAAAATCAAAAGCCAGAATTAGAGACCAACTCCCGGTGTTTCTCCCTTGTTTTAGTACTCGGGTACCTTCAATTGAATTGAACAAAAAATATGACCAAACAGGTATCATCGACTTGTAGATCAAATTTTGGGATACTTTCATTAAATTGCGGTAACACCATTCTATTCCACGAATATAACCATAAATTTTGAACATATCATTAAGAATTCACAAAATCCTAAACCACAAACTATAAACCCATAAACCCTGACCAAGAAGATCAAATTTGAGATACTTTCATTAAGTTGGGTTACACCATTTTATTCAATGAATATAAGAATAAATCTTGAACATTATTGTAAATTCTCGAAACCCTAAGAATAAATCTTGAACATTATTGTAAATTCCGGAAACCCTAAACCCTAAAGCCCTAAAACCCAAACCATAAGCCCCTCAACCCTCAAAACCTAAACCCCGACCAACCACGTAGCATGCACTTATAGATGAAAATTTGAGATACTTTCGTTAAATTAGGTAACACCATTCTATTTGATGAATATAAGTATAAATCTTGAGCATTATTGAAAATTCCCTAAACCCTAAACAACCCTTAAAACCTAAATCCTAAACCCTAAAACCCTAAACCGTCATCCCATAAACCCTAACCAAGCAGGTGTCATGCACTCATATATGAAAATTTGAGATACTTTCATGAAATTGCAATAACAACATTCTTTTCCATGAATTTAAGCATATATATAAAGCTTGAACATTATTATTGAAATTTCCCTAAGCTCTAAAACCCTGAACAACCCTAAACCCTAAATCCTGAACCCTAAACCCTATAGCCTAAACCCTAAAATCTCATAGGAAATTTCCTATGGCCATATCTTTTCTATAGTGGACATGACATTCTAATCCTGTATTTTTCCTGTTCCTACATTTTTCATATCCTGCCAATGTAACATGCCCTAAACTATGAACCCCTAAACCCTCAACCCAAAATAAACCCCGGAGCCTAACCCTAGGTTATATATACTTTGTTTGAAAACTAGGGCAGTGGGATTGTAGCCATATTTTGTAGTTGCTTCATGACAAAAGCCGTCGTTGTGCATTAGAAAATTGAAATAACTTTGAATATGGAAGCTTTCTTTGTAAATAATATTTTAAATGCCAATAAGCACCAACTACCAAATATGGGCATGTTATTATAAACTATAGAAAAGATATGGCCATCATGACCTTGGTCATCTGGTTTGAAAGCCATGCATATTCATACATGGTACTCCATATATTGTGCAACAAGTTTTTTAGAAGTTATCAAATTTTAAGATTATATTTTTCCATGGAAACTAGCTAGTGCACATAGTGAGACACCAAGAGAGAAAAGAATGGTTGTATTTATTTATATTTTGTTTCTTTGTATTTCTTTTAAAAATGGCCGAAGTTTGGTGTCATTACCATTCATATCAAAAAGTTGAATCTTGCGAACCTCTTGGTGGTTCTCCAATATTTGACTACTTGGTACCTTTGAATTATTTAAAAAGTCAAGAGGAAGGAATATCACACACTTCGTAGTTCGAAATTAGACATACTTACTTCAGATTGTCAAAAATTTATGAAAGTAGGGACGTATCCATCAAATCTAGAATCTCCTTTTGAAATGCCAAGATGCAGCGATAACAGATATGGACATGCTATCATAAACTATAGCAGAGATATGGCCATGACCTTGGTCATTTCGTATGAAAGCCTTCAAAATATGATGTTTATCAATTTCGGCAAATGTGTGGAAACTCATTTAAATGTTGGTAAGCATGATGTTGCTAGCGTGTGGGTCTAGATGGTGCCAACATGTGAGAGCGGCCATGTTGGAGTAGCGTATGTCGGAAGCTTCAACCTCAAAATTTCTGTAGAGCGCCAAAACATCCTGCGCATCTATTCAAATATCCCGTCCTGCTTTTTGCAAATGCAAAATTCCTCTTCCATCCCTAGTTTGGACACAAGGACCTGAGGAGTATTGCAATAATAGAGGGGTATATGTGGTAAATGTCTGTCAATCCACTTATATCCCCCCATTGCGTCATCCCCGCCCACACCCCTCCGAGTTGGACCTTCCTCTAGATGGTTCACCGCCAGCCCTCTATTCCACACTGGAGCTCCTTCAGTTCCGTCGATCTCTTCCACACCGGAAATATTTCATCAACTCCCTCGCTACACCGGATCTTCTTCACCAACGCCGTCGTCTATCCTAAGGGGGGAGCTTAACCGAATCAATCATTGCTGACCCCGAAATAACCAGTCGCCGCCCCCGCCACTCTCTTGCCCGTGCCACCCATCCTCGTCGCACAGCTATAATTTCTCTTGCCTGTTTGCTATTTTTTTGGTACTCGCAGGATACGAAATCTTTACAGTGTTGCTCAATATCATGTATGCTATTGCCATTTCGTTTGCACCCCACATCTGGTAGGTCCTATCCACATCATTAGCTTCTCGCTTTTATTCGCTTTATTACATTCTCACGCTATCAGTATAATCCTGCAACAATAACTCATAGATGTTATTCGTTCCGAGCGCTCGCACGGGTCATGCAAACAGCTCATAGAGGATCAAACACTGATAATCTGACACCAAGCAAGGCTGAAGTGCGAGGTTTCCTTGTGTTACTTAGGCTAGTTTATTGTCATGTTAATAAGTTATATAGCCTGCATGCCTAATAAGTTAATTAGTCATTCTACCTAAAACCTTGCCATGACATTTGCATTCATGTTCTATAGTGTTTCTATATGTGAATGTGTAATTCAAAAAATGTACATCTAGTTTGAATCATATACCTGGTCATCTTTAATGCTATATTTTTGGTGTTTTTCAAGAGTTTTCATCCTTCCAAACCAACTAACTGGGTATTAAATGTCATGACTTAATGCGGAGAAATGACAATGGAGTACAATGACCAGAGTTCTAGCTGCTTGGCTCAGATTCTTTTGGCAGATTGACCAAGAGTCGCACCCGCTTGAGAAGGAGCTACTATCAGCCTGAACATGCTATTGTAAGTTCATACTTACTTTAAATGATCTCTGACTTATACAATATTAATTGTTTCCCTTGTTCTTTTGTTTTAACCTCTTTGACCAAAGTTTAGTAGGCAACAGTTAAAACCAAGAAAGAGTCCTCAGAAGGAAGCACTGAAATTTGTGATCCCTCCTCCCATTCATCATCCCATTGCATTTCCGAAGCAAACAACTTACTTAATAGTCCACCTAGAACAAATCATGCAGGTGCTAACTATATAAAGGTTGTATTGCATGCAAAAAAGAAATGGTGTAGCTGCTCTTAGATCTATAGCTGAAATGTTGAAGAAGAGGACACATGATACATTGAAGCGAATCACCATGTACCGATATCTTATTGATGATACCAACACTCTGTAATCTTTCAGAATGTTGATCTTGTTGTATAATCTGTTGTAATAAACTTATATTGTTCTATAATAATTAGTTTAAATTTGTGTGTGTTTATTAATTGATATCTTGATATTCCTGTGTTGTTTTGCAAAAAAGTAGGTGCTATTAAAAAAGGCTAAAACAGTAATAGGCCGGAGCAGTGATATGCCAAACATTGAAACAATGTGAACATACGGTCCAAAATGAAAACTTAAAGACCAGAATAGTAGAAGGCCAGGACAGTAGAAGGCCAGAACAATAGAAGGCCAGAATAGTAGAACGGTGGAACTCTAAAGGCCAAAACAGTAGAAGGACGGAAGGTGAAAGGCTAGAATAGTGAAATGACAAAACAATGAAAGACCAGAATAGTAGAAGACCAAAACTATGAAAGGCCTGAACAGTAGAAAGCTGGAACAGTGAATGGCCTGAATAGTGGAAGGAAGGAATAGTGAATGGCCTCAATAGTAGAAGGCCAGAACTCATAAGGGAAAAATAGTAGAAGGCCAGAACTTTTAAAGGCCATAATAGTAAAAGGCCAGAATAGTAAAAGGCTAGAATAGTAGAATTCCATAACATTGAAAGAACTGTATAGTGGAAGGCCAGTATAGTAACATGCCAAACTATACCGGCATGAATAGCCAAAAGCCTAAACACTAAATTGCCTAAACAGTTAGGAGGCAAAGATCTTAAAAGGTTGGAACGGTACCATGCCTGAACATCAAATGATTAGATTGTCACCAGGCATGAATAGTAACATGCCGTCTTGGTGCATGCCTCAAGTGGCTGCATAGTGTAGGGATAACTTGGGCCTCATGTAGGCTGAAAGAGTATCGGGCCCGAAAGTGTATGGGCCGCGGTTGGCTACTATATTGGGTTGATTCCAAATAGTGCAGGACAAAACAATAAAGGTTTATATTCCTATTGGGCTCTCCTCATGGGCCGACCCATTTAATAATTAGCAGGTCTTGGATAGGCCTGGCTTCTACCATGGTTTTTGTGAACATTAACGGCAGTAACCGGCCGTTAACGGAGGCTACCACGTGGCAGTTTGCATAACGTCAGCAGTCAGCGCAGCTGGTGAATAGATCTATGACGTAACAAGTTTTCATGGCCAAAGGGTGCAATCTGCCACGGTCGGAAAAAAATCCGTGGTTGATTCATTTGTGACCAGGATTTTACCACGAAGGCCATCTGTCGCGGCGACATTTTTAGCCATGAGAAACGGGCCTTTAACCATAAAAATCGTCTGTTGTAAAAGCCAACTTTTCTTGTAGTGATAGTAGGCCAATTTTGTGAAGCAGGGTTTTTCAAAAGTTGTGAAAACTCATGTTTATCATTTACCATGGCAGGTAATACAAGCAAAAGGACACCATTCATGATTCCTATTTTTGCCCTATTTCTCTTTTTTTTCTTCAAAGTAGGGTCAACTTTGTCGACATACAAATTCTAGCAAGCAGTTGAATCTTTCAAAACTCTTGGTCGTTCTCGATATATTGGCTGTCTGGTGGGCAACTTAAAAAGATTTTTGTAAAATTATAAGAGCAATCAAAAGCTCACATGTGGTTCGAATTAATTTGACCTAATTTTTATAGACTCCCTCCGATCCAGATTAATGTTCTTAGATTCATCTAGATTGAAATGTATCTTGTTATCTTTATGTGCTAGATACATATACCCGAATCTAGACAAATTTGAGAAAATTAATTTGAATTAGAGACAGTAGTGTAATTTAAGTGGCTTAATTTCGCTATGCACCTTGAAAACTCACAGAACATAAGAATCGCAAGTAAAACATGCATGGTCTGCTATGTCCGGAAACATGGCACGCTTGTCGCATTCCGAGCCACATTCTTCTGATTTTTTTAATGGTAGTATAAAACATCCACATAATCACTTGAAAAAGTGAAAAATATTTTTTCCTAATTGTTCGAACCTTCCACGGGCAACATTATTTACTAGGACAAGACGCACACATCTACAAGATGTGAGAACCGTATCTAAAAGTGTAGTTAGGGTATATATCGATATATATTGCTATGACCTTATTCGTCGTTCAGGCTGAAACCCAAGAATAATGTTCATAGAGCATGGTAGGCTATAATGTGAATCCGTTTTTTCTAAAGTTGTCTAAACTCATGTTTATCATTTTTCTTGGCAATTAACAATACTAGGAAAAGTACCCCAAGCATAATGAAGTCTCATGTTTTTGTTTTACGCTTTATTTTGTTTGAATGTTTTCCATACGTGGTCAAATTTGTCGGTATGCAAATACTAATCAGCAATGGCATTTTTCAAAACTATTGTTGGCCCATGATATATTGGCTACCTGGGTACCTTTAGAAAATTTTTGGAAATTATCAAGAGTAATAGTCTATCGTGCTCACATGTATTGAAGTTTGACCTAATTTCGTTATATCGACATAGAGTCATGTATTTAAGTGAGTGGAGATTTAGCTTGGAAGTATGAACTTTCATGGGTTTCAAGCCAAATGACCAAGGTCATGGAAATACGTTGTCTTCATCAAGATAATGACGGTGTGCCCATATTTTGGTATAGGTCGGTGTATGTTAGCATGGTAAAGAAGTAAAATTATTTTTCGAAGGAAGAATGATTAATATGGTTTAGAGTTCATGGAATGTGACATCTATTTACTATACTACATAAAGTGGTTGGATAAATTACAGCTTAAAGCTAATTTCACCCGAAAGTGCGTCATGCTTCAATCAACACGGTCGGTCGAATTAAACATTACATCAAGGACATCAACAAATAGAAAATTACATCCAAGTCCATACAATTGGCACAAAGGCCCCTAAAATTTAACTTGGAAAGGAAATCAGGTCTAGCTCCATTTCAACCGAGCAGCCGAGCCATAGTCTTCCTAATACTGCTTGATTCACACACAAAACACAGCGTGCTCCTGCATCTTGATCATGGTTAAAGGGACAAGATTCATCGGAAGGAGTAGAGGAGCACACCCAAAGATCTGGTAGTCACTGATGTATGTGATTAACATCAGGAAAAGGTCCGAAGAGGTCGAACTAACCCCTATCGAGTCAATTCCCCTAGCCACAGGTTCCTTGTGCTCAAGATCAAACTCGAGCATGTCTTGATTGTAAGCAACATAGGATTGATAGGCTCGGCGGAACCTAGGACGGCGTCGTCTGCCATGGCCACAGTGATCTGGCGCATACCCGAGTTGTCTGCCTCGGCCGCATGCTCGCTGGCCGTGGGTTCCCGATGGAAGGATTGGCTACTATCTTGCATGATCTTAACTTTGCCACGGTTGATGTCAAACCAGAGCACCCTCCCGGACGTAGCTCCATCACAGTCGAGGTAGAGGCACACCAGCGGTTTGTTGTAGAGGTCCACTTTTCTTTGACTACTGTGTTGACGCCTCCATGACACGGCCAACGCAGGATCAATATCCTTGAGGGGGCCTAACATCGCGTCATCGACCGGTAGGGTCAACACACATTTACCGCAGGCCACTAGGCGCCCTACAGAGGTAGCTCTGACGACGACATGTTCCCGGTGGATGAACTGTTCCCGGGCTTGGCCTCGAGCTGAAGTAGGCCTCCGAGGACGATGTAACCAATCCACCGGGATTCCTTCAAGTATTTGTGAGGGGAACATGCCTTTCGTGGAATAAATAAATTTTGCCGGAGAGTAGAATGAAGGAGATGTTGTGCTGATTTCTGCGACGGAGTGGTATACTAGTACTACTAGCAGTGATACTTAGTTACTACCACCGCTACAATAAATTAATTAGGAGACCTCGTTTTCGGTGTTTTTCGTTAACTAAGCATTTGTCCAAGTAGTAGTACAATGACAACATGTACAGCGACCGCTCGGCGGTGCGTGAGTTTTTCGCAGTCGGTGGTGGTCTGGGCATTAACATTCACAATAGAAATGGCATATGGTACTTGTAGCGGCTGTACTTTCTCCTGGCCGCAGTTTATAAGATAGTACTATACTCTCGAAACAGAGGTGGCGAGCAGCTAGCAGCTCGCACAATGCACATGGTAAATTCTTGGAGTATCTTAAGTACTCTGGTATAGTACTGTATGTACTTACTAGTAGTAATAAGTTGTACATGCCTTGCATGTGAGACTCATATAATAGAAGTATGTCATATTGTCACTATATAAAATTATAATAAGGAAAACCCAAAAAATAATTATAATTTTGTGCCCAAAAAATATAGGTTTGGTATTGTTCGAGCTTAGGCTCGTATCCTTAAAGTATCAGGTGTATATTTGATTCTTGTACTTTATATCATGTACAAATCAATCTTTACTAGCTACCTAATACTCAATTTTTTGTAACATGCTCTAGAGAAATGATGGAAGATTATAGACTGGTGGATAAGTGTATTTTGAGGTTTGTACATGACAGTCATTGTGCTAAAGACTATCAATACAATCTTCAAGATGCTGAAATGGAAAAGACAATCCAACGGTTAGCAATGTTGGGATTTGCTATTCTTGATACAACAGTGAATGTTCAAAGTTATTCGTATACAACATAGTGGTAAGATAAGATAGGACATAATACTATCATATCTTCATAATTGTTAAGTGTCTGAACAGTGGCTCATGACGAATCACTGAGTCGCTTGCACTATGTTCTAGAACCATCCCGTCTTCCATATTGAAAAATAACATGCCAACCTTACGTATGTTTTTAGCTCAAGCAAATTGCGGATCACCTTCAAATGTTAATACATGCATTGCGCGTATATACATAGTAGTCTTACCACTATAGTGTGCGATAAACTTTGACCATTGACCGCTAGATCAAGAGTGGCAAATTCCAATATTGCTAACCTTTGGATCTTATTTGCCATTATAGCATGTAGAGGGTTCTATTGGTAGTCTTAGCACAATGAATGCTATGCAAAAACCTTAAAACACACTTCTCCATAATTTCTCTAGAGCATGTTACCAAAAAACAAAGTATTAGGTAACTAGTAAAGATTGATTTCTACATGATATAAAGTACAAGAACCAAATATACACCTGATACTTTATGGATATGTTGTGGCTCAAAATTTGTAGCATCCCAATTATCTAACAATTGTAATGCTACTTGCCTATTATATATATTGCTACTTCCTACATGTCATTAAATGCATCATCATTATATCATTCTCATGTCACCATGCCACATTGCATTTGAGCATCAAATAAAACCCTTTTCATTTGGTTCTTTCTTCATATGCATTTCTTTATTAATTACATTTGCCTCTTGATATATTGTATTGGGTTCTTGATATATTGCTTGATGGCTAAGTTGAGTTGGGGGCATATCTTTTCATACTCCACCACCTTTCGTTGGCTCTATCTAAATTCCACCATCCTAATTATATACGAGCTGTTGCATTTATTTCTGGTATTTAAATCTAACTCACATATGTTAGTATGGATTCATTTCTATTTCTACGTGCTCCCATATATGACTCATGTTGTTTTCACAATATTGAATATGGGAAGGCACATGGACACCTTTGAATGATATGTGAGTAGAAAACCTTCTCAAGCTTCCATGTGGTTTGTATTTGAATTATGGTCATGCTTGAATATAATTGTGGTTATATGTTCTACCTAGTGGGAAACACACACTAGTTGGCCACTTTATCTCCATTCATGCTTAATTCCATATATGCCATGTGGTGAATGTCAGGAGGATGACCCTCGGATAAGCCAAGCCAGTGCTATATGGCCGGCTCTAGGGAAAGCTGGCTGGACGGCCACACGATGATGCACCTTAGCCGAGTGATACGCTTCGCCCAACCCGCATCAAGATTCCCCGCTGGCCCGTCTACCCGGCCGCCTTAGATACGTGCGCTAATGGTACGGGAGGGGATGACGCTCCCTACTGAGCGCACCCTTGATCGGACAGGCTGGCGCTACCAGACAAAGGCGCCAAAGCTCTAAGGTTGGGAGATGATGGTCAAAGTCTCGGCTGATGGATAAAGCTCCAAGCTAATGGTTAAAGCACCGGGTGACGCCCAACATGGAGGCGCTGAGATGTTGGGGCACTGCCCCCACTTGTACTGAAGCTTGACAAAGACCCTGGACCACCGGATGGACCCGGCAAGCCGGCCCGCTTTGTAAACCCAAAGCCCAAAACAGTAAACCCTAGATCCCACGTTGTAACCTATCCATCTTCCTCTAGCTCCCAAGAGTAGCTATGGAAATAGCTAAAGGAGCACTTGTATTGAGCATTCGCTCCCCATATAGTAGATATTTGGAGGAATAGGAGCATTACCTTGACCAGAGGGCTCCGAACCTGGGTACATCGCTGTGTCTGCAGTATCTATGCCTAACCCATTGTGAGTAGCCATCGATAGCATCCTGATTGTCCCCTCTCATGCCACCTCTGATGGCACTGCCATGTTCCACACCACGATAGTTGGCGCCCACCATGGGGAACAACACTTCTGCTGGGGTCATCTTTCGCACAGGACTTCCGCTCGTCGCCAGTGAGTGAGTCACGTGTGCCCTTGTCCTCACGTTCGGCTTGTTCGACTGCATCCTCGACAACGCATCCTGCTTCAACGGGGAAACTTTCCCAAGTGACAGCTGCGTCATGCACTTCGGCGAGCACCGTGTCTACGTTGCCACCATTGCCAAGGAGTTCCCTCGCAAGGTCGTCGCCATCTCCAGTGCGCCTCCAGGATTCTCAACCCCACTCCATGCGAGCGGCAGTGTCGAGGTCATGATGGGTGGCATAGGCGAAGGATGTCGCCCACCTCTAGAGCGTGACGCAGGCACCCAGGACCCGGCCCCGCAAGGGCAAGGCGCAGACCCACCTCTAGAGGAAGCCAACAGAGTCGCCGCACGCCAACGATGCCTGGACGCCACCGTGTGCAAATCCAAAATTCACATGGCTTTTCTCGTCTACCTGGCGCAAACTAGTAGTTGCCGCCGCAAGGACGTAACCTAGGCTCGAAGCTAGACCGATCTGCTGACTCACGCGTGGCGGCAGCTCGCCCGGTCTACTGCACTCCAGCCAAAAACAAGAGGGCGGAGGAGGCTGCTGCCATGGAGCTTAGCCACCTGGAGGGCGACGAGCTGCACCGCAATCAGGCACACGTCCAGCTCCTTGTGGCAACAGCTAACCAGCAGCAGGCCGCGGCAAGCGCGAGCATAGGCAGCAACAGCAAGAACCACCCACCACGCCGGGCGGGCGAGCCGGCTGCAGGCGGGAGCAAGGCCTCCTCTCCAAACGTCATGAGGCAAAACAACTGTCCACGTGGTGGCTACTGCTAGTTTGCACCGGGTAGGCGAGAAAAGCCATGTGAATTCTGGATTTCCGCACGGCAGGCCGTGGACAAAACCGACGCGAAGCCACCAGCAGAAACCGTGACCTGGCCAACGAAGCCGGAAGGGCAAACGCGCCACCCAGGTCCTGCCTTTCAGATCGACTTGGCCCGGCTGATATGTCATAAATGTATCTACAATTTTTGATGCTCCATGCTTGTTTTGTATCAACTATCTTATGTTTTGTTTACACTTTGAGGCATTTTTACACATTTTCTAGAACTAACCTATTGACAAGATGTTGTAGTGCCAGTTGCCTGTTTTCTATTGTTTTTGGTTTAAGAAAAGATAGTAAAGAAATATTCTTGGAATTGGACGAAACAAACACCAAAATTCCCATTTTTCAGAAGATGAAGGAGGCCAGAAGGAGGAGTGGAGATGGGCCACAAGGGGCCCACACCACCCTTGGCATGGGTCCCCCTGGACGCGCCACCAGGTGGTGTGGCCACCCTGGCCCACCTCTGGCATCGCCCCTTTGCCTATATTTCCCCCCGAGATGAAAACCCTAGATACAAGATCTGAATTCCACGAAAAGTTCCTCAGCCCCGCCGCCACTGAAGAGGAGATTCGGGGGACATAAGTCTCTATTCCAGCACACTGCCGGGACGGGGAAGTGCCCCTGGAGCCATCTCCATTGACTCCATCGCCATCTCCATCGTCGTTGCTGACTCCCATGATGAGGAGGGGTAGTTCTCTCTCGAGGCTAAGGGCTCTACCGGTAGCTATGTGTTCATCTCTCTCTCTATGTGTGATCTTATTGAGATCATGAGCTTTGTAATCTAGTTGAATAAGTAGATCTATTCTGCTATTCAAGTGCTTTAATTAATCTCTGCTTATCCCCATGTGAGTGAAGTTGATAGTATGCACACCATGTTGAACTTTGGCTAAGGTTACAGAAATACTTATCATGAGTATAATTTGAGTTGGATGTCTCTATGAGATTATGGTGTTTGTTGGAACCATCTAGCGCTCAAGGTGACAGTGAGGGGTTATCTAGATGGGGAATGCGAACGTTAAGGTGTGCCGTTATAGCCCTACATCTTCCAACCGGACAGTAGTTCAGGGTAGCATAATGAAGAGAAGATATTTATATGAGAGTGTCCACTAGTGAAAGTATGATCCATAGGCCTTGTTTCTAAGCATTGAAACACCATTTACAATCAGTCTTGTTACATGTTTTCTTGCTACCACACTTATTTCAGATTGCAATTACCACTTATAATCATCCATATTACTTGTATTTCATTATCTCTTCGCCAAACTAGTGCACCTATACACCTGGCAAGTGTATTGGGTGTGTTGGGGACACAAGAGACTTCTTGTATCTTGATTGCAGGATTACTTAAGAGGGATACCTTTGACCACTTCCTCCCTTAGTTCGATAAACCTTCGGTGATCCACTTAAGAGAAACTTGTTGCTGTTCTACAAACCTCTCCACTTGGAGGCCCAATACTGTCTACGAGAATAGAAGCATGCGTAGACATCAAGCTATTTTCTGGTGCCGTTGTCGGGGATTGAAGAAGAAGAAGCTCCCACATCAACAACGCGCCATCAAGCTATTTTCTGGCACCATTGCTAGGGAGGTAAGGTAAAAGGTACTCACATCCTCTGGCTACTAAGTTATCTTCTAGTATTGTTGCTGGTGTGTGAGTGCTCGAACTTATTTCCTTTAGTTCTACAATCATATCTTTTTGTTTCTTGTTTTTATTTTCACTAGTTAGGCTTAATGGAAAACAAGAATAAAATTAGAGAGCTTTATAGTATTTATCTTAAGTTAGGACATGAAGTGTTTGAAGAGAAAATTCAAAAACCTATTGAACTTTATTTGCATGCTAATAGCAATATTATTAGTATGAATTCTTTGAACACTATTATTTCTAATGCTATGGAAAAGTCTAAGCTTGGGGAAGCTGGTTTTGATGAGTATGATATTTTTAGTCCCTAAGAACGGAGGAGAAAATTTACTTTGATGATACTATGCCTCTGATATATGATGATTACAATGATGAGTATGATATTTTCAGTCCACCTACTATTGAGGAGAAAATTAATTATGATTACAATATGCCTCCTATATTGGATGATTATGGTGATGAGACTAATAATGATAGCTATTTTGTTGAATTTTCACCCACTACGATTAATAAGAATGACTATGCTTATAGGGAGAGATAGGAAGAGTAATAATTATTTTATGCATGTGGCTCATGATAAGAATGTTTTATGTGATATTTATATTGTTAATTTTATTTATTATGCTACTGGAAGTTATTATGAGAGAGGGAAACATGGTTTTATGTATCTCAACTATATTAAGTTTCCCCTCTTTATGCTGAAAATTTTGAAGTTGCACTTGTTTTGCTTTCCTAAGCTTGTTGCTTTGTGCTTTCATGACTTGTTTCTTTACAAGATTATTTTTCATATGAAGTGGGTTAGACTTAAATTTGTTCCATATTTTCTTCTTGATGCTCTTTTTTACTTCAATTCATATTTCTTATGTTAGCATCATCGAAATTATCATGCCTATCTTAATGGCAATAAAGAAAGAGCTTGACAACCCATTATATTTTTACTTTCAGTTTATTTTTGTTTTGTTGAGTCTTGGAAGTTATTGCCTCTATAATAACCTCTCCTTATCCTTTTTGTTTCGTTTTTGTGCCAAGAATAAGTTCTAATGAGAGGGAAGTAAGATATGGGGTAGTTGCTGTCCCGAAACAGATTTCTGTGTGTCACTGTAAAAAGTCGTGAAAAATCTCAGTAAGTCGTATTGAGCTGTATTTTTTTGCTTATGCCCCAGGTTATTACCCAACTTTCGTTAGTTTTGCATGTTTCGATTTGAGAAACAGAAGATTTTCAAAAAATCAGTCTTTACGTGCTGGTCTATTTTGACAGATTTCTGCCATTATTTGCATTTGCCTCTTAATCGGTTTCTTTTTGAGTTCTCTTGGATCACTCTAGCTTTTAAAAGAAATTGCTATAGTAGCTTATGTTTTAATGGAAGTTTTACTTGTGTAGAACCTAAACCCAAAGATTTATTATCTTGAATACACTAATGTTGCTAATGAAGATTGTGTGAAGTTTTGTATGAAGGAAATTTTCATGTGTAGGGAAGAATAATTTGATGAGATGAAGTATGGACAAAAGCTTAATCTTGGGGATGCCACCCATGTCACCCCAAGAAATATTCAAGAGGTACAAGCGTCAAAGCTTGGGGATGCCCAAGGCATCCCCTTCTTCATCAATAATCTCAGGTCTTCTTTCAAGACACTTATTTTTATTTCCTTATGCACTATGTGTTGTTCTTGGAGCGTCTTTGTTACTAGTTTTCTTTTTCTTTCTTTGCGGAAATAAGTTGGTTGGATCCCAACACACTTCTTTTGAAGAGAGACACACCCTGTTATTCATTGCCTAGAACACTCTAGTTTTCACTCTTATTGTTCTGTGAGTGTTCTCCTTTGCCCGCACTGTGTTTAGCTTTAGTTTTCTTATTCTTTTGGCTTCGAACTTTTTAGTTCTTCTTTGTAGAGGGTGAGACATGCTCTCTGGTATTTATTGATTATTATCTTTGAGAGTTGTTTCAAATAAGTCGACTGGTGTTGGAAAAGAGTAGGAAGTTTCATGCTTATAGTGGTACAAAAGGAAGCTTGTTTGGACTGTGACTTAGACTTCATCATGTCATGCTAGATGTTGCTTTGACCATATTCTTAGTGATTATTGTTGTAGCATGACTTGTTTCAAACAATTGAGATTGCTTAATGTGCCTTGAAAGAATCATGCGTTTTTTTAGCATACAAAATCATAATATTGTGGTATTCTCCTTTGATGCTTTATTTGGGTTGACTTGGCACATGCTTACACCATGTTAAGACTATGAACCAGTCACCATAGCCTCTATGATCATTTTGTTTTTGACTTGCAATATCACTTTATGCTTTAATTAATAATGTTTTGTCACTTTGCATGATTATGGCCATAACAGCTCTCTTAGTTGGTCGCTCCTAGTCTTTTGCTAGCCTCCACCTGTACTAAGTATGAGTTCCACTCATGCATCCAACTCCCAAGAAACCAAGTTATCCCAAAGAGTCCACTATAAATTACTATGCATGGTGTGTTACACCATTCCAAGTATATTCATGTTTTTATCTATCTTCCAAATTAAACTTGTTATGTGAAAATTAGTGATTAAAGCTCTCAGAACTTGATGGCACACTTTATTTTCTTGCACTTAATAAACTTGAACCATTGTGTCCATCTCTGTTACTTATATGCTTGCACTTTATAAGTTGTGAATTAGCAGAACCATGTACCATGGGGAACGCTTTCAACATTGCACTTATTATTCAGTTGATATCATGTTTTTTGTTTATGGATCCCGGCGGTGTGAAAAATAAAAGGGGAGCTTGTCAGCTCATGGAGTTTGTATGTGTGTTAGAGAAACTCCTGAGCGGCTAGCCTAAGTCATGCCTAATCATAGTGGAAACTGACAGCATAACTACAGTGAGCATTCTGTGAAGCATCCTCAATAAAAACCTATGCAAATAGCAAATAAAAAGATCACTGAGATGCTCATTGTCTGTTGCCTTGTCATTTTGATATGGTATAGCTCCTGTGTCATGGGGCAAGGGGTACCCCATTGGCTGTTCTCCATGATACACATGTACTTACAATGACAAGAACTTACTTATGACTAAAGTTGAGTAGCATGAGGTTCAGTACTCATAAGCAAGGGGCATGAGATTTTTTTTTGACCATTGTATCGTAGGGGAAGCCCCTACGGTGTAAATTTATATTAGGACCAAAAGGATAAGTACAAGATACAAGGAGAGAAAAGAGTGGTGAGTTACATCAAGGAGGGAAGAAATGAAAGGAGAAATACATAATTAAGAGAAAATGCTAAGAACCCAGTCAATGAGTGGTTGGAATAAAGATGCCTTCACTTTAAACCTGTGTAACATTAAGTCACTTTGATACCTCACTCTCCAACGTCCAAAGGATGGGGTTTGGTTCTGAAAAATATAATCATTTCTCTCCTTCCAGATGTTCCAGGCTGCACAAGCCACTACCTCCATAAAACATGGGCCACGGAATTCAATTTTGGTCGAAGAAAAACAGTCACTTAAGGATAAAGTCAGCTCCCAGGCAATATCAATATCATCCCATCACTGCTTGGCAAATGGACAGCTGAAAAACAAGTGTTCCCTAGTCTCCAAAGTTTGTGAATCACACAACACACAAAAGTCATCCGAATTTATATGCCAATGCTTGCGGATCATTAGGTCTTTGGTATTCAACCGGTCGTGCATCAAAAGCCAGGAAAACACCTTTAATTTAGGTAGAGCTTTGGATTTCCAAATCTCTTGCAAAGAATTATCCTGGTGTAGCTAGCCAAATAAGAAATTATAGAATTTAGTGGAGGAGTATTTAGGGCTGCCCCATACAAATGTTCTCTGATCCAAACTGTTTTGTACAATGTGTAAATCATCAAGAACTTGGGTCATGAGCTGAAGTTCCTCAAAGGCCTCCGTGGACAAAGGGAGAACAATTGCAGAAGTAATATCAGCTACAGAGGCAAGTGTTTTCGCAGACGTGTCCTCATCTAGAACAAAGGAGAACAAGTGTGGGAACCTATCACATAAGAGCTCTCCTGGACACCAAAAATCCTTCCAAAACAAAAATGTAGATCCGTCACCAACAACACCTTTGGTAATACTTCTGTAGTCATCCACTAGGTTGAGGATGTCTCGCCACCAGAAGGAGCCACGCTTAGTCTGTGCGTGTGGCACACTGTATCCGTAGAGAGACCATACAAGTTTAACCCATGGCACATCAGCTTTTGAATATAATTTATGTAGCTGTTTAAGAAGCAAGGCTTTATTTTGTAATTCTAGATTCAGAATTCCTAGGACTCCATACCACTTAGGTCTGCATACCAGCGACCAGGATGCTAGAGCATGAGGAAAATTTGTGCTTTCTTGCTTAGCCCATAGGCAATGACGGCTAGCTCTAACACAAATAGTGAGGACAGTCTTCTGCACTTTCAGCGAGCAAAGATGATACATGGACAACGACGAAAGAACATATTTGACATATTGCAGTCTGCCTCCATAATTCAGAAAATGAGCGCTAGCATTCAGTCTCCTCTCCACCAGCCCGACCAGGGGTGACATGTCTTGTACCATGGGTTTTGTGGTGCCCAAAGGTAGACCTAAATAAGTGAAGGGGAGTTTTCCTACTCCACACCCAAAAACAGCAGCCAGTTCGTCAAGACGTTGATCTGAGATATTAATGGGCATCATCATAGACTTGGCATAATTAACCCGTAAGCCTATGGCTTGTGCAAAGGTTTCCAGTAACTGTTTCAGTGCCAAAAGTTGTATCGGACAGGCTTGCATTATCAACAATGTATCATCGGCATACTGGATAATAGGGAAATCCATATTAGGAATTGGAAGGGGGGCCTGGAAAGTCCCATATTGAAACAAGTTATTTACCATGCACTGCAGAAGTTCAGCAACACTAACAAAGAGTATCGGCGAAAGAGGATCCCCTTGACAAACTCCATGACGACAAGGAAACTTCTTCCCGTGCACCCCATTCAACAACACTGCAGATGTCCTTGTAGTCATAATCATATCCATCCAATGAAGCCATCTCGCATCATAACTTGACAAACAAGCACTTTCATGATAGCCTGATGTTCTACCATATCAAATGCTTTTGCAAAATCAAGCTTTAGAACTATGATCTCCTTTCCTGATTGTTTGCACTGATGTAAGTACTCATAAGCCCAACCCACACAATCTTGTATGGTTCGAGTTTTCAGAAAACCATATTGGTTGACATGGACAAGTTCAAGAATTCTCTCCTGTAGACGATTAGCTAAAAGCTTAGTAATTAGTTATAGACAAATGTTCAATAAAGAAATAGGACGGTAATCATTGGCACTCCCCGGAGATAACACTTTAGGTATAATGGTGATAAACGAATCATTTATACTCTGTAGGTTAACCGAGCCTTCCCAAAATTCCTGGCACAGCCTGTAGAAATCAAATTTGATCACCGACCAGCATACTTTAAGAAAGAGACCTGAGAAACCATCTGGTCCTGGTGACTTATCACTCGGCATGTGAGCAACCACATTGTGGATCTCTTCATGAGTGAAAGGGGCTGAAAGTTTATGCAAATCTGGCACCGGAGTAAAAAATTGAGTGAAGTTTAGAGAGTTGGAGACAGGCAGTGACACACCCAATCTATCTCTGAAAGAATGCCACAGTATAGCTGCCTTCTCATGATGCTCAACTGCTACTGATCCATCTTCCCTCTGCAGCGAGGTTACTGAATTTCTCCTGTACCTAATGGTTGCCATTGAGTGGAGAAAAGAGGTATTTTCATCCCCTAACTGAGCCCATCGAGTTGTGCAACGTTTCCTCCAGTAATCTTGCTTACAAAGTAGAAGGTGCTGCATACGCCCTTTGACTATGTTTCTAAAATTCCATTCTGAAATGTGTAGGGGCCTTTTCTCCTCAAAATCATCCAACCGTAAGATAATTTCATTACAATTATTGATCAGTGTTTGCAGCATAGCAAAGCTAGTACTCCATTGTTTAAGCCCTTTACGAAGCAGTTTAAATTTTGTAGACAAACACTTTGCACTGTCCCCGGGGCAGTGAATATTCCACAAAACTTTAACTTTTTTTAGGAAACAAGGCATACGGATCCAATGGTTCTCGAATCTAAATACTTGCGCTTTAGGAATTGTAGTACCCACAGATACCACACATGGTACATGGTCCGAGGTCGGTTTAGCTAACGGTTTCACCACTGTATTAGGATATTTGAGTGTCCAAGAATGAGAGGTAAAGAACCAGTCCAGATGAACAAGAAGAGGATCAATTTGCATATTACTCCACATGTAAGCACGACCCTTTAAAGGTAGTTCCACAAGACCCAAGTAGCTAATGATTTCATTAAATGTAGCTATATCTGTCATATTAGCACCTGGTATGTTACGGTTCTCAGCATACCGATAGAAATTAAAATCTCCCAGTAGTAACCACATATCATCATCAGCTATGTCAAGATGAAAAAGCCAGGCCACAAAGTTTTATCTTGCTACCTCCTCACATGGCCCATACACATTTACTAAAACAAAGCTTTCCGAAGACAGAACTGATGTAAATCTAACTGCAATACCAAAGTCTTCCTCCAGGTACACCTGCCCCGAAAAGAGGTTACTGACCCAAAGTACAAGTAAACCTCCAGAAGCACCGTCAGACTGAATATACACAAATTTGTCAAATCGACGAGGGGCAAAGTTCTTAATGAAACTAGCATCAAAATCCATGCGTTTAGTTTCTTGCAGACATAATATAGAGGCATTACTTTCTTCCAATGTATTATGGATGTGAGGCCACTTATCTGGACTGTTAATACCTCTGATATTCCAGCTCAGAATGTGCCAAAAGCGATTTAACACAGACGACATAAGAGTCTTAAAAGCACATGACAGAAAACTTAAAAGTTTTAAAACACAACCGTAGACAACTAGTCTCGAAAGCAGCAGCAGACTAGTCTTGGATATCCTTAAGTAGCTGCTCCTCTGTGAGCTCAGCAGGATCTATCTGACAGTCTTCAATCCCCATGCGTTGCATTTCTGATATCTGCAGAACTTCTGGCACATTTGCTTTGGCAACAGTTGAAACCTTGCGAGCAGAGGGCTGATCAGCTGGTGTCGGCTCTTTGTAAGCAGTCTTGTTGCGTGCGCTGCGATGCACCTGGGTCACCACCACAGCTGCGGGCGTGTCAGATTTGCAAGGGCGGCCACGTCGACGAGGAGCAGCAGCCGCAGTAGCTTCAGAATTGGCCAACTCCACTTTCTTAGCTAGTGGACCTGCATTAGCTTGAAAGATAGGTACTAGAGTACCCTGCTCACTCTGCAACTCGGACATCTCAGACACTTGCGACTCCACAAACCCAAGCTGGGCAAGTTCAGTTTCCTATGAAGGAACAAATTCAGCTGTATCATCGTGGCTACAAGGTATATTGTAATAGAAGAATTTTCGTCCACAAGTATGAGGACACCCAGATCATTAAGCCTCAGGTTGCCAAAAGCCTCACTCCAGGGTCTTTTGGTCAGGTAAATCAGTGTAGCAAGAGCTATCTCTTCAGCATAGTCGACCAAGGTAAACTTATTCACCTGACTCAGGATAATTTCAGCAAACGAGAAGCACAAAGATTGCGACAAAAGAGTTGCCACACTTACACAAAAATCAGGAAGAACAGTTTCAGTCATAGTCATGACCTCTATCTCCACGGTCACAGCTGAAAGATTAGGCAGACATTTTTGAGTAGAGTAAACTCTGTCAATAAATAGTATAAGCATGGCTTGAAGGTTAGTAGGCCTAAAATACATAGCATCAATATGAATCCACTGCTCATCTTCAGGCTCGACAACTAACTGTATCATGTTGTTCAGTTCAGAAACAGCACCAAGGACAACATCATCAGAAATAAGCACCAAGCATATCCTCATATTTGTGTCAAGGACAGCATGAGATTTTCAACTTATAACTTGTCAAGCATATCCTCATATTTGTGTCACTTTAACCTTAATCATCTCAAGATGCTTATGATAGGGGCAATGAGAGATGAAAGCTAATAAGTACCATAATTTTTGGAAGCTCTTTATGAAACTTGAAATCCCTGCTTCCCTCTGTGAAGGGCCTTTCTTTTTACTTTTATGTTGAGTCTCCATCTTCTATCTTTATGCACTAATTGAGAGGGAATAGTGGTCATTCTTAATTTAATGTGCATTGTCCCAAAACTTGTTGATTGATTCATAACTTTGATATTGCTTGTTTTAAATTATTTGTATCTAGTCACCCTTACGAACTTTGAAGGTGTCCTATGCATTTATGTTTTGCTATACCATGAGGGAAAAGCTGAATACCACTTTTATTATGTTTTTTATATTTGACACAAACAAACATCTTTCAATGCATTGTTATTTATGATCTTTTATTTGTACATTTTCATGTTAAAACATAGTTGCTATGTCTTATTTTTAGAACTATATCTTTCATGTTTATGTTGGAGTATTATGATCCCAGCTATCAATGTTTTACAATACCTTGATCAAGATTGTGATGGTGCATGTCACCTAAAAAATTATTCTTTTTATCACTTACCTACTCGAGGACGAGCAGGAGTTAAGCTTGGGGATGCTTGATACGTCATAAACGAGTCTATAATTTTTGATGCTCCATGCTTGTTTTGTATCAACTATCTTATGTTTTGCCTACACTTTGAGGCATTTTTACACATTTTCTGGAACTAACCTATTGACAAGATGTCGCAGTGCCAGTTGACTGTTTTCTGATGTTTTTGGTTTCAGAAAAGCTAGTAAAAAAATATTTTCGGAATTGGATGAAACAAAAGCCGAAATATTCTCGGTGTTTCGAGGGAGCTCACCGATCACTCTTTACATGTCAGGCCGGATGCAAATCCGGTCAAATAGTCGCTACATCGCTTCGCGGAAGAGAAAGAAGAACCATCAGTGAGGAGATCACCCGGCTACTCGCAGCCGAATTCATCATGGAAGTGTTCCACCCAGAATGGCTGGCAAACCCAGTACTGGTGTTGAAAAAGACAAGACTTGGCGCATGTGTATTGACTACACCAGCCTCAACAAGGCATGCCCCAAAGATCCGTTCGCCCTCCCACGGATAGACCAAGTGATCGACTCCACGGCCGGTTGCGAATTGCTGTCATTTCTGGATGCATACTCTAGCTACCAACAGATCCGGCTGAACCCCGCTGATCAAATAAAGACAGCATTCATCACCCCATACGAGGGATACTGCTTCACCACCATGCCATTCGGACACAAAAATGCAGGCGCCACATATCAGCGCTGCATGCAAAAGTGCCTACAATTGCAAATAGGTAGAAACATGCACGCCTATGTCGATGATGTGGTGGTCAAGACAAAGGAGAAAAAGACCCTCCTCGAAGATCTAAAGGAAACCTTCGCCAAGCTTTGCCAACCTTCGATGGTTCTAAATGAAGTTGAACCCAGAGAAGTGCGTGTTCGGCGTCCCAGCCGACCAGCTCCTTGGTTTCCATGTCTCAGAGCGTGGGATCGAAGCCAACCCGGAGAAAATCGGCGCAATCGAGCGCATGCAGCCGCCATAGAACCTGCGTGATGTGCAGAAGTTCACCGGATGTCTGGCCTCCCTCAGCCAGTTCATCAGCCGGCTGGGCGAGAAGGCATTACCCCTATACCAGCTCATGAAGAAAACAGACAAGTTCGTCTGGATGGCGCAGGCGGACGAGACCTTCCGTGACCTCAAGCGCACGTTATCCTCTCTGTCAGTACTGGCAGCCCCGGCTGCAAAGGAGCCAATGCTGATGTACATCGCATCCACTAACCGGGTCGTCAGCGTCGTACTGGTGGCAGAGAGGCCAGAAGAAGGGAAGACTCAGCCGGTCCAACGCCCGGTGTATTACTTGAGTGAGGTACTCTGGTTACCAAAGAAGAACTACCCCTACTACCAGGAGCTAGTGTACAGTGTGTACATGGCCGCCAAGAAGCTAAAGCACTACTTCCAAGAGCACTCCATTCGGGTAGTGGTGCTGGCACCCTTGGCGGGGATCATCGGCAACAAAGAGGCCATAGGCCGGGTGGCAAAATGGGCGATAGAGCTCGCCACACACTGCATCCAATACGAGACAAGAACGACTATCAAATCTCAGGCCCTGGTAGACTTCCTCGTCGATTGGGAGGAGACACAGTACCTGCCCCCGTGTCCCGACTCCACACACTGGAAGCTGCACTTCGACAGATCGAAAATGTACGGTGGGCTTACAGCCGGGGTTGTCATCACTTCCCCAAAGGGTGACCAACTAGAGTATGTGCTGCAGATCCATTTCCACAAAGTCACTGAGTACAAAGCGCTCGTTCATGGCCTCAATATGGCAAAACAGATCGGCATCAGGGGCATCCTCTGCTTCGGCAACTCTGACATGGTGGAGCAGCAAGTATTAGGTGACTGGGATGCCAAGGACGTGAATATGGCACTGTACAACTTCTTCGTACAACAGCTGTGCGCCTGCTTTGAAGGATGCGAGTTCCACCACGTTCCTTGAGCAAACAACGAAGCCGCAGACGCACTCGCCCGCGTAGGCTCCACAAGAGTAGCAATACCACCTAGAGTAGCCCTTGAGCATCTACGCAAAACCTCCATCATGCCATTGCCTGAATCCGACTCCATCATGCTGGATGCGGACCCGGGGACTGCCGACTCCATCCCGGGGACTGCCACGCCGCACCCAGGGACCGCCACGCCACACCCGAGGACTGCCGCCTCCACCCCAGGGACTGCCACGCCACACACGGGGACTGCCGCCTCCATCCCGGGGACTGCCGGCTCCGGACTCCCACTCGGTCGGCCGCCTGACGAACCTGAGCCAGCCGGGAGCGAGGAAGTGAGGTTGTGATGCAAATAGTCCTCTCCATCCGGGAGACACCGTCATGGGGCAAGCCATTCATGGACTTCCTAGCCAAAGTGGAGCTGCCGGATGAAGAGGTGGTGGCAAGACAAGTTAAGCATAGGTCAAGTGCATACACCATCATCAACAATGAGATCTACAAGCGTAGCGTGGGAGGAATATACCAGTCCTACGTGAGCCAAGAAGAAGGAATTCAGCTGCTGGTGGACATTCACTAAGGCGAATGCGGCCATCACGCATCGTCCAGGGCGATAGTGGCAAAGGCGTTCCATCACTGTTTCTATTGGCCCATAGCACTGGAGGACGCCGAGCAGTTGGTAAAGGCATGCAATGGATGCCAGCAATTCGCTCAGTACAAGTACACTCCGTCTTTAGCACTCAAGACGATCCCAATCACCTGGCCTTTCGCCGTCTAGGGGCTAGATATGGTGGGCCCATTCAAGACAGTGCGATCCGGCATGACACACTTGCTGGTGGCCATGGAGAAGTTCAACAAAGTGGATCGAGGCAAAGCCAATCAAGAAGCTAGACGGACCAACTGTAGTAAAGTCCTTCACTGACATCATCACAAGGTTTGGCTACCCCAACAGCATCAACAAAGACAACGGCACCAACTTTGCCAAAGGAGCCTTCGCGCATTTCTGTGGGGACAAGGGCATCCGCCTGGACCTGGCCTCTGTTGCACATCCCTAGTCCAATGGACAGTGCGAGCGAGAAAATGGCCTGGTCCTAGCCGGAATCAAGCCAAGATTGATAGAGCCGCTGGTGAGGACACCTGGCTGCTGGATAGAGAAACCGCTGGATGTACTGTGGAGCCTACGAACAACTCCCGACCGCTCCACCGGCTTCACACCACTCTTCCTCATCTATGGGGCAGAGGCAGTGCTACCAACCGACATTAAATTCGATGCACCAAGAAAGCTACTGCACACAGAACATCAAGCGCAGGAAGCACGAGAAGACAGCATCAATCTCCTTGAGGAGGCTCGATATCTGGCCTTGTCCAGGTCTACCATCAACCAGCAGAGCCTGCGACGCTACCACGCTAGCCGGGTCCACAACATCTTGTTCCGTGAGGGCGACCTCATCTTGCGGCTGGTACAAGACACCAAGGGGATGCACAAGCTAGCTCCGCCTTGGGAAGGGCCATTCATCATCATCCGGGTGCTGCATAACAACTCATACTACCTAATAGACACCCGCTAGCCAGCGAAGAACAAGATGGTCTGCTCTAGCGAAGAAACTGAACACTCGTGGAATGAGAACTTGCTTCGTCCATTCTACACCTGAATAAAGGGCAAATGTATCTTACTTCTATGTAATAAATAATATGAGGGGCCTCGACATAGTCTCGGGGACTCCATAATAACTTGGCATTTTTTGTTGCACTCGTAAATCTACCATCTACATTGCTTTTTAACCCCGGACCCACTAGTTTCCCTCGAAAACTCGCCGGATAGCCCAGACGGCCGCAAACTCTGAAGGGACAAAGTACTATACGCAATCCCAAGAGAACCCTCTGCGATTCTGGGTGTAGACCACAAGCCGACTGATAGACATGGAAACAGCGGGTAAACTTGAAGGATACACTACTAGGAAACAACTCTTCTGTGGCGCATGGAAATGCATCTTCTGTTACCTCGCCCCTATTACCTCGCCAGTGATATCTGCTTCCTATGACGCATATAGATATGCGCCATAGAAGTCTCAGACTTCTATGGTGCATTTCTTCATATGTGCCACAGGAATATGTTCGGTGGCGCATTTCTTCATATGCGACACAGAAAGCATATGCGCCACAGACATATTTTATATATGCGCCACTGACTATATAATATGTATTCAAAGTGAAATACGTTCCTGGTGTATAATCAGGTATTTATACAGGATTTATATAGTATTTATCTAGATCAATATAAACAGTACATTGCACAAGGTGTAGATGCATTAAAACCGACATATAATAGAAACACAAGTATAATGTCATCACACTCAGAGACCAATCAAGATACATATATAGTGTCAAGTGCCAATTTTTACACAAGTGCCGAATACAAAGTTCATATCATCTCACATTACAAATATGAAGTGGTCACTGCCGCCTACACTAGGATCAAATAGAATACAGTTGTGATGATGGTGAGCAAGAGCATGAGCCCAACCAATATCTTCATCCGGTTCTTCTTCCACAAGTGGTTCCTCCTCTTGGCTACCGCCTCCTCTCTATTCACGTATTCTTTGTAGATGTTGCCGTTGAACTTGTTCACTTGTTTGTGACAATCCTCCCACTCCTCATAGACTCCTAGAACCCTACCCATGTACACCACATACCACCTCGTCGCCATCTCTATAGACGACAAGGCATATTAGTAAAAATGCAATGAAAAGAATTAATAAATGGTCCATATCCATATATATATGTTGAAAAAATATAAAACAAAGGATCCATAAACCTAAAAGATAGCATATCGCGATCATCATAGAAGTAATAAGTTCAATGACTACACTACCACAAGATAGTTTAAGTCTAACAACAACGACCATTTCGACCACAAGATAGTAAAGTTTATGACACACACACTACAGCAGGCGTCCATCGAGAATATACACACACTGGATCATTCTAGAGGCACACATCAATCATGAAGACTTCTTCTTCTCGCTTGGCTTCGGGAACGGTAGATATCCCTGTTTTGCCATCCACGTCCTTGTGTCACCCTGCTTACGGAGGTGTTCTTCAATCTTCCTTGATGCAGCCCGTCCTACGGACGCTTCTACATCTACACCAACAAGTCCCCCAAGTGGACCCATGACTCGTGCCCGAGCCAAACTCCTACAAGCTAAGGTGAACTCGCTCCTCTCCTCGTGCTAATTCGATACCTCCTTGGATGGTATGCTACTTCATGCAACTACCCTATGCATCATCAGGTACGAAGCCTCGACACATCACCAAGCACCCAAGGATGGTGGACAAGGAGCAGAACGTGAAGCAAACACAGCTGGAGCTGCTCAGACCGGAGTCTCCGGTCTGCGCACACCGGAGTCTCCAGCCTACCAAAGTCTCCGGGCTAAAGACACCGGAGACTCCGGCCCTCTCTCCGGTCTGACCCCCTACACCAGGCCCTAGGACAGTATGACGACCCCTCCGGAGGCTGGTCCGGAGACTACACCGGATTCTCCGGTCTAGACCGGAGTCTCCGGTCCACCACACCGGAGTCTCCGGTCCGACCGTCACCAGGCATGAAAAGGCCTTTGGGCCTTTGGCCCATGTACCCCTTAGTCCGTCCATAACTTTTTTTTATTCCTAAAGTACCCCTGTTTAAGTGGCTGGCCTATATATAGTCCCCCACATCCATTGTAAACCCTAGGCATGATATTGGAATTAGTGGAAACTCCTTTGTGGATCTATCTAATTCTTGCCTCATGCTCCTTGCCTAAGGAGCACCAATATCCCCAAACCTCGTTGGAGTTTGCATCGTGCCTCCGCGTTGTACAAGGCCTAGGCATCGTTGTCCCTTTGCCTAGACGACAAGATCTCACCGAGTCTCCAATCTCACCGTGTCGGTTCGAGAGAGAGTCCTTTGCCCGACACCGATCCTAGGGATTGCGCCGGACCGGTCACCGCCGGCGTGAGGTATTTGTGTGTATCGTGGTTTTGCGTGTGTGTGTTCACCGCGTTCTTCTTGCGTGCGTTCGTCGTGTTCATCCTCCCCTCCTATCCGCACACTCCATCCTCGATTTGAAAGGGAATCGTGAAAGATTGGGCCACCCTAGAGGTTTTCCCTCAACATATTGGTATCAAGAGCTTCGTTTCTCATGATTTTCCCCACAAATATTTCTTCTATCCACCAAAAATTCGAAAAAAAACACAAAAAAAACAGCCCAAATTTTCCTTTGGATCGATCTCTTGATTTGGAGTGTTATTTGTGGTTTTGATCTGACCAAACCTTGTCTTAGGTGTTGGTCCAGCTTTATCCTGCATTTTCCCAGCCCAATTTGGGCAATTTTTCGCGGATTTGAGGACCCAAGGCGTGGATTTCCGCTCAAGAACACGAGCAGTTCGCGATCTGACTCCAAACCGGAGTCTCCGGCCTGCACACCGGAGTCTCTGGCCTACACCGGAGTCTCCGGCCTACCCACACCGGAGTCTCCGGCCTGGACCGGAGTTTCCGGCCTGAAACCCCGGAGTCTCCGGCCTGACGCCTGATTTTGACAGTTTTGCCTCTAATCTTGCATTGGCTAATTTCTCCTTGTTTGTTTGTGCCTGTGTGCGTGTCGTCAACTAACAACAAGCTTCCGCATTGACAACCCCCGCGCTCATCGACACCACGCCCCGCGAACATCATCCCGCACCACCGACGCCAAGTTCATCATCAAAGAAGGTATAACTTGCGTCACCTTGTTAACCCCTATCTTCCTTTGTGTGTACCTATCCTATGAGAGTAGCTCATCTTGTGTTTGCTTGAGCATTGTGCATTTGTCCTTGGATAGTGAGAGTGCAAGAGAAATATCAAGTGTGACTAGGTAGCATCAAGGGAGAGCAAAAAAAAGATAATACAAAATAAAGAAAAAGATACAAAGAAAAAAGCAAAAGAAAAATAGTCTCCCATTGCCAAACAGAGTCTCAAAGCTTGTAAGCAAGAGAGAAAGAAGAGCACCCAAGGCAAGTGCACAAATCCGTTGCTCATTTTTCCTCTTTGCAAACGAGCCACGGTCTCTCCTTGCATTGGCACGACAATGAGCTTAGTCTTCGTTAGGACATTTTGTTTGCTCATTTTCATAGTCGTGTCAATCCCAACTTTCTCCACGTGTGTGTACATAGTCGTAGGTTCCCGTCACCCTTTTGAGTTGTTGACCTTCCCCTTTGACTTGAGTTTTGTTGGATTTTACCCACATTTGACTATCCCTTTTATTTTGGTTGGTTCTTTGGCTTTCCACGATCCTAACCTACCACCAACAAGCTTTTGAGAGTTAGTTCTTTCTTTAGTGTGAGTTTTCTTTGCAATTCCACTTTGCACGCTTATAGCTCTCACTTGTGGTTTCTAGTTTGGTATAATCCCCAATGTGAGGTACAAGGCTAACACCACCATATTCCACTTCCATATACAATACTTGTGTGTTTTGCATGATGGATAGGCACGGTGAGTCGAGCCAACCACCTCCCCAAGAAGAAGATCAAGGTCCGTACATGACGCGTGTAAGTCACTTCATCGTCCGCCACGAGTTCCGTGAACGTTGCCAAGCCCTTGAGACGCGACAAGATGAATAATTTGGCGAGACGCAAGCCGAGTTCAAGAACATCGACAACCGCTTCGATGGCCTCGAAAGGCAAATACAAGCAATGCATCACAACTTTGGCCACCAAAATGAGTCGCTTCAACGCTCCGTCGCCGAAACAAATGACAACCTTCGACGCCTCATCGACAGAATGGCGAGACCACGTTCACGTGCTTCAAGCTCTTCAAGTTATTCGCGTCGTCATGCACCTCCGCAACAAGATCTACCTCCAAGTGCTCCAAGACGCAATGGCGCCCCCGTGGTTGAAGATGGAACCTCTTCGAACTATGTACCTTCCCCACGGCACGCCGCAACATCAAGCTATGATGGTGACCTCTCTTCAAGGCCACGAGCAAGGCAAGAAGCACACCGTCATCACACAAGGGCACTAGTGACCCAACAAGAGCAACCACAAGAGGAACCGCAAGTCTACCACCATCGACCGCGACACATACTTGACACAACGAGTGATGACTCCAATGTGGAGAATCAAGCTCGTCATCGACGTGAAGCTCTCCAAGATCCTCCTCCTCGTCATCAACGTCATGAACGTCAGCAACGACACCATGGTCATCACGAGGCGCCTCCTCCGCATCAACAAAACATGGAGACTCAAGTGATACAAGTTGAGCGACGCCCACCACGTCAAGAGGCTCATGACCATGTTCTTTGCCGTGAGGCCCATGTGCCTAACCAACATCACCAACCGAGGAACGAGCCTCCTCTTCGTCATCAACCGCGTCAAGAGGCTCCACATCCTTGCCACCATGAGGCTCAAGCACCTCAACAACAATACCAAGAGCAAGCTCCGCAACAAGGACGCGAGAACCAAGTTCCACCTCCCCAACTACAAGATCATCAACAAGGTCACCAAGCTCGTCGCAATGACCGCAACGATGAAGAAACTTTTGGCAAGCTCAAGTTCACAATGCCCAAGTTCACCGGATCCAATGACCCCGAAGAATACCTCTCGTGGGCACTCAAAGTCGACAAGATCTTCCGCATGCACAACTATAGCAACGAGAAGATGGTCGCCATGGCTTCGCTAGAGTTTGATGATTACGCCAACCTTTGGTGGGAACAAGTTCAAGTTGCTCGTGATGCAAGACAAGAACCGCCAATCACAATTTGGCATGACATGAAGGCTCACATGAGATCCCGGTTTATCCCCGCACACTACACGCGTGACCTCTTCAACAACCTTCAAGCGCTTCATCAAGGGACAAAGACCGTGGAAGAGTACTTCAAGCAAATGGAACTCAACTTGATTCGCGCCAACATTGATGAGCGCATGGAGCAAACAATGGCACGTTTCCTTATTGGGTTGAACCACCCAATCAAGCGCATCGTCGAGTTCCAAACCTACAACGACATGGTTGAGCTTGTGCACATAGCAACAAAGGTTGAACGTCAAGTGCAAGATGATATCAAGTACAACAAGCCCAAGACGTACTTCACATACAAGCAAGCTTCAACCGCTACACCAACAAATTTCAATGGAAGCTCATCAAGTACCTCCAAGCCTTCCTTCAAGCCCACTCTTCCTCAAGGAAAACTGCCTCCAAGTGGCAAGCAAGCAAAAAGTGATACACCTTTCAACGGTGAATTCTACAAGTGTGGAGGTAAAGGACACAAGTCGGCCGAATGTGGAAACAAGAAAGTCTTGTTCATCCATGACAATGGTGATAAAGAGTACTTGAGTGAAAATGAGTTTGATGCCCGTGTCAAGGAAGCAATGGCAAGGCAACGAGTGGAAGATGATCAAGAACTCCTCATGTGTGAACATGACGCAAGTCCATCGCTTGTCTTCACAAGGATCTTGACCACTCAAGCACAAGAGCATGAAGACCAACGCTCCAATATCTTCCAAACACGAGCCGGCATCAATGGCAAATCTATCAAGGTGATCATTGATGGAGTGAGTTGCCACAATCTTGCTAGCACTGAGTTGTGTGAGAAGCTCAACCTAACCCTCCATCCACACAAGCACCCCTGCCACGTGTAATGGCTAAGTGACCAAGGGTCCGTGAAGATCAAGCATACCGTATCGGTCTCCTTCGCCATTCGTCCTTACAAAGATACGGTGGAGTGTGATGTGGTTCCTATGACAGTTTGCCACATGCTTCTTGGTCGACCATGGCAATTTGACAAGGCTGCTCAACATGATGGTCGCACCAATGTATACACATTCAAATGGCTCAACAAAACATGTGTTTTGCAATCGATGACTCCTAGACAAATAATTGCGGACAATGCAAAGGCATTAGCGAGGGCGCAAAGCACAACACCTACTTGTGAGAAGAGCGGTGAAAGAGAGAACCACCTCATAGTGAGTGAGAGCCACAAGCCAAATTCGAGTGGAAAAACTAAGAGTGTTCTCCTTGCCACCAAAAGTGAGATGAGAGATGTTCGGAACAACCCATCCATCTTGCACTATGTCCTCCTTTGCAAGGGACTAGCGCAAGGAACTAACGAATTAACCAATGTTCCTCCATCTTTGATGAGTGTTTTGCAGCAATTCAAGGATGTGTTCCCCGAGGAGCTTCCACATGGACTACCTCCTCTTCGCGGCATAGATCATCGCATTGACCTCATCCCCGGTCCACCACTTCCCAACTGTGTCGCTTACCGCCCGAACCCGGAGGAGACAAAGGATATTGAACGTCAAATCAACCAACTCGTCTCCAAGGGTTTGATCCAAGTTAGCACTAGTCCAAGTGCCGTACCCGTGATTCTTGTTCCAAAGACGGATGATACGTTACGGTTATGCATGGACTGCCGTCCAATCAATGCTATCACCATGCATTATCGACATCCCATACAACATGGTGGAGGCCTCATGGGTCACTTTCTATTTAAACAAGTCCAAGGGCTTCCTATTTAAACAAAACAAGCTATGCATTCCGAAGTCGTCGCTTCAACTTTTGCTCCTCCAAGAATCTCATGGTGGAGGCCTCATGGGTCACTTTAGTCGCGACAAGACATTGGACATGATCTCCAACCACTACTTTTGGCCCAAGATGAAGCGTGACGTGGAGCGCTACATTCAACGATGCACGACATGTGTTCAAGCTAAGTCGCAAGCTAACCCCTATGGTCTTTATATGCCATTGCCTATTCCTCATACAGCTTGGTCCGACATTAGCATGGATTTCGTGTTAGGATTGCCTAGATCTAAGCATGGTCATGATTCTATATTTGTTGTTGTGGATCGTTTTTCCAAAATGGCACACTTCATACCGTGCCATAAGACCGACGATGCTTCACATGTTGCAAATCTGTTTTCAAGGAAATTGTCCGTCTTCACGGTGTGCCAAGGACAATCGTCTCCGACCGCGATGTCAAATTCATGAGCTACTTATGGAAGACCCTCATGGACAAGCTCGGCGTCAAGCTCCTATTTTCATCCGCATCGCATCCTCAAACTGATGGCCAAACCGAAGTTGTCAACCGAAGCCTCGGAACTCTCCTACGTGTGCTGATCAAGAAAAACTTAAAGGATTGGGAGGAATGCATCCCACACTCCAAGTTCGCCTACAACCATGCCAAGAGATCAACAACCAAGATGAGTCCATTCATGATCATCTATGGTTTCGAGCCCCTCACCGCGCTCGACATCCTACCACTACCTCTACATGAGCGAACGAACATGGACGTCGAGAAGCACGCACAAGCTATGAAGAAGCTTCATGAAGAAACAAGAGCTACTATCGAACAACAAGTCCTTCGCCAAGCTTCAAGGTTAAACAAGGACAAGAAGGAGATGATCTTTGAAGAAGGTGACCTTGTGTGGATACACCTAAGCAAAGACCGCTTCCCCAAGGAACGTGACTCCAAGCTCAAGCCAAGAGGAGATGGTCCCTTCAAGGTCCTCAAACGAATCAACAAACACGCCTACATCATCGACATACCAACCTCCAAGTACCTTGCAAGCAATACATTCAATGTTAAGGACCTCTCACTCTACCATGGAGATGTTCAAGATGATAACCATGAAGAGTCGTGGACGACTCTTTCCCAAGGGGGGGAGCTGATGCAGCTCGTCCTACGGACGCTTCTACATCTACACCAACAAGTCCCCCAAGTGGACCCATGACTCGTGCCCGAGCCAAACTCCTACAAGCTAAGGTGAACTCTCTCCTCTCCTCGTGCCAATTCGATACCTCCTTGGATGGTATGCTACTTCATGCAACTACCCTATGCATCATCAGGTACGAAGGCTCGACACATCACCAAGCACCCAAGGATGGTGGACAAGGAGCAGAACATGAAGCAAACGTTGCTGGAGCTGCTCAGACCAGACTCTCCGGTCTGCGCACACCGGAGTCTCCGGCCTTCCAATGTCTTCGGCCTAAAGACGCCGGAGACTCCGGCCCTCTCTCCGGTCTGACCCCCTGCACCAGGCCCTAGGACAGTCTGATGACCCCTCTAGAGGCTGGTCCGGAGACTACACCGGATTCTCCGGTCTAGACCGGAGTCTTCGGTCCGACCGTCACCAGGCATGAAAAGGCCTTTGGGCCTTCGGACCATGTACCCCTTAGTCCATCCAGAACTTGTATTTTTTTCCTAAAGTACCCCTGTTTAAATGGCTGGCCTATATATAGTCCCCCACATCCATTGTAAACCCTAGGCATGATATTGGAATTAGTGGAAACCCCTTTGTGGATCTTTCTAATTCTTGCCTCATGCTCCTTGCCTAAGGAGCACAAATATCCCCAAACCTCGTTGGAGTTTGCATCGTGCCTCCACGTTGTACAAGGCCTAGGCATCGGTTTCCCTTTGTCTAGACGACAAGATCTCACCGAGTCTCCAATCTCGCCATGTTGGTTCGAGAGAGAGTCCTCCGCCCGACGCCGATCCTAGGGATTGCGCCAGACCGGTCACCGCCAGCATGAGCTATTGGTGTGTATCGTGGTTTTGCGTGTGTGTGTTCATCGCGTTCTTCTTGCGTGCGTTCGTTGTGTTCATCCTCCCCTCCTCTCCCCGCACTCCATCCTTGATTTGAAAGCGAATCGTGAAAGATCGGGCCACCCTAGAGGTTTTCCCTCAACATTCCTCTTACTCAAACCTCTAGCTTGTTATAGGGCCCCCCTTGTGTTGATATCTTCAATGATGATTTGCGACAACTTCTGCTGAATGCGATGGAAGTCTTCTCTAAGATCATCATTGTTTCTTCGCACCAAAGTTTCGTCTCATCCTCGGAGACTAGATGGCAGCGTTAGGTTCTAGAAATCCTGAACATAGCCTTTAAGGTGATTGAGGACGTAGGAGGCCTCCTTGGCGCCACTAGTAGCCGGCTGCTTGATGCAGGGGATCTCGAGCACATGCTTGAACACGTGTTTTGAATCCTTGATACATTCCCCCTTATCTACGAAGGTGCATCCCTTCTTAGCGTAGCCCTCGAGAGCCACATTGAGAACACCCCTTATTCTGGTGTAGTCTTTCTTCTTTGTCAAACTCCCCGACTCGAAATATGTGGCTAGAGCATACCTCGGTGCAAGGACAATGAGTGTGTAGTATTTGTCTCTGCGCAACACAATTGGAATGGGATGTTGGAAAAAGAGCAAAGGAAGAAATCTACAAGAAATGCATAATTTACGACGGCGATGAGCGAGTGTGTGCTTACTCAGGAAAGAAAGGCAAAAGAAGTGTGTCCTTACTCTTGTTGTCCACCATGAACTTCTCGAGGTACGTCATAACCTTGGTCCATGTCTCTAATCCTTCGACCAAATGGCTGTCCCAGATGTAGTAGGGATCCACTATCGTGATTTCCGAGGTACTCTCTCTCTCTTGATCTTGATCGCCAAATTGAGCGCGTATAGGCGGACCAAGTTATAGTCGTGAGAAACAGCTTGAATATGTCCTCGTACGCTATGAAGAATATATTCGCGGGGGGTTCATCGATGAAGCCCACCTCCAATGGCACCTTGGCCGTGAAAACCAAGTAATTTGGATCTTTGTCTTTATGAAGGAGGCCCTCTAGTGTCTTGACACGCTCGTGCAAAGTTAACATGGGTCCAACCGCAATGTAGAGCATATCCGGAGTCAATATCGGATCACCGGCTACATGCACTCGGCGCAAGCCATATTGTGTGGATGGTACGACGATGGCGTCCTGAGCCCGGATCCACTTCGGAAGAGGCTGGCTCACACCCTTCTTCTTCTTGTTATTATTATTATTATTATTACCTCTCTTCCTGTGCTTCTTCTTCACAATAGTGTCCTCCACTGCCATCTGCTCATCGGCCTCCTTTTGGAGTGTGTTGGGGCTGAAAACAAATCCCAGTTTCTCCTATGGTGGATCGGCGGCCGGAGGCGTCTCTTGAGATAAACTATGGAAGACCAGGCAGTGCATGTATGTATTGGGCCGACTAGCTTGATGGTCGTGAGCTGTGAAGGGTTCTTCATCCATAGAAGGCATATACAATCCTTTGTTGGCACCGGTGTTGATGAAGTCGTCAACGTTGACTAATTCATCATCATCTTCATGGGTGCCATCATGTGGTGGTGGTAGCGGGGGCGACGGCGATTGCGGCACAACGTATTTTCCAGGGGCGGTACACACGCTGCCAAGAGTTGCTGGTGATGACTGGTGGTGGCGACGATGGCGGTTGCTGGCTTCCGAGGTGGTGGCCAGGTGATCAATCGAGAGGTGGCGCTGATGCTCCCACCCGCAAGACGAATCTGGGTCTTCGGCCATGTCAAGGGCCAGTTGTAGCATTATCCAAGGGTCTTGTGTTCGTCGGCTCCCTGAGGTTGAAAGGGGGGTCCATGTCGTCGCACCCTGGCAACACTGAGCCAACCTGACCCTCATCACATCATCATCCATTGGATTGTTGTGCATCGTGCGGCTCGTCAGTTGTATGGGAGTGCCCTTGGCAACATCCTTCAACTCACCGCCGACATCTTTAAGCAGGAGTACGCAAGAAGTGTCTTGAGGCAAAACATGTTGTTGGGCATCATGAGATGGCCACAGTCATACATCAACGGCATAAAGGAGATGACGTGTTAGTTACCTTGGTGATGGCATGGAGCTTGGCTAATGTAGAGACATGGCCGATGTCGGTGGCCGGCCTATCATCATCTACATTCTCCCGCTCGGGTGCCTCACGAAGCACCACCGTCGTTGGCTGTGCCTTATTGGTATCTTTAGTGGGAGGGGCATCGGTGTGACCAAAATGAGCGGCTGCGTTCCAGCGTTGATGGCCGGCGGGGTCACCAAGTCCGGCGACACGTTAATGTTGATGCCTGAGTTGCTGCTGCTTAAGCTGGGAAGATGTCTCGGCCCCTATGGGTCACCAAGCAGTAAGCCCTCGAAAAACTTAGGGAGGATCATCGCGCGGAGCTTCTCTTTGACTAACTTGTCCAATGTTTTCTCATCCACTGCCTTCTCCTCCAGTGTCTGCACCTTCATCTTCAGCTCTTCAACAATGTCTTTATCCTTAGCCGTCGACTGGTTCTTCCTCTCCCTTCTTTTCTTGGCGTCCTCTTTGTAGTACTCTTTGAACTTCATGCTCATACCACAGCTGGACACACGGCCAGCTGAGGACGGCAGCAACCCCTTGTCCCTCTTCTTGTAAGCATTCGTCGCCTTGTTGAAAACCGTGTCCCATGGCTCCATGGAATCCTAGGACGACTCTTTGGCAAGAACGTTCAGTTCATCCTCCTATGGAGACAAGGAAAGGTGAACCCATTTAGATTCTTGGCGTTATTATTTTAATTAGAACACAATAGACTTGAGATCAGCGATAAATTCCTTACCAGCTTCTTCTCGCATTCCTTCACCTCCGGATCATCGGTGATGAACTCCCCTATTTCCTTGTCCAGGTAGCGGGCCTGGAAAAAGTTCCTAAGCTGCAAGTCCGTGATTTTAAGCCAAGGGTTGTCTTTACCATGGCGTTCAAGCTCGGCGTCCTCCTTGTCCCAAATGGTCTGTTTCCCCTATAACCGCCGCTTCCAAGGTGGTGGTTACCTATGTTCTGTTCCCGCATAGTCCTGCCCCAGTTAGTCCAATGTATAGCATCAGCAATAGCTATATCGCCTTGAATATCTTAAACTCCTCTTCGTCGAGCATCGGATATTTCTTAGTAATAACCTCCCAGCTTTCACCTTTGTCAATGCTATTCTTTACCCGGGTTTTCCAGCTGCTCAAGGCGTTGCTAATCTTCGTGAGGGCTAGTTTGTTCACCGGGTTCTTAATCTCCAGGTTTCTAAACCGCTCTGGGCATATGTATTGCTTGTGAAGCTTCTTAAGGAGGTTATCGACCAAAGCTGCATTGCCAGCATGTATGATGTACTTCGTGTTGATCGACATGCTTTCTCGGACGATGCACCCGAGTTGTAGGCCGTACCCTTTGGCAAATGCCTCTGGCGCAATGGGTTGGCCACTTTCTGTGACTTCAGTGAACTCATCGTAGATGGTGGCGAGCACTAGCACCTTCTGATCCTTCTTTTTCCTCTTCTTCTTATGAGAAGCGGTCGGGTTGCCGCTACCGCCATCCGTGCGCTCGCCGCCATCGGTGGTGTCATCCTCTTCGCTGCCGCCTTCACTAGTTCCATCATAGGTATCATCATGTGACAGTCGTGAGACTTCATACCGCTGAATCTCTTCTTCACCACGTCCAGATATCTGCTTTGATGGGTTCGTAGCATGGAAAACAAAAATTTTCTACCGCAAAACGAACAAAACCCAGATCTAATCTAGATAAAAGCCAAGATCTAATCTATTAGACATGTGCAACGAGATAGATCTGTACTAACCCTTGTAGACACGAAAGCGTTACGAGATTAGATCTCGTGGTTGATGTAGTCGATCACTTGCCGATCTCAAGATTGAGTGGACGATCCTTCCGGCTCCGTGTTCCGGCAGCGCTTCCGCAGTCGGTCACACGTGCGGAGTCGAAGCAGACCTTCCTCTCCTCGTTCCAGTGAGCAGCGGAGGTAGTAGATCTCTCCACGGAATCCCAGCAGCACGACGGCGTGGTGGTGGTGGTGGAGTGGAGAATTCTGCAGGGCTTCGCCTAAGCCTGAGCAGAAAGAAGGAGGAGGAGAGAGGCGGCTTGGGGCAAGAGTGGAGGATCAAAGGGGGGTGGCGCCTCCACCCCTCTATATATAGAGGGAGGGGTGCGGCCTAGGGTTCCCACCCCTAGGCCCACCCCTTAGGGCCGGCGCACCAAGGAGGTGGGGGGAGGAGTCCTCCCCCCCCCCCAAGTCTCCTCTTTAAATTTCCCTTATCTTATCTTATCTTATCTTGGTTTTCAAATAAACTCCAAAATATCTTCTAGAACCTTCCGGAACATTCCGAAACCTTCTAGAATCCCCATACAAACACTCCGGAACATTTCCTAACTCAGAAAAAGATCCCCATTATATGAATCTTACTCCCCGGACAATTCCGGAGCTCCTCGTGATGTCCCGAATCCAATCCGAGACTCCGAACAACATTCGGTCTCCAACGCACATTCCATATCTACTTAAAAGAACTTCGAACCTTAAGTGTGTCACCCTACGGTTCGTGAATATGTAGACATGACGGACACACCTCTCTGATCAATAACCATCAGCGGGATCTAGAGATCCATAACGGCTCCCACATACTCAACGATGACTTCGTGATAGATTGAACCATTAACATACGAACCAATTCCCTTTGTCTCGCGATACTCTACTTATCCGAGGTTTGGTCATCAGTATCTCGATACCTAGTTCTACCTCGTTACAGACAAGTACTCTTTACTCGTTCTGTGATATGTCATCCCTTGTGACCCAGTCACATGCTTGCAAGCTAACTAGATGACATTCCACCGAGGGGACCCAGAGCATATCTATCCATCATATGGATGGACAAATCCCAATCTTGGTCCATGCGCTTCAACACATACTTTCAGAATACCCAATGACACCTTTATAACCACCCAGTTACGAAGCGGCATTTGATGTCATCAAAGTACCCATCCGGTGATGGTGATTAACACAACCTCATGGTCGAAGGATTAGGTTACTATGCATTTAAAAGCTTATAGCAATACGAACTTAATGACTTGATCTTTATGCTACGCTTACTATGGGTGTGTGTCCATCACATCATTCTCCTAATGATATAACCTTGTTATTAATCACATCTAATGTCCATGATCAGGAAACCATGATCATCAATCAATCAACAAGCTAGTTCAACAAGAGGCTTACTAGGGACTCTTTTATGTTTACAAAACACACATGTATTAGTGTTTCCTAATAATACAATTATAGCATGGGATGTAAACATTCATCATAAACACAAAGATATAATAATAACCACTTTTATTATTGCCTCTTGGGCATATCTCCAACAGTCTCCCACTTGCACTAGAGTCAATAATCTAGATTACATGGTAATATACCTAACACCCATGGTGTTCTGGTGTTGGTCATGCTTTGCCCTAGGGAGAGGTTTAGTCAACGGATCTGCCACATTCAGATCAGTGTGTACTTTGCAAATCTTTATGTCACCATCTCGGACATACTCGTGAATAGCGTGGAAACGTAGCTTGATATGCTTCAGCTTGCTATGTGACCTTGGCTCCTGTGCATTAGCTATGGCACCTGTGTTGTCAGAGTAGATGGCCATCGGGTCCAACGCACTGGGAACCATGCCAAGTTCAGTAATGAATTCCTTCATCCATATGGCTTCTTGTGCAGCCTCCGAAGCAGCTATGTATTCCGATTCAGTTGAAGATTTCGCCACAACGCTTTGCTTTGCACTCCTCCATCTCACTGCAGCACCATTCAAAATAAATACGTATCCCGACTATGACTTCGAGTCATCCGGATCGGTGTTCCAACTAGAATCGGTGTAACCGTTTACAACAAGTTTTTCATCACCTCCATAAGAAAGAACCATATCCTTAGTCCTATTCAGGTACTTTAGGATATTCTTGACCGCTGTCCAGTGCTCCATTCCAGGATCACTTTGATATCTGCTAGTCAAACTAACAGCATGTGTTATATCCGGTCTTGTACACAACATGGCATACATGATAGAACCTATGGCCGAGGCATAGGGAATATTATTCATTCTCTCTCTATCTTCTGCCGTAGCTGGACTTTGAGTCTTACTCAAGGTCTTACCTGACAACATGGGCACGAACCCTTTCTTGCTCTCTTCCATTCTAAACTTCTTTAGAACTTTGTCTAAGTATGTACTTTGTGAAAGCGCTATTAGGCGTCTTGATCTATCTCTATAAATCTTGATGCCTAGAATGTATGCCGCTTCGCCAAGATCCTTCATTGAAAAACTATTATTCAAATAGGTTTTGACACTTTTAAGAAGTTCCATATCATTCCCAATCAACAATATGTCATCTACATATAGTACTAGGAATGCTACAGAGCTCCCACTCACTTTCTTGTAAATACAAGCTTCTCCATAAGTTTGTATAAATCCAAAGTTTTTGATTACTTTATCAAAACGTTGATTCCAACTCCGGGATGCTTGCTTCAGTCCATAAATAGTGCGCTGAAGTTTGCATACCTTGTCAGCATCTTTAGGATCGACAAAACCCTTGGGTTGTACCATATACAACTCTTCCTCAATGTCACCATTAAGGAATGCCGTTTTGACATCCATCTGCCAAATCTCATAATCGAAATGTGCAGCAATTGCTAACAAAATCCTCACAGACTTTAGCTTTGCTACTGGTGAGAATGTCTCATCGTAGTCAACTCCTTGAATTTGTCGGAACCCTTTCGCGACAAGTCGAGCTTTATAGACGGTAGCATTACCATCAGCATCTGTTTTTCTCTTGAAAATCCATTTGTTCTCGATAGCCTTACGACCATCTGGTAAGTCCACCAAAGTCCACACTTGGTTTTCGTACATGGATCCCATTTCGGATTTCATGGCTTCTAGCCATTTGTCGGAATCTGGGCTCACCATAGCTTCTTCATACGTCGCAGGGTCATCAGCGTTGTCCACCAACATGATGTTTAAGGCGGAGTTATACCAATCAGGAGTGGTACGAACCCTCGTTGACCTGCGAGGTTCAGTAGTAACTCCGTTCGAGGTTTCATGATCACCATCATTAGCTTCCTCTCCAATTGGTGCAGGCGGCACAAAAACATCTTCCGGTGCTGCGCTACTCTCAAATCCGAGAGAAGGTTCAATAACCACATCGAGTTCTACTTTCCTTCTAGTCACTTCCTTCGAGAGAAACTCCTTCTCAAGAAAGGATCCATTCTTGGCAACGAAACCTTTGCCTTCGGATCTATGATAGAAGGTATACCCAATTGTTTCTTTAGGGTATCCTATGAAGACGCATTTCTCCGCTTTGGGTTCAAGCTTTTCAGGTTGTAACTTCTTTACATATGCTTCGCAACCCCAAACTTTAAGGAACGACAACTTAGGTTTCTTACCAAACCACAATTCGTACGGTGTCGTTTCAACGGATTTAGATGGTGCCCTATTTAAAGTGAATGCGGCTGTCTCTAATGCATAGCCCCAAAACGATAGTGGTAAATCTATAAGAGACATCATAGATCGGACCATATCTAAGACAGTTCGATTACGACGTTCGGACACACCATTACGCTGTGGTGTTCACGGCGGTGTCAACTGCGAAAGTATTCCACATTTCTTTAAATGCATGCCAAACTCATAACTCAGATATTCAGCTCCGCGGTTAGAACACAGAAACTTAATCTTCTTGTTACGATGATTTTCCACTTCACTTTGAAATTCCTTAAACTTCTCGAAAGTTTCGGACTTATGTTTCATAAAGTAGACATACCCATATCTACTTAAGTCATCCGTGAAAGTGAGAACATAACGATATCCACCACACGATGCTACACTCATTGGACCACACACATCTGTATGTATTATTTCCAATAAGTCTGTAGCTCGCTCCATTGTACCAGAGAATGGAGTCTTAGTCATTTTTCCCATTAGACATGCTTCGCATCTTTCAAGTGATTCAAAATCAAGTGATTGAAGAAGGTCATCAGAATGGAGTTTCTTCATACGCTTCACTCCAATGTGACCAAGACGACAGTGCCACATGTATGTAGAATTATCATTCAATTTTATCCGTTTAGCATCTATGTTGTGAACATGTGTATCACTACTATCGAGATTCAACAAGAATAAACCATTCATCTCAGGTGCATTGCCATAAAAGATATTACTCATATAAATCGAACAACCTTTATTCTTAGACTTAAAAGAGTAACCGTCTCACAATAAACAAGATCCAGATATAATGTTCATGCTTAACGCAGGCACCAAATAACAATTATTCAAATTTAAAACTAATCCCGAAGGTAGATGTAGAGGGAGCGTGCCGACGGCGATCACATCAACCTTGGAGCCATTTCCAACGCGCATCGTCACCTCGTCTCTTGCCAGTCTTCGTTTATTCCGCAGCTCCTGTTTCGAGTTACAAATATGAGCAACCGAACCAGTATCAAATACCCAGGTACTACTACGATTACTAGTAAGATACACATCAATAACACATATATCAAATATACCTTTCTTCTTGATGTTGCCGTTCTTCAGATCCGCCAAGTACTTGGGGCAGTTACGCTTCCAGTGACCAGCACCATTGCAGTAGAAGCACTCAGTTTTAGGCTTAGGACCAGCCTTGGGCTTCTTAGCAGGTCCGGCAGCTTTCTTGCCGTCCTTCTTGAAGTTGCCTTTGTTCTTAGGCTTGCGCTGTCTCTTGAAATTGGTGGTCTTATTGACCATCAACACTTGGTGCTCCTTCTTGATCTCCACTTCAGCAGTTTTCAGCATGGACGATAGTTCAGGTAACGTCTTGTTCATGCAGTGCATATTGTAGTTCATCACAAAGTTCTTGTAACTTGGTGGCAGTGATTGGAGAAGACGGTGAATCCCCAACTCATTAGGAATCGAAATCCCCAACTCTTGGAGCTTGTTTGTGTACCCAGACATGGTGAGCACGTGCTCTCTAACGGAGCTTCCCTCTTCCATCTTAGAGTTAAAGAACTTTTCGGAGGCCTCATAGCTCTCCATGGCCCCGCGAGTCTCAAAAATTAGCCTGAGCTCCTTAATGATCTCGAACGGGTCGTGGTGCTCAAAACGCTTTTGGAGCTCCGCTTCTAAACCGTACAGGATGGCACACTGAACTGTGGAGTAATGATTTTTCCGAGTGGCGTAAACATTCTTTACGTCATCGGTGGCATCATCTGCAGGTGGGTCACCTAGCGGTGCTTCGAGCACATAGGTCAACTGACCAGCCCTGAGGACGATCTTCAGTCCATGGAACCTGTCCGTGAAATTGCTTCCATTGTTCTTAAGCTTTTCTTTCTCTAGGAACGCATTGAAATTGATGGAGGGGGTCGCCATAATCTACAACAAATTTGCATGTAGTTTAGACCAAGTTTATGATAAATTAAGTTCAAATTTAATTCTTAAATTAACTAGGTGAACTCCCACTCAAAACAACATCCCTCACATTGTCTTAGTGATTACACGAACCAAGTCCACTACACCAAGTCCGATCTTCACGAGAGAAGATGTAGTTTCATCGACGAACAGTCTTCATGTTCATCATATCATTTATATGACTCATGCTCTACCTTTCGGTATTCCGTGTTCCGAGACCATGTCTATACATGCTAGGCTCGTCAAGATAACCTTAGTTTCCACATGTGCAAATCTGGCTTGCACCCGTTGTATGCACACGTAGAATCTATCACATCTGATCATCACGAGATGCTTCGAAACGACGAGTCTTAGCAACGGTGCCAACTAAGGGTGAACACTTTATTACTTGATATTTAGTGAGAGGGATAATCTTATAATGCTACCGTCGCGATCTAAGCAATACAAGATGCATAAAGGATTAACATCACAGGCAATTCATAATAAGTGTGATATGATATGGCCCTTTCTTCTTGCGCCTTTGATCTCCATCTCCAAAGCACGGACATGATCTCCATCATCACCAGCATTGCATCAAGGTCAGTGGCGCTGCTTCATGGTTGTCCATCATCACTAGCAACTATTAAAACTACTTGGAATAAAGCTATTACAAGATGAATAGACACGCAGGTCTTAACAGAATTAAAGACAACCATTAGGCTCCTGCCGGTTGCCATATTACAACAAGGATCATTGCATACATCAAATATAGTCACAATCACATGATGGCCATATCACATCACAAAACCCCTGCAAAAACAAGTTAGACGCCTCTAATTTTCTTTGCATGTTTTACGTGGTTTGGGGATTTCGAACAAGAACGGATCTTACCTACGAAACTGAACCACAACGTTGATACAAGTGCTATCAAGTGCAAAGTGTAAATTGGATCTATACTATGGTGGGAGAGACAGACACCCGCAAAGCCACTTGTGCAAAGCAAGTTACACGTCAAGCGTGGAGCAAGTCTCATGTGCGATGACATGTAAGGTTAGCCCGAGCCGCTTCATCCGACCATGCCGCAAGATGCAAAGTACACAAAGCAAAAGAAGACACAAGCACCAACGCCCACAACACCATTGTGTTCTACTCGTGCAACAGATCTACGCATAGACACGGCTCTGATACCACAGATGGGTTCGTAGCATGGAAAACAAAAAATTTCTACCGCAAAACCAACAAAACCCAGATCTAATCTAGATAAAAGCCAAGATCTAATCTATTAGACATAGGCAAGGAGATAGATCTGTACTAACCCTTGTAGACACGAAAGTGTTACGAGATTAGATCTCGTGGTTGATGTAGTCGATCACTTGCCGATCTCAAGATCGAGTGGACGATCCTTCCGGCGCCGCATTCCGGCAGCGCTTCCGCAGTCGGTCACACGTGCGGAGTCGAAGCAGACCTCCCTCTCCTCGTTCCAGCGAGCAGCGGAGGTAGTAGATCTCTCCACGGAATCCCAGCAGCACGACGGCGTGGTGGTGGTGGTGGAGTGGAGAATTCTGCAGGGCTTCGCTTAAGCCTGAGCAGAAAGAAGGAGGAGGAGAGAGGCGGCTTGGGGCAAGAGTGGAGGATCAAAGGGGGTGGCGCCTCCACCCCTCTATATATAGAGGGAGCGGTGCGGCCTAGGGTTCCCACCCCTAGGCCCACCCCTTAGGGCCGACGCAGCAAGGAGGTAGGGGGGGGAGGAATCCTCCCCCCCAAGTCTCCTCTTTAAATTTCCCTTATCTTATCTTGGTTTTCAAATAAACTCCAAAATATCTTCTAGAACCTTCTGGAACATCCCGAAACCTTCTAGAATCCCCATACAAACACTCCAGAACATTTCCTAACTTAGAAAAAGATCCCCATTATATGAATCTTACTCCCCGGACAATTCCGGAGCTGCTCGTGATGTCCCGAATCCAATCCGAGACTCCGAACAACATTCGGTCTCCAACGCACATTCCATATCTACTTAAAACAACTTCGAACCTTAAGTGTGTCACCCTACGGTTCGTGAATATGTAGACATGACGGAGACACCTCTCCGATCAATAACCATCAGCGGGATCTGGAGATCCATAATGGCTCCCACATACTCAACGATTACTTCATGATCGATTGAACCATTAACATACGAAACCAATTCCCTTTGTCTCGCGATACTCTACTTATCCGAGGTTTGATCATCAGTATCTCCATACCTAGTTCTACCTCGTTACTGACAAGTACTCTTTACTCGTTCTCTGATATGTCATCCCTTGTGACCCAGTCACATGCTTGCAAGCTAACTAGATGACATTCCATAGAGGGGGCCCAGAGCATATCTATCCATCATATGGATGGACAAATCCCAATCTTGGTCCATGCGCTTCAACACATACTTTCAGAATACCCAATGACACCTTTATAACCACCCAGTTACGAAGCGGCGTTTGATGTCATCAAAGTACCCATCCGGTGATGGTGATTAACACAACCTCATGGTCGAAGGATTAGGTTACTATGCATTTAAAAGCTTATAGCAATACGAACTTAATGACTTGATCTCTATGGTACGCTTACTATGGGTGTGTGTCCATCACATCATTCTCCTAATGATATAACCTTGTTATTAATCACATCTAATGTCCATGATCAGGAAACCATGATCATCAATCAATCAACAAGCTAGTTCAACAAGAGGCTTACTAGGGACTCTTTTATGTTTACAAAACACACATGTATTAGTGTTTCCTAATAATACAATTATAGCATGGGATGTAAACATTCATCATAAACACAAAGATATAATAATAACCACTTTTATTATTGCCTCTTGGGCATATCTCCAACATGCTTATCTTCCCCGAGTAATCATGAGGAACTTTCACTCAGAGGAGGCACCTGAAAAACTGCTCGAGCTCCTCCAGACTCAGAGTGAAGCAGGCAGCGCGAAGCACCACCTCATTCTTCTTAACTCTTTTGCGGCGACCTTGAGTCCCTTCTGTCTGATCATCATCATCATCATCTCTATCAGGGTACTGAAGATTTTTCTTGATGCCAAGCAATTTAACGTCCTTTCTTGCTTTCCGCCCATCCTTGGTCCTCTCTGGCATGTTCAGTAGAGTGCCAAGCAGACTCTCGATAAAGTTCTCCGTGATGTGCATTACATCGAGGCTATGGGGAGTGTGGAGGACCTTCTAGTATGGCAGGTCCTAGTAAATAGACCTTGCGTTCCATACACCCAGCAGCGGCTTTGTCCTCGGTCATTTTTTCCTGGTGTAGGGCAATCTACCCAATTATTCAAAAGCTCCTCGATTTCTTTGTCGCTCCTCTGACCCAGGGCTCTTTCGATCTCGTCCTTACCAATGAACAGGTCACCGCGTTTTCTCCACGGGTGATCCATGTGGAGCCAATTTCGAGTACCTTGGAACCCAGTTTTCGAAGACCCGAGATCCCTTGGTAGCTGGAGATGCGGTGTCTCATCCATGCACTTGACACATGAATTGTGTTCGTGGTTCACTTGGGCCGATACATATGCGTAACCAGGATAGTCCTGCACCGACGTGAGCAACGCAGCTCTCAGATGGAAATATTCTTTAGTGTAGGTGTCCCATGTACGGGCCGGCGTCTCCCACAAGCTGGCTTACTCCTCTCTCAACATCCCGAGATACGGATGCATATTGATACCTGGTTGTTTCGGCCGCTGAATAAGAATGCTCATGTGTACGTACCTTTGCTTCATGCACAACCACGACGGGAGGTTGTACGGCCATACAAACATGGGCTAGCTGCTATGCGTGCTACTCTAGTTTCCAAAAGGATTGAGTCCATCGGTGCTCATACCCAGCCTGACGTTCCTTGCATCGCCCCCGAACTCGATGTCTAATGCATTCCACTGGCTAGCGTCTGAAGGGTGTGTCAGGATCTTGCCCTTCTCTGGATCATCTTCGGGTTTCTCTTTTTCCGCGTGCCATTGCATGAGCTTTGCTTCCTTAGGATCTACGAAATATCTCTTCAAACAGGGGGTGATAGGAAAGTACCATACCACTTTTTGAGGAACTTTCTTGTTCCCTCTCTTGTATTGTCCTTGGCCGCACACTGTACATGTGATTCTATCCGCGTACTCGTTCTGATAAAGTGTGCAATCATTGATGCATGCGTGGTATTTAATGTGTGGTAGGTCGAGAGGGCACATGATTTTCTTGGCCTCCTCGATACTTGTTGGCAATGTGTTCCCCTTAGGAAGTCGGTCGTTCCAGTATTCCATGTCCACGTTGAAGCTCACATCGGTCCATTTGTGTTTGGCCTTCATGTCAAGAGCCTTGAGCGTTACACTTAAACGTGTATCCTCGGGGTGACACCCAAGATACAATGGAGTCATCCCATCTACCTCCATTTGGGCCAGCTTGGCTCTCTCTCTAGCTGCAGCTTTGTCGTTGCTCGTCTCCTTGAGGTGCAGTTCTTGAACATGAGGGTCCTGCAAGGCCGAAGTTAGCAGCCTCTATGTGTTCGCGTCTTCTCCTTCTTCATGATGATCATGCTCATTGCCATCTCCTTCTTCATCCTGGTCATGCCCGCCGGCATCTCCTTCGTCATGATGATCATGCCCACCGGCATCTCCTTCGTCATGATGATCATGCCTGGTAGAATCTTCGTCTTCTCGCCCGCCCACGTCTTCGTGACCACCATGTCCTGCCGGCGCCTCATTGAGGTCACGCATGAAACCGTGCCTGAGCAGGTGACCCTCCCATTGTCTAGAATTAGGGTCGATCCAGCACTGGAGTTTACATGTTCGACATGGACATCTTATCATGATCTTGTTGTTCAGGATCATGTCCTCCTTCGCGTTTTTCTTGTACCTAGAATTTGACCTTCGCTCATCGTGAGTACCATGGTTGCCTAAGCGGTCGCAACAGAGAGTATAGGTTAGAACCACACCATATGCACACACACATGCATGAATACTAGCCAGAAAAATTTGGCATGACCTTTCATAAAATTAGGACATATGGGTAGTGCAAAAATTTGCCGAAATGGAAATGAATCAACATGTTGGCAAACATCCATGCACCACACCAGCCGGGACAACAACAAGCAAGCAACAAAAAACTTCCTCCCAATGCAAACATTCATGCACCACACAAGCATCGTCTCTCCATGCATCGCACACATGCCGCCCGCGTGACAAGCTTCACCTACATGTTCATGGCCAAGTACTCACCTAGTAGACTCAATAATAGCAAGACGAGACCACGCGATGAGAGAGTGTGGACAAATAGATCTATAAATTGGTGGAGAGGAAATTAGTAAACAAATAGAGATGTGAGTAGAGAAAAGTAAGGAACGTTTAGATCTACAAGTTGGAAGAAGGCTTCCACTTACCAATCAATGGACTAAAGTAGGTTTAGTTACAAAAATATGGAGAAACTATGGGCAAAATAGGGTGGGAGGGAGGAGGAAGACGAGATGGGAGGAGGTAGAAAGGAAGAAGAGATGTGAAATGGGTGGTGGTGGATAGATAGGTGGGAGCTTGCCACCTTTTTCACATGGATCTGGATGCCCTCATTGGTGGCTCATATGGCAGAAATGCGCCATAGATGTTCAAACTTCTGTGGCGCAAATAACTATATGCGCCACAAAACAAGGTGGTGTAGGTTAAAGTGGTGGGACCCAGGTCAGGTTTCTGTGGCGCATATGTGGATATGCGCCACAGAAAACAAACATATCTATGGTGCATATCAACACATGCGCGATAGAAAGTGGGTCAAATAGATTCCATGGTCGGGTCTGCCTCCATGTTCTATGGCGCATAAGGAAATATGCGCCATAGATCTAGCCTCTTCTGTGGTGCATATGTAATTATGGGCCACAGAAAGTGGATCGCCCCACCCCGGTTGGTGGGTCCCACCTAACTTTTGTGGCGCATGTTCTATGAAATGCGCCACATATGTTTTTAGTGGCTGTGGCGCATTATTCGTAGTGCGCCACTGATACTTATCTGTGGCGCATGGTTTTGCATATGCGCCACATAATATCTTGTCTACCTATAGCTGTTTTCCTAGCAGTGATAGTACGAGAAAAACCCAAGTTTAACCAGAAGTCTAGACGCCCCGGCTTCGCTTGCTCACTCGAAGCCGGTAGTGAAAGACCGAAGTATTGCGAAACTACGCCACCTAAGAAAACCCTTGCATCTGGCTAAGAGCTGACAAGGGCATAGCTTTAAAGGCCAATGCTCACTAAGAAAAGGACTTAGCTACCAGCCTTGCGCGAAAAGTCAAAGATTTTAAACAAAAGAAATGTTAAAAGAATATATTCATTCTACACAGGACTAACACAGAGTCTATTGACCATGTCTCACTTTTCGCATGAGATGAAGCCCTACAGCCGGAGGCCAACTCCGAGACAGCACAGAAGGAGCTTCGACCCGCCTGGAATTTCTAGCCGGCCCGAACCTCGGGGACTACACCCTGTGGGTGCGCTCGCGCGCCCCCACAAAGGAAACCTACAACAAACAAACATTCAAAGGAGCTTCGTCCAGCCTGTATTCTCCAGCCGGACTGAACCTCGGGGACTACACCCTGTGGGCACACTACAAGTGAAAGCAAAGATAACGTCACAAAAGGAGGAGAAACTCCAAACAGAAATTGTCAAAACGACAAAGGTCAAGTGTTTACCATAGAGTACCACAAGCGAACCAAGTTTTCACAAAAGATACTAATACACCCAACGTTCTGGGGATCAGGCCTGAGGGTCATCAGAGGGTGGAGAGGCACAGACTGGGGCGTGGCTACTGGATGCACGGTCGGCGAAGGCAAAGCTTGGCGTAGAAGGGGCGTCACCGTGCATTGGACTATAATGATAGCCACCAGCGCCAGACGGGTCGGCAAAGTCCCAATCCGGCTGGACGAAGCTCCCAGTCTTCATGCCGTAGGAGCGAATGTCAGGAACCTCCACCCGGAGCTGGTCGTAGCTGGTCCCTTGGCGAAACCCTCTGGAGAGACTCCGTTGGTCCACATCTGGGTACCAGGACTTCAGCAGCGCCAAGACAATCTGAGCACCGCCGCGAGCAGCCCAGTCGGGCGCCACGTCCATGAGCTCCGGGGCGCGACAAGCGTCCTAGCCAAGGCAACCATCATACCCGGGCGATCGGCTTCAGGCCAGACATAGTCAAAGACCTCAAGGGCAGTGCCACACAGCTGGTTGGCCTCCTCGCTGATGACCGTCACCAGCTCCACCGGGTGCAGGTCACGGCCAACATCCGCCTTGGGGACACGCGCTAGAGCTTGGTCGGTCGCCTCAAGATACTGAGCTACACACGGAAAAGAAAAGAGTGTAAACTCTCTAGCTAAAGCAAAGGAAGGAGCAAAATCGCCAAGCAGGTCACTTACTGACAACCATCACGTTGATCTGGCACAGCTCCCCTAGAGCCGCCTTCTCCCGGTCCTAGGTGGTCTTAAGGTCCTCCGCCTGACGAGCCTGAACCTGCTCGAGGTTCTTCAATGCCTCGGCCTGAGTATCGGTGGTCTTCTTCGCCTCGCCAGCCTTGATCTCCATCTTCTGTTGGTGCGATTGCAGCTGAATGATCTGGCTCTAGCGCTCTGCATTGGACGCCTCTAGCCGGGCGACCTCCACCTTCATCCTCTCCACCTCGCGGTCCCTGTCTACCAACAGAGCTGCAAGGGGGTACCCAATGGTTAACAAGAAAAGAGAAAACTCGCGCAGCCGAGAAGACAAAGCAGAGAATGCAATCTTACGCCCGAGGTCCTGCGAGGTCTTGGCGGCTTTAGCAACGGCTTTTTGCCAAAATAGTAGAAGGACTGGGAAGCGAACGGCAAGAAAGGCAGCAAAACAACAACGGAGGAGTCACCTACCTCGAGAAAAGCCCCAAGGGCACTGGCTTCGCTGAGCCCCTGCTTCATCACTGTCAACACCCAGATTTTTAGGTCCAGATGCCTGTTATGCCGTACATCGCAATCCCATGATTACCATTTTGCGAGCCATAACCGTGGAACAGTATGGCCGCTCCAACTGACAGGGGAACAGTATGGCCGCTCCCATCTTTCAAGTCACAAATCATTTTGAAAACATCTGACAGGGGAACAGTATGGCCGCTCCAACTGTCCATAACCGTGGACGCGGCTATTCGAATAGTTTGACACTCTACAGAGGTTGTACACTTTCACCACAAAATTCGATACATCTGTTAGGAATAACCTTGAATCATCATACTTAGTATGCGGATAATCAATCTTATCCTTTCAATTACACACCCTAGTATAGGCACCTCCCCTATGAGTTTGGCCTCCCAACCATGACCATCTGTCATATTGGGTACTGCATAGGTGGACAATCATCACGAGGTAGCCTGATCTCAACCTATTCCGCAAGGGAACCCATACTAAGACATATAAACTTCAAGTCAAGCCCTACCCAACTCGGGTATTGTGGCTGTAGGGTAAAATTAGAATGGTATCGCATTTGAACCCAACCATCATTTTTTATTAAAGTCAGAGGCTCATGCCTCCTCAGTTTCATCATCAAACCATTGTGTTTCACCACACATGTCAAAACATTTCAATAGAATGAATCTTCATTCCAAGGTTTTCATAATCATTTTCACCATGTATTCCCATCAAAAGTAATCAAGTTTTAGCTTAGCACTAGCCACTAATATTGAGGGTATCACTATTGGGGGTGCTAGCAAGGTATAAGTATCCAAGACTAATCCTATGATCTTGATAGGATCCAATCTAATTTCCACTGATCATAATTCATTACTAAGTAATAAATAGTAATGAAGGGGAAAGTAAAGCTCGGAGTAAAACTGGGATATGGTATAAGTAAAGTGGCATAACCCAACATGCCTAATACATCTGGTAGAAGGGCTTGCATATATAACATGCCTAGGTATAATGTATGGTGCTGGCTTGCACTGATAGCTTGCATTAGTGATGGCTTGCCTTGTTGGTTGCAGTCGATGAAGTTTTCCTCTTCCTACTCGCAGTACTCCTCTTCGTTGAATCCCACGTAGGTACCAGCGTCTATAAACACATTCAATGTACACAATCACCAAACAACACTTCACTACTTCTATTTAGCACACAAGGGCTCATACTAGATGATCTAGCATCATTTCTATCACCATGTGGAATTTCAATACACTCTTATTTCTCTTATTCAGAAAAGTAATTTTTACTCAATGAAATTGTTTAAGATTTAATATTCTCCAACTAGAATATAGGTTCATATGGACCATGTCCTCACCATATATTCTCTAGCTTGGGAATGTGATTTAAAATGTGGTCAAGCACTACAAGCTTTAATATTGTTATTTAATAATATTTTAATGACTAGAAAAGCCTATATAGCCTTCTTTTAATACTAGATCAAGTTTGATATCTGTAAAACCAAATGTTTTTAAATATTCATATAGAGCATGGTAAATGTGATTTTTGAGAGGTGGAATCGTCTCAAAAGCATTTATAGTTATTTTTAGAGAAAAGTTTGAAGTGTCAAAAGTCTCTACCTTGTTATTTTTAGAGAAAAGCATTTATCAATAGACTCTGCGCGGGAAACTAATTGGGCCGGCCCAACTGCACTGTGCTGGCGCAGCGGGCTACTGACAAGCGGGTCCTACTCGTCAACGACTCAATTAAGCCGAAACGGTATGGTTCAATCTCAAAGCTACGATTAGACTAGGAGGTAACGACTGTGGTTCATCGTCTCCGTCCAATAGCTCCGGCGAGAAACAACCCCTAGAACGGCGGTGGGGGTCGTCTGAGGCTCACCTGGGCTCCATCTAGGGTCGGCGATGGGGGCGAATGGGGTTGTTGTCGACGGCGGTTCGAGGCGCAGTCACGGCAGCTCCTGGGTTGGTCGCAATCAACAGCTCCCCTTCTCGTCTGCTGTGGCGGACTTCGATCAAATTCCGGCGGGCTAGTGCTCGCCTTGCTCCGGGGAAAGGTCTGGGGTGTTTTTGAGTGAGAGAGGAATGGAATGGTGTGGAGATAGAGGTCGGGGGTGGCCTCTATTTATACACCCCGGGTGAGGGCAGCGCGGCATGGGTTGACTTCTCTGGCAACGTCGCTACAGGTCGCGTTCGTCACAGCGGAGGGCATGGGTTGGTGTAGAGGACTATGGCGATCGTCACGTTAGTGATGGCATGGCAAGGGGCAGTCTCCATTGGCCGGGATACATCGGTGCTCTGGGCGGGTACGCGGGCGTTCGTCACGTGGTACGGTGGTCACGGGGCGAGCGTCGGCGAATGGTCATGTCTAGGCGCTTACTGGTGCTACGATGATCGTGGGTACGGGCGGAGAGAGAGAGGCGCGGCGTGTGCGTGCGAGGCAGCTGCGACGCTCCGTCGTTCTCTCGGCATGGTGGGGGATTCAATGGCACGGCTCGTCTAGCTCCTTCTCCCCTCGCCGTTGGTCAAGGGCTGGTTAGGGGGTGGCAGTGAGGTCACGGCTAGCAGTAGGACATCGTGGTAGTGGGCGGCGCGGCATGTTACGAGTGGCTCGTGCTCGACCAGCATGGCCGGCTCGGTACTGGCGTGCCACTGGTGCAACGGTGGAGAGGAGGCTCTCCACTGCACGACCAAGGACTAGGATTGATCAAGGACAAGTAGTGGAGTCGATTGCAGTACATAGGCTGAGGAATTGATAGTTTCAAATACTGTATAGTCATTGAGATTATACTGTGCCTGCCAGGAGTTCGACCAAATGGTCGGATGAATTCATATTTTGAATTTTTGAAAGATTTTTGGTGAGTGATCTGAGTACTTGCTTGGTAGTCTATGGTTTCTTGGGTTTTCCAAGGTGAATTGATTTGAGTGGTTTTTAAAAAGTGGCGATCTTAGTACATACACTTGATTCAATTTTGAAATGTCTCTTAAAGGGGTTTAAAAATAGTTTCTATCTTTTTGTAAGGTTTGCTTGGATTCACTTTTACTTGGACTAGCAAGGGGTGAAAAGATTGGGAATTGTTTCTGTTAGAAATCCTTTACTAGGAACACTCCAAGTGGTATAGTGGATAAGTTTGGCCAAAATGACCATTTCCTTATATGTCTTTATAATTGATTTTCTTTTCATTTGATTTTGTTTGTAAAGGTCCTAGATGATGTAGTATTCATCTTTAAATCAATCCTTATCATTAGCAACAATCAATCATGGCAATTGTAATCATTCCAAAACTAATGCAAATCACACATGCATTCTTCTTAAGTTTAACCCTAAAAGTTTTTGTTAACCCTAAACTTGGGTGATTAAAACTTGATAAGCTCGATTAATATTTTTGGGATGTTACAAACCTTCCCTCCTTAAACAGTATCTCATCCCGAGATTCAAGAAAAACTAGGAACTAAAGATATTTGGAAACTCAGTCCTAATATAATCTTCTCGTTCCCAGGTGGCTTTTTCTTCCATATGGTTACTCCATTAGATCTTGAGAAACTTGATACTTCTATTCTGGGTGGTTCTAAATGCTTCTTCCAAGATATGGATGGGTACTTCACGATAAGTTAGATCCTTGTCAATATCTATGGCTTGGTGATCGATGTTCCTGAAAACTTCGGTCTTCTCCAGAACTTCTAAACATTTGCGAAGTAACGAGATATGGAACACATTATGCACAGATGACATCTCCCTAGGAAGTTCCAGTTGATATGATGCTTCTCCTCGGCGATTCAATATCTTGAAGGGTCCAATATATTTGGGGGCTAGCTTCCCTTTTAGACGAAAACGATGCATTCCTTTCAAGGGTGATACTTTGAGATACACAAAATCTCTGACATTGAAGGTCAAGTCTCGACGTCCTTTATCTGCATAACCCTTTTGTCTAGATTGAGCGGTCTTGAGGTGCTCACGGACTTTGTGAACCTTCTCTTTAGCTTCGCGTAGGATGTCTAGTCAGAATATATTACTCTCTCCTACTTGCGACCAATTCAAAGGGGTACGACACTTCCTTCCATACAAAAATTCAAATGAGGCCATTTGTAAACAGGCTTGATAACTGTTGTTGTAAGAAAATTTCGCAAAAGGCAAACAACCTTTCCATTTAGATCCATACTCTAGCATACAAGCTCTCAACATATCTTCTAGTATCTAGTTGACTCTTTCAGTTTGTCTGTCGGTTTGCGGGTGATAAGCTGTGCTGAAATTCAGTTTGGTTCCTAATCCTTCTTGGACTTTCTGCTAAAATCTTAAGGTAAACTAGGTTCCTCGATCCGATACTATGGTCTTGGGGGATGCATGCAAACTGACTATTCTAGCGATATACAACTCCGCTAGATTCGAACTTTGGTAGGTTGTCTTGACAGGTATGAAATGGGCTACCTTGGACAGTCTGTCTACTATGACCCAAATAGAGTCATTTCCCCTACTATATGTAGGCAAACCTGTGATAAAGTCTATTCCGACAGAATCCCATTTCCATTCCGAAATCTACAATGGCTGCAAAAGTCCCGCGGGTCTCTAATGTTCCGCTTTGACTCTCTAACAGATATCACACTTGGCTATGCTGCTTCCGACTTCTCTCTTCATTTTGTGCCACCAAAATTGCTCCTTCAAATCCTGATACATCTTTGTTCCTCCCAGGTGGATAGAATAAAGAGTATCGTGAGCTTCTTGCATAATGACTTGTTTCAACTCCGAATCTTCTAGAATACAGATACGTCCTTTGTACCACATAACTCCTTCTTCATCTTCGGTGAATCCATGTACCTTCCCTGTCTTGATACGACGCTTGATTCCATTGATACTTACGTTTCCTTTCTGGGCCTCTTTTATCTGACTAATCAAAGTGGGTTGGAGTTCTATGCTAGCTAAGAATCCTTTGCTAACTAGCTCCACTTTCAAGTTCTCCATCTCCTCATGCAGACTTGGCTGGGCTTCCTTTATCATGGTATTTAATCTACACGATAATCTGCTAAGAGCATCCGCTACCACATTGGCTTTGCCGGGGTGATAGTGAATGTCAAGGTCATAATCCTTGATTAACTCTATCCATCTCCTTTGCCTCATATTCAGCTCCTTCTGGGTGAAGATATACTTCAGACTCTTGTGATCCGAATAAATCTCACAACGGTTACCCATAAGGTAATGACGCCATGTCTTCAAAGCTAGCACTACGGCTGCCAATTCTAGGTCATGGGTTGGATAGTTCTGCTCATGCTGCTTTAGTTGTCTGTATAGATAGGGTATAACTTTGCCTTCTTGCATCAATACACATCCGAGACCAATCTTGGATGCGTCACAATACACATCAAAAGGCTTCTTGATATCCGGCATGATCAAAATTGGGGCTAAAATCAATCTCTTCTTGAGGTCTTGAAAACTTGCTTAACATTTGTCAGTCCATTCAAACTTCTTATCTTTCTTTAACAGTTGGGTCATCGGTCTTGTGATGCTCGAAAATCCTTCAACAAACTTGCACTAGTATCCGGCTAATCCAAGAAATGCTCGGAATTCCGTTTGGGTGGTTGGGGCTTTCCATTCTTCAACATCTCTGATCTTGGTGGGATCAACAACGACTCCTCCTGATGACAGGATATGGCCTAGGAATCCTACTTCTTTTAACCAAAATTCACACTTTCTGAACTTGGCATACAACTGATGCTCTCTAAGGGTTTTAAGGATGGTTCTCAGATGTTGCTCATGGTCCTCTTCTGATTTGGAGTAGATTAGAATGTCATCGATAAACACAACGACAAACTTATCCAGAAAGTTCATAAAAATCTTATTCATGAGATTCATGAAATAAGCGGGGGCATTGGTTAATCCAAAAGACATGACATTGTACTCATACAATCCATATCTGGTGGTGAAGGCAGTCTTTGGGATATCTGTTGAACGAATCTTCAGTTGGTGATAACCATTTTTAAGGTCAATCTTAGAAAACACTTTGGCTCCAGTCAGTTGATCAAACAAATCTTCTATCTTTAGCAAAGGGTACTTGTTCTTGATGGTGACATCATTCAACTTCTGATAATTCGTACAAAGACGGTTGGCACCATCCTTCTTATCAACAAACAAAACAGGTGATCTCCAAGATGATGCACTTGGTTGAATCATTCCTTTTCCCATCATATCATCCAGTTGCTTCTTCAGTTCCACTAGTTCAGATGGGTTCGTACTATAAGGTCTCTGAGCTATGGGTCCGGTTCTAGGGATTAGTTCAATGATAAAATCGATATCTCGATCTGCGGGCATACTGGGCAATTCATCTAGGACTACATCGGGGTATTCACAGACTACTCTGACTTGGTCAATGGTGGTCTTGGATAGACTCTTGTTGCACTTGAATTGATGGGGCAAATACTCAGATACATGTTCTAATGATACTCTGGTGCTACTAGTCATGGTTATGTCTTTCTTAGCACAGTCGATTAATCCTTGATGTTTCGACATCTAATCCATACCTATCACTACTTCCAATCCTTTGGTTCCAAGTACTATTAGATTGGCATAAAAGTCTATCCCATGTATTCTGATAGGTACTGCTTTGCAAACTTTTCTAGCTTTGGTGGTTGAACCAAGGATTTGAACTATCATAACATGCTTTAGATTTGTTGATTGAATCTTACTAGTGCATGCAAATTCTTCGGTAACAAATGAGTGCGATGCTCCAGAATCAAACAACACTCTTGCTAGAACTGAGTTAATAGAAAACATACCCAGCACGACATCTGGCGCTTCTTGGGTTTCTTCAGCATTCATGTGGAACAGGTGGCCATTATGGTTGTGCGGGTTTCCTGGGGCGAATCTTTTTCCAGGCTGGACATAGTGTTGCTGTTGGGCAGGTGCATTCACATTGGTTGTTGCGGCAAGCTTCTTGGGGCACTCGTTTGAGTAGTGACCCGTGACTCCACATTCAAAACAAGTTATCATTGAATTGTCTTTCCCTGTGACAGGCACAACATTTCTTCAAGTCCTTGGGGCAGTATTGTTTTTTTTGTTTTTGTTGTTGGACTTGGGGGTGCATGGCTGAAATTGCTGGAGTTGCCGAGGTTGCTGTTGTGATTTCCTCCGGGCCTTGGGTTTCCACCTCCACGGTTGGGATTGTTCGGACGGTTTATTGGGGGTTTGTTGTTTCTGGGTGCATAACTTGCAGACGAGTTGGGCGATACTTTGGGGTATGGTGGGGTCCTGGTTGATGCATCATCCTGCACTTGCGGTTCTCACTATCCTGGTTGATCTTGCCTTCCATCTGAATTGTAGAATCCACTAAGGCCTCAAGGTCAACAAATGGAATGTTGATTAGCACTGTATTCATCTCATCATGTAGACCATTCAAGAATCTCTCTTTCTTCTTGGCTTCATTGTCAATCTCATCCGGGGCATATCTGGCTAGTGACAGGAATTTGTCACGGTACTCAACCACAATCATCCTTCCTTGCTTCAAGTCTCTAAATTCGTCCCTCATCCTCTTGATTAGACCCGGGGGCGCATGGGTCCTGCTGAACTTGAGTTTGAACTCCTCCCACGTCATTATCTAACCTTTGTTCATCGTATTGGTACTATTCCACCAAGATCTTGCATAGCCGGACAGATAGTGGGTGGCAAACAACACCTTCTCATTAGCATCAACTCCTGCAACTTCCAGATTGTTCTCCATGGTTTGCAGCCAATCATCAGAGTCTAGAGGCTCCTCAGACTTACTAAACATGGGTGGGTTGGTATTCTGGAAATTCTTAAGTTTGGATCCATGATGATCTTGGTTTCCATGGCCTTTATTATTATGGGCCATTTGGGCTATCTGTTGAAGAGTGGCTAAGTTGGCTTGACGTTCATGTCTTCCAGCTTCACGGTTAGAAACTAACATTTGCAGAATCCGCAGCATGGGGTCCTGAGATGAACTGCTTCCTCCGGGATTTCCGCAAGTCATCTGAAGATTGAGATAGATAGTGAGACAAGACGGAAATTGCTAGGGTTCATGGGTTTGTTTTCAAAAGCTTTAAACTTTGAGTTTGACTCAGGATTGGCGAACTAACAACTTTCTTTTCATTCATTCATTCTTTCATAGCACCCAATAGAAGCACACACCACAACAAGGAAACAAATAGTTTTAAGAACCATTATGTGAAACTACGATATAGTGGGACCGGGTACAACTCACACCTATGATAGTGCTCAAGTGCATCTAATCATCATCAATGAAGGCAGCATCATCCTCATTAGTGTTATCCTCCATGGCTTCAACCTCTAGGTAGTCATTGCCACCACTGAGGTAAGAGTGAATATCCCCACGGATGTCTTCACCCTCCTCCTCCTACTGCTCCTCCATGTGGATCTCCTGGTCATGGATGGTCTCCTCCAAGGTGGCTATCTTCTGACGAAGACGGGCGATGGCGTGATCCTTTTTGTCACGCTGACTGCGAAGTGACTTGTGTTCCTTGGCGAGGATGGCGATGGTTTCCTTCCTTTCAATAGCTGCAGCATTGCTCTGGTCCAACTCCCTTTGGGTCTCATGTAGCATGAAGTCCATGTGGTCCACATGGTGCCTCAACTTTGGATGGGTTGGCATGGATAGGGGCTGTCCCATTGAGTCACGTCTTTCATAGTGAACAAAATGGGTCACGATGATCTGGTTGATATTCTAGGCACACAAGCTAGCGAGAGCTTCTTGCATAGCCCTAGCTAATCTGTCTAGCCAGTTGTTCTCCCGAACGCTGAACTGAATCTTGTCAGAAAGAGGTGGCTCCATCCTGCCTCTCAGGTCGGCCACTATCAACCACTGTAGCCCCCCTCTAGTGTGTTCCTTAAGCTGAGCTCCGAAAAACTCCGGATGCGGGCGCTCAAGATTCTCTGAAAGAGAATCCAGATCCATCTCAAAGATAAGCTGGCCTCCATTGCCCAACTGGGAGAACTTGGTGTATTTAACCTCCATCTATAAGAAATTGAGATGAGTAAGTTAGTGGAATGATCAAGTGTGTCAAATTTTAGGTAGATTTGTAAGAGTCTTGAGTAGCTAGTGATTTATTTTGGAAAGAATCTCAAGGGTAAGAATGAGAATAAGTTTTTGTAAATACTCACTTGTTTTGAAGCTAGGTCTTTCAGGCGTCCATGCTAACTAAGGTCTCCTATGGGCAGGATGGCTCTGATACCAACTTGTCAACACCCGAATTTTTAGGTCCAGATGCATGTTATGCCGTACATCGCAATCCCATGATTACCATTTTGCGAGCCATAACAGAAGTGGTACCACAGTACATCATTCATTACAAACCATAATAAGGTATTACAAATAAAGGATCTCATGATCCAGTCTTAATACAATCAAAGCAGCGGAATGTAAACGTAGCGGGGCTTCATCTTCATGATCACAGGCAATGCTGACGATGGGAGATGATCCTAGTTGTCATAAACCTCCGGCTGTCCATCTTCCAGGTAATCCTCCTCATAGTCTGGCCATGGGAATAGCCAGGGACAAAGCCATGAGTACTCTTTAAGTACTCGCAAACTACCACTAGTACACGAAGACGTCAAACTAGTAGGAATCATAAGCTTTAGGTTTGTTTGCAAAAGGCCAGATTTATTTCATAAAGCTTCAAGGGTAAAGACCTAATTTAGTTCTCTACATTACTTAAGTGGGAACTTAGATCTCATGCCCACAACTCTGTTGTGGTTAGGTCAAAGTCATCTTTCAAGTCACAAATCATTTTGAAAACATCTGACAGGGGAACAGTATGGCCGCTCCAACTGTCCATAACCGTGGACGCGGCTATTCGAATAGTTTGACACTCTACAGAGGTTGTACACTTTCACCACAAAATTCGATACATCTGTTAGGAATAACCTTGAATCATCATACTTAGTATGCGGATAATCAATCTTATCCTTTCAATTACACACCCTAGTATAGGCTCCTCCCCTATGAGTTTGGCCTCCCAAACATGACCTTCTATCATCTTGGCTACTGCATAGGTGGACATTCATCACGAGGTAGCCTCATCTCAACCTCTTCTGCAAGGGAACCCATACTTGGAGATATAAACTTCCAGTCAAGCCCTACCCAACTCAGGTATTATGGTTGTACGGTAAAATTGGAATGGTATCGCATCCGAACCCAACCATCAGTTTTTTTTAAAGTCAAGGCTCATGCCTCCTCAGTCTGTTCATCAAACCATTGTGTTTCACCACACATGTAAAAATATATCAATAGAATGAATCTTCATTCCAAGGTTTTCATAATCATTTTCACCAAGTATTCCCATCTAAAGTAATCAAGTTTTAGCTTAGCACTAGTCACTAATATTGAGGGTATCACTATTGGGGGTGCTAGCAAGGTATAAGTATCCAAGACTAATCCTATGATCTTGATAGGATCCAATCTAATTCCCACTAATCACAATTCATTACTAAGTAAAAAATAGTAATAAAGGGGAAAGTAAAGCTCAGAGTAAAACTGGGATATGGTATAAGTAAAGTGACATAACCCAGCATGCCTAATGCATCTGGTAGAAGGGCTTGCATATATAGCATGCCTAGGTATCATGTATGGTGCTATCTTGCACTGATATCTTGCATTAGTGATGGCTTGCCTTGTTGGTTGCAGTCGTTGAAGTTTTCCTCTTCCTCATCGAAGTACTACTCTTCATTGAATCCCGCGTCGGTACTAGCGTCTATAAACACATTAAATATACACAATCACCAATCAACACTTCACTACTTCTATTTAGCACACAAGGTCTCATACTAGATGATCTAGCATCATTTCTATCACCATGTGGAATTTCAATACACTCTTATTTCTCTTATTGAGAAAAGTAATTTAATATTCCCCAACTAGAATATAGGTTCATATGGACCACGTCCTCACCATATAATCTCTAGCTTGGGATTGTGATTTAAAATGAGGGCAAGCACTACAAGCTTTAATATTGTTATTTAATAATATTTTAATGACTAAAAAAGCCTATATAGCATTCTTTTAATACTAGTCCAAGTTTAATATCTGTAACCAAATGTTTTTATATATTCATGTAGAGCATGATAAATGTTATTTTTGAGAGGTGGAATTATCTCAAAAGCATTTATAGTTATTTTTTCAGATAAGTTTGAAGTGTCAAAAGATTCTGTCTTGTTATTTTTAGTATAGGTGATCTATAATTCTAAAAAGTGTGAATCCCCTCGGAGTGAATAGAAAATTTCAATACCTTTGCAATAAAATTGGAATGATGCAATTTGGTTCAGTGAAACTCTTTGAATCAATTTTTTAATCTACTAACAAAATCTGGTTTTAACTAAAATGGAAAAAGTCAATCAACAGGCTCTGCGCAGGAAACTAATTGGGCCAGCCCAACTGCACTGCGCTGGCACAGTGGGCTACTGACAAGCGGGTCCTACTCGTCCGTGACTCAATTAAGCCAAAACGGTATGGTTCAATCTCAGTGCTACGATTAGACTAGGATCCAACGGTTATGGTTCGTCGTCTCTGTCGAATAGCTCCGGCAAGAAACAAACCCTAGAACGGTGGTGGGGGTCGTGTGAGGCTCACCTGGGCTCTAGCTAGGACGGCGATGGGGGCGAATGGGGTTGTCATCGACAGAGGTTTGAGGTGCGGTCATGGCAGCTCCTGGGGTGGTCGCAATCAATGGCTCCCCTTCTTTGACTGTTGCGGCGGACTCCGATCAAATTCCGGTGGGCTAGTGCTTGCCTTGATCTGGGAAAGATATGGAGTGTTGCTGAGTGAGAGAGGAGTGAAATGGTGTGGAGATAGAGGTATGGGGTGGCCTCTATTTATGCACCCCAGGTGAGGGCAGTGCGGCATGGGTTGGCTTCTCTGGTGATGTGACTACAGGTCGTGTTCGTCACGGCGGAGGGCATGGATTGGCGCAGAAGACTATGGCGATCGTCACGTGAGTGACGGCACGGCAAGGGGCGGTCTCCATTGGTCGGGATACGTCGGTGATCTGGGCAGGTATGCGGGCGTTCGTCATGTGGTACGGTGGTCACGGGACGAGCGGCGGCGAATGGTCATGTCTAGGCGCTTAGTGGTGCTACGATGATTGTGGGTACGGGCGGAGAGAGCGAGGCGTGGCGTGTGCGTGCGAGGCAGCTGCGGGGCTCCGTCGTGCTCTTGGCATGGTGGGGGATGAAATGGGCGCGGCTCGTCTGGCTCCTTCTCGCCTTGCCTTGTGTCAAGGGCTGGTCAGGGGTGGCGGTGAGGTCATGGCTAGCTGTAGGATATCGTGGTAGTGGGCGACGCCACGTGCTAAGAGTGGCTCGTGCTCGACCGGCATGGCCGGCTCGATACGGGCGTGCCACTAGTGCAACGATGGAGAGGAGGCTCTCCACTGCACGACAAAGGACTAGGATTGATCAAGGACAAGTAGTGGAGTTTATTGCACTACATAGGATGAGAATTTGATAGTTTCAAATAGTGTATAGTTGCTGAGATTATACTGTGCCTGCCAGGTGTTCGACCAAATGGCAGCATGAATTCATATTTTGAATTTTTGAAAGATTTTTGGTGAGTGATCTGATTACTTGCTTGGTAGTCTATGGTTGCTTGGGTTTGCCAAGGTGAATTGATTTGAGTGGTTTTTGAAAAGTGGTGATCTTAGTACATACACTTGATTCAATTTTGAAATGTCTCTTAAAGGGTTTAAAAATAGTTTCTGTCTTTTTGTAAGGTTTTCTTGGATTCACTTTTACTTGCTCTAGCAAGGGGTGGAAAGATTGGGAATTGCTTCTGTTAGAAATCCTTTACTAGGAACACTCCAAGTGGTCTAGTGGATAAGTTTGGTCAAAATGACCATTTCCTTATATGTCTTTATAATTGATTTTCTTTTCATATGATTTTGTTTGTAAAGGTCCTAGATGATGTAGTATTCATCTTTAAATCAATCCTTATCATTATTAACAATCAATCATGGAAATTGCAATCATTCCAAAACTAATGTAAATCACATGCATCCTTATTAAGTTTAATCCTAAAAGTTTTTGTTAACCCTAAACTTGGTTGATTAAAACTTGATAAGCTTGATTAATATTTTTGGGATGTTACAATCACGTCCACCAGGTGGCGAAACTGGCCGAGCGCGATGGGTGCCGACTCAAACAGCTGCGCCAGGACAGAGTCCAATGGCGGTGCAGCCGGAGCTGACCGGTTGCCGGTGATCTGAAGCTTGTCGTCGTCACTGGTGGCAGCACGCGACGCCCCTGGAGCCTCCGAGCGAGGAACAATCTCCTGGCCTCCATCGGCATCCGTAATCGGCGCAGGGCCCTCCGCCTCCATGGGCTCCTCCACTCGGTAAGTTGCAGAACCCGCCAGAGCTTGGCCTGGGGCAAGGAGCAGATCAGCGACACAAGACATGGTAGAATGCCAGTGCAGAACCAGCAAGCCAGCCAACACCACCGTCTCTGCTGTACCCATCGTGACCTTGGCCGCGTTAGCAGCAAACGCTGTAATCTTAGCCACCTTGGCGTCAGAGGCATCAGCCTCAGCCGCCTTCGCAACAGAGGCAGCTGCCTCAGCCGCTTTGCATCAGAGGTAGCAGCCGGCCCCTCAGCTCCAGCCAAGGAAGGGTCGGACGCGGTGGCGATGGTCGGGGAGCCGGTGAGGGACATCACATCGCTAAGAGAACGGCAAGCGATGCACAATAAGTAAACACAAGAAGAAACAAACACACCAGGCAAAGACAACAAGGGCACATACCCGGTGACGCTCGGCACGACAGTTGCGGGCCTCGAGCGGTGGCCCCTCTTCCCCCTTCCCCTGGCTGGAGCGGCGGTGGACGAGGCGGCCCGCTTACTACAAGGCATCGACATGGCAGCCTCCACCAGGTCCATGTCAACGCCGTGGGAAGCTTTGCCAAGACACAAGAATAACGCCAGGATCATAACAAAGGGAGACCAATAAAATTCCAGGTACAAAAAACAACCCACCAGGTGGAAAATCACATCCCTCGTTGTCCCGAGTGGGGAATCGCTCCGGCTTCGTTGCCGGATACCTCGGAGGCTTGCGGTCGGCAGTGAACTCAGGGAGCTCATCCTCACCCATGCCATTTTCATCTAGCTGCGCTATAAAAAGCTACTCAACAAGCAACATAAGAAGCAAGGAGAAAAGTTTCTTCGGGAAAGAATCTGCCCGGAGAAAAAGCAGGAGGGCCTAACTTTAGAAGGGCAGCCGGCTGCGGTGGTAAGGGCGGCAGGAGAAGACCCAGTCCTCCATCAGCGTCTCCTTCAAGATGGTGGCAAGCCACTCTCGAAGGGCCACGAACGGCACCTCTAGCTGGGAAACCCGGGTGGGATCTAGTGGCCCGGACAGGTGGCAGATCTTGTGCGACCGCTGCTACAGTGGAAGCATGCGGTTCGTCATCCAGGACGACAGGATGTCCTAGGTGACGAGCCGCTCCTCCTCCACCAGTACCACCACTCGGGCGGCCATCCGCTCCAAGTCGGCCTGGGCGCCCAAGTTCTGGACGGACCAAGCCTTCCGGCTAGAGGGGACGTTGGAGGACACCGGCACCTTGATCCAGTCGAAGTCGGTGTGGTTGCGCACATAGAAGTATGAGTGTGGCCACAGCTTGACTATATCCAGCATCTCCAGCCGCGACATCTATGACGACAGCCTCGGGTAGACGGTGCAGCACCGAGTCTTCGTCATGGGTCCCCCTTGCCGACGACCTGGACCTTGAAGTTGAATAACTTCAAGAAGTTTGCCGTGTCTGGGCGAATGCCCAGGTAGGCCACGCAACAGGCCGCATGATGCGAAAACTGCATGATGGCGTTGGTGCCAATGTGGTGGAGCTGGAGGTCGAAGGAGACCATCAGCTCCAGGACGAACCTTCGCAGAGGCAACCGGAGCCCATGGGCGAAGTGTGCAAGGAATACGACAACCTTCCCAGGCTGCGAATAGGGACCCGCTCCCCCTCCAGCACAAGGTGGTGCCTCACCAAGCGCTCTGATGGTAGGAATCTCCCCTGCCGGTACTTCTACACCAAATCATCATTGACATACGAGCCACACGAACCGCCCACTTGCTCAGGGAGTGTCTCGGGAGGCGCGGTGGACGTGTGGAGAAGCGAGGCCCCGTCATCGTGATGAAGGAGGATGGTGCCGACGCTCGAAGGAAGCTGAAGCCCAAAGGGCAATGAGCGCGTAGTGGCGAAAAGGAAGAGGAGGCACAAGGGGCAACAAGCATAGGAAGAGAGCGAGATAGGGAGAAGCCCTCCCCGGTGCCCCTATTTATTGAGGGAGGGCAAGACGGGCCTGCCGCACTCCCCAACGGCATGTGGCGTAGGAACTGCCCCACTACCCCCACGACACTTTGGTGCCAGATTGGTTGTGCCAAAAGAAACGCCACAGAATATCCCATAGGCATTATTGTGAAGGCCAAGCGCGCGCACGATCCCCAAGAAACTGCTATGATGAAGGTGTGAGTGAGGTTACCAAAACTGCAGTGGCAGGCCAAGAGTTCAAACTGACGCGACGCGTGGCAGAGGCGGCAGGCACACCTAACGACAACACTGACATCATCGACTAGCCAATTCTTTTCCCTAGCCGGGCGGAAGATGGAATCGCCACTCACACCCAGTGGGTGGGCCACCGAACCCGTAGCCGATGCACTCCAGCCAGGAAAGTGGGCATCTCGAGCCGGAAAACGACAAGCACTACTAGACAAACTCGCGGTATAGTCTTCAACATCAATCATTTCAAGACCAGCCAATGAGAACGTAGGAACTTCTCCGCAAGGCCAAACCCCAACGCGCTCTGGCACTAGTGTCGAGGGGATGACCCTTGGATAGGCCAAGCAAGCGCTAACTGGCCGGCTCCAGGGAAAGCTGGCCGGACAGCCACAAGATGAAGCACCTCAGCCGGGTGATACGCTTCACCCGGACCGCATCAAGATTCCCCGGCTCTCCCGTCTAGCCGGGAGCCAGGATAGCCGGCCAGGTGGCCACCTCTACCCGGCCGCCTCGGATCCGTTGGCGAATGGTACGGGAGGGGGTGACGCTCTCTGCTGAGTGCACCCTTGACCAGACAGGCTGGCGCTACTAGACAAAGGCACCAAAGCGCTAAGGCTGGGAGATGATGGACAAAGTCCCCGCTCACGGATAAAATGCCAAGTTGATGGTTAAAGTGTCGGGTGATGCCCAAAGCGGAGGCGCTGAGACGCTGGGGCACTGCCCCCGCATGTACTGAAGCTTGACTAAGACCCTGGACCACCGGCTGGACCCGGCCAGCCAGCCCGGTTTGTAAACCCAAAGCCCAAAATAGTAAACCCTAGAGCCCACAGTGTAACCTACCCTTCTAGCAGTATATAAGGAGGGGTATGGCTAGGGTTCTATGTAAGGAATAGCAAGTGAGAAGTTAGCCATAATCCCCAAGTTGTGTGATCCATCTTCCTCTAGCACTGAAGAGTGGCTAGGGAAACATCTCAAGGAGCACTTGTATTGAGCATTCGCTCCCCATATAGTAGATCTTTGCAGGAGTAGGAGCATTACCAAGACTAGAGGGCTCCGAACCTGGGTACATCGTTATGTCTGCAATATCTGTGCCCAACCCGTTGCGAGTATCCACCGATAGCATCCTGATTGTCCCCTCTCATGCCATCCCCGATGGTACTGCCATGTTCCACACCACGATAGTTAAGCAAGCTCACCTTTATTTGGAAAGGCCTTAATTCAAATTGTGAAGCATATATGAATAAATGACCATATGGAATTATATATAGTTGTTTTCACAATTATAAATGTGGCATTTAATAATCATTGCATGGCCCATGCAAGTGAACCTCCACACCTTCCATCTATTCATTCTCTTTGGATTTTGTTTCTTGAATTGAACTCAAACCTCATTTGGATTTTGTATTTGAACCAAATCCAAATTAACTCAATCGAAATAGTCTTGATTTAGATGCCATTTTCTTATTATTTTGAGATAAGGCACATGCACTAGACCTCCTTTAATAAATCATAAACCCATATCTTTTCTTAGCTAAGCTAGCTAGCAAAAAGCTCTACCTAGCTACATCGTATGTGCATGTATACACACATACGCACAAACTTTCAACTTCCTACCTACCCGTGTGTATATAACTCACACACCACCACCACCACTAAACTCTACATCTAATCCTAACCGAAACCTCCTAGCTAAAACCTAAGTTATACCATGTGAGCCTCCACATACACACACTTTTTCCCTATACCTAAGATCCCTAGCTAGCCATCTTGTTCCGGTCATACCAGCAGCAGGGAGGTCAAGCTTGGCCACTGTTTTTATTCCCTAGCCTCGCACGTGATAATCCTTACCTGTGCCCATGCCAAGTGTGTGCATCGCCAACTTGTCGTGCTTTTACTCCCTGGCCGCCATAAAACACCAGCGCTCGACCCTATATCCTTGCCATCCACTCTAGATCGGGATATCCATTCCCTCCATCTTCCTCCCTTGCAGCAGAAGATGACCAACACCTCTCCCTGGTCCCCTTCCCCACTCTCTCGTGGCGTTCAAAAGAAGAAAAGGAGAAGAGAGAAAAACCTACACTGAGGCCCCCTCTTCCTCTACTTTTGGCAAAACACAAAATCTACCCATGTGATCTCTCCCTCCCTTATCCCCTCAACCACCACACCCCGTCACATATCCCATCTAGGAGGCGCCCATGATCCCTTTCCCCTTCTTCTTCCTCCATGGCCATGACCATCTCAGAACCCTAGCGAGAAGATCAAGGTCATGTCCTCTTCCCAGCATTCTGGAGCGCTTCAAACCAAGCCACCCGTACCGGCACCTTTGTCTGCTTCCTTTTCATCGCCTGTGAACCGTTTCTCGAGCCTGGAGCCCACCAGAAGCCCTTGCCACCACCACGTCCGTGTGCACCCGAGAAACCGAAGCCCTGGCCTCCTGCGAGAACACCACCGTATTGGCTTGGTGGGCTATGTCGACGATGTCGCGGTGAGCTTTCCTTCCTCTCTGTCATGGCCGCGAAGCTAACCGTGCCCTCTTGCCCCTATGCTTTCTATTGAACGCACGCTGTGCGCCGCCTCTCGCTAGACCACCTAGCGGAAACGCCACTGCCGGCCTCCCCACGAACATCTAGATGTTCGTGGAGCAGCGCTTCACTCTGCCTCAACTTCCCGATCCCTGACGCCATCACTACCGTGCCTCGCTTCACCTTCCCTGGTGCTAGCTCGTGGTTGATGTAGAGCCCGTTGGGAACCCCAAGAGGAAGGTATGATGAGCACAACAGCGAGTTTTCCCTCAGTTATGAGACCAAGGTTTAACCGAACCAGTAGGAGCAAGGAAACACCCCAAAGGTGTTACTAGCTGAGCTTTGGCAGGGCGCACTACCGGTGCTAGTAGCAACGTGGAGACCTGCACAACACAACCACATCACTTTGTCCCCAACTTGCGATGAGGTTGTCAATCTCACCATGTTTTGTAGAAAACAAAGGATTAAAAGTATCGAATGGAAAGAAGTAAAAGTTTGCAGAAAGTAAACACAAAGTCGTAAAAGATTGTAGATTGTATGTAAAGTAAAAGGACTAGGATCCATAGTTCACTAGAGGTGGCTCTCCTTAGATAGATAACATGCTGGGTGAACAAATTACACCGGGGCAATTGACAAACACCGAGAAAGCAATACATGCATACACTAATCATCTTGACTCCTATGAGACTTGATTGGGCATTACAACATAATACATAGACCGCCATCCAACTGCATCTATGACTAATAATCCACCTTCAGGTTATCATCCAAACCCCCTCCAGTATTAAGTTGCAAGCAACAGATTATTGCTTTACGAAATGCGTATAAAGTAAACAATACAATTGTTCTATGAAGAAAGGATTGTTGTTTTCTCCCTAGTAGCAACATCACATCTAGTACCTTAGAGATTTCTATCACTTCCCCAAATTACCAGAGGCATGAACCCACTATCAAGCATAAATACTAACTCTTGGAGTTGCGAGCATCTACTTGGCCAAGATAGCTACTAACAACGGAAAGCATGCAAGATCTCAAATAACAAAGACATGATAGAATCAATAATCAATCTGAAATAGCATCTCAATATCCATCGGATCCCCGCAAACACAACATGTATGAATTACAAATAGATGATCTTGATCATGAATGGAGCTCACAAGATCTAAACATGAAAGCACAAAGGAGGAGAAACCAGCCATCTAGCTACTACATGGATCCGTCGTCCAAGGATGAACTAATCATGCATCACACCGGAGGCTTGCATGGTGATGAAGAAAGCCTTCAGGGTGAATTCCCTTCTCCGGCAGGGTGTCGGGAAGAGCTTCAGATCCCTCCTGATCTAGGGATGGAGATGACGGTGGCTACAGACTCTTTCGTGGATTTTTGATCGGGTACTTAAGGTTTTTGTCCCGAGGGAAACTTATAGGCGGAAGGAGAGGCCGAGGGGGTGCCGAGAGCCACCACACCACCCCTTGGCACGGGCCCAGCCTGGTCGCGCGGCCAGGTGGTGTGGCCGGCCCCTGGCCCTTCTCCGTATCGTATTCTGGCACTTGATCCCTTCCGGAAAAATAGGCACTTTGGCTTTTGTCCCGTCCAATTCCGAGAATATTCATTTTCTGACTTTCCTGGAACCAAAAATAGCAGAAAACAGGCAGCTGGCACTGTGGCTCTTGTTAATAGGTTAGTCCAAGAAATCATATGAAAAGTACTCCAAAGTTGGAACAAAACACAAGAAAGTGGATAAAACCAAGCATAGAACATAAAAAATTATAGATATATTTGCAATGTATCACCCGGCACCGTCGCCGCCACAGCACGCTGACAGCAGCCGCTGCATCAACCTCTCTGCATAGGTTTTATCCGGAAGCTCGCTTCACACTCGATCCACCTCTATCAAAACCACGAGAAACCGTATGTAGACCGATCTGCCATCTTTATAACAAGTCACTGCATGCTTGGATTGATCCACCATGCCGTCCGTAATCGCCCCGTAATCCAGCACTACCTCTTAGTAGCTCGATCAGTTTCGCCCGACTACAATTGTTCTTTCTTCAGTTAGTCCGCGTCGTTGCTGGGTTATGTGCAAACAAGCGCGTATCCTAACATCAACCATCAGCCCAGCCCAGTGGTGTGATCCTTGCTTTGATTTAGCTCACGGCCGTGATGACCTGGGCTTTGAATCCCCACCGCGCCTTTTTTAAAACCTCGCGCACTGAGCAGCCCCACAAGTCAGTGCCACCTCATTCTCATCCCTGGCCCAGTAAGCATGAACCCCACTTATCATCGACCATGGCTAGCTTCGTCCTAAGTAGAAAAAGCCTAGCAGTATTTTTCTAATTCAATAAAAATCGCAGAAATTGATAATTCTAATTTAATTCATATATTTTTAAATAATTTGAATTTGCAAAAACTTTCAAAATGAATTATGAATATATTTCAAATACGAATACAAACTTGGTTTCAAGTTTGACTAGAGTCAACTCTTACTAGTCAAACCTTTGACTTCTGGCCATATTTTAATAATTTTTGGATTTAAATATTATTTTAAATTCATAATTCGAAATAATATGAATAATATATGTTTTTGAATCATAAAAAACATGAGGATTATGAATATGCCATTTAATATATTAGTTGAGCAATTTACAATTTCAAAATGATTTAAATACTATTAAATGCCTTTTTCTTAATAAATTCATAACTTTAATTCTGAATTCGAGAAATAATATGTCTAAATAGATCAGCGGGACGAGACCGTTCTTACTATGCATTCCATGTTATCAATTGAATCGTACATCATATATATATTAAATATTCAGAACTGTTTATGGAAGCAAAACATGCCTAAATAATTAAATAATATGCTTCATTATTGTTTCCACACCTCACCCATGCCATGCTATGTTATACCATGTAATTGTGCATCATTCCAACATGGAATAACTTGTTTTCTAATGCATTTATTCATATAATTGCGTACTTTATTTATTATGGCCCTTTGTGTGTTGGGATTTTATTCTAGACAGACGTCGAGCAAGGGAACTATAGGGAGAACCAAGATTACCACTCGGATCCCGGTTACCCTACTACCGATCTGATAGGAAAGAAATTCCCCATTCTTGTATACATATAGAACCTATGCCTCTATCTTATTCTTGCATCATTGAGTCATGATTGAATTAAATTGGAATCCCAAGTATTGCATAGCCTTCAGTTTTAAACCCCACCGAAACTTGTACCTCAATCCTATGAGCCATTACTACAGGAGTTGATTGAGCCATGCGAGTCATAGAAATGCATGTGTAGGGTTTGTACGAGTCTTTGGATAACGAGGTACCTAAACAATGTAAATTGTGTAGTATTGGGATAACTAAAGAAAGAGACACCGGTGGGCAATAACTGTTATTTGGTTATTCCAGGCTCACTTGTGTCCTGTAGGACCTCAAGTACTTGATTTCTATTCCTTGACTATCGCACTATCCGCATGTGGGACCATGAATCCCCTTCGCCCAAGCTTGATTTACACTTTATTTCTTAGGGCCACAAACTAGTTTGGGGCTTTATTACTATCCTATACTTATGCCATGTTTACTGCTTTATTACATTTGCGCGCGGAGTGCCTGTACTGTTTAGGAAACATGTGCCACGTTTCTGCTATATCGACAAGCCTAGTCACACTTTCGGGTTCCTAGTCTTCTACAGTCGTGGACACACACCCTGGGTCCATCGCGGAGCCGGCCGACTTCGTAGCGGGTAGCTTACTAGGGGTGGCCCCATGAAATAATTTTTTGAATCCTCTGAATGCATTGTCGTGAGGCCTCATTACTTTTTATCTGGTTCTTCCTGAGGTTGGTCGTGCGTGTGTTGCTATTTTTGTACCCCCTACAAGGTAAATCTTTCTGAAATCCATGTCTGCGGTTATGGACGACTTGGAGAACAATTTCTCAATCATAGACAAGCATAACTAAAGTAGCGTCTTTAATATGACAAAGAAATGACTAGTAAATAGCATAACACTCATGGAATGGTTAATAAAATTTCCAACGGATTGGGTGTTCTTCTGCCTTCTCGTTCGGTAAGCGAGAAGGAGGGAGAGCGATGTTTATCTATGTTACTTACATAACTATTGTTTCTAATTAACGAGCGTCCGTCCATATCTGGTTGGGCGGATGTTGTAGCGTGTCTCTATAGAACTTTTTAGATATTATCTTTCTCTACAATTGCATCACCCCCAGGTTGTTCCCTTTAGATGCAATAAGACTTGCAGAGTACCCCTAGGGTCACACGATAAATATTTGATTTAGATGGACAGGTATACTCTAAAGAAGGTTACTGGGTTGAAGAGACCGTTGATGCTGGCGACGACCATCAAGTGTAGAGATTCCAGGGATGGAGATCTGTGAGATCTATGGGCGGGATGTGCTTATTTTCAGGGCATCTTACGCCAATTTGCTTCTTGTCCGTACTTAGATCTTGTTTTCTGCTTCCGCTTGATACTCTGATGTCTTATGTATGAGGATGTATCCTAAACTATTATCTCTATCTAGGATATTTGGATTTTTCCATATGGTGTTGAATGTTTCTGTTTCTATTGATTTTAGATGGTGTGTCTCTGATGTACCATTGTATGTCACTAACATACATACTCAGTTGTGTATGTTTTTTATTGCTTTACCTATCGACTATGTTGCCCGCTCTTGTCCCAATGTTCTTAAAACAGGGTAGGCTGGTTGGCCGGTACCATGCCCTGCTCTGCTTCTACGGGCCTACACGTGGGTGGCCTTGGGCCTCCGCGGTAGAATCCCTTATCTACTTTAGGATTCATCCAGGCTTGTGCTTAGAGCATAGGGTCCGAGGTATTACAATTGTTATGAGAGACATTCCTCCCTTCAGGGTCTCATCCAAGATGGTCGTTGTCATTCTAGAAATATTTTGGTAGCTATGTATACTAGGAAAAACTAAACGTGAGAGTAGATCTTCTTCCATTTTTCTTTTTACCCTCCCATCCATCCTTTTCTGGTAAGGAAGTGTAATGTTTGTCTATCTTATTCTAAAAATTCAAACTAGGATTCATGTGTTTAGGGTATATGTAGTATCATAGGATGTGTTAATACTTTGTTGATCTGTTGCATCCAACCTTGCTTCGCAATTTTCCTTTGGTTATGAACTGTTGGTACATTCCATACCGACATGCTTATGTGTAAACCAGCGCGATCTATCTGACTCTTTGTTAAGTGTGTTCATTCTTTAGCATGCTTTCACATAATGTGGAGTTGCTAACCTCTATCTGTAAAGTGGTTTTGCGCATCTAGTTGGTATTCTAATACCGAGAAATGCAGAAAAAACTCTTTGATGTATCTGTGTTTCCACACTCTTTTTTAGTCGTGTGATATACACTATCTATCTTATATTTGTCGGCATGTTCATGCTAACTCGACCTTTTGTCACCGACGCATAATCTGAAGTTTTTACTTCATCTTCAAATTATTTTGGGACTAAATACATAACTTGTGTCGATCTGATGCTTGTGATTGTAATTGGGTTCTCGGTATAGCTATATGACACTTATCATGAGTGGAATATGGCCAATGCTATCAATCTAATTCTCTAAATGATGGCGGTTGTCTCTTGTGGTTTTGAGTTGCACCGTGATCATATCTATGTCCTATTCAAGTATCTTTGGCAATCCAGAAATTTCTTAAGGCTCTATGGTGGATTTTCATCTGGTGTTTGTGCTTTATACCTCTTTTGAATTCCATATCTGCAAGGTCCTCTTTGATACAGGATAATCTCATCTTTTCTTATCTGATATCTTTGCTTAAGGTATGAGTTATCATTGCTTGTTTATCCAAGATATCTTTATCTTGCCAACCGGTGATCCGATCAACTATGGGGACAACTCAACATCTCTTCTATCATCTGAAGGGCCAAATAATGTATTCTTTTAATGCATATCTTTGAACATGAATGCTTGCTCTTAGTGTTGATCTTTCGAAGAGCATTGAGCTTAGAAAGCGTTTCGAGCATTTGTTCGTTTCTCTCGCTTCATGAACTTGGTATTCTTAGAATATCTCATTAAATTCATGATGGTATATCTTGATGATACTCTCGCCTATTCTATATCAATGGAATATCATCTTTGTCTCTTCTCTCAATCTTCGTGAACACCGCCTACATGCAAAGTTCTCAAAGTGGGAATTCCAACTTCTCAAAGTCGCTTATCTTGACCATGTCCTTCTGCTAAAGACATTGCTAAAATTCTAGAATTAGCTAGCCCATTGTTAATTCCATCCTCCACCTTCAATCAAATCTAGAGCTTTCCCTTGTTTGGCAAGTTATCATCGTCATTCCGCTGAAGATTTCTTCAAGACTACTAAATCTCTCTCGGATCTTTTCAAGAAGGACATGAATTCTTTTGGTATTCTTCTTATCAAGAATTTTTTTGAAAACCCTCTCTCTTTATCTTCAATTATCAATCCGCTGGATGCCGCAAAGAATTTCCAGATCTTTCACAATTCTTCTATTCATAGTTTTGGGGGCTATCCTTAATCTATCTATTAAATCTTTCATCTGTCTTTGTGGTCTTCCTCCAAATATTTTTCCAGTGGTTTGGGAACTTCCAACACGACGAAAACATCATCATCTTATCTACTTTGGATCTGATGAAGTGTTTGCATCACCTCCTTGTTTTCTTATGAATCGTCATGAATTCTACTTGTCAAGATCTTCAGTATAAAATTCAAGAGTTGAATTGCACGATTTTCCTATTCATGTGCGGAGTAATGCTTTGGCTACAGGATGGAGTAGCTACCATACCACTAATCTTATCATTCGCTCTTGTACATTGAATTGGTGGATTAATGCAATTTCACTCATTCCACAGAAGTCAGAAGTGGCCTTTATCCCTTGAGACTTTTACTTCCGTCCTTGTTCCGGAGGGTTCTCTCAAAGGACATAATTAGTAATCTCTTTTTTGTGGTCTCGTCTATTCATGATAGAACAAATCTTCAATGATCTGGTGGAAACAAATGCGAAATCTTCCCTTCATTCTACCAGAGCTCGACATCATCAAACAAGATGGATGGAAGATATCTCTGACTTCCATTTGTCAAACTCTTTTCTCTTGATAAAGCCAATTATAGTTGATGCTATCAATCGCAAAATATATTTCATGAACATTATGGTTAAGCAAACAAATAAGCATCTCTATAATAAACTCCAGATATTCCACATTCAACTTATTCTCAGGATTCCATCATAAACTAGCATCACCTCCTTCTCCTGAAGATAAATCTGCGCACCTCAATTGCGTGATCCTTTGGTTCTTACCGGCGCAAGAAGAATCTAATTTGAGAAGTCCTCAATTCTAATATTTTCTGTTGACATCAAGGAACTCTATTGCTTGAAGGCAATAATGTTTCTCCAAACATCATTTCTTAATCCGAGGGAAGAAACAATGCTATTTTCATAGTGGTTGGTAACTTCTCTAAAGTCATGCTTCTCTTCCAGTGAAAGGAAGAATCATATTTATTTGCATCTTTTCATCTTTAATCGTAATGATGTTTCTTTTCTTTCTACATGATACATTGTTTTTTCAAGATTCTTTCAAGAAGTGGTTCTTTTCTTCATCGTGTTTCTCTAAAGAATACGACCTATGTTCATCACACCTCCTAGTTTCACGGTAACCCATCTTTGCTTCAAGTCTAGCAAGTTTGCAGGGTGTAGTCGTTGCACCATTCCGTTGATAAATCAACTTGGGAACATGAGGATCACCTTCGTTCCGAGAAACTGCCTCTCGTTGTGTCTTCTCTTTTTCCTAGGAATCTCGGGGCGAGATTCTTGTTTAGTGGGGGAGAGTTGTAGAATCCTAATTGTCTAACAATTGTAATGCTACTTTCCTATTATATATATTGCTACTTCGTACATGTCATTAAATGCATCATCATTATATCATGCTCATGTCACCATGCCACATTGCATTTGAGCATCATATAAAACCCTTTTCATTTGGTTCTTCCCTCAATTGCATTTTCCTTACTAATTGTAGTTGCTTATTGATAAATTGTATTTGCTTCTTGATATATTGCTTCATGCCCAAGTTGAGTTGGGGCCATATCTATTAGAACTCCACCACCTTTCTTTGGCTCTATCTAAATTCCACCATCCTAATTATATACGAGTTGCTGCATTTCTTTTTGGTATTCAAATCTAACTCACAAATGATGGGATGGATTGTTGGGTCCGCAGCATAGAAAACAATTTTTTTCCTACGGTGTGAACTACACGCCAAGATCTATCTACTAGGTACAAAGCAACGGGTGGACATACATCCAACGAGAACTTACCCTCGAAGACAACGAGTTTTGTTAACGAGTAGGAACTCGTGGTTGATGTAGTCGTACACTTGCCGATCTCAAGATCGTGAGGAAGTCCGAGCAGGTCCGGCTCCAGCACGTCCTTCAGATCCAGCTCCAGCACCACCAAGTCCAGCACCGCAAAGCAGTGGTGCATCCGTGATCGCACACACGTCCGGTACCCCGACAACCTCCGTCCCTCGCTCCAGCAAAGCAGCGGAAGCAGCAACTCCTTTCCAGATAAAGCCACTGGGAACATGTATCTCGCTAATCCAAGACCATGGGGAATAATACTAGAGGGGAAGAGAGATCCTTCACAAGGAGGTGTGTGTGAGAAGTGAGGAGAGGGTGGCCTTTTATAGGAGGACGGGGTGCCCCTCCTTCATGGCCGGCGCATGGAGGAGGTGCCTCTTCACCTCCTCCATTCATGTGGTGGTAACCCCTCCACATTAAAATGCCTCTTCACATTCCCTTTTAAAGTCTCCACTTTAAATGCATTAAATTTCTCCAAATTTAATGCTCTCTCATTTAATAAAACTCTTTTATTATTTTTATTCAGAATTTTGTTAATTACTTTAATTAAAAAACATTCACATAAAACCCCCTGCAATATTTCAATATTACATGCAGAACCAATTTCAGCAATTTCACCCGAAACAGTTTCGGTGTCTATTGAAATAATTCCAGCGCTTTCTTAAATATTTATCTGAAACATATTTGCTCCAAATGGTGTCGGTATCCCTTAAGTGTGTCACCCTACGATTCGCGAATAATGCAGACATGATCGAGACCGCTCTCCGATCAATAATCAGCAGCGGGACCTAGAGATCCGTACTGACTCCTACCCATTCAACGATGACTTCTGTGATCGTGAGAACCTTTAACGCTTGTAACTAAATCCCTTTGTCTCGCGATATATTACATGTCCGAGATTCGATTATCGGTATCTCCATACCTAGTTTTATCTCGTTACCGACATGCACTCTTTTCTCGTTCCCGTGATATAACATTCTAGTGATCACATCAGTTGCTTGCAAGCTATTTCAACGTGATATCACCGAGAGGGCCCAGAGTATATCTATACGTCATCGGGATTGACAAATTCCACTCTTGATCCATGAGCCTCAACATAACACCTTCGTAGCACTGATCCCATCGTTATAGTCACCCTGTTACGGTGTGACGTTTGATGTTATCAAGATACTCTTCCGGTGTTAGCAATTAACATGATCTCATGGTCTAAGGATAAAGATTACTTCGTATGATGTTATAGCAATATAAAAATAATGACTTTGATCGTAATGCTATACTTAGGATGAATGTTCATCACATCATTCCACCAATGTTGTGACCTCGTTATTAACAACATCCAATGTCCATGATCAGGAAACCTTGATCATCTTGTTAATCAACGAGCTAGTCTATAAGAGAGGCATAACTAGGAACCCTTTTTGTTTAGTAAACACACATGTATTGATGTTTCCGATCGATACAATTATAGCATGTAAAATAAACATTTATCATAAACATGGAATAAGATAATAACCACTTTATTATTGCCTCTCGGGCATATTCCCTTCAGTCTCCCACTTGCACTAGAGTCAATAATCTAGTTTGAAAAACTTTGCGTATTGAACACCTATGGCTTTCTGGTGTTGCATATACGCAATTGCTAGTGGTTAACATCATCTCCGGATCTGACAGTTTCAGGTCCGTGTGTATTTTGCATGTCTTTGCGTCTCTACGCATCACTCATTCTCAAATGAGATGGCATTGTATAAATTTGTTCCTTTGGTGATACCTTTAGTTTGTTCCGGTTAGAATATGTTGATATTATTGTCACACAATATATATTCATAGTATTAGCCCACTTTGAACCACACCTAGTTTGATAACAAACTACTTAACACAAATGCCCTCCTATGCTACTACTATAGCAGTCATATACTTAGCCTTTTTGTGGTAGTATCCGTCACAATGTCTCAACTTTGGAACTCATCCAAATCCATCATGGAACATGCTTTCCATTACATTGTGCCACCCATAGTCTAAATTGAGATAAATTTAATTTGTATCTTGTGAAAAAACTAGTATCAATGTAACAATTTACAATGAACTACCTTTAACTATTTGTCACTTATACATTATATATTCTTAGTTCTTCCAAAGCTCATAAGAATATCTTTACTATCGTCCAATGATCATCGCATGAATCATTCTGGTATGTGCTCATAACATTTAGAGCGTAGGACATTCTGGATATATACATATCATGGTATAATCGATCAAAATCTTCATGTTATTTTACTCAGCAAGTGTTGAAACATTTGAATTTTGATACAATCCTTTCCATGCAGCAAGAACCTTTCTTGTTGTTTCCATATTGACCCTTTCAATATCTCATATATGTATGTCTGGCACAACCATATTAGCGCCTTAATCTATCCATATAGATATTGATGCCTAATATTCCGGTTTTGCCCAATTCTTTCATCGAAATCTTATTTTAATGAAATTCTTAACTTGTGTCAATACAAGATACATCATTTACAATCAACAATATGTCCTCTACATAATGTATTAGAAATATGTCTCAGCGCTCCCACTTAATTTCTTGCAACTGCAAGCATGTTCATCATCTCTGATGAATTTAAACTCTTTTAACAGTTTCATCATGGTGAAGATTCCAACTCCGAGATGCTTACTTCAACTATTAAAGTTTGCATGCCCTTTTAGAACCCTTTGAATTAACAAAACCCTTTGGACCGTGTCATGTACACGTCCTAGGTAACCATTCTATTAGAAGAACATTGTTTTGTTTATTCAATTACCATATACCAAATTATATGTAGTGGTTGCTACATTAATCCGTCAAGACTAAATATCGCTATGAAAGATCAAATCTTGTCATGGTCAACTCCTTGAACATTGTCGTAAACTTCTTTCCGACATGTCAACTATTTCATAGATGTTAAACATCCATGTCTTATTTCTTTATAGATCCAAACACGACCGATAGGCTTCACGCCTTTCCGGAGGGACTTCCAAGTTCAGAAACTTGATTTCTCGTGTATGGATAATATCACGGATTCTATGACTTCTAGTCATTTTATGGAGTCAGGGCCCATCATCGTTCTTTGCATGTAGTCGGTTCATCATTGTCAAAACAATAACAACTTGCTTATCAAATCTTACTATTTGATTCTTACCGACCCACACGGTTCTATAGGAACTCTAATCTCCGAGATCACACCTTTTGTAATCACGAGAGCCATGAGCATTGTGGCCGCCACCGGGACACTTTCCGGCACTGCGCTACATAGCACATATAGCTAAGGTTCAACAACCTTATCAAAGTTCTATTGTCCTCCCACTTAACTTTTCACGAAAAATTCCTTCTCAAGAAACTTGACGTTCCAAGTAACAAACTCTTTTGTCCTCGGTGTTATGGAGAAATTCCCAACAAATTCTTTGGGATAACCTACAAAGACGCGCTTATCCGACTTTGGTTGTAAACATTTTACTTATGCATAGCATACAAAAATTTAAGAAAAGACAATTCGGGTTTTATCCCAAACCATAATTCATATGGTGTCATTTCAATGGATCACGATGGTGCTCTTTTCAGTGTAAAAGCGGTAGTCTCTAAAGCTTCAATCCTTAAAACATAATGGCAGTTTTATAAATGACACCTTTGATCATACCATGTCAAACGTGGTTTGATTTCATCTCTCGAACATACCATACTCCTGTGGTTTATCGGGAAATCCAAATTCATGGAACAATTCCTCAAATCTTAGGTGTTTTGCTAAACATGTAACTCAAATATCTTCCTTTATGATCTAATCATAAACTCTTTATTTTCTTGTTATAATGATTTTTCACTTCATCTTGAAAGTCTTTGAACAACTTTCAAATGTTTAATACTTCTTCCTTATTAAGTAAATATACAGATAAATTCACTCAAATTTTCGAAGAAAGCATATGAAGCAAAAAGATCCATCGCATATGGCTACACATAATGGACTATGCACATCAGCATGCACAATTTCCAATAATCTAGTCATCCGTTCCTATCTGGCCTATGGACGGAGTTTCAATTATCTCGAGGAAAGTCTCAGATGCGTCAATTGATCAAAATCAAAGACTCCAAAAATCCATCAATCATGGAGTTTCTTCATGTTTTCTTTCCAATATAATTTAAACAGCGATGTCACTTCATAAGTGATCTTTCAATCATTTGTCTTGAGACATTTTAGCAATAGTGTTTATGGATGTGATTTCTCCCACTAGACTTGTAAAAGTTCATCCATCCTTTATGGAATACGGTAATTATTTGAACAACCATTGTTCTCGTAATACCGGAACAAAATAACAATTATTAAAACAAATCTTGAAGGCTAGGTTTGACGACAACGAAAAAGCACAATAACACTTTATTTGTTTTCGATGATCATCATCATTTATTCTCTTGCTAGTTACTTAGGCCATTGCAGTTCATGAATTGCGTTGTCCTGTATGACACTTCATACCAACCAATTCGGTATCCAATACCTAAGAACCACATTGTTTAATAAGAAAGGAATACAACCATAACATGTATATCTTCTATATACCCCAGTTGGACATCTCCAACCTTGTATTTTCTGCAAAATATTTTATAGATTCTCTTTCAGCAATTCCTTTTCTTTTAAAAGAATCTATCAACATCAATAGTGGTGTCATCAACATGACACATGGTACAAAGCTTGTATATAGTCAAATACTAATACCTTTGGACTTGCACTTTGAAGTGGATCACCATCATCAAATGTTTGGCATTCTTTCAAAAATCCATTCTTTAGTAATCTATTAGTGTAGTAAACATTTTACTTACATCTTCTATTCATCCTTATCATGACAACTTTCATGATCAAGCTACTATAGCCTATAAGGAAGAATCGCGAGTATAATATCAGTTCCCAAAACCTTTTTGGTAGATTCGGATGCCTAGCATCTCCAACCTTCACAAATTCTCACACAATATGAGAACATGTATTTTGCTAAATTATACTCTATCATAATGCAACGAAAAACATTGTTTCAGATATCACAACATCTTTCACACATGATGGTTTCTGAAACAATTTTCAGCTCCAATATAATCTTGATATTAAAACAACTTTTGAATATCAATAATCATGGAGGCAAACATGATACTTTAGATACTAACATTGGAATTCTTACTCTTGATTTAATACTACCTATTAAACTTCATGGAGTAAATAGAGTTTGCTGAAAGTTTGCAATAGGACTTATAAACTTTAAATTGACATTCAAAACAATACGATACCAGTTCATAAAGTAAATATCCAGAATTCTATAGTTCTATTATCTCAAATAAAAACTAAGCATAAGGTAGAAAACGAATGCCAATGACTACAACAAACTATGCAAATTCACTTTGATTTAATTTATGACAAATTTGGTTCGACTAATCCAAATTAGAAATGAACTCCCACTCAAAAACGACATCCCTCGTGTCTTTTTGGTGATTACATGAACCAAATCCACTACAGCAAGTCCGATCATCACGTGAGTTGATGTAGCTTCAAAGGCGAGCATCTATATGGGCATCATATCAACTATATGACTCATGCTTAACCTTTCGGTCCATGTTCCGAGGCCATGTCTGTACATGCTAGGCTCGCCAAGTAAGAACCTTAGTAATTGCGTGTGGAAAACTGTCTTACACCCGTTTGTATGAAAGCGTAGAGTCGAGTACACCCGATCATCACGTGATGTCTCGAAACACGACCCATAAAACGGTGCATACTTAAGGAAGAACACATTTTTATCTTGATATCCAAATGAGGGATCATCTTACAATGCTACTAGCAGTATAAGATGGTAACATCTAATGTGTAAAGTGAGATGATATGGTCCATGCATTCGATCTCTATCACTTGCATCGTGGTATGATCTCTATCATTCCTTTGTGTGCAAGGCCAAGGTCTATGGAACTTACACGTTGAGTATGTTGTAAGAGTATCTATCATACATCTACTTACAACAATACCATATCAAGACACTAGCCCAGCAACGATCTAAACTAGACGCCTCTAATTTATCAATTGCAAGTTTTACGTGGCTTAGGGCTTTCGGAGATGGAACCGTTCTTACCTACGAACATGAACCACAACGAGGATAACCAAGTTATCAGCAACTCGTTGTAAATCAGATATTGACTATAGTAGGCGAGACAGACACCCGCCAGCCACTTATGCAAAACAAGTTGCATGTCAGTCGTGGAACCGGTCTCATGTACGATGACATGTAAGGTTGGTCCGGGCCGCTTCATCCCACTATGCCACCAATATCCAAAATACATAGAAGATGCAATAACATGATCATCATCTCCCACATATAAACATATGTGTACTACCCGTGCAAAGCACCTACGCATAGATCAGGCTCTGATACCACTGTTGGGTCCGCAGCATAGAAAACAAAAAAATTCCTACGGTGTGAACTACACGCGAAGATCTATCTAATAGGTACAAAGCAACGGGTGGACATAAATCCAACGAGAACTTACCCTCGAAGACAACGAGTTTTGTTAACGAGTAGGAACTCGTGGTTGATGTAGTCGTACACTTGCCGATCTCAAGATCGTGAGGAAGTCCGAGCAGGTCCGGCTCCAGCACGTCCTTCAGATCCAGCTCCAGCACCACCAAATCCAGCACCGCAAAGCAGTGGTGCATCCGTGATCGCACACACGTCCGGTATCCGGACAACCTCCGTCCATCGCTCCAGCAAAGCAGCCGAAGCAGCAACTCCTTTCCAGATAAAGCCACCGGGAACATGTATCTCGCTAATCCAAGACCATGGGGAATAATACTAGAGGGGAAGAGAGATCCTTCACAAGGAGGTGTGTGTGAGAAGTGAGGAGAGGGTGGCCTTTTATAGGAGGAGGGGGTGCCCCTCCTTCATGGCCGGCACATGGAGGAGGTGCCTCTTCACCTCCTCCATTCATGTGGTGGTAATCCCTCCACATTAAAATGCCTCTTCACATTCCCTTTTAAAGTCTCCACTTTAAATGCATTAAATTTCTCCAAATTTAATGCTCTCTCATTTAATAAAACTCTTTTATTATTTTTATTCAGAATTTTGTTAATTACTTTAATTAACAAACATTCACATAAAACCTCCTGCAATATTTCAATGTTACAGGCAGAACCAATTTCAGCAATTTCACCCGAAACAGTTTCGGTGTCTATTGAAATAATTCCAGCGCTTTCTTAAATCTTTATCTAAAACATATTTGCTCCAAATGGTGTCGGTATCCCTTAAGTGTGTCACCCTACGATTTGCGAATAATGCAGACATGATCGAGACCCCTCTCCGATCAATAATCAGCAGCGGGACCTGCAGATCTGTATTGACTCCTACACATTCAATGATGACTTCTGTGATCGTGAGAACCTTTAACGCTTGTAACTAAATCCCTTTGTCTCGCGATATATTACATGTCCGAGATTCGATCATCGGTATCTCCATACCTAGTTTTATCTCGTTACCGACATGCACTCTTTTCTCGTTCCCGTGATATAACATTCTAGTGATCACATCACTTGCTTGCAAGATATTTCAATGTGATATCACCGAGAGGGCCCAGAGTATATCTATCCGTCATCGGGATTGAAAAATTCCACTCTTGATCCATGAGCCTCAACATAACACCTTCGCTAGCACTGAACCCATCTTTATAGTCACCCTGTTACGATGTGACGTTTGATGTTATCAAGATACTCTTCCGGTGTTAGAAATTAACATGATCTCATGGTCTAAGGATAAAGATTACTTCGTATGATGTTATAGCAATATAAACATAATGACTTTGATCGTAATGCTATACTTCGGATGAATATTCATCACATCATTCCACCAATGTTGTGACCTCGTTACTAACAACATCCAATGTCCATGATCAGGAAACCTTGATCATCTTGTTAATCAACAAGCTAGTCTATAAGAGAGGCATAACTAGGAACCATTTTTGTTTATTAAACACACATGTATTGACGTTTCCGATCAATACAATTATAGCATGTAAAATAAACATTTATCATAAACATGGAATAAGATAATAACCACTTTATTATTGCCTCTCGGGCATTTTCCCTTCATGGATCCATTTCTATTTCCACATGCTCGCATATATGATTCATGTTGTTTTCACAATATTGAATAAGGAAGCCACATGGACAACTTTGCATGCTATGTGAGTAGAAAACCTTCTAAAGCTTCCATGTGGTTTGTATTTGAATTATTATCATGCTTGAATATAATTGGGGTTATATGTTCTACCTAGTGGGACGCACACACTAGTTGGCCACTTTATCTTCATTCATGATTGATCCATATATGCCATGTGGTGAAGCAAGCTCACCTTTATTTGGAAAGGCCTTTATTCAAATTGCAAAGCATGTATGAATAAATGACCATATGGAATTATATATAGTTGTTTTTACAATTATAAATGTGCCATTTAATAATCATTGCATGGCCCATGCAAGTGACCATCCACACCTTCCATCTATTCTTTCTCTTTGGATTTTGTTTCTTGATTTGAAATCAAACCTCATTTGGATTTTGTATTTGAACCAAATCCAAATCAACTCAATCTAAATCATCTTGGTGTAGATGCCCTTTTATTATTTTTATTTGAGCAAAGGAACATGCACTAGACCTCGTTTAATCAAGCCTAAACCTATATCTTTTCCTAGCTAATCTAGCTAGCAAAAATCCCTTTCTACCTAAGATCCGTAGGTAGCCATCTTGTTTCGGTCATGCCAGTAGCAAGGAGGTCAAGCTTGGCCACTGTTTTTCTTCCCTAGCCTGCCATGTGATCATCCTTAGTTGTGCCCATGCCAAGTGTGTGCATCGCTGTAGTACCTCGGACATTACGCTCTAAGAACGAGCCTAGATGAACCCAAAAGTGGGTAAGGGATTCTACAGCGGAGGCCCAAGGCCACCCGCGTGTAGGCCCGTCCAAGTGGAGCATGGCACGGTACCAGCCGACCACCATATCCACTTTCAAGAACATCGGGACTACAAGTAACGCGGCCACGACATAGAAAAATGAGTATGTATGTCTGCGATTTACAATAGACATCAGAGACACACCATCTAGAGACAAAAGAAACAGAAATATTCAACGCCATACGGCAAGATCCAAATATCCTATATAGAGATAATATTTTAGGATAGATCCTCATACATCAATCAACATAGTACCAAGCGGAAGCGGAAAACATGATCCGCGTACGGATAATAAGAAATTTGGCATAAGATGCCCTCAAAATAAGCACATCCCGCCCACAGATCTCTTGGATCTCCATCCCCAAAATCTCTACATCGGACAGTCGTTGCCACCATCATCTGTCTCCTCAACCCAGTAACCTTCCTGGGAGTATAATTGTCCATCTGAACCAAATATTTATCGTCTGAGACCCTAGGGGTACTCAGCAAGTCTTAATGCATCTAAAGGGAACAACCTAGGGGTTACGCAATTGCAATGAAAGATAATAGCTACAAAGTTCTATGGAGACACGCTATACATCCGCCCAACCAGAGATGGACGGACGCTCGTTAATTGATAGCAATGGCTATATAAGCAAAATTAATAAACATCACTCGCCCTCCTTTTCGCTTACCGAGGAGAAGGCGGAAGAACATCCCCTCCGTTGGTAATTTTATTAACCATTCCATGAGTGTTGCACTATTTACTAGTCATGTCTTAGTCCAATTAAAGGTGGTACTTTAGTTATGCTTGTCTATGATCGAGAAACAGTGCTCCAAGTTGTCCATAACCGCGGACATGGCTTTCAGAAAGATTTACCTTGTAAGGGTGCACAAATAGCAAAACACACACGATCAACCTTGTGAAGAACCAAATAAAACGCAACGAGGCCTCACCACAATGCATTCACATGATTCATAAATTATTTCAGGGCGCCACCCCAATAAGCTACCCGCACCGAAGTTGGCCGGCTTCGAGACAGACCCAGGGTTTGTGACAATGGCGGTAAATGACTGGGAACACAAAAGTGTGAATGGGCTTGTCGATACAGCATAAACATGGTGTGGGGTCCCTAAACAGTATAAGTGCTCCACGCATAATCGTAAATTAAGAAGTAAAACATGGCATAAGTATAGGATAGTAATGAAGCCCCAAACTAGTTTGTGGCCCCAAGAAATAAAGTGTGCATCAAGATCTGGAAAAGGGGGATCCATATGGTCTCCCATATGTGGATAGTGCGAATAGTCAAGGAGCATGAATCAAGTACTCAGGGTCCTACGGGAAACAAGTGAGCTTAAATAACCAAATAACAGATAATGCTCACAGATGACTCTGTCATTAGTTATCCCATTACTACCCAGGTTAAGTTGTTTAGGTACCTCATTATCCAAAGACTCGCACATACCCTACACATGATATTCTACGACTCACATGGCTCAATCAACTCCTGTAGTAATGGCTCATGGGATGAAGGAACAAGATTCGGTGGGGTTTAGAAGTAAAGTTTATGCAATAATTGGGTTTCAATTTAATGCAACCGCGACTCGATGATACAAGAGTAAGATAGAAGAATAGGTCGTATTTGTATGCAAGCATGGGGAATTTCTTGCCTGGAAGTTCTATTGCAGACTAAGAACGATCCGGGTAATACTCCTGAGGCTCCTGGTATTCTCTTTGCTTAGTGTCTATCCTGATAAAAGCCAAACACACAGGGGCCAAAATAAATACATTGCACAATCGTATAAATTATATGCAACAATCAAACAAGGTATGCCATGATGGGATGATGCACAATTGCATGGTATAACATAGAATGGAAAGGGTGAGGTGAGGAAACAAGAAATAGGCACTTTTATTAATTATGGTCATGTTTTACTTGCATAAACCATTCAGGTTTTTAAGTATATACATGATGCATGCTTCAATTCATATCATGGAATGCATAATCATAATGGGCTCATCACACTGATCGATTTAGACATATTATTTGTTGAATTTGGAATTATAGAATTAAAGTTATAGATTTAATTAGAAAAAGGCATTTAATGGCATCTTAGTAATTTCGAAATTTTTAACTTGCTCAAAAATTATTTTGGATGGAATATTTAAATTCCTCACATTTTTATGAACAGAAAACTTATATTATATGCAAAGTTTGAACTTGTAGATTAAAAGTTATTAAAACCACAAATTAAGTAGATAAAGGCAAAGTTGTCATTAGTTGGATTAACTAGGGCATTGTGGTAATTTTTTGGAATTGGATTTGAATTCAGGTCTAAATGTGAAACCTATTTCGTTTTGGAAATTTTATCAAATCAAATTATTTAAAAAGAAATGAATTAGTTTGATTTATATACAATTTGTGGATTTTTATTGGAATTAGAAAAACATGATGGGCTTTTGTTACTCGTGCGTGGTATAGCCACAACCCATGACCAGCAGGGTCACAAACTATGCGGGGCCACTACGCGCATAGCCGGTGAGGGGCAGACACGTGGTGTGGGGTACCCGGATTAATCCTTCGAGAATCCCTGTTATGCATACAACCACGATCCCATTATCAGTTAGTCGTGGCACATAACAGACAAGTATCAAAGTAAACATCCAATACATAACGAATACATGTCATGCCTTATTTGCCAAAATGGCTACATCGATCAACATCAGCGGAACTTCATTAAGCGTAGAGCCCGAGCCATGCCTTAACCTACAGGCAACTGACTGGGAGAACGTCCTCGCTCATATAGTCGTCCACTTCACCTTCTTCTCGATATATGATCAAGTTAATAGCCAGGGACAATACTATTGAGTACTTTGAATGTACTCGCAAACCACCTCAGAAAAATAATAATAACAAGAGGATATGCAACATGGTTGTATTAGTAGGAGGGCTTCAAGAAAGGTTCTTTTCTCAAATAGTTTCTCTTGTAGATATAGCGTCTACATATCTTTGTTGAAAACTTTTGTAAACTATTTTTGAAATCTTTTGAAAAGTTTTGTAAACACTAGGATTGGGGTACCCATTTGTTCCCGTCTTCAGGTCGTCCCACGACCAAACTCCTTTCTCCTCCATCCGACCATCCCATGGTCAAAACCTTTCTCCTTTACGACCATCCCATGGTCAAAACATTTCCAAAGCCATTTATTTTCCGAAATCCTTTTTGAAAACAAAACCAGCACCGCTCTACAGAAGTTTGTCCAACCCGTCCATAACCGCAAACACGGCTATTAGAATAGATTTACACTCTGCATAGGTTGTACACTTTCCCCACATCATCCAGGTACACTGCCCTGATCTACACCGACCGTGGGTCGAGTGACCGATCATGACTCTTCGGATGCCCACTCCAGTATAAGTGCCTACCCTATGAGTGTTATTCCCCTCAAAACCGGGACGTCGGGTACCGAGGACCAATCGGAGCGCATTTTACACTTTACACAGTGGGCGGTTTCAATGAGGGACTCATAGTAACGCCTGGCTGCCCGCTGACAGTTCGTTCCTTCTCCAAGTCGATGTCCCACATGGACCTTTAAGGGAGAAGTCCCAGCCTCCGGGGATCACGATCCCCTGTAGTAGTTGCGAGGAAGCTTATACCGGAATAGACAAACATCAAATTTAGCCCTGTCCCATTCCAGAGTAATGTGGTTGCACAGGTTAAGTTGTTATAGCTAAACTGCAAAGAACCGGGTGTATTTTTGTAAACCTTTTTCCTCCAGCTTCCTTCAGCATTTTGTAAAACAAAACATTTTTCTTTCTCAACATCTCTTGGGAGGTCCCACCTCACCAAGGTTTTATCATAAAACATTTGGTAAAACTTTTTCGGGGGTCTTCCCATCCTCTAGTTTTGCTTTGGCTAAAACAGGGTCTCCAGAGGGTTATGGTGATATACACCATCTATTCTACTAGGGGCCAGTAGGTGTCATCAAGGGGTTTGTACTTAATAGTACAAAAATGTAGTAGTTCGCAGGAGCCAAACCACTACCATATATACATTAACATATAGTAAACAATGCAGTTTTGATAAACTGTAGATAAAACATGCATAAGTAAAACAGTAGGACAAAGCTTATGGGCAAGAAGGTGGCTTGCCTGATGATCAGCAATATGGCAATATGTCCCTATACTTCTTCTTTAGATAACCAAGAATACCAATACCAATAATAATAAGCTCTCTTCTTCTCGGCGTCAATACAAGCGCAACTATCGTCGTCATCGAGTATACATGCAAACAAGCAAGACCACAATCAAAACAAGGCATACAAGCATCATTACAATCCAGCAAACACACATACCACACATTCCTCAAATCAGTAGGTTTGATAGATTGAGTGGGTTGTAATTGGAATTACTTTAATTGCCCTCGTGGTCTTTGTTTTAGGATGTATTTGTCCAAATACTACAGGTTAAAGGGATTTAGAACTAGGCTTGGGTTTATCTTATGTAAATATGCAAGGATGATACCATCCGGTAGGTATTGACAAAATAGGGCCAACAAAAGTGGTTTCACTATTTTATCACTTTTCTTTAATTTCTTATGAATATTCTAGTGATAAAAGCTCTAGTTTTAGAAAATAATTCACCAGAAAAGTTCTAGAGCTCCAAAAATTATTTCCTTGGATGGTCAGGTAGAGTTTGATGTACTGATTCACTGAGAGTTGAAATCATGTCAAATTAATTACCAGAATGCACTCTGGAAATTCCCAAAGTCAATTTTGTAGCTATTTTGTCTTTTTCACAAGATTAATTCTACAAAAGCATTTGATATGCTTCCAAGGGAAAATGATAGGTACTTTAATCCCTTTTTGTAGAAACTGGAAGTACCCAATTTGGATTTGTAAAACTTCTGTAGTGATTTTTCTACTTGAAATACCCTAGGCAGAGATGATTAATTCACCAAAATTAAATAGAGCCTCAATAAAATTTGATCTCCTGGATTTTGGTAGAACTTATTGTACCACATCACAGCGAGTTAGAATTAGGTCAATAAAATTCATATATTGTCCTAGAGAATTTTCTAAATACAGAATATAACTAATTTTGTGATTTTTATATCTTTAGATCTATAGCTCTACTTAGCTGGAGGCAAGGGCTACTAGATAAGTGTATCAACTACCTACCATATGGACTTTGATTTAAACCATTTTGGAATGTACAACTCAATGTGGAAATTATTTAGTGAAAAAGATACGGTTTAGTGGATTTAATGCTAGTAAACAATGATATTCATATTTGTAAAAGTACCAGTTCTGAATGTTGCACAAAATACTAAGGTACTTGGTAAAAATTAGATTTGGACAAAAAGTAGTACTTTCCATTTTTATTTGTATTTAAACCAGCAGGGGTTACTACAGATCTAATGGAAAAAAATTAAAAGGCAGGGTAGCTGGGCTAGAATCCAGTCGAACTGGGCCGCCAGGATAAAAATCCGGCCCACCCGGAGAGGACACACGGGAGAGGGTTCGAATTCCGTCCTGGCGATGCCCAGGCGTCAGCGGGGGTAGGGAGTGAAGGGGTAAGGAGCATTGGGGGCCGTCCGATCCGGAGGAGATCAAGGGCTCCCGCTCTTCTCCTTCCTCTGTCTCAATTCGACAGGAAGTAACCCTAGGGGCGGCGCCGGGGGGGTCAGGGAACTCACCAGGGAGCCTTATCCAGCCTCGAAGACGTGATGGGGAGACGCGGTGCTCGCCGCCGACCTCGGCGATGGGCGGCAGCGTCCGCTTCGGTACAGATTCGAGGTCACGCGATTCCGCGACGCAGCCGACTTCGGGAGTTCGCTGGGGAAGGCTCGTGGGCGTGTCCATGTCCACGGATAGGAGAAAGAGAGGACCAGGAAGGATGCTGAAGCCACAAGGGAGCCCTTGGGGTGCAGAGAGGGCTCAGAGAGGGTGGACTCAGGAGTGTAGCTCCGCTCGAGGGTGTCGCCGATGACGGCGTACCGAGGTTCCTACAGCGAAAGGAGAAGCACCAGGAGGTAGTTCAGGTCTAGGGAAGCGATACAGAGAGTAGATAGAGAGCTGGGAGAGGCCGAGGGTGAGCACATGCGCTAACTCACGATGGAGGCAGAGAGGAACTTTCCTCCTGTTCTATGGCAATGGGGAGCTAGGGATCTGGATCTAGAGCACGTGAAGAGGTAGGTAGGAGTGTGGAGCCGAAATGAGTCCAGGGGGAGGAGGTGTAGTGGCTTCTGGTCCTTTATTTCGAGTGGGGGTGGAGCATGGTGGAACTTGTCCATAGGAGCAAGGGAGAGGAGGGAGCTGGTAATGGATTGGGGAGAGGGACGATGGGAAAGTGGTGTGTGGGCCTATGCATGACTAGAGGGGGTGGGTGGGGTGCTGCTGCTGGAGGTGGAGTAATTACCAAGATTTGGTGGGATTTGCTTTGCCTCTCTCTATCTATTTTTCTTCAAGCTCCAAGCACTAGGGACCAGATAGGGGTGTGCTATAGTGCACGGCCAAAAGGGTGGGTGTGTGCTGAGGAAACTTGATTGATCAATCTTGGTGAGGGTTTGGTGGGGTTTTGAAGTTTGCAATAATAAATATTACCATTATTGGCAAAGGGGAAGGTTATGAAGCATCTATCGAAAGTTGATCTAGACCAGGTGAGGAAAATGTACTGGAAGCTAGATGGGGTCATGACAACTACCCATGAATTATCCTAGATTTATTCAAGGATTTTTAGTCCACTAAAGATCATTTATTCAAAAAGTGCAGAAATGGTTTCTAGAAGCTCATTTGGTATTTTTGAATTGGACAAGTGTGGTTTTTGGAATTTCTTGTTTCTACCATTTCAGAAAAAAGGGCAAAAAGAAATAATAAAGCTCTTCAAAAATATTTATTTTTGAAGTGGGAAGGTAGGGTATGATATGTGGACCTCAATTGATCCAAAAGTTGGGGAAGTGTTTTGGCAAAAACCAAACTTCCCATTATGGAAGAAGTTTTGGAGATTTTGCCTATTAAAGAGATTAATTAGATTTGGAGCCATAATAATTATGGATAATATATGATAAATCTTGATGATCAAGGTAGATGATATATACAAGGTGTAGCAAGCATTTTCAACCTTGGGATTTGTGAATCAAAGGTGATTTTGGTGAAAACTAGAGATGTAAGGATCTTGGGTAAGATTGTTTTCATGCCACCAAAACCTTGTCGGATCTTGGAGCTCAAGGCTCCCATTGGGGCATGGGATATATGGACGGATAGACCAAGTGATCTAGATAGCAATGGTGTAGAGGTTTGAGCTTGATCCTGCTTGGGCTTGCCAAGGTAGGCTTTCAAACTTTGAAATAATATAAGCCTGCCAAAGCAGATTATCAACTAGCCTTCAAAACCTTGTGGGTTTAAGAATCACAAAGATCCACTTGGAACACGTGAAGTATATATTGATAGACCTATATGAGTAGAACACAACTATGAAAAGAGTTGGTCCATAGCAGGTTGGATGATGGTGTGAGCTTCTGTCAAATTAGGCATGTTGACTAGATTTGCAGGAAAAGATATTTTCTTGCCTGCAAAACCATAAAGAACAAGTGGGTTGGAGGATGATCTAACCAAGGGAAAGAGTGGTCCTTGGTAGTCCTTGGTATGGGTAACAAGATGGTTCAAGTGCATTACCAAAAATGCACAAGGGTTGAGAAAGGGATACATCCAAAAGGGGTGATGTTGAAACAGATTCCAGACTTTGCCTTGGTAGATTTAGGGTTTCTGACTAGAATGTGGGTGGTGATGATTTTGATGGGTTGCAAGGTACCACAGCATCAGAAAGTGGATGATTTTGAAGTGTAGATTGAGTAGAAAGGATCCTTTCTTGATACTGGTCTTCATTGACTTGGAAGCTTCTAGAATTAGATCACTTCAGAGCTGATCTGGTTAAGGGTTTTAGATGATCACCTAGTATCTAGAGATTAGATCCAGATTGTATTCTTGCTTAGCGTTTGGTGATTTTTAAAGTATCTTTATCCTAGTGGATGAGCTCCTAGGGTAGCTCATACTACTTCTAAGCAATCAAGTCAAACAGCAGATCAGGGTAACTCATCTTACAAACAAATCAACTACTACTAGGATTACCATCAAGCTTAGCTTGAGGTATGGATGGGAAATTTTGAAAGGTTGGAGTTTGAGTAAGGTAAGAGTCCTTGGTATCTCTACCAAGAGTAGAATTCAAAATCTTTAAAAGGAGGTTTGGGGAAACCTAGAGATAAGAATGGTTGAAGGTTCTGTCTATAAAACATAAGGAGATTATAATAGGTTGCTCTCCATAGTTTAGGGAAATAGAAGCTACTAAAAGAGTTGGTTTGCAAAGGATTCTTGGCTCATGTTTTGAAATGCCAGAACATTTGAGAATATGGAAATTAAGCCAAGGCAGTTTTGGGAAGTAGCTTTTGTCAACTGGTGTTGAGGTAAGGAGTATATCTTCTAATACACCATAATAAGCATAAACATATTCAAACAACAGGCAAACACTTCACCATTAAACAAGAAAAAGTTTTTGTTCCCCCTGATTTTTGCATTCTGGGTAACTAATCAGGGTTGCTGAAATTGGGATGTTATAGACCTTTCCCCCTTAAAAGAATCTCGTCCCGAGATTCAGGAGAGTAGGGTTAGGGGATTTTGAGTCGGGTTGATACTAGGTGTCTTATGCGTATTATCTTACGGCTTGGTGCAACTTTCTCTAAGGGTCCACGACTCTTCTTTAGGGGTGTAGCATATCCTAATTAAAGATTTTACGGTCGATACTCCTGGGTTTGCTTCTAGTGAAGGGTTACTCTATTTTGGTGGGAAAGATGCAGATGGATGTTTTGAAGGTTGTCGCCCATCTTCCTCCGGGAGTTGGAAGCTTCCAATGATGTCCGTGAAGGTAGGTCCCACGGGGCTTATATACTACGATTATTCATACTTAGTCTGTTGGAGCCGTTGGAGTCTCACGTCCTCTAAGCAATTGGAACTGAGCGGTTAGCGATCTTGTGGTCCTTCAGATAGGTTTTCAGCTGACGCAGCGAAGGGATTTCGTAGAATCTTCAGTTCGTTTCTCCTCTGATGAACCGCGAGTTGCTACTTGGAGAAAAGACGTTGGCTCTAGGGATCTTTTCTGAAGTATCTTCTAGTGGATAGTCTTCTAGAGATTGAGTGGAAATACGTAGTCTTTCCACCTTAGAGCTTCACTAAGGTTCATCAAGAAGTGATTTAGATCTTCTGTCCTGGAAGTGCTGACCTGATGTTAACGGAAGGCTGCATCTTCCCGGAGTCTTGAGCTGGGGTCTTTGAGTGACGCCTTATTTTATCAACCTTGGTGGGGGTGGTCTCCCAACGAAGCTTTAAGGAGTTAGCTCAGCACAAGTTAGCGGTTTATGACTCCTCTTGAGAGTGTTCCGTAAGAGTAGAGGCATCTAGCTTCAGAGGAGTTGTCGTCTCTTGAACACGTGGCGTTGTTTCTGCTCGAGGGCGGGGTATACTCGTTGTCTTCATGCTTCCTATTCATCTAACTTCAGGGGTAGTTCTGACCTTCTAGGGTAGGTCATTCCGTTAGTTTGGGTAGGGTCGGCTAGATTAGTTAGTCTCCTGAGGTGGTCAGAAGCTCTAATACACTAAAGCTTAGTGTGGTTAGGTCTTCACTTCTTGTCTTGGTTGACTTATCAGGTGGTTTCTTGTGGATATTGAGGATCCTTCGGTGATCGACTTCCAGCTCCAACGGAATTCTTATGTAGTAGACTGAGGAACAAGGGAGTGTGGTGCTATTGACGAGTCTTGCGAGATGACTTTGACGAGGTATGCCGTCCCGCTAAGGTGAAATCTTCGAGTTGATTCTGACTTGACGATGTCGAACCACTGGTTCTTGTGGTGCTTTTCCTCTCATATACTCTCGAGGTTAGTCTGGGTCTCATTACCGACAGCTAACGCTGGGGTTTCCTGAGTTACTAGGTGGGTTCTCGCTCCTCGAGTCACATTTTTAAGGAGGTCAAAGCAAACTAGAACATACAAACAGGGCGAACAGAGCGAGGGAATCGCAATGTCCTCGGCACACAACACACATCAAACAACATAGGATGCACTTAGGCAAGCAAACATGGTATACCAGGTGGACCGGGGAGTTAACTACTCGCGAGGTAGGGGAATCCTATCTTAGGACTATTAATCCGAGACAGCATCGCTCTTAGGTTCTGAGTCACTATCTTGCGTATGAAGCCTTCACCGGGTCGTTTGATGCTTCTCGATACTGTAATATTTGATTTCTTCTGATTAGGAGGATTCCGTTGGTAGAGCGATATTGTAGTCTCCTTGTGTTTGCTGGTAGTTGCTTGTCTTCATCTTGTTCTCATTGTCTTCACCGGGTTCTAGGTCCTAGTTATTTAGAATCCGTAGGTTTGAAGTTCGCACGAGAGTTAGAGGAAACCATTTTCGAAAGCATTTACTTAGAGTAAGAGAAGAAGTAGAACTTTTTGAAACTCATTGGGAAACTAGTTTTCAAAAGCCGGGGTTTTCAAAAATAAGGTTCCTGTCTAACGACCATGCTAACTAAGTTCTCCTACAGTCAGGATGGCTCTGATTCCAAGTCTGTGGGGTTCCCGGATTAATCCTCCGAGAATCCCTGTTATGCATACAACCATGATCCCATGATCAGTTAGTCGTGGCACATAACAGACAAGTATCAAAGTAAACATCCAATACATAACGAATACATCAGCGGAACTTCATTAAGCATAGAGCCCGAGCCATGCCTTAACCTACAGGCAACTGACTGGGAGAACGTCCTAGCTCGCATAGTCATCCACTTCACCTTCTTCTCGATATCCGACCAAGTTAATAGCCAAGGACAATGCTAGTGAGTACTTTGAATATCCTCGCAAACCACCTCAGGAAAATAATAATAACAAGGGGATATGCAATATGGCTGTATTAGTAGGAGGGCTTCAAGAAAGGTTCTTTTCTCAAATAGTTTCTCTTGTAGATATAGCATCTACATATCTTTGTTGAAAACTTTTGTAAACCATTTTGGAAACCTTTTGAAAAGTGTTGTAAACACTAGGATTGGGGTACCCATTTGTTCCTGTCTTCAGGTCGTCCCACGACCAAACTCCTTTCTCCTCCTTCCGACCATCCCATGGTCAAAACCTTTCTCCTTTACGACCATCCCATGGTCAATACATTTCCAAAGCCATTTCTTTTCTGAAATCCTTTTTGAAAACAACACCAGCACAACTCTACAAAAGTTTGTCCAAATCGTCCATAACCTCGGAAACGGCTATTCGAATAGATTTACACTCTGCATAGGTTGTACACTTTCCCCACATCATCCGGGTACACTACCCTGATCTACACCGATCGTGGGTCGAGTAACCGATCAAGACTCCCCGGATGCCCACTCTAGTATAAGTGCCTACCCTATGAGTGTTATTCCCCTCAAAACCGGTACGTCGGGTACCGAGGACCAACCGGAACACATTTTACACTTTACACAGTGGGTGCTTTCAATGAGGGGCTCATAGTAACGCCTGGCTGCCTGTTGACAGTTCGTTCCTTCTCTAGGTTGATGTCCCACATGGACCTTTAAGGGAGAAGGCCTAGCCTCCGGGGATCGCGATCCCCTATAGTTGTTGCGAGGCAGCTTATACCGGAATAGAAAAACATCAAATCCACCCTGTCCCATTCTAGAGTAATGTGGTTACACAGGTTAAGTTGTTATAGTTAACCTGCAAAGAACCGGGTGCGTTTTCGTAAACCTTTTTCCTCCAGCTTCCTTTAGCATTTTGTAAAACAAAACCTTTTTCTTTCTCAACATCTGTTGAGAGGTCCCACCTCACCAAGGTTTTATCATAAAACATTTGGTAAAACTTTTTCGGGGGTCTTCCCATCCTCTAGTTTTGCTTGGGCTAAAACAGGGTCTCCAGAGGGTTATGGTGATATACACCATCTATTCTACTAAGGGCCAGTAGGTGTCATCAAGGGGTTTGTACTTAATAGTACAAAAATGTAGTAGTTCGAGGAGCCAAACCACTACCATATATACATCAACATATAGTAAACAATGCAGTTTTGATAAACTATAGATAAAACATGCATAAGTAAAACAGTAGGACAAGGCTTATGAGCAAGAAGGTGGCTTGACTGATGATCAACAATATGTCAATATGTCCCTAGACTTCTTCTTTAGATAACCAAGAATACCAGTACCAATAATAATAAGATCTCTTCTTCTCGGCGTCAATACAAGCGCAATTATCGTCGTCATTGAGTATACATGCAAACAAGCAAGACCATAATCAAAACAAGGCATACAAGCATCATTACAATACAGTAAACAAACATACCACACATTACTCAAATCAGTAGGTTTTGATAGATTGAGTGGGTTGTAATTGAAATTACTTTAATTACCCTTGTAGTCTTTGTTTTAGGATGTATTGTCCTAATACCACCAGTTAAAGGGATTTAGAACTAGGCTTGGGTTTGTTTGATGTAAATATGCAAGGATGATACCATCAGGTAGGTATTGACAAAAGAGGGCCAACAAAAGTGGTTTCACTATTTTATCACTTTTCTTTAATTTCTTATGAATATTCTAGTGATAGAAGCTCTAGTTTTAGGAAATAATTCACCAGAAAAAGTTCTGGAGCTCCAAAAATTATTTCCTTGGATGGTCAGGTAGATTTTGATGTATTGATTCACTGATAGTTGGAATCATGTCAAATTAATTAGTAGAATGCACTCTGGAAATTCCCAAAGTCAATTTTGTAGCTGTTTTGTCTTTTTCACCAGATTAATTCTACAGAAGCTTTTGATATGATTCCAAGGGAAAATGATAGGTACTTTAATATCTTTTTTTAGAAATTGAAATCACCCAATTTGGATTTGTAAAACTTCTGTAGTGATTTTTCTACTTGAAATACCCTAGGCGGAGATGATTAATTCACCAAAATTAAACAGAGCCTCAATAAAATTTGATCTCCTGGATTTTTGTAGCACTTAGTGTACCACATCACAGGGAGTTGGAATTAGGTCAATACATTTCATATATTAGCCTAGAAATTTTTCTAAAGATAGAATATAACTAATTTTGCCATTTTTATATCTTCAGATCTATAGCTCCACTTAGCTGGAGGCAAGGGCTACTAGATAAGTGTATCAGCTACCTACCATATGGACTTTGATTTAAACAATTTGGGTATGTACAACTCACTATGGAAATTATTTAGTGAAAAAGATACAGTTTAGTGGATTTAATGCCAGTAAAAAATGATATTCATGTTTAGAAAAGTACCAGTTCTGAATGTTGCACAAAACACTAAGGTACTTGGTAAAAATTAGATCTCGACAAAAACTAGTACTTTCCATGTTTATTTGTATTTAAACCAGCAGGGGTTACTTCAGATCTAGTAGAAAAAACATAAAAGGCAGGGTAGCTGGGCTGGAATCCAGTCGAACTGGGCCGCCAGGATAAAATACGGCCCACCCGGAGAGGACCACGCACGGGAGAGGGTTCGAATTCCGGCCTGGCGGGCCCTAGGCATCAGCGGGGGTAGGGAGTGAAGGGGTAAGGAGCGTTGGGGGCCATCCGATCCAGAGGAGCAACGGCTCCCGCTCTTCTCCTTCCTATGTCTCAACTCGACAGGAACTAACCCTAGGAGCGATGCAGGCGAGGTCAGGGAGCTCACCAGGGAGCCTTATCCGGCCTTGGAGATGCGACGGCGAGACACGGTGCTCGCTGCCGACCTCGGTGATGGGCCGTAGCGTCTGCTTCGGTGCAGATTCAAGGTCACGCGCTTCTGCGACGCAACCGACATCAGGAGCTCGCTGGGAAGGCTCGTGGGAGTGTGCATGTCCACGAAGAGGAGAAAGAGAGGACCAGGAGGGATGCTGAAGCCACGAGGGAACCCTTGGGGGTGCAGAGAGGGCTCGGAGAGGGCGGACTCGGGAGTGTAGCTCCGCTCGGGGGTGTCGCCGGTGATGGCGTACCGGGGTTCCTGCAGCAAAAGGAGAAGCACCGGGAGGTAGTTCAGATCTAGAGAAGTGATATAGGGAGTAGATAGAGAGTTGGGAGAGGCCGAGGGTAAGCACATGCGCTAACTCACGAAGGAGGCAGAGAGGAACTTTCCTCATTTTCCATGGCGATGGGGAGCCAGGGATCTGGATCTTAAGCTCGGGAAGAGGTAGGTGGGAGTGTGGAGGCGAAATGAGTCCAGGGGGAGGAGGTGTTGTGGCTTCTGGTCCTTTATTTTGAGTGGGGTGGTGGATGCTGGAACTTGTCCATGGGAGCAAGGGAGAGGAGGGAGCTGGTCATGGATTGGGTGAGAGGGGCGGTGGGGAAGTGGTGTGTGAGCCTATGCATGACCAGAGGGGGTGGGAGGCGTGCTGCTGCTGGGGTGGAGCAATTACCAAGATTTGGTGGGATTTGCTTTGCCTCTCTCTATTTCTTCAAGATCCAAGCACTAGGGACCAAATAGGGGTGTGCTACAGTGCACGACCAAAAGGGAGGGTGTGTGCTGAGAAAACTTGCTTGATCAAGCTTGGTGAGGGTTTGGTGGGCTTTTGATGTTTGCAATAATAAAGATTACCATTATTTGCAAAGGGGGAGGTTATGAAGCATCTATCGAAAGTTGATCTAGATGAGGTGAGGAAAATGTACTGGAAGCTAGATGGGGTCATGACAACTCCCCATGAATTATCCTGGATTTATTCAAGGATTTTTAGTCCACTAAAGATCATTTATTCAAAAGGTGCAGAAATGGTTTCTAGAAGCTCATTTGGTATTTTTGAATTGTACAAGTGTTGTTTTTGGTTTGAGATGCTACTAGATACCATGACACAACTTGGGGAATTTTCTTGTAATTTATTGGGAAGGAAAAGTATTTTTAAATAATTATTTCTTGTTTCTGCCATTTAAGAAAAGGGCAAAAATAAATAATAAAGCTCTTCAAAAATACTTATTTTTGAAGTGGGAAGGTAGGGTATGATATGTGGACCTCAGTGGAGCCAAAAGTTGGGGAATTGTTTTGGCAAAAACCAAACTTTCCATTATGGAAGAAGTTTATGAGATTTTGCCTATTAAAGAGATTAATTAGATTTGGAGCCATAATAATTATGGATAATATATTATAAATCTTGATGATCAAGGTAGATGATGTATACAAGGTGTAGCAAGCATGGGATATATGGACGGATAGACCAAGTGATTTAGATAGCAATGGTGTACAGGTTTGAGCTTGATCCTGCTTGGGATCACCAAGACAAGCTTTCAAACTTTGAAATAATATAAGCCTGCCAAAGTAGATTATCAACTAGCCTCACCAAGACAGTTAGGTTTTTTACTAGAATGTGGGTGGTGATGATTTTGATGGGTTGCAAGGTACTAAAGCATCAACAAGTGGATGCTGTTGAAGTGTAGATTGAGTAGGAAGGATCCTTGCTTGATACTGGTCTTCATTGACTTGGAAGCTTCTAGAATAGATCAGTTCAGAGTTGATCTGGTTAAGGGTTTTAGATGATCACCTAGTATCTAGAGATTAGATCTAGATTGTATTCTTGCTTAGGGTTTGGTGATTTTTAAAGTATCTTGATCCTAGTGGATGAGATCCTAGGGTAGCTCATACTACTTCTAAGAAATCAAGTCAAACAGCAGATCAGGGTAACTCATCTTACAAACAAATCAACTACTACTAGGGTTACCATCAAGCTTAGCTTGAGGTATGGATGGGAAATTTTGAAAGGTTGGAGTTTGAGTAAGGTAAGAGTCCTTGGTATCTCTACCAAGAGTAGAATTCAAAAGCTTTAAAAGGAGGTTTTGGGAAACCTAGAGATAAGAATGGTTGAAGGTTCTGTCTATAAAACATAAGGAGATTATAATAGGTTGCTCTCCATAATTTAGGGAAATAGAAGCTACTAAAATAGTTGGTTTGCAAAGGCTTCTTGGCTCAGGTTTTGAAATGCCAGAACATTTGAGAATATGGAAATTAAGCCAAGACAGTTTTGGGAAGTAGCTTTTGTCAACTGGTGTCGAGGTAAGGAGTATATCTTCTAATACACCATCATAAGCATAAACATATTCAAACAACAGGCAAACACTTCACCATTAAACAAGAAAAAGTTTTTGTTCCCCCTGAATTTTGCATTCTGGGCAACTAATCAGGGTTGCTGAAATTGGGATGTTACACGTGGTGGATCTAGGCTGTGTTTGATCGACAAAAAGTCACATGGGTGGTTTCTGCAAAACTTTCCGGTGACACCTGACGAAACAGAATTTTCAACACTCGAAAACTACTAGTTGTGTTGATGTTGCGAGGAAGATCTGTAACACTCATGTTGGGAGATTCGATAGAGGTGGGTTGCAGCGGTCAGGTGACAGTGAAGAACAGATATGGCGCGAGATGCGGTCCTACTAGCTGTGTGCTGTCGTTGTTGCTGTCTGCACGTGTGGCAAACGACACGGTCGACGACGGTGCAGTGAGCAGGGCTGCTGGGGCTTGGTTTGGGAGACGCCGATGACACAGGGACGTAGACACGTGAGGTTGTTGCTGGCGTCACGGGCATGCGCGGGCTGCTGCTGTGTTGCGCGCGACTACTTGTGTGTGCACGGCTAGGCGAGCACGCGAGCATGCACGGTGACTACGGCGCGGCGAGCGGACGGTGCACGTAGAGCAAAGAGATAACTACAGGGGTGAAGAATGAGCTCACCAAGAGGAGCTCGTCAGGCGGTTGTGTCCAGAGGAGAGGATGTAGACAGCAACGATGTTGATTGTGACCATGGCCTCCATGACAACGAGACACAGCGCGACGACAGCGCCGACGAGGTTCATAACAGTCCCACGGGGACAAGGGCGCACCACCATAGACGCGGGTGACAATGTATGTTCATTGTGGTGTCTAGGGTTTGCTTAGCGAAGACGAAGAAGAGGGCAGGTGGGGATCGAGATGGGGATGGAGTAGACGAGAGAAGGGAGGCTTCACCTCTCTGATTTTGTGCACAGGAGACAGCTGGGAGGGGCAATCACGAGCGAGGCGTGGGAGCTGCCCTTGCTCGGCCTCGTCACGTGGGGGAGGCCGGGAAGATGTATAAGACCCGGTCCTGTGGGGTATGCGTAGACGGGGTCAAGATGCAGTGACTGGGCTGGCGTGCGAGAGTACCATGGCGCGGTCGCGTTGCTGCTGCAGCCTCGCACCAGGAAAAATGGAGAGGAACCGAGGCTGGCGCTGGGACTCTCTTGCGGCTGTTGTTGCTAGCTAGGATAGACATAAGGCTAGCTAAGTTTAGGTTTTTTTGTTTGATTTTAAGTTGTGTAAATCCACCTTGTTTAGTTTGAAACCAAGCAAACTCTCAAGAAAAACCAAAGATAAGAAAAGATAAACAAGGATTGGTTAGATGGTCATGTATGATGGATTTGATCTTCATTGGATTGAATTCAATTCAAACAAAATACCATAAATCTCAATAAATCACAAACAGAACAATGAGGGGGAGGCATTGGTCTTGCATGGGACATGTAGGTTCCATCTTGTGAAAACAATCTAGACGGTATACATATCACATGGTATTCACTAGCATTCCCAAGAAGTAGGAGAATTCTAAAAGGAGGAGAATCGAGCATGGAACTCCCTCAAATGTGTGACTTATACAAATGAAGGTGCATGCATAAAGGAACTTTATTGCATGCACTAGAAGGGTGCATTATTGAATGTTAGAGCAAGTGTAGGTGTATTGATATTGCATGTGCATGCAACAAATAAGTACATGCATGTAGTATTTTTGTGGAAACAAAAATATATATGCATGTAGGTGAGATATAGAGGCAAAGAGTTTCACAAGACAAGGATTGAGGAGGACATGGTACATGGCATAAAAGATTTAGGTTTGGATCAAACCCATAGGTGGATGGTGTATGAATAGAATTTGAGCCATATTTATATGGGTGGCTTGAATTAAAACCTATGAACAAGATAAGATGGCCACACTCATATATATATGGGAGAGGTAGAATGGTATGGAAGTAAGTTGACAAGTGGTAGACGAAAGGAATTAAAGAGATATGAATCAACTCAATTTGGCATTATATACATGTATCCAATCCCAACTACAGTATGTCAAGAAGCAACTATATTTAACAAGGCAATTGCATATGAGAGAAGAACCAAATAAACAGGGTTTTATATGATGCTCAAATGCAAGGTGGCATGATGACATGAGCATGATATAAGGACGATGCAATAATTACATGTAGGAAGTAGAAGTAGATAGACTAGGCAAGTAGCATTGTAATTATTAGACAATTGGGATGCTACAACTCTCCCCCACTAAACAAGAATCTCGTCCCGAGATTCCTAGGAAAAAGAATAAGACACGACGAGAGGTGGGTGCTCGGAACGAAGGTGACCTTCACGTTCCCAAAAGGATGAACAACGGAATGGTGCGACCACTACACCTTGCAAAACTTTCTAGACTTGTTGCGAGTCATGTCTTCTTCCCAGCATTCTGCAGCGCTTCAAACCAAGCCACCAGTACCTGCCCCTTCGTCAGCTTCCTCTTCGTCGCCTGTGAACTGTTTCTCGAGCCTAGACCCCACTAGAAGCCCTTCCACCACCGCATCTATGTGCACCCGAGAAACCGGAGCCCCAGCCTCCTGCGAGAATGCCGCCGTATTGGCTAGGTGGGCTATATCGACGATGTCGCAGTGAGCTATCCTTCCTCTCTAATATGGCCACGAAGCTTATTGTGCCCTCTTGCCCCTGTGCTTTCTATCGAACACCCGCTGTGCGCTGCCTCTCGCTAGAACACCTTGCGGAAACACCACTATCGGCCACCCCACGTGCATCTAGATGTTCGTGGAGCAACAGTTCGCTCCTCCTCAACTTACCGATCCCTAACGCTATCACTACGATGCCTCGTCTCACCTTCCCCGGCACCATCGCCGTCGCAGCACGCTGACAACAGCCGTTCCATCAACCTCTTTGCGTAGGTTTTCTCTGGAAGCTCGCTTCGCGCTCGGTCCACCTCTGTCAAAACCACGAGAAACCGTCTGTAGACCGATCTGCCCTCTTTCTAACAAGTCACTGCATGCCTGGATTGACCCACCATGCCGTCCGTAATCGCTCCCGTAAGCCAGCACTACCTCTCAGCAGCTCGGTCAGTTTCCTTAGGCTACAACTGTTCTTTCTTCAGTTAGTCCATGCCGTAGCTAGGTTATGTGCAAACGAGCGTATATCCTAACATCAACCATCAGGCCAGCCTAGTAGTGCGATCCTTGCTTCGATTCAGCCCACGGCCGTGATGACCTGGGTTCGAATCCTTAGAGCGCCTTTTTTTAAAACCTCGCGCACCGAGCAACCCCACAAGTCAGCATCACCTCATTCTCGTCCCGTGGCCCACTAAGCATGAACCCCACCTTTCATCGACCATGGCTAGCTTCGACCTGAGTAGAAAAAGCCTAGGATTATTTTTCTAATTCAATAAAAATGCCAAAAATTGATAATTCTAATTTAATTCATATATTTTTAAATAATTTGAATTTGCAAAAACTTTCAAAATGAATTATGAATATTTTTCAAATATGAATTCAAACATGTTTTCAAGTTTGACTAGAGTCAACTCTTACTAGTCAAACCTTTGACTAGTGGCCATATTTTAATAATTTTTGGATTTAAATATTATTTTAAATTCATAATTCCAAATTATATGAATAATATATGTTTTTGAATCATAAAAAACATGAGGATTATGAATATGCTATTTAAAATATTATTTGAGAAATTTACAATTTCGAAATGATTTCAATACTATTAATGCCTTTTTTATTAATAAATTCATAACTTCAATTCCGAATTCGACAAATAATATGTCTAAATAGATCAGCAGGACAAGACCATTATGCGTTTGGATTTTATTCTATATAGACGCCGAGCAAGGGAACTATTAAGAGAACCAAGATTACTACCCGGATCCCGGTTACCCTACTTCCGATCTGACAGGAAAGAAATTCCCCATTCTTGCATACATATAGAACCTATGCCTCTATCTTATTCTTGCATCATTGAGTCATGATTGCATTATATTGGAATCCCAAGTATTGCATAGCCTTTGCTTTTAAACCCCACTGATGAACCACAAGTATAGGGGGTGTATCGCAGTATTTTGGATAAGTAAGAGTGTCGAACCCAATGAGGAGCAGAAGGTGCTGGCTAGTGGTATGGATCAGGAATTCTCTACAAATACTTAGAAAACGGATTTTTAGGGGTTTTTGATAATGCAAGTAAATAAAGTACGAGTAAATAGAAGACAATAAGAATAAATGCATCAAGTGGCCCAATCCTTTATTCAGCAAAGGACAAGTTGGTTGTATTACTTAAGATGACAAAACGTTCTCAAGGACACACGGGAAGACTGTCAAATGCTTTCGCTTCATATAGTTGATTAATCTTCTTTAGCTTGCTAAGTGTTGTGTGGGTGAACCTGTGCTAATGTACGGACCTTCCTAGGACTAATACATACTTGTGATTATACCCCTTGCAAACATCCGTAAGTACAAGAAAGTAATTAAGGTAGAAACCTAACCACATCTTTAAACTCTAAGACCCTAATGTCGCTTGTGCAATGGTTTCCTAACGGGGGTTCAGGTTTCTGTCACTCCGGCAACCCCGACGATTAGTAGCCAAATACACAATGCATTCCCCTAGGCCCATATAGGTGAAGTGTCATGTAGTCGACGTTCACATGACACCACTAGAAGAAGTACACCACAACTTAAATATCAAACTATTAAATCTTTCTCAACACAACTCCACTACTAACAACATGACTTCTCCCATGTCCTCAAGAACAAAATGAACTACTCACAAGACATCATATGGATCATGATCAGAGATGGAATAATGATGTATAACAATCTGAGCATAAACAATAATTCAATGGCTCCACTCAATAGCATCAACTACAAAGAGTAATCAACACCGCGAAAGTTTCCCCTAAGAACTATGCAAGATTCAACCCAATTGTTACAGCTATTTGGAGATGGTGATGAAGGTGCTGATGATGATGATGGTGGTGATGATGATGATGATCCCGATGAAGTCCAGCTTGATGGTGGTGTTGATGGCGACGATCTCCCCTTTCCGGGAAGGAATTCCCCCGGAAGAAATCTGTCTGCCGGAGAGATCTTTCTCTCTCGGTGTTTTCCGCCCCGAAGAGGCGGCGGAAGCTTTCTGTGGTCGCTCCCCGGTATTAGGGTTCCATGGAGATCATATACGACAAAGGGGAGAGCTGGAGGTGGGCCAGGGCGACCACACCACCTGGTGGCGCGGCCTAGGGTGGCCCACGCCAGGGGGTGGTGTGGGCCCCATGGGACCCAACTCCACTCCTCCTTCTGGCAGTCTTCGTCTTCTAGAAAAATAGGATTTTCCCTATATTTTCCCGGATTTTCTGATCTTCACGAATTTTGCCTCCAAACAACACCTTTTCCATCAGAATCCTGACTGCAACGATCCATGCTCCAAAAGTCATCAACCATGCAAAAACAGGTGAAATAACATAAGTTTCATCTCTTAATATGAAATATATCAATGAATAACAGTAAATTATGATATAGAATAGTGATGCAAAATGGACGTATCAACTCCCCCCAAGCTTAGACTTCGCTTGTCCCCAAGAGAGACCGAGCTCAATAAACATGGCCTCAGGTTTATGGAGTGAAGAGTCGATAAAAGAATACGGACAAGAAGCACCACATTCATCAATACATAGTTCATAATAGAAGACAACTCACTATTATATAACTTAACTTGCAATAAGTAAAGGAAACACAATAAAGATACATAAAGTAAATCATAATTGGTAATGGCAAACTTGGCTCTTGGTCGAAGAATAGTTGACAATTTGCTAGAGTTCACAAATAACTGATTTTCAGTAATAGCTTTCAAAGTAGTAGACATTAAGATAAGAGTGATGTGTAAAACACGGAACATAAGGAACATGATTGAATAAATCATCATATGAATGAATGAAACACAACAACTCAAAATACTTGCTACGATAGAAGGGAATAGGTTTACTGACTCAACTGAAAAGTAAAAGAAAGGCCCTTTGCAGAGGGAAGCAGGGATTTCAAGTTTCATAAAGAGCTTTCAAAAATTATGGTACTTATTAGCTTTTAGCTCTCATTGCCCCTATCATAGGCATCTTTAGGTGATTAAGGTTAAAGTGGCACAACAAAGAGGATATGCTTGACAAGTTATAAGTTGAAATCTCATGCCCCTTACTTACGAGTACCGAACCTCATGCTACTCAACTTCAGTCACAAGTAAGCTCTTGTCATTGTAAATACATATATATCATAGAGAACCGCCAGCGGGGCACCCCTTGCACATGTTACAGGAGCTATCCCATAATCAAAACGACAAGGCAAGAAGACAATGAGCATCTTAGTGATCCATTTATTTGCTATTTGCATAGGTTTTTATGAAGATGATTCGTAGACTGCTCATTATGGTTATGCTGCAAGTTTCCACCATGATTAGGCATGGCTTAAGGCTAGCGGCCCAGGCGTTTCTCTAACACACATATAAACTCCATGATCTTACAAGTTCCCCTTTTATTTCACACCACCGGGATCCATAGGCAAAAGAATCATGATATCAACGAGGTACAAAGCACCAGTGCAATGTTGAAAGCGTTCCCCATGATGCGTGGTTCTTCTAACTTCAACTCATAAAGCAAAAGCATATAAGCAACAGAGATGGACACAATGGTTCAAGTTTATTAAGTGCAAGAAAATAAGGTGTGCCATCAAGTTCGTGAGAGCTTTAATCACTAATTTTCTCATAACAAGTTTAATTTGGAAGGTAGATAAAAACATGAATTTACTTGGAATAGCAATAATGCTAATAGGTAGGTATGGTGGACACAAATGGCATAGGATTTGATTTAAGCATTGGATGCACGAGAAGAGTTCCCTCTCAGTACAGGTTTTTGGCTAGCAAGGCTGGGTAGTAAGTATAAGAGTCGAAGGAAACAAACAAACATACAAGCGATAAAGACAAACATGCAATCTTTCTTGGAAGCACAAAAGATCTTAACCATAGAATACTAAACTTATGAGCAAATCAAGAAAGAAAGATGATGAAATTATATTTCTTTAAGAGTACTTTTATCTTTTCATTCAACTCTCAAAAATAGTGTTGCTACTGACCGAGCCAGGTTTGCGAAAACCAACTAAATTAAATCAATCATCCTAGAGTGATACCAATACTAACAACAAGATCAATTATATAACCATGAATTGAAAACTAATATAAGATATGCAAAAGAGTAAATGATAGAACTTCTCATTAATATTCCATAACGACAACTCACACCAAGGGATACATGTCTAACGAGAGAGGGGACACTTCCATAATGCAAACCATCCTACATGATAACTTCTCTATTCATGATATGACTCTACTAAAAAGGTAAAAAGATAGAAGATAGTGATGTGATACCGCGACACTCCCCCAAGCTTGGAACAAACCAAGGGGATGCCAAAGCTGATGACAAATTACTCCTTCGGTGGTGGTGGTATCCTCTCATCATCGTCCGACTTCCAGGGTAAGGGCTCCCCATCAACGAAGGACATCATGGTCTCCAGCATCCTGAAACTTGCAGCAGCACTTATGCGTTTAAACCTAACCTCGTACTCACAGTTTTGATTTTGTATGTCGTGGAGCTGTGCTTGCAGTTTGTTGGTTGTTTGGCAGAGTGAGAGGACTTCATCCTTGAGCTCAGCAGTCTCCTTTTGGTGCTCGGCGATGAGTTCAGAAAAATCTTATGGATGATATCCACTTCGTGTTCCGCCATCTTCGTGTACCTAAAGACTTCTTGCTCCAATGCTTCCATCCTGTCTTCCAGACTTCCTTCACCTTTAGGGACTTGAACCTCCTTTATTCGTACCTCTCCATGTTCAAGCAAACTCCTTGGGATGAATCTTCAACTCTCTCATATAGGGATTGATGATATCCGTAGAGGAATCTTCCTTGTCTGGCCCAGAGGAAGACATTGTGGCTCTAACTCTAGGACTCTACCTGTCAGAAACAGATCAAAACAAAAACACGACGAGAACACGATATACCAACCTCGGGGGATACGAGGGATTATATATTACGAAGTTTCACAACAAAAGGAAGGTACTGGGAGAAAACGGGTCGGAGATGGAGCCCGAGGTGGACACACCACCTGGTGGCGCGACCAAGGGTGGGCCTACGCCACAGGGTGGTGTGAGTCACCCTGGCTCCGTTTCCGTCCCTTTTTCGCTTCGTAGCTTTCCTTATTGGCTAAAAACTGTAAAAATATAACTGGACAAATCTTTTGCGGAACGTTTCTTACCAGAACTGTTACCTATTCGAAAACAGACTCTGCAGATCTCTAAATTTGGTTTATGATAAATTTTTCTGGAGTTATAACTTGAAAAGCATCAATATCTTCATTATAAGAATCCCCAGCAATGTAGTGCTTGAGTCGCTTCCCATTCACCACTTGTGTAGTGTTATCTTTTAAATAAGAAATCTTTATTGTTCCTGAACGGTACACTTCTTCAATAACGGAAGGTCCTTCCCATTTTGATAGTAGTTCTCTGGCAAAAAATCTGAAACGACACCTATAACATAGAACTTTCTCACCAACATGGAATTCTCTCTTATGTATTCACTTGTCATGCCATCTTTTAACTTTTTCTTAAAGAGTCTAGCATTCTCATAGGCTTCACTCCTCCATTCATCCAAAGAACTTAAGTCAAATAATATTTTTTCACTAGCAAGCTTACAATCTCTATTAAGTTCTTTAACTGCCCAATAAGCTTTATGTTCTAATTCTAAAGGTAGGTGACAAGCTTTCCCATAAACCATTTTATAAGGAGACATCCCCATAGGGTTTTTATAGGTAGTCCTATAAGCCCATAAAGCATCATTCAACTTTTTAGCCCAGTTTTTTCTAGATCTATTAACAATCTTTTGCAAGATGGATTTAATTTCTCTATTTGATAACTCTACTTGCCCACTAGTTTGGGGGTGATAAGCTGAAGCAATTCTATGATTAACATCATATTTAGCAAGGGTCTTTCTAAAACCACCATGAATGAAATGAGAACCTCCATCAGTCATGAGATACCTAGGCACTCCAAACCTAGGAAAGATAACATCCTTAAGAATTTTTAGAGAGGTCTCCCCGTCAGCACTCTTCGTAGGTATGGCTTCTACCTACTTAGTAACATAATCAACGGCAACAAGAATATGAGTATAACCTTTCAAGGGAGGAAAGGACCCATCAAGTCAAATCCCCAGCAATCAAAGGGTTTAATAACTAGAGAGTAGTTCATAGGCATTTCATTGCGTCTAGAAATATTACCAACACGCTGACACTCATCACAAGATAAAACAAATTTTCATGCATCTTTAAAAAGGGTAGGCCAGTAGAAACCTGATTGTAGCACCTTTTGCGCAGTTCTATCTCCCGCATGATGTCCTCCATAGGCACTACAATGACATTTCCATAATATCTCCTTTTTTCGTATTCTGGAACACATCTTCGCATAATACCATCCACTCCTTCTTTATATAAATGTGGTTCATCCCAAAAATAATGCCTCAAATCGTAAAATAACTTCCTTCTTTGCTGAGCTGTGAAAGTTGGAGGCAAATACTTGGAGACAATAAAGTTAGCATAGTCAGCATACCAAGGGCTCCCTCGTGAGCTTACCCCTATTGCAGCCAACAGTTCATTTGGGAAACTATCATTAACAGGCATAGGACCAAAAGTGATATTTTCCAACCAAGATAAATTATCAGCAACAAGATTTTCAGCACCTTTCCTATCTACAATATGTAGATCAAACTCTTGTAAAAGAAGCACCCATCTAATAAGCCTAGGCTTAGCATCCTTCTTCGTCATAAGGTACTTAATAGCAGCATGATCAGTATGAATGGTGACTTTTGAGTCTACAATATAAGGTCTAAACTTATCACAAGCAAAAACGACAGCTACGAATCCTTTTTTAGTAGTAGCATAATTCCTTTGAGCAGCGTCAAGAGTCTTACTAGCATAATGAACAACGTTTAACGTTTTATCAATTCGTTGCCCAAGGACAGCACCTACAGCAAAATCACTAGGATCACACATTATTTCAAAGGGTAAACTCCAATTAGGTGGTTGAACGATAGGAGCTGTAGTTAAAGCCTTCTTAAGAGTTTCAAAAGCTTCCTTACAATCATCATCAAAAACAAAGGGTACATCTTTTTGAAGAAGATTAGTGAGGGGTTTTGATATCTTAGAGAAATCTTTAATAAACCTTCTATAAAAACCAACATGACCAAGGATACTACGAATACCTTTGATGTCTCTTGGGCAGGGCATTTTCTCAATTGCCTCAACTTTAGCTCTATCCACCTCTATGCCTCTTTTGGAAATCTTATGCCCAAAGAAAATCCCTTCATTAACCATGAAGTGGCATTTCTCCCAATTAAGAACAAGGTTAGTTTCTTCACACCTATGCAAAACTTTATCAAGGTTGTGCAGACAATTTATCAAAAGAAGTTCCATAGACTAATACGTCATCCATGAATACGTCAACAATTTCCTCACAAAAACCATGAAAGATAGCAGACATGCATCTTTGAAATGTAGCAGGAGCATTACATAAACCAAAAGGAATACGTCTATAAGCATAGGTTCCATAAGGGCATGTAAAAGTAGTTTTTTATTGATCTTGTTATTTAACAGCAATTTGAGAGAAACTAGAATATCCATCAAGAAAACAAAAATGGGTATTTTTAGACAACATTTCTAACATTTGATCGATAAAAGGAAGTGGGTAATGATCTTTCTTAGTAACTTTGTTAACTTTCCTGAAATCAATGCACATTCTATAGCCTACTACTCTTCTTTGGGGAATAAGCTCATCATTGTCATTAGGAACAACGGTAATTCCTCCTTTTTTAGGAACACAATGAATAGGTCTAACCCATTCACGATCAGCAATAGGGTAAATAATACCAGGATCAAGGAGTTTCAATACCTCATTTCGTACCACTTCCTTCATCTTAGGATTTAGACGCAGTTGGTGCTCTACTACTGGCTTTGCATCTGGTTCTATATTGATAGCATGCTAACATATAGTAGGAGAAATCCCTTTTAAATCATCCAGAGTATAGCCCATAGCCCCTCGGTGTTTCTTCAAAACCTCCAATAACCTTTCTTCTTCCTTCCCTGAAAGTTTAGAGCTAATAATAACAGGATATATCTTATTGTCATCAATGTAAGCATATTTAATATCATTAGGGAGAGGTTTTAGATCGAAGACCGGATCCTTTTTAGGCGGCAATGTGGTACACAAGTCTTCTACAGGCAAGTTGTGCTTGAGCATCTTAGGTTGACGATGGAGAATCTCATCAATCTCATTTCTTTCTTCCATGAAGATCTCACTTTCGTGGTCTTCCATAAATTGCTGCAAAGCATTGTTAGGAGCAAGAGAAATAGAAGCAAGTTGTTCAACTCTAAAATCCTCATTATGGGTTTCATTTTCACAAGGTTCTTTAGTAAATTTCGAAAAATATAACTCATAAGATTCCCCATCAAACTTAGTCAAGATTTTCTCCCTTTTGCAATCTATAATAGCTCCACAAGTACACAAGAAATGTGTACAAAAAATGATGGGATAAGTTTTACTAGCAGCTGAACCAAGTACTAGAAAATCAGAAGGATATTTAATATTACCACAAAGAACTTCTACATCCCGCACAATACCGATTGGAGAGATGGTCTCTCTATTAGCAAGGTGAATAACCACATCAATCTCTTCTAATTCGCAGGGACTGATTTCATGCATAATTTCTCTATAAAGCTCATAAGGAATAACACTTGAACTTGCACCAATATGACATAAACCATAATAGCAATGATCACCAATTCTAACAGAAAGCATAGGGACACTAGCCTTTTTGGCTTTATTAGGATGTGAGACAATATTAGAAGCATCCTCACAAAAGACTATGTGTCCATCTTCTATGCTTTTAGTGACAAGGTATTTCACAATTGCTACAACAAGTTCAATGTTTATTTGTTCATCTGGTTTTACAGTTCTCTTTGCACTTTTAGTGATTATACTAGTTATCATAGGATGATCCTTTACCTTATCCGGGAAGGGCATTTTCTCGATATAGGGTTTAGGTAAGATGTGATCAATAGAGTAAAACCCAGTACTCCCAACAGGAACACAGTCAACAATATCTTTATAAGGTGCATGGTACTTGCTCCATCCCTTTTTTGGGATTTCAATATAAGAAGCAAAAGCCTTAAAACAATTTGTAATAACTTGTAAATCAAGACCATAAGCATTACTAATATTTTGAAAGTCATCAGTTCCCATAAAAGATTCAATGCATTCATAATCATAATTCATACCTGACTTTCTACCTTTGTCATTCTCCCATGTTTCAGCATTGTCTTGAATACGGTCTAGGAGATCCCATTTAGCTTCTTGTTCCATGCGCGTGAATGATCCAGCACAAGAAGCATCCAATAAATCCTTATCATGAAGAGAAAGCCTTGCATAAAAGTTATTGATAATAATATTGTTGGGGAGCTCATGAATGGGACATTTGAGCATTAGTAACTTCAATATCCCCCAAGGTTGAGCTGTACTCTCTCCATCAAGAGGCCAAAATTTGTATATTTGATTCCGATCTTTATGAATCTCACTAGGAGGATAAAACTTTGAATAAAAGAGAGGCACTATTTCCTCCCATTCAAGAGCTTGACCATTCTTCAACAGCTTATAGCATTCCTCAGCTCTTCCTTTCAGTGATAATGAGAATAACTTCTTCTTGACTTGATTTGTAGTAATACCTGCGCACTTGAACAACCCGCATAATTCGTTTATAAAGAGCAAATGATCACCGGGATAGACAGTTCCATCCCCAACATATTAGTTATCCATAACATGATCAATAATTCTTGTAGGTATTTTAAAAGTATCATTCTCGGCAGGTGGTGGTTCATCTACTACCTTAGCAGTGGTAGTAGCATTAGGAAATAAGAAACTCAGCGAATTATCCATATTGAAAATAAAGAAACTAACAGAAGTAAACAATACTCACAGTAGAACTTTCCTTTACAAGTTCCACTCTCCAATAGCACTTCACTCCCTGGCAACGGTGCCAGAAAATAGTCTTGATGACCCACAAGTATAGGTGGTGTATTGCAGTAATAAGTAAGAGTGTCGAACCCAACGAGGAGCAGAAGGTGCTGGCTAGTGGTATGGATCAGGAATTCTCTGCAAATACTTAGCAAATGGATTTTTAGGGATTTTTGATAATGCAAGTAAATAAAGTACGAGTAAATAAAATACAATAAGAATAAATGCAGCAAGTGGCCCAATCCTTTATTCAGCAAAGGACAAGCCGGTTGTACTACTTAAGATGACCAAACGTACTCGAGGACACACAGGAAGACTGTCAAGTGGTTTCGCTTCATATAGTTGATTAATCTTCTTTAGCTTGCTAAGTGTTGTGTGGGTGAACCTGTGGTAATGTAAGGACCTTCCTAGGACTAATACATACTTGTGATTATACCCCTTGCAAACATCTGTAAGTACAAGAAAGTAATTAAGGTAGAAACCTAACCACAACTTTAAACTCTAAGACCCTGACGTCCCTTGTGCAATGGTTTCCTAACGGGGGTTCAGGTTTCTGTCACTCCGGCAACCCCTACGATTAGTAGCCAAATACACAATGCATTCCCATAGGCCCATATAGGTGAAGTGTCATGTAGTCGATGTTCACGTGACACCACTAGAAGAAGTACACCATAACTTAAATATCAAACTATTAAATCTTTCTCAACACAACTCCACTACTAACAACATGACTTCTCCCATGTCCTCAAGAACAAAACAAACTACTCACAAGACATCATATGGATCATGATCAGAGATGGAATAATGATGTATAACAATCTGAACATAAACAATAATTCAATGATTCCACTCAACAGCATCAACAACAAAGAGTAATCAACACCGAGAAAGATTCCCCTAAGAACTATGCAAGATTCAACCCAATTGTTATAGTGATATGGAGATGGTGATGAAGGTGCTGCTGATGATGATGGTGGTGATGATGATGATCCCGATTAAGTCCAGCTTGATGGTGGTGTTGATGGTGATGATCTCCCCTTTCCGGGAAGGAATTCCCCCGAAAGAAATTTGTCTGCCGGAGAGATCTTTCTATCTCGGTGTTTTCCCTGTATTAGGTTTCCATGGAGATAATATATGCCAGAGGGGAGAGCTGGAGGTTGGCCAAGGCGGCCACACCACCTGGTGGCGCGACCAAGGGTGGCCCGCGCCAGGGGGTGGTGTGGGCCCCCTGTGGCCCATCTCCACTCCTCCTTCTGGCAGTCTTTGTCTTCTGGAAAAATAGGATTTTCCATATATTTTCCCGGATTTTCTGATCTTCACGAATTTTGCCTCCAAACAGCACCTTTTCCATCAGAATCCTGACTACAGCTGTCCATGCTCCAAAAGTCATCAACCATGCCAAAACAGGTGAAATAACATAAGTATCATCTCTTAATATGAAATATATCAATGAATAATAGTAAATTATGATATAGAATAGTGATGCAAAATGGACGTATCACCCACCAAAACTTGTACCTCCATCCTATGAGCCCTTACTATGGGAGTTGAAATGCATGTGTAGGGTTTGTGCGAGTCTTTGGATAACGAGGTACCTAAACAACTTAAACTATGTAGTAATGGGATAACTAAAGAAAGAGGCACTAGGGGACAATAGCTGTTATTTGGTTATTCCATGCTCACTTGTGTTCTGTAGGACCCCGAGTACTTTATTCCTATTCCTTGACTATCGCACTATCCGCATGTGGGAGTATGAAACCCCTTCACCCTAGCTTGATTCACACTTTATTTCTTGGGGCAACAAACTAGTTTGGGGCTTTATTACTATCCTATACTTATGCCATGTTTATTGCTTTATTTACTTTTGCACGTGGAGCACCTATACTATTTAGGAACCCTGTGCCACGTTTCCCCTGTATCGACAAGCCTAGTCACACTTTTGGGTTCATAGTCTTTTACAGCCGTCGCCACACACCCTGGGTCCGTCACGGAGCCGGCCGACTTCGTAGCGGGTAGCATACTAGGGGTGGCCCCATGAAATAATTTCTGAATCCTGTGAACGCATTGTCGTGTGGCCTCGTTACTTTTTATCTGGTTCATCCCGAGGTTCATCGTGCGTGTGTTGCTATTTTTGCACCCCTACAGGGTAAATCTTTCTGAAAGCTGTGTCCGTGGTTATGGACGACTTGGAGCACACTTTCTCTATCATAGCCAAGCATAACTAAAGTAGCGCCTTTAATATGACAAAGAAATGACTAGTAAATAGTGTAACAATCATGGAGTGGTTAATAAAATTTCCAATGGATGGGATGTTCTTCCTCCTTCTCGTTCGGTAAGCGAGAAGGAGCGCGACCGATGTTTATCTATGTTACTTATAGAACTATTGTTTCTAATTAACGAGCGTCCATCCATCTCTGGTTGGGCGGATGTTGTAGCGTGTCTCTATAGAACTTTTTAGATATTATCTTTCGGTGAAATTGTGTCACCCCCAGGTTGTTCCCTTTAGATGCAATAAGACTTGCTAAGTACCCCTAGGGTCACACGATAAATATGTGATTTAGATGGACATGTATACTCTGAAGAAGGTTACTAGGTCGAAGAGACCATTGATGGTGATGACGACCATCAAGTGTAGAGATTCCGGGAATGGAGATCCGTGAGATCTATGGGCGGGATGTGCTTATTTTCAGGGCATCTTACGCCAATTTGCTTCTTGTCCGTACTTAGATCTTGTTTTCTGCTTCCGCTTGATACTCTGATGTGTGATGTACGAGGATATATACTAAACTATTGTCTGTATCTAGGATATTTGGATCTTTCCATATGGTGTTGAATATTCCAGTTTCGATTGATTTTAGACGGCGTGGCTCTGATGTACCATTGTATGTCACTGACATACATACTCATGTGTGTATGTTTTTGATTACTTTACCTGTCGACTATGTTGCTCGCTCTTGTCCCGATGTTCTTAAAACTGGGTAGGCTGGTTGGCCGGTAGTGTGCCCTGCTCCGCTTCTAGGGGCATACACGTGGGTGGCCTTGGGACTCCGCGGTAGAATCCCTTATCCACTTTTGGGTTCATCTAGGCTTGTGCTTAGAGCGTAGGGTCCGAGGTATTACAATTGTTATGAGAGCCATTGCTCCCTTCAGGGTCTCATCCAAGATGGTCGTTGTCAGTCTAGAAATATTTTGGTAGCTATGTATACTAGGGAAAAACTAAACTTGAGAGTAGGACTTCTTCCATTTTTCTTTGTACCATCCCACCTAACCTTTTCTGGTAAGGAAGTGTAAAGTTTGTCTATTTTATTCTAAAATTTCTAACTAGGATTCACAGTGTTCAGGGTATATGTAGTATCATAGGATGTGTTACTACTTTGTTGATCTATTGCATCCAACCTTGCTTCACAATCTGCCTTTGGTTATGAACAGTTGGGACATTCCATACCGACATGCTTATGTGTAAACTGGCACGATCTATCCGACTCTTTGTTAAGGGTGTTCATTCTTTAGCATGCTTTCACATAATGTGGAGTTGCTAATCGCTATCTATTAAGTGGTTTTGTGCATCTAGATGGTATTCTAATACCGAAAAATGCGGAAAACATTTCTTGGATGTATCTGTGTTTCCACACTCTTTTCAGTCGTGTGATATACACTATCTATCTTCTTTTTGTCGGCATGCTCATGCTAACTCGACCTTTTGTCACTGATGTATAATCTATAGTTTTTACTTCATGTTCAAATTATTTTGGGACTAAATACATAACTTTTGTCGATCCAATGCTAGTGATTGTAATTGGGTTCTCGGTATAGCTGTATGACACTTATCATGAGTGGAATATGGCCAATGCTATCAATCTAATTCTCTAAATGATGGCGGTTGTCTCTTGTGATTTTGAGTTGCACCATGATCATATCTATGTCATATTCAAGTATCTTTGGTAATCCAGAGATTTCTAAAGGCACTATGGTGGATTTTCATCTGATGGGTGTGCTGTATACCTCTTTTGAACTACATATATGCAAGGTCCTCTTTGATACAAGATAATCTCATATTTTCTTATCTGATAGCTTTGCTTAAGGTATGAGTTATCATTGCTTGTTTATCCAAGATATCTTTATCTTTGCAACCGGTGATTCGATCAACTATGGGGACAACTCGACATCTCTTCTATCATCTAAAGGGCCAGATAATCTATTCTTTGAATGCATATCTTTGAACACGAATCCTTGCTCTTAATGTTGATCTTTCGAAGAGCATTGAGCTTAGAAAGCGTTTCGAGCATCTGTTTGTTTGTCTCGCTTCATGAACTTGGTATTCTTAGAATATCTCATTAAATTCACGATAGTATATCTTGACGATACTCTCACCTCCTATATATCAATGGAAGATCATCTTCATCTCTTCTCTCAAGCTTCGTGAACACCGCCTATGTGCAAAGTTCTCAAAGTGGGAATTCCAACTTTTCAAAGTCGCCTATCTTGACCACGTCCTTCTGCTAAAGACATTGCTACAATTCTAGAATTAGCAAGCCCATTGTTAATTCCATCTTCCACATTCAATCAAATCCGGATCTTTTCCTTGTTTGGCAAGTTATCATCGTTGTTCCGCTGAAGATTTCTTCAACACTACTAAATCTCTCTCGGATCTTCTCAAGAAGGACATGAATTCTTTTGGTATTCTGCTCATCAAGAAATATTTTGAAAACCCTCTCTCTTTATCTTCGATTATAAATCCGCTGGATGCCATGGAGAATTTCTAGATCTTTCATAATTCTTCTATTCATAGTTTTGGGGGCTATCCTTAATCTATCTATTAAATCCTTCATCTGTCTCTATGGTATTCCTCCAAATCTTTTTTCCGGTGGTTTGGGAACTTCCAGCACGACAAAAACATCATCATCTTATCTACTTTGGATCTGACGAAGTGTTTGCATCACCTCCTTATTTTCTTACAAATCGTCATGAATTCTGCTTGTCAAGACTTTTACTTACGTCCTTGTTCCGGACGGTTCTCTCAAAGGACATAATTAGTAATCTCTTGTTGGTGGTCTCGTCTATTCAAGATAGAACAAATCTTCAATGATCTGGTGGAAACAAATGCGAAATCTTCCCTTCATTCTACCAGAGCTCGACATCATCAAACCAGATGGATGGAAGATATCTTTGACTTCCATTTTTTCAAACTCTTTTCTCTTGGTAAAGCGAATTATGCTTGATGCCATCAATCGCAAAGTATATTTCATTAACCTTATGGTTAAGAAAAGCAACAAACATATCTACAATAAACTCCAAATATTCAACATTCAACGTCTTCTCAGTATTCCATCATAAACTAGCATCACCTCCTTCTCTTGAAGATAAATCCGCGCACCTCAATTGCGTGATCCTTTGGTTCTTACTGGCGCAAGAAGAAGCTAATTTGAGAAGTCCTCAATTATAATATTTTTTGTTGACATCAAGGAACTCTATTGCTTGAAGGCAATAATGTTTCTGCAAACTTCATTGCTTAATCCGAGGGAAGAAACAATGCTATTTTCATAGTGGTTGGTAACTTCTGCAAAGTCATGCTTCTCTTCCAGTGAAAGAAAGAATCATATTCACTTGCATCTTTTAATCTTTAATCCTAACAATGTTTATTTTCTTTCTACATGATACATCATATTTTCAAGATTCTTTCAGGAAGTTGTTCTTTTCTTCATCGTGTTTCTTTGAAGAATACGAGCTATGTTCATCATAGCTCCTAGTTTCACAATAACCCGTATTTGCTTCAAGTCCTTTGTTTCCTATAGCAAAAGGCAAGACTCGCAACAAGTCTAGCATTTGAGCATCATATAAAACCCTTTTCATTTGGTTCTGCCCTCAATTGTATTTGCCGTATTAATTGTAGTTGCTTATTGATAAATTCTATTTGCTTCTTGATATATTGATTCATGCCCAAGTTGAGTTGGGGGCATATCTATTCTAACTCCACCACCTTTCTTTGGCTCTATCTAAATTCCACCCTCCTAATTATATACATGTTGTTGCATTTCTTTTTGGTATTTAAATCTAACTCAGAAATGATGGGATAGATCCATTTCTATTTCCACGTGCTCCCATATATGATTGATGTTGTTTTCACAATATTGAATATGGGAAGCCACATGGACACCTTTGCATGCTATGTGAGTAGAAAACCGACCCGTGTGTATATAGGTCACACACCACCACCACCATTAAACTCTACATATAATCCTAACCAAAACCTCCTAGATATAACCTAAATTACACCGTGTGAGCCTCCACATACACATACTTTTCCCTCTACCTAAGATCCCTATGTAGCCATCTTGTTTCGGTCATACCAGTAGCAAGGAGGTCAAGCTTGGCCAGTGTTTTCCTTCCCTAGCCTAGCACGTGATCATCCTTATTTGTGCCCATGCCAAGTGCGTGTATCGCTATAATAACTTGGACATTACGCTCTAAGCACGAGCCTAGATGAACCCAAAAGTGGATAAGGGTTCTACAGCAGAGGCCCAAGGCCACCCACGTGTAGGCCTGTCGAAGCGGAGCAGGGCACTGTACCAGCCGACCACCCTATCAGCTTTCAAGAACATCAGGACTAGAGCGAGCGACGTATGTGATAGGTACGCGACCATGGCATACACAAATGGGAATATATGTCTGTGACTTACAATAGACATTAGTCACACCAACTAGAAACAATAGAAACGAAAACATTCAATGCCATACGACAAGATCCAAATATCCTAGATAGAGAAAATATCTAGGATACATCCTCATACATCAATCAACATAGTAGAAAGCGGAAGCGACAAACATGATTCGAGTATGGATAATAAGCAATTTGGCATAAGATGCCCTGAAAATAAGCACATCCCGCCCACCGATCTCATGGATATCCATTCCTGAAATCTCTACATCGGACAGTCGCTACCACCATCATCCGTCTCCTCAACCCATTCACCTTCCTAGGAGTATACATGTCCATCTGAACCAAATATTTATCGTGTGAGACCCTAGGGGTACTCAGCAAGTCTTCTTGCATCTAGAGGGAACAACCTGGGGTTGCCGTAATTGTAGTGAAATATAATAGCTACAAAGTTCTATGGAGACACGCTATACATCTGCCCAACCAGAGATGGACGGACACTCGTTAATTGATAGCAACAGTTATATAAGAACATGAATAAACATCACTCGCCCTCCTTCTTGCTTACCGAGGAGAAGGCGGAAGAACATCCCCTCCGTTGGAAATTTTAATAACCATTCCATGAGTGTTGCACTATTTACTAGTCATGTCTTAGTTCAATTAAAGGCAGTACTTTAGTTATGCTTGTCTATGATCGAGAAACTGTGCTCCAAGTCGTCCATAACCGTGGACATGGCTTTCAGAAAGATTTACCCTGTAGGGGTGCACAAATAGCAACACACACACGATCAACCTTGGGAGGAACCAAATAAAACACAACAAGGCCTCACGATAATGCATTCACATGATTCGTAAATTATTTCAGGTGGCCACCCCAATAAGCTACCCGCAACGAAGTTGGCCGGCTCCGAGACAGACCCAGGGTTTGCAACAACGGTGGTAAATGACTGGGATCCCAAAAGTGTGAATGGGCTTGTCGATACAGCATAAACATGGAGCGGGGTCCCTAAATAGTACAAGTGCTCCATGGACAATCGTAATGAAGCCCCAAACTAGTTTGTGGCCCCCAAGAAATAAATTTTGAATAAAGCTCAGGAAAAGGGGGATCCATAGGGTCTCCTGTATCTGGATAGTGCAAATAGTCAAGGAACATGAATCAAGTACTCAGGGTCCTACAGGACACAAGTGAGCTTAAAGAACCAAATAGCAGATAATTCTCATAGATGCCTCTTTCATTAGTTATCCCATTACTACTCAGGTTAAGTTGTTTAGGTACCTCATTATCCAAAACTCGCACAAACCCTACACATGAAATTCTACGACTCGCATGGCTTAATAAACTAATGTAGTAATGGCTCATGGGATGGAGGGACAAGCTTTGGTGGGGTTTAAATGTAAAGGCTATGCAATACTTGGGTTTCAATTTAATGCAATCGTGACTCAATGATGCAAGAGTATATAGAAGCATAGGTACTATATGTATGCAAGCATGGGGAATTGCTTGCCTGGCAGTTCTGTTGCAGAATAAGAACGATCCGGGTAATACTCCTGAGGCTCCTGATATTCTCTTTGCTCAGTGTCTATCTGGATAAAAACCAAACACACAAGGGCCAAAATAAATACATTGCATAATTGTATAAATTATATGCAACAAGCAAACAAGGTATGCCATGATGGGATGATGCACAATTGCATGGTATAACATAGCATGGAAAGGGTGAGGTGGGGAAACAAGAAATAACCACTTTTATTAATTATTTGGTCAAGTATTACTTGCATAAACCATCCAGGTTTTTAAGTATATATATTATGCATGCTTCCATTCATGTCATGGAATGCATAATCAGAACGGGCTCATTGCGTTGATCGATTTAGACATATTATTTGTCGAATTTATAATTATGAATTAAAGTTATAGATTTAATTAGAAAAAGGCATTTATTGGCATTTTAGTAATTTCGAAAATTTTAACTTGCTGAAAATTATTTTGGATGGCATATTTTGAATTCGTCACATTTTTCTGAACAGAAAACATGTATTATATGCAAAGTTTGAACTTATAGATTAAAAGTTATTAAAACAACAAATTAAGTAGATAAAGGGCAAAGTTGTCATTAGTTGAATTAACTAGGGCATTGTGGTAATTTTTTTGGAATTGGATTTGAATTCAGGTTTAAATTTGTAACCTATTTCATTTTGGAAATTTTATCAAATTCGAATTATTCAAAAAGAAATGAATTAATTTGATTTATATACACTTTCTAGATTTTTATAGGAATTAGAAAAATTTGATGGGCTTTTGTTACTCGTGTGTGGTCTAGCAACAGCCCATGACCAGTGGGGTCATGAACTGTGCGGGGCCACTGCGCGCATAGCCGTTGAGGGGCTGACACGTGGTGGATCCGGGGAACTGTGTTTGATCGACGAAAAGCCATAGGGTGGTTCTGCAAAACTTTGCAGTGACACCCGACGGAAATGTATTTTCAACACTCAAAAACTACTAGCTGTGCTGATGATGCGAGAAAGATACCAAGCAATCCGCTGAGAATCTGTCGACTCCATAAAAAGAAAAAATAGATATGGGAGCAAGATCTATAACTCTGATGTTGGGAGTTTCAACGGAGGTGGGCTGCAGCGGTCGGGTGACAGCGAAGAAAAGATATGGCACGAGTTGCGGTCTTGCTGGCTGCGTGCTGTCGCTATTGATGTCTGCACGGGCGGCGACCGGCGCAGCCGACGATGGTGCGGTGAGTAGGGCTACTGGAGCGTGGTTTGGGAGAGGTAGGGGACACAGGGACCTAGACACATGATGTTGTTGCTGGCATCGCTTGTGTGTGCAGGCTGCTACCGTGCTGCACGCGGCTGCTTGTGTGCGCACGACCTGGCAAGCACACGAGCATGCGTGGTGACTACGGCGCGGCGAGCCGACGATGCATGTAGAGCAAAGAGATAACTACATGGGTGAAGCGTGAGCTCACCGAGAGGACCTCGTGAGACGGTTGCGGCCGGAGGAGGAGGATGTAGACGACGACGTGTTGATGGCGACCATGGCCGCCATGACGACGAGATGCAACGCGACGTCAGCATCGACAAGGTTCATGACGATCGCGCGGGGACAAGGCGCACCGCCATAGATGCGGGCGACAACGTACGTTCATGGAGACTGCTACGGTTTGCTTTGCGAAGAAGAAGAAGAGGCAGGTGGGGATCGAGATGGGGATGGAATAGACAAGAGAAGGGAGGCTTCACCTCTCTGCTTTTGTGGACAGGAGACAACTGGCAGGGGCAATCACGAGCGAGGAGTGGGAGCTGCCCTTGCTCGGCCTCGTCACGTGGGGGAGGCCAGGAAGATGTACAGGACCCGCTCCTGTGGGGTATGCGTAGATGTGGTCCAGATGAAGTGAGCGGGCTGGCGTGCGAGAGTACCATGGCACGGTCGCGTTGCTGCTGCAGCCTCGCGCTAGGAAGAATGGAGAGGAACCAAGGCTTGCGCTGGGACTCGCTTGCAGCTGAAGTTGCTAGCTAGGATAGACATAAGGGTAGCTAAGTTTATGATTTTTTTTTGATTTTAAGTTGTGTAAATCCACCTTGTTCAGTTTGAAACCAAGCAAACTCTCAAGAAAAACCAAAGAGGATAAAAGATAAACAAGGATTTGTTAGATGGTCATGTATGTTGGATTTGATCTTCATTGGATTGAATTGAATTCAAACAAAATATCATAAATCTCAATAAATCCCAAATAGAACAAGGAGGGGAAGGCATTGGTCTTGCATGGGACATGTAGGTTCCATCTTGTGAAAACAATCTAGAGGGTGTACATATCACATGATATTCACTAGCATTCCCAAGAAGTAGTAGAATTCCAAAAGGAGGAGAATCGAGCATGGAACTCCCTCAAATGTGTGACTTATACAAATGAAGGTGCATGCATAAAGGAACATTATTGCATGAACTAGAAGGGTGCATTATTGCAGTTAGAGCAAGTATAGGTGTATTGATATTGCATGTGCATGAAATAAAGAAGTACATGCATGTAGTATTTTTGTGAAAAAAAATGTATATGCATGTAGGTGAGATATGGAGGCAAAGAGTTGCACAAGGCAAGGATTGAGGAGGACATGGTACATGACATAAAATATTTGGGTTTGGATCAAACCCATAGGTGGATCCTGTATGAATAGAATTGGAGCCATATTTATATGGGTGGCTTGAATTAAAACCTAGGAACAAGATAAGATGGCCACGCTCATATATATATGGTAGAGGTAGAATGGTATGGAAGTAAGTTGACAAGTTGCAGATGGAAGGAATTAAAGAGATATGCCTCAACTCAATTTGGCATTACATACACGTATCCAAACCCAACTACAATATGTCAAGAAGCAACTATATTTAATAAGGCAATTGCATATGAGAGAAGAACGAAATAAACATGGTTTTATATGATGCTCTAATGCAAGGTGACATGATGACATGAGTATGATATAAGGAAGATGCAATAATTACATGTAGGAAGTAGCAGTATATAGACTAGGCAAGTAGCATTACAATTGTTAGACAATTTGGATGCTACAACTCTCCCCCACTAAATAAGGATCTCTCCCCGAGATTCCTAGGAAAAAGAAAAAGGCACGACTAGAGGTGGGTGCTCGGAAAGAAGGTGACCTTCACGTTCCCAAAGGGATGAACAACGGAATAGTGCAACCACTACACCTTACAAAACTTTCTAGACTTGTTGTGATTCTTGTGTTTTGCTTCTTGAAAACAAAGGACTTTAAGAACCTGGAGGATTGTTGTGAGATGAGCAAGATAGGATGAACATAGCTCCAGTGCTCTTGAGGAACACGACAAAAGAATAGGACCACTTGTTGAAAAGATTATGGAAGGACAAGGTATCCAGGAGAGGAATAAAGGACACATCGTTAGGATTCAAGATCAAAAGATGCAAGTGAGGATGATTCTGGCTCTCACAGGAAGAAAAGAGCGACTTTGGAGAAGTTATCAACCACTATGAAAATAACATTGCTTCTTTCCTCGGATTTAGAAAACAAGTTTGGAGAATCAACATTGCCTTAACACAATAGAGTTCTTGATATCAACAAAAAAGGTTGGAATTGAGGACTTCCCGGATTAGCTTCTTATTGCACCAGTAAGAACCAAAGGATCACACAATTGAGGTGCGAGGATTTCTCCTTCAAGGGAACACATGTTTATGGTGGAAACCTGCGGAAGAAGTTAAATGTTGAATATCCGAATTTATTTTAGAGATGTTTATTTCTTTCCTTAACCATGAGGTTAATGCAATAGAATTTCAAATAACTGGCATCGACCATAATTGGCTTTACAAAGAGGAAAATAATTGACAAAATGGAAGTCAGAGATATCTTCCATCCATCTTGTTTGATGATGTCTAGCACTAGTAGGACGAAGAGTATCAATGGAAGATTTTGCATTTATTTTCACCAGATTGTTGAAGATTTTGGTCCATCTTGAAATAGACGAGATCACCAACAAGACATTATTGATTATTTTCTTGAGAGAGCACTCCTGAAAAACAAGGACGGAAGTAAAAGTATCGAGAGATAAAGGCCACTTATTACTTCCGTGGAATGAGTGAAATCGCATTAATCCACCAATTCAATGTACAAGAGCGAATGATAAGAGTAGTGGTATGGTCATGACTCCATTGCGCACTCAAAACATTACTTCCCACATGAATAGGAAAACTATGCAACCCAACTCACAAAAATAGGCTAAAGATCTGGACAAGCAGAATTCATGAAGCTTCGTAAGAAAACAAGGATTTGATGCAATGATTTGTCGGATCTAAAGTACATGAAGATGATGATGTTGTCATCATGTTGGAATTCCCAAGCCATCAGAATAGATATGAACAAAGATCACGGAGTCCGATAAAAGATTCAATAGATAAATCAAGGATATCACCCCCAAACTTTGAATAGAAGAATTACTAAAGATCTAGAAAAATATTCGTGGCATCTGGCAGATTCGAGATAGAAGATAAAGCGAGGGAGTTTTAAAAGGTTTCTTCTTGAGAGGAAGACCAAAGAATTACTTGTCCTTCTTGAGAAGATCTGAGATAGATTTAGAAGTCTTGATAAAATCTTTCATGGAATGACGGTGATAATTTTCCAAAACAAGGAAACACTCCGGATATGGTTGAAGATGGAGGATGGAATTAACAATTGACTTTAGCAGAAGGATGTGGCCGAGATAGGTGAGTTCCGAAAGTCGGAAGTTGCACTTTGAGAACTTTGCACGCAGGCGATGCTCACTAAGCTTGAGAGAAAGAGAAGAAGATGATCTTCCATTGATATAGAATAGGCATGGATATCGTCAAGATATACCACCATGAATTTAATGAGATCTTCCAAGAATACCAAGTCCATGAGCCGGAAGAATGAACAATGTTCGAAACACTTTCTAAGCTCAATTGTATTTGAAAGATCAACACTAAGAGCAAGGATTTATGTTGGAAGATCTGCATTTAAAGAATAGATCATTGGCCCTTCGGATGATAGAAGAGATGTCTAGCTGTCCACATAGTTGATCGGATCACTGGTTGAAACGAGAAGAGATTTTGGATAAGAACCGATAATAACTCATACATTAAGCAAAGCTATCAGAGATGAAGGGATGAGCTTCTCTCGTATCAAAAAGAACCTTGCAGATATGTAATTCAAAAAGATGTGAAGCATGATAACGGATGATAATTCACCATAGTGCCTAAAGGAACCTCCGGATTGCCAAAGATACTTGAATATGATATAGATATGATCACGGTATAACTGAAAATCACAAGAGATAACCGCCATCATTTGGAGGGTTAGATTGAGAGCACTGACCATATTCCACTCATGATAAGTGTCATATAGATATACCGAGAACCAAATTACAATCGCAAGCATCAGATCGCCACAAATTATGTATTTAGCCCCAAAAGAATTGAAGATGAAGTAAAACTTCAGGATTATGCGCCGGTAGAAAAAGATCAAGTTAGTATGGACATGCCGACAAAAGAAGATGAATAGTGTATCACACACGACTGAAAAGGAGTGTGGAAACACAGATGTATCATAGAAAAAATTCCGCATTGTTCGGCATTAAAATACCAATAGATGATAAAAAACAACTTAACGGATAGATATTAGCAACTCCACATTCTGTGGAAGCATGTAGGATGGAAGAACACCCTTACCAAGATTCCGTCAGTTAGCAAAGAGTCAGATAGATCGCGTTGGTTAACAAAGAGTTAGTTAGATCATGTAAGTTTACAAATAAGCCCGTCGGTATGGAATGTACCAATAGTTGATGACCAAAGGCAGACTGAGACGACAATGTTTGATGCAACAGATAGACAAGGGATTAACACACATCCTATGTTACTACGGAAACCACAAACGCATGAATCCTAAATTTATTATTTAGAATAGGATAGACAAATGTTACACTTCCTTACTAGAAAAGGGTGGGTGAGTGGGTAAGAAGAAAAATGGAAGCAGTCCTACTCTCACGTTTAGTTTTTCCCTAGTATACATATCTACCAAAATATTTTCTAGACTGACAACGACCATCTGGCTAGGACCCTAAAAGGTGGAATGGCTCTGGTACCAATTGTAATACCTCGGACATTACGCTCTAAGCACGAGCCTATATGAACGCAAAATTGGATAAGGGATTCTATAGTGGAGGCCCAAGGTCACCCACATGTAGGCCCGTCGAAGCGGAGAGGGCACGGTACCGGCCAACCAACCCTCCTTCTCGCTTATCGATGAGAAGGCGGAAGAACATCCCCCCGTTGTCAATTTTATTAACCATTCCATGAGTGTTGCACTATTTACTAGTCATGTATTTGTCCAATTAAAGGCGATACTTTAGTTATGCTTGTCTATGATCGAGAAACTGTGCTCCAAGTCATCCATAACTACGGACACGGCTTTTAGAAAGATTTACCCTTAAGGGGTGTAGAAATAGCAACACACAAACGATCAACCTCGGGAAGAACCAAATAAAATGCAACGAGGCCTCACGACAATTCATTCACATGATTCGTAAATTATTTCAGGTGGCCACCTTGATAAGCTACCCGCAACAAAGTTGGCCGGCTCCGAGACAAACCCAAGGTTTGCAACGATGGCGGTAAACGACTGGGAACCCGAAAGTATGACTGGGCTTGTCGATACAACATAAACATGGCGCGAGATCCCTAAACAGTATAGGTGCTCCACACACAATCGTAAATAAAGCAGTAAAATATGGCATAAGTACATGATAGTAATGAAGCCCCAAACTAGTTTGTGGCCCCAAAAAATAAAGTGTGAATCGAGCTCAGGCAAAGGGGGATCCATAGGGTCTCCCGTATGTGGATAGTGCGGATAGTCAGGGAACATGAATCAAGTACCCAGGGTCGTACGGGACACAAGTGAGCTTAAAGAACCAAATAGCAGATAATGCTCACCAATACCTCTTTCATTAGTTTATCCCATTACTACTCAGGTTAAGTTATTTAGGTACCTTATTATCCAAAGACTCGCACAAATCCTACAAATTCAATTCTACGACTCGCATGGCTCAATCAACTCATGTAGTAATGGATCATGGTGTAACACCCTCAAATCGACCCTATGCATGTTTTAGCCCTTTCCGCCAAATCCGCATAGAAACGATTCAAGGACGCCCACCAGGCACTTTTGTGCGGGTGGAAAACGAAGTAATACCATTACACAACAGTCCTCGATGGGGCCCACAGAATAGATATATATACAGCATGACTCCAAGAGTCAAGATTCAGATATACACTACAAAGATCCAAATCACCTTGAAAACAATAGAGCGTCCAACTACGGACAAGATGCAAATGGGCTAAGAGCCCTGAAGAATAACCAATGGCGTCCATAACCCTGCCCAGGCCAAGCCGGAAGGGTAATCCTGCTAACGACATCAATCTCAAACCTGCTAAAATAAAAGGGGTGCCGACAAAGGGCAAAGGAAAAACAGGAGCGTTAGTACTGAGGCCAGCACACGGCGAGGCTAGAATTCCGCGGCTCTTGCCTACATAGGTATGGTAGGCTGAAGCAACAGCGCAACGGCACTAAACAACCTATAGAGACTCGATACAACTGGCGGTTATCAGAGAGGGATAAGAAAGACCTATTCGGATCCAACCTAAAGCTAACACCAAACAAACCCATCCCGGCATTTCCCGCTCGAGACCAAACGAGGAAGTCGGACCAAGGAACTCACACAGTTGGCAAGTTTACTCGTTCCATTATAGTTGCGGCAATTACTAATCAGATATAGATAGCATGAGTCATCCTGATAGCATAAGTAGTGGGCAGTTTTAGTTAACATTCCGTTGTAGTTGGAACATTTACTAGTCATATATAATTGTCCTGAGGAATCCCAAAAACCCAGCAGTTGTTGGCACTTTTATCACATTCCATTGGAGTTGCAGTACCTACTAGGCAGGTATAGCATGACACAGATCACCACAGATCCACCAGTTGTTGGCATTTTTATTATCCATTCCATTATACTTGAGCTGATTACTAGTCACATATTAAGTCAAATTTATAGCACTACTTTAGTTATGCTTGTCTATGATCAAGATACTGTGCTCCAAGTCGTCCATAACCGCGGACACGGCTTTCAGAAAGATTTACCCTGCAGGGGTGCACAAATAGCAACACACACACGATCAACCTCGGAAAAACCAACTCAAAACCCAACGAGGATTTCACGACAAAGCAATCACAGGATTCATAAATATGTCAGGGGGCCACCCCACTAAGCTACCCGAGACGAAGTTGGCCGTCTCCGGAATGGACCCAGGGTTTGCGACGACGGCTGTAAACGACTGGGAACCCGAAAGTGTGATTGGGCTTGTCGATACCATGAAAACGTGGCGCGATCCAAAACAGTACAAGTGCTCCATGCACAATCTTAAATAAAGCAGTAAAGCATGGCATAGGTACAGGATAGTAATAAAGCCCCAAACTACTTTTTGGCCCCAAGAAATAGAAATGAATCAAGATCTGGCTCAGGGGGATCCCATAGGGTCTCCCGGATGTGGATAGTGCGAATAGTCAAGGAAAAAGTATCAAGTACTCGGGGTCCTACGGGACACAAGTGAGCGTGGAAGAACCAAATAACATCTATTACCCATCGATGCCTCTGCATTAGTTATATCTAGTAATTTAATAGTTGTAATTAAAGACATGATCATCTCCACCATAAACATCTGCCAGCATTCCAACAATTGTGGTACTCGACAACACGAGATCGCACCTGAGCAAGCAACTACGACTCGCAAGGCCAGCTATCTACCAAACAACAGGTATTAGGAGGTGTCCATGGCAATATAGGGGCTGCACGGGATATAACTGGTGCACGGAAACTAAAGCATCGCGACACGGATAGCAATAGATCAACAGGAGGAAATAAAGACTATAAATGCAAAATATGTAGAAGGGGGAGAGATGCTCGCCTGGGAAACACTGCCGAAGGTTCATATCCGGAGAACTTGTCGATACTCGCATCAACTCATCGGCCTAATCCGCGAAGAAGCAAACACTAGAAGAAACACCGGATGCAATATTTAATACTACGGCAAAAGATCCGGCATGATTATGATATGATGCATGGCATGGCACAGATGCGGTGCAATTAGGCAATATTAAGCGGAACCGGGGTCCCGACAATTAATTAAAAGGTTCATGTTGTTTAGATACCCCGCAAATTAAATGTTGTATTAACAAGACAAAACATGGCATCGGTTCGCTACACCAATTTAAATGGAGTCCGGAATAAGACAAAGATATCCCGCATAAACACTCCATATTTAATTATGAGGTGAATCGGCATAATGCCCCCAAACCACAGACAGATATGCATGAATGAACAATTTAATATGCGAAGTCTTGTCGGGTCCTTAGATCGGGTCGGTCTTGGCGTTCGGGATGAAGAACTTGGCATTCCGTGGCGAAGTGCTTATCGTACTGGTGGCGATCTTGGCGGTCATCGGGTCCGGGAGCGGTTCTCGGCGAACTGATCGGTTCCATGTTGGCGTACTTGGCGTTCTTGTCGAAGTACTCGGGTGACGGTGTCGGTCTTGTTTGCCATGTTCAATTGTGGTCTTGTCGGTGGTCGACCTTGACTTGTCGGTGGAGGTCGTGGCAGCTCTTGGCGTCGGTCGAACTTGATGTTCCGTGAAGGTCTTGGATTTCACCGCGGGTTGTCTTGTGCGCTCGTGTCGGTATTGCTAGAGATCATCTTGTCATTGGGCGGTTCTCGGTAGCGTACTCCACGTGGCACCACATCACTCCATGTTCCCCCAGCTCACCACAAAACGCAACACACAAGCAACATAGAGGAAAATGACGGCAGGGCCGGGTAAGCCACGGTGCAGACAGATGGCGACGGACGCGCGGAGACGGGTCTGCAGCGAGAGCTCGAGGACGACGAGGACCTCGACGGAGGCAGTTCCGCTAGCGGCAAGAGGAAGGCCGCCGGGGCCGAGGACGGGTCGGTGAGAGGGTAAGCTGGTTGACGGAGTGCGCGGCGGTGCCGGGACAAGGCGGTGTCGCTTGCTGCCGAGGGTGGAAGGAGAGGTCGGCGCGGGGATGGGGACGAGGCGGGGAAGCGGATCGAGGTCGGACGGCGGTGGGGTTGTGGGGTGCAGAGCCGGAGCAGGGCGCCCAGAGAGGGAGATGCTGCTGGGGGAGGGCGACCGATGGAGGCGGGGCTCGGCAGGGCCGTAGAGCGTCGGAGACGAGGCGGGCTCACAGGGCGGCGGGGCCTCGGCCGCTGCGAGGAGATCGACGGGGACACAACGGCGCCGGATGGAGGAGGAAGCGGGGCAGAGGCATGCGGGGTAGGACGTGGGGTGGGTTCACGAGGGAGTGGTGGGGCCAGGGGAGAGATGTGAGGTGGGATCGGGGAGGTGGTTGCGGGCGGCTGTGCGGGTGGACGCGGTCGGCGCGTGTGTGCGTGCGTGCGGGTAGCTGTGTGCCTAGGTGGGATGCGGGAGGGGCAGGTTGCGACCAGGAGGTGTGGGGAGTGGGGCCAGGAGGGCGAGGTGGCGCACAGAGAGTGGCCGGGGTGAGGTGGCGCGCGTGTGTGCTGCCACAGCGCTGCTGCGTGGTGCGGGAGGCGGCAAGGTTGTGTGTGGGGTTGGTTAGACCAGGGTTTGGATAAACTGGGTAGTAGGCTGCTGCTGGTCGGGCCTTTGGGCCTGGCCGGTGGCGGCCTCCCCAGGTTTTTATAAAAAATATGTTTTTATTATATGTTTGTTTTAAAAGCCTTTTATAAATTATTTTTAGGCAAAACAAGATATCCGGAAAACCCTAGTTTTATAATTTGACATAAAGACGAGGAATATTTAGAATACAAAAATAGGCTTTTAGAAAATAGGTTTAGACAAACAAATGCATGATGACATGATGATGCTCAAATGCAATGTGGCATGATGACATGAGCATGCAGTCATGACGATGCAATGCACAAAAACAACGCGATTTTCTAGTAGTGGTTTTAGTGGGATGCCACACATGGGATGGAGAAACAAGCTTTGGTGGGGTTTAAAAGTAAAGGCTATGGAATACTTGGGATTCAAGTTAATGCAATCGCGAGTAAATGATGCAAGAGTAAGATAGAAGCATAGGTACTATATATATGCAAGCATGGGGAATTGGTTGCCTAGTAGTTCTGTTGCAGAACAAGAAGGATCCGGGTAATACTCCTAAGGCTCCTGGTATTCTATTTGCTCAGTGCCTATCCGGATAAAAACCAAACACATAAGTGCCAAAATAAATACATTGCATATATAAATCATATACAACAATCAAAAAAGGTATGCTATGATGGGATGATGCACAATTCCATGGTATAACATAGCATGGCAAGGGTGAGGTGTGGAAACAAGAAATAAGAACTTTTATTAATTATTTGGTCAAGTTTTACTTGCATAAACCATTTAGGTTTTAACGTATTTATATGATGCACGTTTCGATTCATATCATTGAATGCATAATTAGAACAGTCTCATCGCGCCGATCTATTTAGACATATTATTTATCAAATTTGGAATTACGTAATTAAAGATATAGATTTATTTCGAAAAAGGCATTTATTGGCATTTTAGTAATTTCGAAAATTTTAAATTTCTCAAAAATTATTTTGGATGGCATATTTGAATTCCTCACATTTTTTTGAATAGAAAACATATATTATATGCAAAATTTGAACTTATAGATTAAAAGTTATTAAAACCACAAATTAAGTAGATAAAGGGCAAAGTTGTCATTAGTTGGAGTAACTAGGGCATTGTGGTAATTTTCTGAAATTGGATTTGAATTCAGGTTTGAATTTGAAACCAATTTTATTTTGGAAATTTTGTCAAGTTCGAATTATTTAAAAGGATATGAATTAGTTTGATTTATATACATTTTCTGGATTTTTATTGGAGTTAGAAAAACATGCTCGGCTTTTGTTACTCGTGCATGGTCTAGCCACGGCCCATGACGAGTGGGGTCACGAACTATGCGGGACCACTTCATGCACAACCGGTGAGGGGCTGACACATGGTGGATCTGGGGACATGTGTCTGATCGACGAAAAGCCGTAGGGTGGTTTCTGCAAAACTTTCCGGTGACACCTGACGAAACTGAATTTTCAACACTCGAAAACTGCTAGCTATGCTGATGTTGCAAGGAAGATACTGATCAATCTGCTAAAAATACGTCGACATCGTAAAAAGCAAAAATGGATATGGGATCAAGATATATAACTTGAATGTTGGGAGTTTCAACGGAGGTGGGCTGTAGTGGTCGGGGGACGGCGAAGAATAGAGATGGCACGAGCTGTGGTCCTGTTGGCTGCGCGCGCAGCGAACGGCATGGTCGGCGACGGTGTGATGAGAAGGGCTGTTGGGGCGTGGTTTGGGAGACGCAGGGGACACAGGGACGTCGGTGCATGAGGTTGTTGCTGGAGTTGCGGGCGTGCGCGGGCTGCTGTTGTACTACACGCGGCTGATTGCGGGCGCGCGGCCTGGCTAGCGGATGGTGCACGCCGAGCAAAGAGATAACTACAAGGGTGAAGCTTGAGCTCACCGAGAGGAGCTCATGAGGCGGTTGCGGCCGGAGGAGACGATGTAGACGGCGACGGCATTGATGGTGACCATGGAGGCCACGACGGCGAGACGCGACGCCGAGGTGTTGGTGTTGCCTAGCGCCGGTCTTCTAGTTCTGGGGCTCTTGGAGGATGGACAAGACACGGCCACAGCGACGACGACATCGACGAGGTTCATGATGATCGCGCGGGGACAAGGGATCACCACAACAGACGCGGGCGACAACAAAAGTTCATGGCGGTGGTTAGGGTCTGCTTAGCAAAGAAAAAGAGGGCATGTGGGGATCGAGATGGGAATGGAGTAGACGAGAGGAGAGAGGCTTCACCTCTCTGCTTTTGTGGACAGGAGACAGCTGGCAGGGGCGATCATGAGCATGGCATGGGAGCTTCCATTGCTCGGCCTCATCACGTGGGGGAGGCCGGGAACAGGTATAGGACCCGGTCCTGTGGGGTATACGTAGACAGGGTCTAGATGCAGGGAGCGGGCTGGCGTGCGAGAGTACCATGACGCGGTCGCATTGTTGTTGTAGCCTCATGCCATGAAGAACGGAGAGGAACCGAGGCTGGTGCTGGGACTTGCTTGCGGCTGCTATTGCTAGCTAGGATAGACATAAGGGTAGCTAAGTTTAGGTTCTTTTGTTTGATGTTAATTTGTTTAAATCCACCTTCTTCAGTTTGATACCAAGAAAACTCTTGAGGAAAACAAAAGAGGATAAAAGATAAACAAGGATTGGTTAGATGGTCATATATCTTGGATTTGATCTTCATTGGATTGAATTCAATTCAAACAAAATGCCATAAATCTCAATAAATCCCAAAGAGAACAAGGAGGGGAAGGCATTGGTCTTGCATGGGACATGCAGGTTCCATCTTATGAAAATAATATAGAGGGTGTACATATCACATGGGGTTCACTAGCATTGCCAAGAAGTAGGAGAATTCCAAAAGGAGGAGAATCGAGCATGGAACTCCCTCCAATGTGTGACTTATACAAATGAAGGTGCATGCATAAAGGAACATTATTGCATGCACTAGAATGGTGCATTATTGCATGTTAGAGCAAGTGTAGATGTATTTATATTGCATGTGCATGCAATAAATAAGTACATGCATGTAGTATTTTTGTGAAAACAAAAATGTATATGCATGTAGGTGAGATATAGAGGCAAAGAGTTGCACAAGGCAAGGATTGAGGAGGACATGGTACATGGCATAAAAGATTTAGGTTTGGATCAAACCCATAGTTTGATGGTATATGAATAGAATTGGATCCATATTTATATGGGTGGCTTGAATTAAAACCTAGGAACAAGATAAGATGGCCACACTCATATATATATATATGGTAGAGGTAGAATGGTATGGAAGTAAGTTGACAAGTTGTAGGTGGAAGGAATTAAAGAGATATGCCTCAACTCAATTTGGAATTATATACATGTATCAAAACCCAACTACAATATATCAAGAAGCAACTATATTTAATAAGGCAATTGCATATGAGAGAAGAACCAAATAAACAAGGTTTTATATGATGCTCAAATGCAAGGTGGCATGATGACATGAGCATGATATATGGATGAGGCAATAATTAAATGTAGCAAGTAGCAGTATATAGACTAGGCAAGTAGTATTGCAATTGTTAGACAATTGGGATGCTAAAATGTAACACCCCAAAACTTATAATCAAGATTATCAAATTCCAATCACCCAATTTAGGGTTAACAAAAACTTTTATTAAGAAAGTGAATATGAATGCATGTGTGTTTGACTTAGTGTAGAATTGAGTGTATATGCCATGCTTTATTGTTGCAAATAATGTGAAATGGTTTAAAGATGAATACTACATCATCTAAACCATTTAAAAACAAACTCAAAAGAAAAAGAAATCAAATATGAATAAATAAAGCAAATGGTCATTTTGACAAAAGTTAACCACTAGGTCACTTTGTGTGTTCCTAGTAGAGAAATTTTAATAGAAACAATTCTACTTATTTTCACCCGTTGCTAGACCAAGTAAAAGTGTGTCAAGGCCCACTTTACAAACTTACAAAAACATTCTCCAAATTAATTTAATGGACAATTGAAAATTGAATCTAGCTCATATGTTAAGATCCCATTTTTTCAAAAACATATCAAATCAATTCCCCCTGACATCTCCAAGAAAACATAGACTCTCAAGGTTAATTTAAGATCACACAAAAAATTCATTCAAAAATTACAAACTTTCTTTCATGCTGCCATTTACACAAACACCTGGCTGACACTAATTAACCCTCTGCCTAACTTCACTGTTGTGAACAGTAATCCTTGACCAATTGGTCTCCATTTAACTTCCATGTCTCCCCTGAGTCTAACCAAGCCCAAACAATGCCCCCCTTCATCGTAGGCAGAGTGGAGCGCCGCCCATTTCTGGTCATCGCCGGCCGATAGTGGGCAGCACTCTAGAAGCCACGCCGCCCTTGCCCACGACGCATACCAGACACGCCTCGGTCCACCGCCACCCCCTGTCCAGGCCACGATCCTAGTCGAGCCCTAGACCACCCTAGCTACAGGGCGCCACACCTCTCTGTGCCATCTCCAGAGCGCGCCAGATCGCCGCGCCTGACCAGCTCGCCCAGACCGCGCCTTGCCCTCACCGTGCATGATCACGCCCGCCATGATCACAACACCCCAGCAGACAACCCCGTTCGCTGCCGCGCAACCCACAACTCCCGTACGCCGCCGCACGCTCCCGACCGAACCACGCCGCCCCACGCCTCACCATTATGCCCGTAAGAACCGCCAGGGAACACCGCATCGTCCACCTACCTCTTCCACGACAATAGCCGCCTGTAGCAACGCCACCGTCGAGCTCGCGCCCGCACCGCTCGGTCCCCTCGCCGAACTATAAGAGGAGGCCACCCCTGCCTCTTTTCTCCACACCAACACCCTCACCACCTCTCACTGAACCTCCCCACTTCTTCCCGGAGCAAGGCGGGCCCTCTCTCGCTGGAATTTGGCTAGAGCCCGCTGTTGTTGGAGGAGAAGGGCACCGTTTATTCCAACCACCCCAAGCCCTGCCGTGACCGCGCCCCGCCTCGCCGTCGTCTACCACGTCGATTTCCCCTGTCGCTGACCCTAGGTGAGCCCCATTAGACCAGCACCGCCGTGTTAGGGTTGATTCCTCACCAGAGCTGTTCGTCGTTGACGATGAACCACGACCGTTGGATTATAATTAGATCATACGGCTCTGGTTGAAAGATACCATTTCGCGTTAGGAGAGTCGCTGACTGGTGGAGCCCATCTGTCAGCAGCCCACTGGGCTGTGTAGTGTAGCTGGACCGGCCGGTTTAGCTTTCCCGCTCAGGCTTGGAAATTCAAATAAGGATTTTCCTTTTTAGTTTAACTAGTTTCTATCCACTTATTCAAAAATCAATTCTGAGAGTTTGACTTAACCAAATTGCATGATTCAAAATTTTCTAGAAAGTTAATTAAAATATCTATCCAAACCCGTTGGATTTAAATCATTTGGCATTAGAGATAATCTTTAGTAAAAATAACAAGACAGAGACTTTTGCAACTTCAAACATTTTTCAAAAATCAACCAAAATAGCTTTTGAGTTGATTCCAACTCTTAAAAATCACATTTGACAATATCTATCTGAATATGTAAAAATATCTAGGTTTGCTTGCAGTGACATTGGACTAGTACCAAATGAATGCTATTAGGGCATTTCTAGTCACTTTGAATTTATTAAATGATAACCTTAAACTTTGTAAAATGTGATCAACCCTTTAAATCACATTCCCATCTATTAGAATATGTGGTGATGACATGTGTCCACATGATCCCATATTTTAATTGGAGAATATTAAATCTTAATTAATTTCAATGAGTAGAAATTACTTTTCTCAGATAAACTAAATAAAACTAGTTCTTTAATTCATGTGATAGTTGTGATGATGCTAGATCATCAAGTGTGACCCTTACTGTGCTAAATAGAATTAGTTAAGTATTTTTTGGTGATTGTGTACCCCGAATTTATTTATAGACGGTAGTACCGACCCAAGCTACGAGGAGGAGGAGTTCTACCCCGAAGAAGAGGAGGAAAACTTCAACCACTGCACCAATCAAGGCAAGCTAGATCTATGCAAGCTATTATTGGCAAGATAACACTTGCAAGTTTCTTAACTATGCAAGCCACCCCTAATTGCAAGATAACCTAAGAAAAATGCTTTAGGCATGCTAGGTTATACTTTTTGATTTATACCCACCAAAGTTTTACTTGCAAGCTTTACTCTTTTACTTTACCAAAGTTCTTTACTTTTAGATAGTGCTTTGTGAGTATTGGACAAATAATATAGATAGAATAAAGAGTATTAAACTAGGCCTATATTAGATGTTATTCTATGGCATGAGATTGAGATTATCATCCCTCATTAGTGAACACCCTTAACTTAGTGGCTAGTGCCAAGCATAAAACTTGATCACTTTAGATGGGAATACTTGGTGAAAAGGGTTATGAAAACTTGGAATGATGCTTCATTCTATTGAAATGTTTTGACATGTGTTGAGAAACACAAATGGATTTTGATGATGAAAATTTTGAGGCATGAGCCTTAGCCTTTTATAAAAACTAATGGTTGGGTTCGGATGCGATACCATTCCAATTTTACCGTACAACCACAATACCTGAATTGGGTAAGGCTTAGCCGGAAGTTTATATGCATTAGTATGGGTTCCCTCGCGGAAGAGGTTTGAGATGAGGCTACCTCTTGATGATGTCCACCTATGCAGTGCCCAGGAGGGCAGATGGACATGTCTCGGAGGCCAAGATCATAGGGGAGGTGCCTATACTAGAGTGTGTAATGGAAAGGTTATGATTGATTATCCGCATACTAAGTATGATGATTCAGGGTTATCCCTGACGAATGTATCGAATTTTGTGGTGAAAGTGTACCACCTCTACAGAGTGTCAAACTATTCAAATAGCCGAGTCCGCGGTCATGGATAGTTGGAGTGGCCATACTGTTCCATCGTCAGATGTTTTAAAAATAACTTGTGAAGTAAACTATGATTTTGACTTGGCCACAACAGGGTTGTGCCTATGAAAACTAGGTTCCCACTTAAGTGATTTAGAAAATTTACTTTGTTTTCTATACTTCTAAACTCAGTTTAGATAAATCTGGCTTTTTGCAAATAAACTTAGAGCTTAGGATTCCTACGAGAACTACCTTACTTGTTAGTGATAGTTTGCGAGTACTTAAAGAGTACTCATGGCTTTGTCCCTGGCTATTCCCGTGGCTAGACGATGAGGAGGACTACCAGGATGATGGACAGCAGGACAGCTATGACAACTAGGATCATCTCCCATCGTTAGCATTGCTTGTGACACTGAAGATGGAGCCCACTACAACGCTTATTATTCCGCTTCTTGTTTGTATGAAGACTGGATCATGAGATCCTTTATTTGTAAGACCTTATTATGGTTCATAATGGATGATGTACTATGATATCCAATCTGTTATGTCTCGCAAACATGGTAATCCTAGGATTGCGATGTATGGCATAACATGCATCTGGGATTAAAAATCCGGGTGTTGATAAGTAGGTATCAGAGCCATCCTGACCATAGGAGACCCTAGTTAGAATTCACATCCGAACAAAAATTAATTTCAAAAACCAAAGAAGTAAGTATTTATGAAAACCTATTCCCACTCTTATCCTTGATTCTTTCAAAAAAATCATGTTCCTCAAAATTCTTACATTCCTACATAAAATTTGACACACTTGATCACCTCACTAACTTACTCATCCTAAATTCTTATAGATGGAAGTTCAGTATTGCAAGTTCTACCAGTTGGGCAATGGAGGCCAACTGATCTTTGGGAGGGATCTTGATGCACTGTTAGAGTATCTTGAGCGCCCGCATCCGTAATTATTCGGGGCACAACTCAAGGATCACCCAGGAGGAGATCTACAATGGCTAATAGTTGTAGATCTCAGAGGCAAGATGGAAGCACCCCTTTTCGAGAAGATTCAATTCACCGTGTGAGAGAACAACTGGCTAGATGGATTAGCCAGGGCTATGCATGAAGCTCTTGCCCGTTTGTGTGGGCAAAACATCAACTTGATCTAGGGAACTCGCTTTGTGCACTTCGCAAGATGTGATTGTATGGGAATGCCATTAGAGATGCCAAGTCTCCCGGAGTTGAAGCGTCAGGTGGAGAATCATGATTTCCTGCTGTATGATAGCAGAAGGAATTGGACATGCTCGAGCCTACACCAACCACAACCTTGCCATTGCTGCCAAGAAGGAACATACTCTCACCATGCACGTCAAGGATCCCCAATCACTTCATCGTCAACGCTAGAAGAAGGATCGCACCATATCTCGTCTTCGTAAGAAGGTGGCCGCTCTCGAGAAGACCATCCATGAGCAATAAGTCCAACTTGAAGCAAAGGAAGAGGAAGAAGGTGAAGACATCTAGGGAGATCTTCACTCGTACCTCAGTGATGACAATGACTACCTCGAGGATGATGTCATGGATTCCTACACCGATGATGATGATTCTGACTTCATTGAAGATGAGTAGATGCACTTGATCACTACTGTAGGAATGAGTTGTGTCGGCCCCACTATATCTTAGTTCACGGAATGGTTCTTAAAACCATCTGTTTTCCATTTGTGTCGTGGTGTGTGTTTGTATTGTGTGCTTGAATGAATGAATGAGAAGGAGTTAGTTTGCAAAACCTGAGTCAAACTCAAAGTTTAAAGCTTTTGAAACAGAACCATGAACCTTAGAACTTTCCCTCTTATCTCATTATCTATCTCAATCTTCAGATGACTCGTGGAAACCCCGGAGGAAGTAGCTCATCGTGGGACCCGATGCTGCAGATTCTGCAGATGCTAGTTTCTAACAGTGAAGCTATTAGAGCTGAGCGCCAAGCCAACCTCGCCACTCTTAAACAGGTAGCTCAGATGGCCCACATTAATCAAGGCTAAGGAAATCAGGATCATCATGGATCCAAACTTAAGAACTTTCAGAATACCAATCCACCTATCTTTAACAAATCTGAGGATCCCTTGGATGCTGATGACTGGCTGCAAACCATGGAGAACAATCTGGAAGTTGCAAGAGTTGACGCCAACGAGAAGGTACTGTTTGCCACCCACTATCTGGTAGGAGATGCAAGAGCCTGGTGGAATAGCACCCATACTATGAACCACGGTCAGGTGATGACTTGGGAAGCTTTCAAGATCAAGTTCAGCCGCACCCATGTGCCATAAGGTTTAGTCACCAGAATGAGAGATGTGTTCAGAGAACTGAAGCAAGGAAGGATGACGGTAGTTGAGTACCGTGAAAAATTTCTGTCCCTAGCTAGATATGCCCCTGATGAGATCAACATTGAAGCCAAGAAGAAGGAGAGGTTCCTAAACGGATTGCATGATGAGATGCAGACCGTGTTAGTCAACATCCGTTTTGAAGATCTAGAAGAGCTAGTAGACTCTGCCATCCAGATGGAAGGGAAGATCAACCAAGCCAATGACAACCACAAGCATAGAATGATGCACCAGACGGTGTCCCACAATCCCCAGAAGTATTGCCCCAACCGGTCTGCAGGATATGCCCCAAGAAACAATAGACCCCCAATGTCTCGTCCAAGCTACCCCAATTGTAGCGGAGGAAACTTGAAGTCTGGAGGAAACCACAACACCAACCCTGGCAACTCCAACAACTTCAACCGTGCACCGCCCAAGTCCAACAACAACAATACTGCCGTAAGGACTTGAAGCAATGATGTGCCTGTTGCAGCCAAAGACACATCCCAGATTACTTGCTTTGAATGTGGAGTCAAGGGTCACTACTTCAACGAGTGTCCTAAGAAGCTTGCAGCCACCACCAATGTGAATGCCCCAGCTCAGCAGCAGCGCCGTGTTTAGCCTAGAAGAAGATTTGCCCCAGGAAATTCGCTCAACCACAACAGCCGTCTGTTCCACATGAATGCTGAAGAAGCCCAGTAAGCGCCAGATGTCATGCTAGGTATGTTTTTTGTTAACTTAGTACTTGCAATAGTGTTGTTTGATTCTGGAGCATCGCACTCATTTGTTACAGAAGAATTTGCATGCACTAGTAAGATTCAACCAACAAAATTGAAGCATGTTATGATAGTGCAAATTCCCGGTTCAACCACCAAAGCTAGAAAAATTTGCAAGGCTGTACATATCAGAATCCATGGGATAGATTTTTATGCCAATCTAATAGTACTTGGAACCAAAGGTTTGGACGTAGTACTAGGAATGGATTGGATGTCGAAACATAAAGGATTGATCGACTATGCCAAGAAAGCCATAACCATGAATAGTAGCTCTAGAGTATCAGTAGAGCATATATCTGAAACCTTGCCCCGTCAGTTCAAATGCAACAAGAGTCTAGCCCAACTAACCATAGACCAAGTCAGAGTAGTCTGTGAATACCCCGACGTATTCCCAGATGAATTGCCTGGTATGCCCCCAGATCGGGATATCGAGTTCATTATTGAACTAATTCCTGGAACTGGACCCATAGATCAGAGACCTTATAGTATGAACCTAGAAGAATTAGTGGAGATGAAGAAGCAACTTGATGCTATGCTAGAGAAACGTCTGATTCAACCAAGCGCATCGCCATGGAGATCGCCTATTCTGTTTGTGGATAAGAAAGATGGAGGTAACCATTTGTGTACGGATTACCGGAAGCTGAATGATATCACCATCAAGAACAAGTACCCACTGCCCAAGATTGAGGATCCGTTTGATCAGTTGACTGGTGCCAGAGTGTTTTCTAAGATTGACCTTAGGACTGGTTATCACCAATTCAAGATTCATGCAACAGATATTCCAAAGACCGCCTTTACCACCAGATATGGATTGTATGAGTATACGGTCATGTATTTTGGATTAACCAATGCCTCCTCTTATTTCATGAATCTCATGAATAAGATTTTTATGAACTTTCTGGATAAGTTTGTCGTTGTTTTTATCGATGATATTCTAATCTATTCCAAGTCAGAAGAAGACCATGAGCTACACCTGAGAACCATCCTTGAAACCCTTAGAGAGCATCAGTTGTATACCAAGTTTAGAAAATGTGAGTTCTGGCTAAAGGAAGTAGGATTCCTCGGACATATTGTGTCGGCAGGAGGAGTCGCTGTTGATCCCACCAAGATCAAAGATGTTGAAGAATGGGAAGCTCCAACCACTCAAACCCAAGTCCGTCCATTTTTCGGATTAGCGGGATACTACCGCAAGTTCGTTGGAGGATTTTCGAGCATCGGAAGACCGATGACCCAATTGTTGAAGAAATATAAGAAGTTTGAATGGACCGACAAATGTGAAGCAAGCTTTCAAGAGCTCAAGAAGAGATTGATTTCAGCCCCAATCTTGATTATGCCAGATATCAAGAAGTCGTTTGATGTGTATTGTGATGCATCCTAGATTGGTCTCGAATGTGTGTTGATGCAAGAAGGCAAAGTCATAGCATATTTGTCCCGACAACTGATGCAGCATGAGCAAATCTACCCAACCAATGATCTTGAACAAGCAGCCGTAGTTTTAGCCTTGAAGACATGGCATCATTACCTTATGGGTAACCGCTGTGAGATTTATTCGGATCAGACGAGCCTGACGTATATTTTTACCTAGAAGGAGTTGAATATGAGGCAAAGGAAATGGATAGAGTTAATCAAGGATTATGACCTTGACATTCACTATCACCCCGGCAAAGCCAATGTGGTAGCAGATGCTCTTAGCAGATTGCCATGTAGATTAAACACCATGATCAAAGAAGCCCAACCAAGTTTGCATGAGGAGTTGGAGTAGTTTAGAATGGAGCTAGTTAGCAAAGGATTTTTATCTAGCATTGAACTTCAACCCACTTTGATTAGCCAGATAAAGGAAGCATAGAAGGGAAATGCAAGTATCGACGGAATCAAACGTCGTATAGATACAGGAAAGGTACATGGATTCACCGAAGATGAAGAAGGAGTTTTGTGGTACAAAGGACGTATCTGTGTGCCAGCAGATTCCGAGCTGAAGCAAGTTATCATGTAGGAAGCTCATGATACTCTTTATTCTATCCACCCCGGAGGAACAAAGATGTATCACGATTTGAAGGAGCAATCTTGGTGGCACAAGATGAAGAGAGAAATCAGAAGCTACATAGCCAAGTGTGATATCTGTGAGAGAGTCAAAGCAGAACATCAGAGACCCACAGGACTGTTGCAACCATTGCAGATTCTAGAATGGAAATGGGATTCCATCGGAATGGACTTTATCACCAGTTTGCCTACATATAGTAGGGGAAATGATTCTATTTGGGTCATAGTTGATAGATTGTCCAAGGTGGCCCATTTTATACCTATCAAGACAACCTACCAGAGTTCGAAGCTAGCAGAGTTGTACATTGCTAGAATAGTCAATTTGCATAGAACCCCCAAGACCATAGTGTCGGATCAAGGAACCCAATTTACCTCAAGATTTTGGCAGAAAGTCTAAGAAGGATTAAGAACCAAGTTGAATTTCAGCACAGCTTATCACCCGCAAACCGATGGACAGACTGAAAGAGTCAACCAAATCTTAGAAGATATGTTGAGAGCTTGTGTGTTAGAGTTTGGATCAAAATGGGAAGATTGTCTGCCTTCCATAGAATTCTCATACAACAACAGTTATCAAGCCAGTTTGCAAATGGCCCCCGTTGAATTTCTGTATGGAAGGAAGTGTCGTACCCCCTTGAATTGGTCGCAAATAGGAGAGAGTCAGATTTTCGGACCCTACATCCTAAGAGAAGGCGAAGAGAAGGTTCACAAAGTCCGTGAGCACCTCAAGACCACCCAATCCAGACAGAAGAGTTATGCTGACAAGAGACGTAGAGATCTTACCTTCAATGTCGGAGATTTTGTGTATCTCAAAGTTTCGCCGTTGAAAGGAATGCAGTGTTTTCAGATGAAAGGAAAGTTAGCCCCCAGATATATTGGACCCTTCAAAATTCTGAATCGCCGAGGAGAAGTATCTTATCAACTAGAAATACCAGAGGAGATGTCAGCCATCCATAATGTGTTCCATATCTCGTTACTTCGCAAATACCTAGAAGTTCCGGAGAAGACCAAAGTATTCAAGAACATCGATCACCGAGCCATAGATATCAACAAGGATCTGACGTATCGTGAAGTACACATCCGTATCTTGGAAGAAGCCTTCAGAACCACCAGGACCCGGAGTATCAAATTTCTCAAGATCCAACGGAGCAACAAAATTAAAGAAGAAGCTACTTGGGAGCGAGAAGATTATAGTAGGACCGAGTTTCTAGATCTCTTTAGTTCCTAGTTTTTATTAAATCTCGGGACAAGATTTTGTTTAAGGAGGGAAGGTTTGTAACACCCCAAAACTTATAATCAAGATTATCAAATTCCAATCACGCAATTTAGGGTAGAATATGGATGCATGTGTGTTTGCCTTAGTGTAGAATTGAGTGTATATGCCATGCTTGATTGTTGCAAATGATGTGAAATGGTTTAAATATGAATACTACATCATCTAGACCATTTACAAACAAAATCAAAAGAAAAAGAAATCAAATACGAATAAATAAAGGAAATGGTCATTTTGACAAAAGTTAACCACTAGGTCTCTTTGTGTGTTCCTGGAAGAGAAATTTTAACAGAAACAATTATACTTCTTTTCACCCCTTGCTAGACCAAGTAAAAGTGTATCAAGGACCACTTTGCAAACTTACAAAAACATTCTCCAAATCAATTTAATGGACATTAGAAAATTGAATCTAGTTTATATGTTAAGATCCCACTTTTACAAAAACCTATCAAATCAATTCCCCTTGACCTCTCCAAGCAAACATAGACTCACAAGCTTAATTTAAGATCACCCAAAAAAATTCATTCAAAAATTCCAAACTTTATTTCATGCGGCCAATTTCACAAACACCTAGCTGACACTAATTAACCCTCTGCCTAACTTCACTGTTGTGCACTGTAATCCTCGACCAATTGGTCTCCATTTCACTTCCCTGTCTCCCCTGAGTCTAACCAAGTCCTAGACAAAACCCCCTTTGCCATATGCACAGTGGAGCGCCGCTCGTTTCTGGTTGTCGCCGGCCGACAGTGGGCAGCACTCCAGAAGCCACGCCACCCTCGCCCATGATGCGCACCAAACACGCCCCCGTCCACCGCCACCCCATGTCCAGGCCACGACCCCAGCCGAGCCTTGGACCACCCTAGCTACGCCGTGCCCTGCCTCTCTGTGCCATGTCTAGAGCGCGCCAGCTCGCTGCGCCCGACTAGCTCGCCTAGACCACGCCTTGCCCTCACCACGCACACTAACGCCCGCCATGAACACAGCACCCCAGCAGACAACCCCATTCACCTTTGCGCGACCCGCAGCTCCCATACGCCACCGCAAACACCTCTGCCTCCGCGCAGAGCGCCGTACGCTCTCGACCGAACCACGCCGCCCCACGCCTCACCATTATGCCCGTAAGAACCGCCAGGGAACACCGCACCGTTCACCTACCTCCGCCACGACAAAAGCCGCCTGTAGCAACGCCACCGTCGAGCTCGCACCTGCACCGCTCGGTCCCCTCGCTGCACTATAAAAGGAGGCCACCCCTGCCTCTTTTCTCCACACCAACACCCTCACCACCTCTCACTGACCCTCCCCCAATTCTTCCCAGAGCATGGCGAGCCCTCTCTCGCCGGAATTTGGCTGGATCCCGCCGCTGCCGTAGGAGTAGGGTGCCATTGATTCAAACAACCCTAAGCCCTGTCATGACCACGCCTCGCCTTGCCATCGTCTACCATGTCAATTGCCCCAGTCGCTGACCCTAGCTGGAGCCCAGGTGAGCCCTGTCAGACCCCCACCACCGGGTTAGGGTTGATTCCTCGCCGGAGCTGTTCGTCATCGACGATGAACCACGGTCGTTGGATTAGAATTAGATCGTAGGGCTCTGGTTGAAAGATACAGTTTCGCATTAGGAGAGTCACTGACTGGTGGACCCCATCTGTCAGCAGCCCGCTGCGCTGTGCAGTGCAGCTGGGCCGGCCAGTTTAGCTTTCCCGCTCAGGCCTGAAAAATTCAAATAATGATTTTCCTTTTTAGTTTAAACTAGTTTCTATCCACTTATTCAAAAATCAACTTAGAGAGTTTCACTTAACCAAATTCCATGATTCTAATTTTGCTAGAAAGGTAATTAAAATATCTATACAAGCTCGTTGGATTTAAATCATTTGGAGTTAGATATAATCTTTAGTCAAAATAACAAGACAAAAACTTTTGCAACTTCAAACATTTTTCAAAAATGTACCATAATAGCTTTTGAGTTGATTCCAACTCTCAAAAATCACATTTGACAATATCTATCTGAATATGTAAAAATATCTAGGTTTTCTGGTAGTGACATTGTACTAGTACCAAAAGAATGCTATTACGGCATTTCTAGTCACTTTAAATTTATTAAATGATAACCTTAAACTTTATAAAATGTGATCAACCCTTTAAATCGCATTCCCATGTATTAGAATATTTGGTGATGAGATGTGTCCACATGATCCCATATTTTAATTGGAGAATATTAAATCTTAATTAATTTCAATGAGTAGAAATTACTTTTCTCAAATAAACTAAATAAAACTAGTTCTTTAATTCATGTGATGATTGTGATGATGCTAGATCATCAAGTGTGAGCCTTAGTGTGCTCAATAGAATTAATAAAGTATTGTTTGGTGATTGTGTACCCCATATTTATTTATAGACGATAGTACCAACCCATTCTACGAGGAGGAGGAGTTCTACCCCGAAGAACAGGAGGAAAACTTCAATCACTGCACCAATCAAGGCAAGCTAGATCTATGCAAGCTATTATTGGCAAGCTAACACTTGCAAGTTTCTTAACTATGCAAGACATCACTAATTGCAAGATAACCTAAGGAAAATGCTTTAGGCATGCTTGGTTATACTTTTTGATTTATACCCATCCAAAGTTTTACTTGCAAGCTTTACTCTTTTACTTTACCAAAGTTCTTTACTTTTAGATAGTGCTTTGTGAGTATTGGAAACATAGTATAGATAGCATAAAGAGTATAAAACTAGGCCTATATTAGATGTCACTCTATGGCATGAGATTGAGATTAGCATCCCTCATTAGTGAACACTCTTAACTTAGTGGATAGTGCTAAGCATAAAACTTGATCACTTTTGATGGGAATACTTGGTGAAAAGGATTCTGAAAACCTTGGAATGATGCTTCATTCTATTGAAATGTTTTGACATGTGTTGAGAAACACAAATGGATTTTGATGATGAATATGTTGAGGCATAAGCCATAGCCCTTTTATAAAAAACTGATGGTTGGGTTCAGATGCGATACCATTCCAATTTTACCGTACAACCACAATACCTGAATTGGGTAAGGCTTAGCAGGAAGTTTATATGCATTAGTATGGGTTCCCTCGCGGAAGAGGTTTGAGCTGAGGCTACCTCTTGATGATGTCCACCTATGCAGTGCCCAGGATGGCAGATGGCCATGGCTGGGAGGCCAAGCTCATAGGAGAGGTGCCTATACTAGAGTGTGTAATTGAAAGGTTATGATTGATTATCCGTATACTAAGTATGATGATTTAGGGTTATCCCTGACGGATTTATCGAATTTTGTGGTGAAAGTGTACCACCTCTGCAGAGTGTCAAACTATTCGAATAGCCGCGTCCGTGGTCATGGACAGTTGGAGTGGCCATATTGTTCCGTCGTCAGATGTTTTCAAAATGACTTGTGAACTGAACTATGATTTTGACTTGACCACAACAGGGTTGTGACTATGAAAACTAGGTTCCCACTTAAGTGATTTAGAACATTTACTTAGTTTACTTTACTTCTGAACTCAGTTTAGATAAATCTGGCTTTTTGCAAATAAACTTAGAGCTTAGGATTCCTACTAGAACTACCTTACTTGTTAGTGATAGTTTGCGAGTACTTAAAGAGTACTCATGGCTGTGTCCCTGGCTATTCCCGTGGCCAGACTATGAGGAGGACTACCAGGATGATGGACAGCAGGACGGCCACGACAAATCATCTCCCATCATCAGCATTGCCTGTGACACTGAAGATGGAGACCACTACTACACTTATTATTCGGCTGCTTGTTTGTATTAAGACTAGATCATGACATACTTTATTTGTAAGACCTTATTATGGTTTGTAATGGATGATGTACTATGATATCCAATCTGTTATGTCTCACAAAAATGGTAATCATGGGATTGCGATGTATGGCATAACAGGCATCTGGGATTATAAATCCGGGTGTTGACATACAATTGCCAGCCTGGCGTGCTTTTACTCCCTGTCCATAAAGCACCGGCGCTCGACCCTATATCCTTCCCATCCACTCCAGATCGGGATATCCATTTCCTCCATCTCCCTTCCTTGCAGCACCAGTTGACCAACACCTCTCCCTGGTCTCCTTCCCCTCTCTCTTGCAAGTTGAAAACAAGCAAAGGAGAAGAGAGAAAAACCCACACTGAGGCCCCCTCTTCCTCTAGTTTTCGCAAAGCACAAAGCTACCCATGTGCTCTTTCCCTCCCGTATCCCCTCAACCACCACACCCCGTCTCAGATCCCATCTAGGAAGAGTGCATGATCCCTTTCCTTTTCTTCTTCCTCCATGGCCATGACCAGCTCGGAACCCTAGCAACCAGATCAAGGTCATGTCTTCTTCCCGATGTTCTGGAGCGCTTCAAACCAAACCAGTTGTACCTACACCTTCGTTTGCTTCCTCTTTGTCACCTAAGAACCGTCGCTTGAGGCTAGAGCCCATCAGGAGCCCTCGCCACCACCTTGTCCGTGTGCACCCGAGAAACCGGAGCCCCAACCTCCTACGAGAATGCCACCATCTTGGCTAGCTGGTCTATGTCGATGACGTCATGGTGAGCTATCCTTCTTCTCTGACATGGCCACGAAGCTTATCGTTCCCTCTTGCCCATGTGCTTTGTGTCGAATGCCCATTGTGCACTGCCGCTCGCCAGACCACCTTGCGGAAACGCCGCCATCGGCCTCCCTACGGGCTTCCAGATGTTCGTGGAGTAGTGCCTCGCTCTGCTCAACTTCCCGAGCCCTACGGCCATCACCACCGTGCCTCGCCTCACTCTCGCCGGCACCATCGCCGCTGCAGCACACTGACATCAGCTGCTTCATCAACCTCTCTGCGTAGGTTTTTGTCCGAAAGCTTGCTTCGCGCTCGGTCGACCTCCATCAAAACCACGAGCAACCATTTGTAGACCGATCTTCCCTCTTTCTAACAAGCCACTACACCCCTAGATTGATCAAACATGTCGTCCGTAATCGCCCTCATAAGCTAGCACTACCTCTCAGTAGCTCGATAAGTTTCGTCAGGCTGCACCTGTTCTTTCTTCAGTTAGCTCACGCTGCAGCTGGGTTATGTGGAAGCAAGCGTGTATACTAACATCAACCATCAGCCCAACCTAGTGGTGTGAGCCTTGCTCCGATTCGGCCCACGGCCGTGAGGACCTCGCTTCAAATCCCCACCGTGCCTTTTTTTAAACCTCGCGCACCGAGCATCACCACAAGTCAGCTCCACCTCACTATCGTCCCATGGCCTAGTAAGCACGAACCCTACCTATCATCTATCATGGCTAGCTTCGGCCCGAGTACAAAAAAACCAGGAGTATTTTTCTAATTCCATAAAAATCCTAGAAAATTGATAATTCTAATTTAATTCATATCTTTATAAAATAATTGAATTTGCAAAAACTCTCAAAATGAATTATCAATATTTTTCAAATACGAATTAAAACCTGTTTTAATATTCGATGATATTTAACTCTAACTAGTCAAACCTTTGACTTTTGGCCATGTTTTAATTATTTGCATTTAAATAATATTTTAAATTAATAATTCAAAATAATATGAATAATATATGTTTTTGAATCAGAAAATCATGAGTATTATTAATATGCTACTTAGAATATTATTTGAGCAATTTAAAATTTCGAAATTATTTAAATACTATTAAATGCCCTTTTCTTAATGAATTCATAACTTTAATTCTGTAATTCTGAATTCGACAAATAATATGTCTAAACCGATCAGTGCGACGAGACTATTATAACTATGCATTCTATGTTATCAATTAAAGCATACACCATATAAAAATTACATATTCAAAACTGTTTATGGGAGCAAAACATGCGTAAACAATTAAATAAAGTGCTTTATTATTGTTTCCACGTCTCACCCATTGCATGCTATGTTTTACCATATAATTGTGCGTCATTCCATCACGACATGCCTTGTTTGCTTGTGCATTTATTCATATGATTGTGCACAGTATTTATTATGGACCTTTGTGTATTTGGCTTTTATTCCGGACAGACGCTGAGCAAGGGAACTATTAGGAGAACCAAGAGTACCACCCGGATCCCGGTTACCCTACTGTTGATATGTCAGGAAAGTAACCCCCATGCTTGAATACATATAGCACCCATGTCTCTATCTTATTCTTGCATCATTGTGTCACAATTGCATTAAATTGGAATCCCAAGTATTGCATAGCCTTTACTTTTAAACCCCACTAAAACTTGTACCTCAATCCTATGAGTTATTACTATAGGAGTTGATTGAGCCATGCGAGTCATAGAAATGCATGTTTAGGGTTTATGCGAGTCCTTGGATAACGAGGTACCTAAACAACTTAAACTGTGTAGTAATGGGATAACTAAAAAAGAGGCATCAGTGGGCAATAGCGATTATTTGGTTCTTCCATGCCCACTTGTGTTCCGTAGGACCCCGAGTACTTGATTCCTGTTACTTGACTATCACACTATCCGCATGTGGGACCATGACTCCCCTTCGGCTGAGCTTGATCCACACTTTATTTCTTGGGTACACAAACTAGTTTAGGGCTTTATTACTATCCTATACTTATGCCATGTTTACTACTTTATTTACTATTGCACGTGGAGCGCCTGTACTGTTTAGCAACCCTGTTCCACTTTTCCGCTGTATCGACAAGTCCAGTCACAATTTCGGGTTCCTAGTCATTTACAGCCGTCGCCACACACCCTGGGTCCGTCGTGGAGCCGGCCAACTTCATAGCGGGTAGCTTATTGGGGGTGGCCCCCTAAAGTAATTTTTGAATCCTATGAATGCATTGTTGTGAGGCCTCGTTGCTTTTTATCTGGTTCTTCCCGAGGTTGATCATGCATGTGTTGTTATTTGTGTACCCCTGCAGGGTAAATCTTTCTGAAAGTCGTGTCCGCGGTTATGGACGACTTGGAGCATAGTTTCTCGATCATATACAAGCATAACTAAAGTACCACCTTTAATTTGACTTAGAAATGACAAGTCAGTAACGTAACACTCATGGAATGGTTAATAAAACTGCCAACTGATGGGATGTTCTTCCACCTTCTCATTTGGTAAGCGAGAAGGAGGGAGAGCAATGTTTATCTATGTTACTTACATAACTATTGTTTCTAATGAATGAGCGTCCGTCCATCTCTGGTTGGGCGGATGTTGTAGTGTGTCTCTGTAGAACTATTTAGATATTATCTTTCGCTGTAATTGTGTCACCCCTAGGTTGTTTCCTTTAGATGCGTTAAGACTCTGAGTACCCCTAGGGTCTCACATGATAAATATTTGGTTCCGATGGACATGTATACTCTCAAGAAGGTTACTGGGTCGAAGAGACCATTGATGGTGGCGACGACCATCAGGTGTAGAGATTCTAGGGATGGAGATCCGTGAGATCTATGGGCGAGATGTGCTTATTTTTAGGGCATAGTATGCCAATTTGCTTCTTGTCCATACTCGGAATTGTTTTCCGGTTCCGCCTGATACTATGATGTGTGAGGTATGAGGATGTATCCTAAACTATTATCTCTATCTAGGATATTTGGATCTTGTCGTATCGTGTTGAATATTTCTGTTTCTATTCCTTTTAGGTGGTGTGGCTCTGATGTACCATTGTATGTCGCTGACATACATACTCATTTGTGTATGTCTTTGATCGCTTTACATGTCAACTACGCCGCTCGCTCTTGTCTCGATGTTCTTGAAAGTGGGTAGGGTGGTTGGCTGGTACCGTGCCCTGCTCCGCTTCTACGGGGCTACATGTGGGTGTCCTTGGGCCTCCACAGTAGAATCCCTTATCCACTTTTGGATTCATCTAGGCTTGTTCTTAGAGCGTAGGGTCTGAGGTATTACAAAATTATAATTATTTTTTGAGATTTACCTATTACATGTTTATGATATGTCATACTTCTATTATATTAGTCTCATAAGCAAGGAAAATGCAACTTACTAGTACTACTAGCATTTAAAGCGGATGAAAAACACAAAAAGACATCTCTTGGGTCCTCTTCTGGAAAAATTCAAGAGAAAACACGTGCTTAAAAGTATGGCATACCAATTCAACTTCTTACTAGGAATATCCACGTCCAAAAATTTGATAACCTTTGAAAAAATTCAAGGAAAAATAATATCCACAAAAACTGTTAAACGTTAATTTGGAAAACATTTGAAAAAATTACTTTAATAGTCTGCCTTAGCATGCGCAAACATTCTTGTGTTTCAAGACAAATGACCATGGGTATGCCCATATCCACATCACTCGTAGTTTGTAGATCTACAAGTAATCCCACCAAACCAGGGCTAACGTCTCATTATATGTGGTGATTAGGCTAAATGCTAGAGTAGATAACTCATTTCTAGTGGAGTAATATATAGGTGAAAACTTTATTCATGAAAGGTGTAGACCCGCTGATGTCGGTCCCATATCTGGGTAGTAGACGATGGCGCATCTTGGCATGTTAACTAAACAATATTGGTTCTGGTAGTTTGCAAATTTTATGAACATAACATTATTTAAATTTCATCCTCGTAAATGACTTTATGTCAACTTAACAAAATCTTGATCTACAAGTGTGTGATAGCTTCCTTGTAACTTTTTCGAAAATCATTTTTATTTACCCGAGGAGTCACACTATCTAGAACCTCTGAAGTTTTCATATTTCAACTTCTTTCTAGGAATTTTCATGCAGGCAAATTTGTCCCTGTTTTGAAAACTAAATAAAACTAATTAAACAAAACATTTTCTGGGGAAAACTAACACATGGCGCTATCTTACATGTATAGGTTCAATGAAAAGTTCTAGACATGAATTTTGCATTGTTTTTGAAAAAAACATGCTTCAAAGTATGGACCCATTCAACTTCTTGCTAGGAATATACATGCCGAGAAATTTGCACCCTCTTTAAAAAATCAAGGAAATCTTATCTTACCACTTTATAGTGTACCAATAACTTTGAATACTGAGCGTTGGATCAAGCCTCACGAATCCTAACATTGCCAGCCATTGGATCTTGTATTCTGTTCTAGCATCTAAAAGATACTATTGATATTCTTTAGAACAACGTATGCTATGCACAAACCTCAAACACACTTCTCCATCATTCTAGAATCTATTCTATGACTTATGCATATAGAATATTTGATTAATAGTATTTAGCACAATGAACGCTATGTACAAACCTCAAAACACACTTCCCAATAATTATAGAATCTTCTTCGTCATTTCTCTAGAGAATATAGATTAATAGGTAGCTAATAGTAGTAGGTTGATTTCCACATGACATAAGGTACAAGAACCAAATATACACCCGATACTTTATGGACCTGGCTCAAAATTATAATTATTTTTCAGCTTCACCTATTATAATTTTATATAAATAAAAGATGATATGTCATATAGTAATTCTATTACTATCTAATTCTCACGTGAAAGGCACATGCAACTTACTATAACCCTAGTACTCTGTGCAAGGTACATACTACTCCATCCCAGAGTACTCCCTCTGACGTGGCAATACCTTACAGGTAATCGAGTTTGGCATATACGGTTCAGCTATGACAGAAGCCCACGGTGTTACCAACGCCCAACACAGGATTCGGGTGACTCACGGAGAATCCGATTGCTTGCGGCACAAGATGAAGCTTAAGATAGAAAGTTTAAAGGGGCAAACCCTAACTTATAGCCGACTCGGCCTGCAACCTGAGACCTAGCCTATCTATATAAAGGCTAGGAGGGGGCGGTGAGGAGGATAATCACAACCCTAGTTTCCACAACCATCACCAAATTGCATCTGCGCACCCCCTGTAACTTTCGACTCCCTCGATAATTCCAAGAGCAAACAAGCAGGAGTAGGGACCTCTATGAGGCATGAACCTGGGTAAACCTTGCGTCCATGTGTTCATGTTTGCTAGCTGATTGATGCTTCCAGCGCTTCCTACTTCTCCAAAACCCAAGTCCATAACAATGGGCATTGATGAGTTAAACCCTCGTCAATTGGCATCGTCTGTGGGAATTGGGAGTGCTGATGTCGCGGCTTCTTAGGCCGCATCAACTGTGATCTACAACTCTGCAACAACGGAGATTTGCCTCCTCTTTGGCGCCTTCAACTTCACCGTCCACACGCCGTCCACTCGCCCGGCTTTCGAGTCTGTGGGCGATGGGGTCGGCCTGGCGATCGGGAGCTTATGCTTCCAAATTGGTCAGCTGGGCACACTTCGCCTCCCTAACCAGCCGATGCTTCCCACTATTGCTCCAGCATCGTAGTTTCCACCGCCAATCGGCACCCTAAGCGAGATCAATGCCCTGACAATTGTTGGGACCACGGACAACGACAATAGTCGGGAATCCGATCTGGGTGATCTGGCCACAGAGGATGGAGCCTACGGCTTCGGATCTGAAAGTGGTGGGAGCAAAAGCTTCCCCAATCACTACATGTGCGCTATCATCAACGTAGGCGACACTGGTGTCAATCGCGACAACACAAGTACTGGCCCATCCAACAGTGGTAACGGTGGTCCCGCCAACGGTGCACCCACCATCAATGGGGCAGAAGGTGACCCGCATCTCATGGAGAATGAGTGCACCAAAGAGCGCGTCCTGATCAAGATCAATGACAACGAGTGGGCCTGCTGTCGAGAAGCTCTGCGGGGTAATCCCCTGCCCCTAAACTCATCACAATAGATGCTGATGGGATAGTATTGGCTTCTCAAGGAGGAGTACAAGTGCCAATAGTAAGTAATCGTGCAACTCGACGCGCGCAGAAAGGCGGCGAACGAGTCGAGCCTCCGGCGGGCTCAACTCTCTTCCATGGGAGGATCCTCCTCCAAGGGCATTGACCATGTGGCCACCAAAAGGCGCTCTCGACTGGCCCACCTCACCGACAAGGAGAGGGAAGAAGCCACACGAGTCCTTGACTTCGGCTCCACGATGGTGGATACACAGGGCAACGTGCTCCCAAAGACACCGCAAGCAGCGGTGACAGCGGACACCATGTACCTCCTCAACAACCAGCCACCGACTAGGGATCCGCGAGCTGCCATGCACCGATCTACGATCGCGAGCTTGGGGCTAGTCGAAGCTAACAAGTACTACTATTCATACTCCTCCAACGACGACAGCCACGATCTGTCACGGCGACACCGCTCACGGCGGCACGACTCCGACTATGACGCGCGTGATGACATCACTCAACGCAAGATCGATAAAATGAACGCAAGACATGCCCGTTCGACTAATTCGGAAAATGACGAGATAGAGCTCCGCTGCGCAGGTGCTTCAAAAGAGCCATCAGGTAGGACCGAATGTCTAAGGGGTTTAAACTCCCATCGGAGAACCCAAAATTCGACGGCCTACAGGACCCGAAAATTTGGCTGGAAGATCACATCTCCTCCGTCAGGTTGCATGGCGGAAGATCGAGCATGGAAATACAATGCCTCTAGCTACAGCTGCAAGGTGCCACCTGCGCATGGCTCAACAATCTCCCGCGCGGATCAATTCACAGCTGGGAAGAGCTAGTCTACAACTTCGTGTGAAACTTCAAGGGCACTTACAAAAGGCCCGCATTAATTGAGGAATTAAGAGGCTGCCACGAAAGGTCTGGCGAGTTGCTGCACTCGTACATCCAGAGATGGTCCATCATCAAGAATTCTGCAGAAGACATCTCCGAGGATCGTGCAATCGACGTGTTTAATGGTGGCGTGCACCGCAGAGAGCTCAGGGAGGAGTTGGGCCACTCGAAGCCCAAGACAATCGACCACCTGATGGAGATCGTGAATAGGTGGGCCGACGGAGAGGACTCAGTGAAAAACCATGCCTACTCCGATGATGACGACGACCTCGGGTGCAGACGCGATCGCCGAGGGAAACGTTGAATGCGCATCTTCGAGGAGCGCGAAGAGGTCGACATGGTCGCGGCTGACTACGCCGACAACCTTGACGACAACCACAATAGCGGATACCGCAGTGGTGGATACCGTGACAGTAGGAAAACCACGCAAGTGTCACAGCGCCCCATTCGCGAGGAGGCACCTGGAACATCCATCCAGGAGAAACTGTTCGAACCGTGCAACGTACACTTCTACATCGACAAGCACAATGGCAAAAAAAATACATTCACCTTCTCAAGGACTGCCGCGAGTTCCTCAAGCTCCACGAAGGCCTGGCCCAGATGAATCACGACGCGATCAACCAGGGCTATGGAGCTGCCCCGGGCGATGTGGCTCATGGAGCACCACCGCCACCACCCGGGCCACCACCACCTACGGTTGCGCCAGTCTAGAACCAGGGAGGCGAGCAGTACCCGTGACCACTGGGAAACATGGGGATGATCCAAAAGGGACGTCCCTCAAATCAAGTGAAGAAGGCAATCACTCGCCAAGTCAATTTGGTGATGAACTCTCCACCCTCCACCACTGAGTACCTCAGTCAGAGCGAGTCCTGCATCACCTTCGACAAGCGCGACCACCCACGTCAAGTACATCGCCTGGGCCATTGTCCCTTGGTGGTCGAGGCACAGATCGGAGGCTTCGAGATGAGTCACGTCTTCATGGACGGTGGAAGCGGCATCAACCTCATGTTCATAAGTACCTTTCGCGCAATGAGGATCCCTCTGACATGTCTGGAAGTCTGAGACACGACGTTCCATGGCATCGTCCTAGGGAAGGGCATGTACACCCTGGGCAAGATCAGCCTCGATGTCATCTTTGGCATGCCGCAGAACTTTCGGCGGGAGCGCATTGAATTTGAAGTTGTCGACTGGCCCTCACAATATCACTGCATCCTCAGACATGTCACGTTCGCGAGGTTCATAGCAGTGCCGCACTACGCTTACCTGTAGATGAAAATGTCGGGCCCAAACGGCATCATCACAGTCAAGAGAAGCTTCAAGAGATCCGATAACTGCGATAGGGAGTTCAACAGAATCTCCTAGTCTTTCGGTATGCAGGAGGAACTGGCGAGGTTGCAGGAGTCGACGGACAACAGTCCGACAGACAAGGTTGGCAAGCTCGAGAGATCATCACGAGGAGGATACGTCTGCCTCCTAGTCGCGATCGACAAATTCACCAAGTGGATCGAGGCCATGCCGGTGATAAACCAATCAGGAGCCAGTGCCGTCAAGCTCTTTGAGTCCATCATCTTCCTCTTCTGGGTGCCACATAGCATCATCACGGAAAATGGGACGAACTTCACCTCCAAGGAGTTCCAGGATTTCTGCGAAAACCTAGGAATCAACATTAGCTACGGCTCAGTAGCACATCCCTAGGCCAATGGTCAAGTCGAAAAGGCCAACGGCCTCGTCTGCGGAGGGATCAAGAAAAGGCTTCTCTGGCCACTCGAGAAACTGTCAGGTGCTGGCCTGACGAGCTACAATCAGTACTATGGAGCCTGCACACAACTCCAAACATTGCTACGGGCTACACTCCGTTCTTCATGGTACACGGCACCGAGGTGGTGCTACCCGCAGAAGTGCACTACAAGACCCCATGGGTAATAGCATACAGTAAGGCAGAATCAACCCTTGCACTCGAAGACTCCGTCAACCTCCTCGATGAGGCACGCGGGATTGCAGCGGAGAGATCCATGATCTACCAGCAGAACCTCCGCAACTACCACAATAGAAGACTACACCCCAGATCCTTCATCGAAGGAGACCTGGTCCTATGGTTGAAGCAGCAAGGGCACCTCAAGTTCGAGTCCCCTTGGGAAGGACCTTACGTGATTACCGAAGTAATCTAGGTGGCGCCTATCGCCTTAAAGACTTCAAGAGCAGAGTCGCATACTCCAACCCGTAGAACGTCACGCAGCTGCGTCGTTTCTACCCCTAGCAGTTTTTACTTTACAAATAAGGCTATTCAGCCAGGCTATTTAGCCACACATTGTACCTTGTGATATTCTGCTAATAAATAAAGCTAAGTGCCCCAAACCCTGTGTTTTTCTTCTTTCCTTCCAATTATTTTACTCGGGGGCTGCATCACCCTTTACACCTCGTTCCACGAACAACATAGTATCCTTAGTAGCTGACGTACTACCAATCGAACCCTTGATAACACCAACCCAGTTGTAACGCACCTGATAGGTTGCCAAGGTGCTGAGATAAATATACACCAGGCTAACAAAAAGGGACTGTATCTTACAATACACTCGAAAATATACAAGCTAGCAAGCTCTTTACACATTAATGGGTATCAAACACACCAGGCACAATCATATGAATTTTACAACACTTATACATCTATGTGCAGGATACAAACTACGCTACTACTGCAAAAGGAGAACATTTGTTTGATCTTCAAAGAAATCGATGATATATTCGTCTGGCCGATAAACCGCCTGGTAGTGTGGGACCATGTTCCAGGTCATCCCTTCTAGCGGCAGCGGCGGCCCAGTAGCAACAGTAGCGACATCCACATCTGGCCGATGCAATCGAACAAGCGCCAACGCAGCCTTATCACTCGCGACCAATTGCTAGCGCACGCACTCACCGACTGCGCTAATACCTTGAAACTTCGCCAGCAAAGCTAGAAAGCTTGATGGAACCGCGTCCAGAGGAAACATCACTTGGAAGAGATGCCTAAGGCATGACTGCACCTTCTTCAAACACTAAAGCACTCGCGAGGCACGATCTTGCAGTGTCGCCAACGTGACTGCACGGTCATGATCCACCTAGAAGTAACCGCTAGCTTGCAGCTACTCCTGGGTTAGATTATGCAAGCGAATGGCAACCCGATTCCTCTCATCTTGCGGATGATGAGCGCTACCAACTACAAGAAGCAAGAGAAAAGCATAAGACAGAGCATCGTCGTGAATGGCCAAAGAAAAGGAAAAGAAGATAGAAAGCTAACACTTAAATTGCTCGTTTAGCTGCGCAACTTCGTCCAGGAGATACTTCTCGCGCGTGCTGGCCTTCTCAGCCTTTGACTTCCATACATCTGCATTACCGCGGATCACAGGCAATTCTCGCTCCAATTGCTTCACGCGATCGCACTATCGTGCAAGCAGCGACAGCTCGTCCACTCTTGGACGTGGTTGCGCCACAATTTCATTAGTGGGAGGAGAGTCAGGAGGACCACTCGAAGGACCCTATTACAGCCAAACAAGAGGCAAATAAGACCAACTATGCATTAATAGGGAAGTGCACTCAAGTTCAACAAAGTATCAAAATGGGTGCCCCCACAAAATATGGTTCATCAGAAGAAAAGCTATGCTATTAAAGATGCAAGACATTCTGCTTTTTCGACTTCGACTTCGGGGGCTTCCTCGAATCTATGGCCGTCTCCGATGCCACAGACTTCCCAGCTGCAGCCCAAGACGGCGCATCCTTCGCACATTTAAATCGCCGCAGCTCAGCAGAATAAGCAGCGACTGTATCAATGAGCCGAGGCCCATACTTACTACACTTAGTGGCGAAAGGCTGGAAGACTACCTACTGGCCATCCGCAGCAACTGGCATCACTGAGGAAATATCCCTGGGGTCCAGCTCCATGCCATGGGCTTGCGCCATTGCGAGTGCCATGGTCACGCCAACTGATCTCTATGAATTCTTGAAGTCCATCGGGATGCCCTCTGCGAAGGACTCCATCAAGCCATCAAAAATTTCGATCATCGGGGCCTTGGGAGCCATCTCCTCTTGAAGACGACCAAGGAAACCCTTGGCCTTCTCTAGTGTGTCCTTCATAGCAACGCTGCAGTCTTCGACTTCAGTCAAGGCGCCGACCAAGGTATCCGCGCGAGTCAAAGCTTGGGCGTCAAAGCCTACACCGGCGGCATATGCAAGAGTACACATATGAGTACAATTATATCAAGGAAAAGTACGTGACAAATACAATCAAGGCAGTGTCATACGTGAAAGCGCCTTTGCGACTAAGAAGAGTTGTTCTATGAACAATTTTTCCCTATCTGCAGTGGAGGAATGCAAATCTTCCTCGTGTTTCTACGCCTCTTTTAGAGCCTCGACTGTCTCGTTATGTTTCTTCTCCACCGTGGCAAGACCCTTCTCGAGGGAAGCGACGCGACGAAGAAGCTGGTTATGTTCACCTGTAAAGGACATAAACATGGCAAGATCACTCGCCAATATCTACACAAAAAAACAGAGAGAAAAGTTTAAAATTAACCTTCAAAGGCACGATGGCCGTTATCCAGCAAGGCATGCTATCGACCCAAGGAAAGGATCTGCTCAGTGAGGCGAGTGGAATTCTTCATGATAGGCTACAAGAAAAAGAGAAGCAATGTGAGCATTAACACAAAATTCGAGTGCCAACGGCACGAAGAAAACTCAAGTGTTCCTCCAGGGACTCTGAAGATACTTCTAGAATCGACGTCCGGGCAACAACTTGATTCTCCCCAGCATGGGGGGAGCTCGAAGAATGTGCGCCGGAGTGGGCCGCCACAGAAGGAGAAGAAGACGGCACCGCCAGCTCCTTGTTCTTGGAGTCTGTGAACTCGGACTCCTTAACAAATTGGCATTCGTCAGAGGATGACGACGCCGTTTGACTGCAAAATATCCATCACAGTTTAGAAGGGAGAAAACTTTGAGAAAGGCAAGACGTACTCGCAACAATAAAGAGTTACCCGTCAAAATTTTCGAGGTCAAAGGAATCCCAAACGACTCCTTCGGCAACCTCAGCTTCTTTCGAGAGGGGAGAGCCATGGGACGCACGGGCACAACGGCGATTGGCTCCTCCACAGTAGTAGAAGGATCCTCTGGCATCGACGGTGAGGAAGCATTCGACCCCTTTCTATGGGAACGCTTGCGAGTCCCATGATCACTAGACTCGGGGGCTTCTTGTTCCTCCCCAAGAGGGATGGTGGAGCCCGACTCGTCCTCTTCCTCCGCTTCGTGCGGGATAACTCCTTCAGGTTGAGGAGGAAAACTTGCAGCCACTTTCCAGTCCTATAATCAGAAGAAGCATCAGTATATCAAGAACCTAACAGGCAAATCGAAAATCAAGAGAACTCCGTAGAAGAAATCCATTTCAGGTGGAGGATTGTTGGCACAGAATGAAGGCACGACTGAGTCGCCTAGGAGATCCTCCTTGGTGGTGTACTTTGTCACTAGTCGCAACCTCCTGTCCACTTTGCCAGAAGAAATGCCCTCCATAGAGATGTGAGAGAAATCACCAGCACTAATCCAATGGTACATCAGATGCACCCTGGACTGCAGAAGCTATATGCGGAGGTGCGACCACATGCGAATGAGTTCGGCGCCAACTTCTTCCTTTCCTATGCGGCATTCGAGGTCGCATACACGCTTATACAACATCTCTGTTTTCTCGACTTCGTCGGGCATCACAACATTCTTCCAGGATCGCAACCTCTTGCAGATCGCCACCAGATCGAAGGGCGTGAGTCCGTACTGCTCTCTGTCGGCATTCTGGTCACGAATGTAGAACCACTTATCCCTCCACCCTTGGACAGACGTGGTGATCTTGATGGCGAAATAAGTGACATTGGAGTCGACGTGGATCCGATAGCCTCCTACATCATAGACTACTGAACCCGAACCCGACTAACGTTTGAGGTTGAAGAGTTTTTTGAAGAGGACGAAGTGTGACTCGATTCCGAGCTAGCACTCGTAAAGAGTGATGAAGCAGGCAATGTGGAGGATAGAGTTTGGGGACAGCTGGTGCAGCTGGAGCCCATAGAAGCGAAGAAGACCCGTAACAAATGGATGCAGGTGGAGAGAAATACCGCGAATGACAAACGCAAGGAACATCACTGGAAAACCAGCAGGATGACTGGGGATTACCTCATCGCTGGGAACGCGAGAGTCATCCTCCGTGGCAAGAAGCGCTCCATCTTGGTGCTGGGTGAATAGCTCTGATCGGTTGATGATGGCTGGGTGCCATGACCCATTGGTGACGCGAGTACCCGCGCCCTTCTTCTTCCCCGCCGCGGCGGCAACACTAGTGCCCACGGTGGCGGCGTCCTTCTTCTTGGACGCTGCAATGGGAGCTGCAGATCCAGCGGCGGAACCTCCCTTCTTCTTGCCCATCTTGCGCTAGCGGTGTGAGCGCAGGAAGTAGTTGGGGAAGGTACGGAGTTGGTCCAGCGCCATGGAGGAGATGTGCGCAATGGAACAACAAGAACAACAACGGCGGAGGTGCGCGAGCGAGAAGAATATGTGGGGAAATTACAGCAAGGTGAACCCCTACTTAAACTCACAACAGATGCCATCCAATGGCTAGGACAAAGTCAATCCAGCACATGGCACACATCGATGTCAACGTGTGGCAAGGGAGACCCACGAACGGTCGCCCCACTCTGCCCATTACACGCGGGAATCGAGGAGAGATAGTTAAACAAGAAGATTACGCACGCCTGGTCAAATCCAAGTCAGAGAGTGGGACCCACGAATCATCACGTCCTGTCAAAGCCACTCACACGGGTAACTGAGGTCATCTCATCGTCAGCACTGACATCATCAATTCTAGCAGTAGGACCTTTTTTGACTGCCTTAGTCCTTACTCGAGTCTTCGACTCAACCAAGCACTCGGGGGCTACTCCTAACAAGAGTGTTGGCCGCGCACTCGAAGAATTTTTTTTCACAAGACATCCAAGTATCACGAAAAACCCTTCACTCAAATCTATGATTCGACTGTGGACTTTGGGTTACTCCCATAGGGAGCACTGAAAGCACATTCGACTAAAACAAGCAAAAGACAACATTAGTTGCAAAGCACTTATAGTCCCCACTCGAGTCTGCGACTCGAATAGGCACTCGAGGGCTACTTCCATAGGGAGCGCTAGTTGCGCACCCTATGATCTTTTCTTACACAATACTGCGTGTTGACTACGTCTACACTCGAAAGCATCGGTGACTCTGCCTCATATTTTCCCTGCAAAGAGACTACATCTCCTAAGTCACCCGAATCGTCTCCGCGATGATAAAATTCGGATATCGTGTTTACAACGTGAAGATAAGACCTGAATAAGGCCTTGTAACGCATCTGCTGTGCTCTACCAAAAACTATCCATGCCTACAGGTACGATGAAATATGCCTTAACAGACATGTCGAGTGCTTACACTTATGCACTGGGATTCAAACTCTATAAGACTTCTGTGGCCTGAGTCAAATTACACCAGCACTTTTCTGAATTCGAGTCCGGGGAATCGAGTTTGAGTAGATTGCGTTGTTTTGCCCTAAGGTTGTTAACTGGTCCCGATGCATCGGATGAATCAGGCACATATATCAACAATCCCTATGACATCAATTAAAGCACTCGAAAGTATGCTCAGCTATGCACTCGAAAGACTTCATAAGTCTTCGCTCGAATTTGCGATTCAACCAGACACTAGGGGTCTACTGATGTTGGCATACCTTACAGGTACTCGAGTTTGGCATATACGGTCCAGGTATGACAGAAGCCCACGGTGTTACCAGGGCCCAATACAGGATTCGGGTGACTCACGGAGACTCCGATTGCTTGCGGCACAAGACGATGCTTAAGATAGAAAGTTTAAAGGGACAAACCCTAACTTGTAACCGACCCCGACCTGCTACCCGAGACCTAGCCTATCTATATAGAGGCTAGGAGGGGGCAGGGAGAAGGACAATCACAACCCTAGTTTCCACAACCATCGCTAGATTGCATCTGCGCACCCCTATAACGTTCGACTCAATCGATAATTCCAAGAGCATACAAGAAGGAGTAGGGACCTCTACGAGGCATGAACCTGGGTAAACCTTGTGTCCCTGTGTGCTTGTTTGTTAGCCGATTGATGCCTCCGGCGCTCCCTACTTCTCCAAACCCATGTCCATAACAATGGGCATTGATGAGATAAACCCTTGTCACCCTCTATTTTTGATTATAAGGCCAGAGAAATTTTTAAAATTGCTTGAGATTATAAGCCATGTCTCATTAATTATTCTCTCTTCACCAATTCATTTCTTATTTTTTTTGCATGTTCTATGATGCAAGTGAAACTATTGGTGCACGAGGCAATAATGTGGTAGAGTAATTAACTTTCTTGGGTTTAATAACTTGGCTCTCTGTCCTATACGACTGGTCATAGTGGGGAGTAACTTAGAGTGGTAACATGCATATGTTACTACTCTAAGTTACTCTCTTCATAGTGGGTAGTGTGATAAGTATAGTAACATAAGTAGCAAATCTTATTTATTATTTTGTAGACACATTTTGCATTGGAAAGTGCGTGTGATGGTAACATATTAGGTTATGCTATTTTCTTCTCTCTTAATTAATTGCTTACCATGTCATATTTTTTGCCTAGGTGGAATATATGTTACCACTAATGTTACTCCCACTATGACAAGCCCAAGATTAGTCATAATTGGAGAGTATCATACAGTAGTATCATGTACTATATGATACTAGTATGTGCCAACATCTTCACAATGCGTAGTACTACAATCATGTACTTAGTAGTATCATAGTTTTAGTGTATTTATTGTTTTGTAATCTCAAGGTAAAATTGTGTAAAAGATTTATTTAAGATTATTTTTTGTATGATACCGTATCTACCTATGATACCAACATAATCACTTTCATCATTAATTGCCGTGAGACATAACAATTTTCCATGCATGTAATGCATGATACATACCACCTATGATACCCCCATTGTGATTAGTCTCATCCCAAACAAAGGTAGAGTATTACGAGTACCTCCATCCGGGAGTACTACTAGTATTTAGTCTTGCACGTAGCCCTAGGTCATCAAAGCGACGTGTACACCGGGTCAGAGGTTGATAATTAAAAACTACTCCACACCTAGTCCTTACTCAAGGAACACAGCTGGCATAGGTACGATTACTCTGGTGCTTATAAATTGCTACCCTGGCTGCATAAAGGCTCACGACCCATGAAGATCCAAGATGATGGCCGAAGAAAGCAAACGATAAAAGCTTTAGTCATATTAGGAAAGAAAACATGAACCGACGTTCTGTTGGTATTGTAATTGTACATATGTAAACTATCCGTATACGGCTTTGAGACCCGTACTATTATATATAGGACGAGAGAAGCCTATGAGGAGGTACCAAAAACCCCAAGCAATCTATAATAGTGTTGTTCATCAAGAAATCAGGCGACTGCGGTTCTCTTGTTTGCCTGACATCTGACGAAATTCCTAACATTCTCTTTTCCGCAAAACCCCAAGTCCATCACCATGGACATTGCCGAGGTTATCCCTCGTCAATTGGCGCCATCTGTGGGAAACCTGAACGCTGGAGTCATGGATTCGGTGGACTCCTTTTCTTGAAGCAATGATCCAACAGAAGTGGCACCACACCCGCCCACCCCTGTTTTGGGTCCCACCAATTTCAACGGCGGATCCGATCTCATCATCAGAAGTTTCCACTTCCAAGTAGAAGACCCCGAAGAATCGCACCTCTCGACTCTGATCTCATCAGGACCATCAATCAGAACAATTGCACCCACGGCGATAGATGTGTCATCTGTTGGATCTTCCGTAGAAGTCACGATGTAGATAGAGGCAGCCGAAGAAAACAAAGAAATTACGGGACATCTAGGGGACCTTGATTGTCTATACGATGATCTCTCCTTTGGATCAGAGCCCCAGCCAACCACGCCACATGGATCAAGACTAATAAATGCCGAACCCGGAGAAAGTGACAAGAGCATCGACTTCAGAATCAAGATGGACAAAATTTACCCAGAGAAGAAACTACTAGACTTCACTCACCCACTGGACACCCTCAATTCCGACGATGAAGTTACCATTTCATACATGACCCACACCAAGTGTGCGAGATCATTGGAGAAGCTTCAACTCAGCAAGACTCTAATGGTAACCCTATTTTGACCCCAATGATATTTTATCAAGCGAAAATGTAGGGGATCACGGAAATGAAGGAAATCATAGAAACGGGGAATACCAAATGAACAACTGCATAACCCTAGGAGGAGGAGAACCACGCGGAGGCGAGAGGAAAACTCTCCGGCTATTAGCCGTAGCATGGCAAAGAGGAGAGCAACAATTTTGGGTGTAGTTCCAATGATAGCGGACACCACACGCGAAGATCTACTGGCATACCAATACTTTATCCATCACCAAAAAAGAGACCTACTAAAGATGTAGAGGCAGCTCGATGAAAGGAAAAGACTAGCTGATGAATCCAGCCTTTGATGGGCCTAGCTAAGCTCTACCCGAGGATGGGGAAGCGTAACTGGAGGAGCGCAGCCAAGGAGAGGAGCCTCACGACTACAAAATATCCCCGAAGCTAAAAGAAACAATATGACGCGAGATCTTGATTTATCATTTATGTTAGTAGATCCAACAGGACACATCAAAGCAAAAACAACCCAAGCTGCAATTGTAGCCGCACAAACGTACTTGCTCACAACTCAACCTGCACCCGACGATCCTCGTGCAGCTCTTCACCGCTCCGCCCTAATGAACCTCGGCATGGTGGGAGCATCTCTCGCACAAGCAGAACAAGGAATCGCACGACAACCCGACAGATCCCCACGTCATCATAGCAGCCCTCGGCAAGGGTGTCACACACGATGATCAGGATCACCACATCGAGCCCACTCCTCAAGGTTAGATACACAAAATTATGCAAGAGACGATATCACACAACGCAGGATCGATAGATCCAAGGAAGAGCGTAGCAGCGGACGATATTACAACATCGAAAGCAAAGACAAACAATAACTATTTGGAGCCAGTTGCTTTACCCGACGGGTTTACAAATCTCTAGTACCAAAGGACCTCAAATTTCCTCACGATCGTTAGAAGTATGATGGTCTCCAAGAGCCTGAAGCTTGGTTAGCAGAGTGTGTAGCAACTGTTAAATTATACGGTGGCTCCTAGGCCACCGCAATGCAAAGCTTGCAGCTGCATCTAACTCGCGCGACACGTTCCTGGCTAAGGAAGCTACCCGAAGATTCCATCAGCAATTGGAATGATCTTGAGGAAAAATTCATCAGAAACTTCCACTCCACATTCAAGCGACCCGTGTCTTTGGAACAATTACACGCATGCAAGCAAAAACCGGGAGAACCAATACGGGCATTCATCCAGCGGTGGAACATTATAAAAAACTCAACTGAAGCTATATCCGACAAAAGGGCAATCAATGCCTTCAATGATGGGCTTCGTTGGCAAGAATTCATCAAAGAATTGGGACGAATCAAGCCCAAGACGATGTCCTAGATGATGGACATGGCAAATCGCTGGGCCGATCGAGAAGATGCATTATAGAATAAAAGAGCCTGCTCACCCGAAGAAGACAGGGACAGGTGCAATAATGACAGAAGGCAACGAAACAACGATGGATACAGTGGACGAGGTTACGTCGCGGCTGGTTTCTTTGGAGGACATAACCAAAGAAGTGACGACTACAACAATGGGTATCGCAGTAGTAGGGACGAAGCTGGAGGAAGCCAACCACAACAACGGTATCAGCCAAAAAATAGGGACCCACCTATGTCTGCAGGGAAATTGTTGGAAGGACCCTGCAATATGCACTTCTACATCGACTCAATAGGAAAAGGCGATCCAATCACCTCCTGAAGGATTGCCGAACATTTTTAAAGATGCAAGAGCTATGCAATTCAAGGGCAACAGAGGCAAAAAATCGAGGCTACGCTACTACACCTGGCGCTTTGGCCATCGGCGCACCACCACCAATGCCGGTGCATCCGCCAGTTGGGCAGCCGCAAAACACAACGAACAAAGAAAACGAGTACCCTAGGTCAAAACGAGAAATGTCGATGATACAAAAAGGGTGGCCCTCTAATAGGACACATAAGTTGATTACCAAGCAAGTAAATATGACAGTAACAGCACCACCCCCTACACCTGTCTATCTCCATTGGTCAGAACAAGTAATCACCTTCAATAGAGCTGGTCACCCACTTTGGGTCCCACGACCGGGTCAATCGGCACTAATAGTGGAAGCACAAATCGGCGGGTTCGACATAAGGAAGGTGTTCCTGGATGCAGGAAGCAGCATGAACCTCATCTATGCCAAAATTCTATGAGCAATGAATGGGTCCTTGACAAATCTAGCGCCAATAGATACAACTTTTCATGGGATAGTTCCAGGAAAATCTGAAACTCCTCTGGGCAAAGTGCACCTCGACATAGTCTTCGGATCAAGGAGCAACTTTAGGCGCAAAAAGCTTGTGTTCGAAGTCATGGACTGGCCATCATAGTACCACATGATCCTGGGATGGCCAGCTTTTGCTAGATTTATGGTAGTACTCTACTAAAATGCCAGCCCTCAATGGGGTCATCACAATGAGAGGAAGTTTCAGCCGCTCGGACAACTGCGATCGAGAATTCAACAAAATATCAGAATCCGTCGGGATGGGGATATAATTTGGCCAGCTAAAAATAACGGATGCAAAACTACTACACTAAGGACATGTCATCAGTGAGAAGGGCTTGAAAGATCAGGTGCACCATGCACCCGCAAAAACAAACTATGCGGACTCCACTTCCGGTGTCGCATAGGAAACCACTGGAAACTACGTCAACACGAAAGAATCCCAAAAGGAACTCGACGAGAACCAAACAAAATAAAACACAATAGTCAATGAAAAACCCACCCAACGAATCAAGGCCATTGGAGAGCATGCTCCTTTCCTCACAAATACATGACACATCACGGAGATAACAAAAGCAACATGGGTAGCCAACCCAATACTCATCCCCCAAAAAGGCAACGGCCTACGCGTATGCATCGATTTCCCAAGTACAAGCGACTCAGTAAACCAACTACTTTTCTCTCTGGTCCACCGTGCAGACGCGTCGCTTCTAGTCGAAAAGAAGAAACCCCCCTAAAACCAACACGGAGCGTGAAGGAGCACCTAAAGCTAAAAGCCGTAGTCTCTAGGAAAATTATTTACTCTTATGCATTTTTATATTCAATAAGGCCAACGGCCAAGCGAACACGGCAAACAATATATCCCCCAGTATTCGATGATAAATAAAGAAGAGTTTCCCACAATGATATTTTGAGATCTACACAATTCAGTACACGGGGGCTTCAACAATTATGCTAAGCTCACCAAGTCGCCAGGTATTATATAACATGCAAATAAAGGGTGTCCTGCACAAATAATCAAGACCTCCTATGAACATACGACCTTTTTGACAAATACAATATCATTACACAATATTTTCTCTATAGTACAAAGGTACATAATGAAGAAATATAGTCAGATGGTGAAGTTTATAAAGAAATCCTTGTCTGCCTCTAGGCACCTCCGGACGATCCTAATTACAGGACTACGGGTGACAGCATAATGAGGCGCCATACTAACAAGACCACCACCATGAGGGGGAGGCAGCCCCGACGATACGGTATCCAAGTCTAGCGTTAGATGATGTGCGTGCACCCAAGAAAGCTCAAGTTTGGCACCCACCACAAGCTGGAGCTTTACAAAATGATGAATCCTCTCAACCTGCCAAAATTTTGCCAGCAAATCAGCTAGAGTCTGTTGCTGAGGATCCCTGGGAAACATGGCATCATATACAATGGCCAATAATATACGGCAGCACTCGACAAACTTCTCCACCTCTGAAACACGATCTTGAAGCAAATCCACGGCGTAAGCAAGATGGTGGTCAATCCAAAAATCTGTTTTGGAATTTTTGTAAGCCGACACAAGAGTCTGAATTCGACTGCGCAGACATTGGGTTTCCTCCCTCTCGCACATTTGAATGCCTCCAAAAATAAAAAGGAGGAGAGGAAAAATTCATATCCCACAAAAGGGAGCAACAAAAAATAACGCGAAGGACTTACACAACATCTTCTCACTCGCCCCGGAAATTTCCTCCAAGGAATATGCTTCACAATCAAAGGCCTAGCGTGTTTTTGGCTGAGAAACATCCAAGATTGATTGAACAACCTGAAGTTTCTCTTCAAGTCTCTTCACCTGCTCAATTTTCTCAGCATACGACAATGGGTCTACTATGCGTACAATGGCAGTCTCGGTTGCTCCCAATCTAGATGAACATGGGATTGCATCCGACGTCTGGACAGGCGCACGTGGAGCCTCCGAAACACTCAATATCTGGTAGAGCACACAAAAAATACAGAGCCTTCAGCATACAAAGGGCAACTCATGTGCATGTATACAGAAAACAATTCTCATCAAAAGGAAGCGCTCAACATTAAGATAAGTCAAAGTTCATTATAATAATGGCGCAAAAGACATGGAAAACTACAAAGCATATCTACCGAACAGTCTTTTCTATAGACAAGGTCACACTAGCAGATGGAGCGCCAGCTGCAGGATTAATAGGGGCATCATCCGAAGAAGGGGCACCAGTCGAAGAAGGGGCTGCTAATTTTTGCTAACCCGAGCCTATGCCCAAAAGCAGCCGCGAATACTTCTTGTCCCTCTTAATGAAAGGATTAAAATCAACTTCTTGGCCTTTGGAAGTGACTAGGATAGAGGAGCTAACCTTCTACCAGTCGACTTTCTCGCCATGCGCCATTGCCAATGCCATCGACGTATCTGTGCCACTCTTCGACTTTGTTACGATGTAGCCAACAAGCGGGCTTGGATCAGCATCAAATACAACGACAAGGTCGTCCAAGTCAGCCAACAATTCCTTCGATGGAAAAACTTTTGCATGTAAGCTCTTGAAAGCACGGCATGAGCGGACAAGGAGGTTGCACCCACGGACACTGTTAGCCTCCAAAATGCTAAACTTTCGCACTAAAGGGTCGACCTTCTTATCTTCATCCAGCACTAAATTTTGGCATATCAGCTCTGCACATAAAAACAGAGGGGCTAAGAACAAGAAGAGAAAAACAAAAAGGGGACTGAAACAGAAATGTTTCCTTGACAACAGAAAACTTATAAGCTAAGGAAGCACTCAGGGTCTCCAAGCACTTCTGAAGATTTTCATCTCGGGTGGTAACTTGTTTGGCCTTCTCTTTGGCATCAGCACTAGCCTTCTACTTAGCCTCCTCCAAAGCTTTCCCGGCAACATGAAGTTTGGCCTCCAGATCGTCGACACGCTTCATCACTTCATACCAGATGATCTTGGACTCTTTGGCAGCGGCTAAAGAGTAATGCAAAAACTTAGAAAAATGGGAGGGATGTGCAAGAGTGCAAAGTCGTAAAAACCCTTCAGCTTCATTAATGATCTTGATGAAGTGAGAGGTAATGTCAACCATCTCACACATCATAGGCTGCAAAGAAGAACATCAGGAAAAACCAACAAAGGAGAAGCCATGGCCAAGTTCGAAGCATAAATACGCTTACGTCTTGTATCCTCGATAGGGCTTTCAGATATCACCACACCTTTACCATCTGATTTTATTCTTTTTTGTGGCGGAGATTTCGGCAAAGTGGCAACATCTTTCTAGATAATTTGACCTACCGGAGATGCATGCAAATCCTTTGGGTCCATGGATAGCTACAGAGATCTTGCTAAAGGAGGGGAAACATATGTACTAGGAGGAGATAGGGTAGGATCTTCCCCGTCATCACCACTTCAAAAGCAAACACAAAAAGGCAAACAACATGCTCATCCGAAAAAACAATAAAGGGGCAGAAAGTAGTTACGAAGAAATGTTCTGTGTAAAGTGAAACAGATTCATCTAAGGAGGAGCCAACAAAACTGGGACGACACATAGAGGCTTTGAGCCAGTGGAGTCATCCGAGGCTTCAATCGTCTCTGCTGCGGCTGGACGCTTTCTTTTCTTGCCAATGGGCACCAGACAAAATATTCAGAATGAGCTGACAGAAGAGACCGCGTCCTCGATGAAGATTCTATGGCAGACATCTCCATCTCCTCATCGGCAGAAGTCCTAGTCGTAGGAAGATCATCGGATGCAAGAGGATCGGTAAGGAGCTCACCGCTTTCGGGGAGAGGAGGCAGGGAGGATAGATGATCATAATCCTAGACGACAAAAGATCCATAATCACAAAGGAGGATAATAATAGAAGAACAAAAGAAAAATTGTATAAGAATAGCAAGCCATGGGAAATTTACCTCTGGAAGGCAGTTCTTCTTGCCATATGGCTCTACACGGCAAGTGGACGGAACCTAGACTTTATCGGTCAGTGTGGTGAAGTTCCAAACCGTTTTTTCATAGGCCTTGAGGGCAAGGTCATCTAGTGAAATCCTCATCTGGTCCTTCTTGCTAGTATACGCCCACATACCAACAATCCTTGCTTGAAGAGGTTGCACACAGATCCGTAGAAATTACGCCAGGATTTGAAGTCCCAACAATTCATTACCAACCTCATGACGTAGTTTGGAAATACGAGAAAGAAGGGGCTCAGTCTCCATCATTTCTTCGGGAGTTGGATGCTGATCCCAAGAGTCAAGTTTGCGACAAGGTTTTTTAGGGTCAAAAGGGGCTAAGCCAAAAGATTGACCCTCGACTGACTGATCTTTGATGTAAAACCACTTGGTTTTCCATCCTTGGACGGAATCGGTAATACTAAAATCAAAGTAGTCGACATCAGAGCGAACAGAGAAAAGGGCGCCACCAACGTCATGGAAAATGGTGTCCATGGCATTCCAACGAACATAAAAGATGTACTTCCATAGGCCCCAATGGGGATGGATCACGAGGAAGCATTTGCGAAGAGTCAAGAAGCATGCAACATGAAGAATAGAATTTAGCTTGAGCTGATACAGCTGCACGCCAAAAACAAAAAGGATACCTCGAAGGAATTCATGGATAGGGAGCGAAAGGCCACGGAACAAAAATGAGAGGTAACATTACCCTCTAGCCAGGTTTCGAAATTGGAGCAGCCTCATACCTGAGGAACTTGAAGGTGCCCTCCTCGAGGTGGCCAGAGTTCCGCACCCCATGCAAATATCGCGCCATGCACTTCGAATGGCACCATCCGATAGCCCTCTTCCTGGTGGCCTTGGTGGCCGAAGTATAAGTTCCCGTTCTACTCTTCCCCATGATGGTTGAAGAGCAGCCCTAGCACATGGAGGAAAGTAGGAATAGGAGAAAGCTAAAGAGGTAGGCAAGGGCGCAAGGAAGAAGATGAATCTAGGAATGAGGAGGTAAATGTTGTAAAAGAAATCTCCTCTCCCTTATAAAGTGACAAAGTATATAGTCTAGACCGTTTGATGTAAAATCGAATTGTCAAAAATGCACAGGATGGTGATGTGTGTCAAAAGATTCCATAACGAAAAAATCTTAAGAAGTTATTACTGCGGTAAAAACAGGATAATCCCGCATGATTTCTTGATCTTTGCGCGGAAAAGGGGATGTGCAGTCAAAAAACTCCACTGAATACGCCACCCATGCGTCATCATTACAGCTACACGATCCCATGTTCGACACGTCCCATCGAGACGTTTCTTTTGGGAATCAACGGTGTAAATTTGCCATCAGTGAAGTCATACAATGCAATTCGCACAAAGAACTGCAACCCTATAAAAGGGACAGGGACCCAAAGAAAAGAAAAATTGGAGTCAAAGTAAATTTCTCAACAAAAGAGACTTTGAGACTACAATCGGATACAAATATCTCGACTATAGCCTTGGGGGCTACTACTATCGGGAACGCAAGCCGCGTACCCGACAAAAATTCAAAGGAATACTAGCTGCATAGATACATTACAAGTTTTCGAGCCTATGTCCCAATGAATACATCCGAACATAGCCTTGGGGGCTACTCCCATTAGGAGCACTGCCACGCACCTGGCGAAGAAAACAAGTATCCCTTAATGATTAATCCTATCAGGACCGTCTACAGAAATTAGAAAACTTCAACAATTCCAAACAGCTAAACAGGGTACCAACAAAAAGGCAATACAAAAATCTCAGATCGCACTCGACGCGATAAAACTCCGAATGTCGTATCCAACACATGAAGGTAAGACCCCAGGATTCATCTTGTGTGGGCTAGTAACCGCAAAAGAATGCGCTCTGCCAATAAAATATATGTATCAACGATACGATGAAAAATCCTGACGGAAGCGTTGGATACCCAATAAAATAGAACTATAATTCAGTATTCGATAAGAACTCAACGGCTCGAACTGCATTACGCTAGTTATAATTCCCAGTTTAGGCCTGGGGATTTGAATTTGATGTAGGGAAACATTGTTTTTTCCAGGAGCAGTTAACTGATTCCCGATACGTCGGATGCATCAGGCTTGTTGTACCAAAAGAAATGAAAGAATTCAAAATATATCTTTGAGACTCAACAAGAATCCACGGTTCAGGTACAGTCTCAAGGGCTACTGACATAGGTACAATTACTCGGGTGCTTATAAATTGCTACCCTGGCTGCATAAAGGCTCACGACCCATGAAGATCGAAGATGATGGCTGATACATTGCAAATGAATCTATAATTTTTGATGTGCCATGCTTGGTTTTATCTACTTTCTTATGTTTTGTCCACACTTTGGAGTACTTTTCATATGATTTCTTGGACTAACCTATTAACAAGAGCCAAAGTGTCAGCTGCCTATTTTCTGCTGTTTTGGTTCCAGGAAGTCAGAAAATGAATATTCTCGGAATTGGACGGGGCAAAAGCCAAAGTTATTATTTTACCGAGGGACACTTGGAGCTCGAATACGAGACGGAGAAGGGCCAGAGGGCGGCCACACCACTTGGTCGCGCGGCCAAGCTTGGCCTGCGCCAGGGGGTGGTCTGGCCAACCCAGGCACCCTCTCGGCCTCTCCTTCCGCCTATATATTGCCTCAGATATGGAAACCCTAAGTACCGAATCAAAAATTCCACGAAAGAGCCTGTAGCCGCTGTCATCTCCATCCCTAGATCGGGAGGGATCTGAAGCTCTTCCCGGCACCCTGTCAGAGAGGGGAATTCACCCTGCAGGCCTTCTTCATCATCATGCAAGCCTCTGGTGTGATGCGTGAGTAGTTCATCTCTGGACTACGGGTGCATGTCGTAGCTAGATGGCTGGTTCTCCTCCTTTGTGCTATCATGTTTAGATCTTGTGAGCTCCGTTCATGATCAAGATCATCTATTTATAATTCTGCATGTTGTGTTTGCAGGGATCCGATGGATATTGAGATGCTATTTCAGATTGATTATTGATTCTATCATGTCTTTGTTATTTGTGATCTTGCATGCTTTCCGTTGTTAGTAGCTATCTTGGCCAAGTAGATGCTAGCAACTCCAAGAGTTAGTATTTATGCTCGATAGTGGGTTCATGCCTCTGGTAATCTGGGGAAGTGACAGAAAGCTCTAAGGTACTAGATGTGCTGTTGCTACTAGGGAGAAAACAACAATCCTTTGTTCATAGAACAATCGTATTGTTTACTTTACACGCAATTCGTAATGCAATTATCCATTGCTTGCAACTTAATACTGGAGGGGCTTCGGATGATAACCTAAAGGTGGATTATTAGTCATAGATGCAGTTGGATGGCGGTCTATGTATAATGTTGTAATGCCCAATCGAATCTCAAAGGAGTCCAGATGATTAGTATATGCATGTATTGCTTTCTCGATGTTTGTCAATTGCCCCGCTGTAATTTGTTCACCCAACATGTTATCTATCTTAAGGAGAGCCACCTCTAGTGAACTATGGACCCTGGTCCTTTCTTTTACATTCAATCTACAATCAACTATTTACTGCTTTGTGTTTACTTTCTGCAAACTATTACTTCCTTCCATTCGATACGTTTAATCCTTTGTTTTCAGCAAAACCGGTGAGATTGACAACCTCATCGCAAGTTGGGGACAGAGTTCTATGGTTGTGTTGTGCAGGTCTCCACGTTGCTGCTGGCACCGGTAGTGTGCCCTGCCAACGTTCAGCTAGCAACACCTTTGGGTTGTTTCCTTGCTCCTACTGATTGATAACCTTGGTTTCATACTGAGGGAAAACTTGTTGCTGTGGTCATCATACCTTCCTCTTGGGGTTCCCCAACGAGCTCTATATATTTTGGGCCATAATTGGCCTGAGAAAGCAGTCGATAAAAGCTTTAGTCACATTAGGAAAGGAAACATAAACCGACGTTGTGTTGGTATTTTAATTGTACATATGTAACCTATCCATATACGGCTTTGAGACCCGACCAATTATATATAGGATTGGAGAAGCCTATGAGGATGTACCTAAAATCCCCAAGCAATTTGTAATAGTGTTGTTCATCAAGTAATTAGGCCACTTCGATTCCCTTGTTTGCCTAACATCTGACAAAATCCCCAACGTTCTCTTTTCCACAAAACCCCATGTCCATCACCATGGACATTGCCAAGGTTACCCCTTGTCAACTTTGCTTCTCTAGTTTTCTCTATGCCTGTCTCTTCCCAAAGAAGGTATCTGGTCATGGCTGTTTAATTTGGATGGACGTACAATATTACCTAGAGTGATATGAGGATTCTAGTACTAATAGTATTTAACTAGTACAAGTCTCTCTTGCTCGCTCTCATTAACCCTCTCAAATATGCGCTCCTCTCTCTACTCTCAAAATCCCTCTCAGATCTGCTATAGATGAAGAAGGTGGCTCTATGGAGGACGAGTGGTTTGAATCTATGATTGACATGACTGCAATGAGGCAAGTCTTCAATGGCAGGTTGTGTTCTCAAATTGTTCATCGTCCCGCGTACATGGTTATTACTTCTTTCTTCAGGATTTTTGCCACACTACTTCGATACAACTATTGTTTTGGGGCTAAATATCTTTTCCTTGCAGGAGCAGTGCTTTGGCAAGGTCGCGGCACACATTGCATGTGCAGAATGTGTTGGAAAATTGTCCGATGGCCAATGCCCAGGATGGGTGTACAGAGGTGTCTTCAAACCAATTACTACTTTGGATTGGATGTCCTCGGGAATGAGACTCAAGTTCAGCAACAAAGGGTGCAACATGGCTCGAAGATTATTTGAGTTCATCGAACACGAGACGGCTTGCCCGCACGGGCAGAGGGCGACATAGGTTCTTGACAAAAAAGAACCGTATAATATTTAGGCGTCTTTGTGTGTGCTGATTGTGTATAGAGTATGGTTTAGTTTCTGTCATGGTTGTGGAGTACCTATACTAGTTATGTTATATAAATAAATTGAATCATCATCGCATCCACATAGTTTCTCTCTTTTACCGATAATAAGGGGAAGTACGACTAGCCTATGCATCCACAATAGTTTCTCTCTTTTAGCTAAAAATCTTGAAAAATCCATAGAACTTGGGTGGCCCTCCACAGCGTATGCAAATATCGGTGCCCAAAACCACTTCTCATACATTCGGCACCGGTGCCTACGCTGCACAGCTGATGCCACACAAAAAATTCAAGGAACCGGAGCAGCTACTTGCTCCGATGCCCAAACTCAACATATGTTAAAATATTGGTCTTCCCTGTCTAGCTCAACAACCCTTCCTCTATTTAACATAGAGACAACATCCACCCCTCTGGTCAGTTAAGCTAAATCATTTTCTATCAATGTGGGGTCACTTTCTTTTCTATAAAGAGGTTCCCTCCATTGTGGAGATGGTGCCGCAAAAACCTTATTGGTAATCGGTTCAAAATAGACTAGGATTGATAAGTTTGGAGAGTCAATTTCAAGGATTTGGTGTTGGAGTTCGATTTACCTTTTACCTACATATTCAAGGTTTAGATTAGAGTTCCCCTATATAGAACCATGAAGGGAGGATGAGCCAGGGTTGATGTTGGAGAGTGACGAGCTAGCGCGGCCTTGCCTTTGAGCAGTCCACTCTCACCCATTTCCCCTCGCCTCTTCCCTCTCATCCAGGCTAGCACTAGGGTACCCAAATTAAAACCAAATCCTCACCATCGACAAGCCCCCGCCACACCCCTCCCCTCCCCCAACCCCCAAAAATCCCCAAATGGCGGTGCTGCAGAACTGGAGCGCTCCTCACAGGAGCACATCATCAAGTCAGGCCCCCATGTATTACTCGCCTGCCGCCTCTCCGCATCCACAAACAACTTCTCCATCGTCGAGTCACAGTTAGTTGACGAGGCGATGCCGTACAAAATGACACTAAAAATATTCTTCTCGAGGATGTACGAGCTCGGGAGGATGGCTGGCTCCGTCCCATGCCCTCTGGAGAGGACAATGTCGTGACCACACCCTGTGAAGAGGAGGTGTTGAATCTCATCCTGCGTCCCAGCAAGCCGCGAAGAGTGAGCAAGGTCATGGAAACTATGTGCAAGGTTCTTTGTCGTGTATGGCTATTGAAGAATCTGCAACTTACAGCAGAGGAATGGGACATCATCATGCTGTACAACAATATGCAGTGGTTCTAGCATTAGGCGTGTATGTGGGTTGATGGGTTCCACTTCGACCTAACCCTTAGCATAGATCTTCAGCTCATCATCAACCTACCGGTGCTTCAAGACAGTTGATACCTGGTTGAGTAGGAGAATGGCCACTACATCATATGCATGCAGGCGTTATTGAAGTGCACAATAGTGCGTCTCTAGGGATCCAACCATACATACCACCGCAAGTGCATCTTCGCTTGGTTTGAGACCAAAGCCCGCTACCCTATCTGCCGAGACAATGTGCTCGCCCATCTCTATTGACACGAGGTGCATATGCCCCCTTCTATACGAAACATGGTCCTGTGGTTGCTAATTAATTAATGTACTAAACCAATGTATCTCCTGCATGCCAAGTGAACCTGTTCTACATATGTTTGCACATGTCGAATTAATCTTAATCCAATTTAGACAGGGAAAAATTAGTCTAGGATTATAATCCAATGGGAAATTTTCATCATGTCTCATACATTTTACAAAGAGAAAACCAATATGAATCACTGTTCATAATCTCACTGCATAATATGAAACAACCGTCTAATCATCATCACCATCATCGCTTTTCGCACCGCCACGTTCAAGATCCACATATTCCGACTGGGTTGGATCTTCTTCCCCTTGCCATTCACCATACAATTCCTGAGATTCATCATGTAGAACTAGTTTATTCCTATCTTTGTTGACTACACTAACCTCGACAGTGAAATCTACTTGTAAATCATGCGCAAAGCTTCCTGTCCCAATCAAATTTTCATCAACGTCAACCAGTCCAGTGACCATACAACCACTAGGATCATCTTAGTGGGCAACATCTATGGTAACTGGCTCATCATACTCATTCACATCATAGGTGCTCCTTGTCTCAAACTTTTGCACATATTGCCAGTCGTTATTATCTCTATCATCTAAGAATATTACCTTGGAAGCTTCAGTTACCAAATTATAAGGTTCCTCCTTGTACCACTCGGCAGTAGTATTGATCGATATGAAATTCCCATCATTTTTGGGGCCTCTTTTCTTGTTCGGATCTTGGTCATACCAATAACTCTTGAATAGCACCACAGATCGACCACCAGTGTTGTCGTTATAGTTCAACTCAATAACCTCTTTTATGCGACCATAATGATCATAGTCGTCTGACTTCTTCATTTTGTCTGTAAAGTGCTCTCCATTGGTCGTGATGCCACTATTTTGTGTCTTCAGATGTTTCGCACTCTCATAAGTGCTATAGTGGATACCATCGTCATTACAAGATGAAGCTGTCTGCACCCTCTTTGCCAGACCACGTGATAGGGCATAGAGACCATCATGAATATCGCTCGGATTCTCTTCATGTAGCTTCATGATCTACGGTTATACAAAGTAATCAATAGGTCATCTCATGTTCACAATTCGTATACAATTCAAAGTTCAATTGAACACCTTACATGATTCCTAAACCATTCATGAAACCCACCCCCACATATTGGTGCAACATAATATTTTCCTTTGGTTGCTTTAAATAACCTACAAAAGCGATAATCAAGTCAGACATCTAAACATATCTTCTACAAGTTTCATTTCATATATGTGAGGATATGTATGAATAGTACACATGCAACAAAGTTTTTAGCCTCATCAGCATTATTCAGCACATGCCAAGTAAGTTGGTCATATTCGTGCTGCATTAATGCTCTATGTTCTTTATTTCCTACTAGGCGAACACCATGGTTAAAAATAGATTTTTCAACTTCTTCAATTCTGCCACCCAGATTGGATCTAGTTTTATGATCAGGAATGTATCTTCAACAAAATGCAAATGCTTCAGTAGCAGTATATGCCTCTACAATGCAAGCCTATTCTCTAACCTTGTTCCTAACAGTACCCTTGAAAGTGCAAAGTCGACGTTCTATAGGGTACATCCATCTGTATTGTACGGGACCTCTATAAAGGGCATCTTCAGCCAGATGAATAGCCAAATGCACCATCACATCAAAGAAGGCTGGTGGATATATTAGCCCAGGCTTGCATAGATTTCTTATATTTCCATCTGAAGACATGCAACAACTCTTCTGTCTAGACTTTTTCTATAGATTTACCTAAAGAACTTTCCCAACTCTGCAAGCACGTTGTACAAATCCGTGTTCACTAAACTGTCATTGGATTGAAGACATGTACGCCAAGAGGGATTCCTCAAGGCATGGAGGAAGAGGGGGTGTGATACGACGGTAATCCAAGATGATGAGCACACAAGCTTTACCCAGGTTAGAATCCGCCGGCGGTGGACAGATCCTACAAGAGAGGTTTCGCCTGTGTGAGTTGAGGTTGTAAGTTGTGGCTGCCCTAAAGGTTGTTCCCTAGAACAGCTTATATAGATACCGGCCTTGGGTTATAGGAGATACCTATCTGACTACAATATAGAGTCAGTTACAGAGTACATCTTGGACTACAAGTAGCTATACACGACTAAGTCGGTAACTCTTCTGGGCCTTCCTATAGACGAATGGGCTTCCATCTTCTCTCCCTGACTTCGCCGCCCATGAAGCAAAGCTCTAACCCGAAGTGGGCCACCCTGGTTAGCGAGTCATAGTGGGCATACCCGGAAAGTATATCCCCAACAGTAGCCCCCGGAAGACTCAAAGATCCAAAGTCGGATTTCATCGTCTAGCTTGATTCTTCTCCGGCTATAGAGTCTTGAAGGGTTCCTGAAACTCCAAAAAAGAAGTAGGATCTGGTTCTCAAAAATGTTTCCGACCAATGAATACTTCATTATGGTTTTCCCCTGCTTGATTTCAAACTGAACCGGAAATTGGTCTCTGACGCAGCCTGACATCAGTCAAGGTCTAGTCTTTTCACTATCAGACATTCATGTCAGTGTGACCATTGGTAGGACCGATTCTTGCGGAATTGAGGCGCTATTTAATGTGCAGACGGATATCGAGGAGGCGCAATCTTCTTGGGGAAGTTCCCATGTTTGCATGAAACAAATTGCAGTACGTTCACATGAATCTTAGCACATGCGCGATACATAAGGGGTTCAGACGCTCGTTCTCCTCTCACCAGCACCCTTGCCCTCTTCCTCCTCCAAACGAACCAGCGCCCTCCCCTACTTTATTTCCCCAATCCTCACAGTGCCACCCACAAAAGGTCATCTCTTCCGACCAGATGGCCGATGCCTCTAGCTTTGGCATGGCGACGACGATGGCGGCAGCGACAACGGAGAACTATCGCGGGGTCTAGATCCCCTGCATTCTGGATGATGAGAAGCTGCGCGGTGTCAAGAAGGAAGGTCTTCTCTACTTTAGCAAATGGCGGAGTGGCTTCGGCGAATCCGTTCCCGCCACTCACGCCTTCAAGAGTGTTCAATTCGGCACCCATCTTGACCGAGGTTTGAGTTTACGTCCCTCAAAATTCTTTTCCGAGGTGATCGATTATTATGGAGTTCAACTCCATAATCTTCCCCCAATGCTATTCTAGAGCTTAGCGCCCATGCATACCTTTGTGAGGGTTATCTCGGAATCGAACCGATTCTTACATTATTTCGGTACTACTTTGGTACCCAGAAAAATACCATCACAGCCGGTAATCCATACATTACCGGAACATTGAACCTAAGCCTTTGGAGAAGCCGAGCCTACCCTAAAGTTATAGATAGTGAGTCGGTTAAAAGGTGGCCCTCCACATATTTCTATCATAAGGATAAGCCAGCTCCCGACAAGCAAGAAGATTTGTCAGCTTTCATTGATGGTGCCGCCGCTCGCCAAGAGTCTTGGGACGTGGATGCACCTTCTCTTAATGAAGATTTGATTCGTGCTAAGAGGCAGATCGAATACTTGATGAGGCATAAAGGCCTGAAGGGATCCTACTTAGTACATTATTGGCTAGCACGCCGGACTCAACCCCTCTAGTACCATGAGTAAAAAAGATAGCCTGAGGATCAGCGAGCTCCCGATCCACAACCGGGATCACGAGACCAGGATTAAGTGGTTGATCAAGGAGCCGATGGACAAGAAGATTCCAGATGTTTCCCTGGATATGTTCATAGCCAAGAAGCCCTTGACACTAGTAAGACTTTCTGACTGATTCTTTCCTACTCATGTATTTCCTCATCCACATTTTATTATTTTAGATGCTGGCATACTCCGTATTTCAGCTTGCTAATCTCCCCGAGTTGATGCTTGCTCCTCTCAAGGGATATCCACCTGAGGATCTGGTTCCATGGGATGAAGATCTTGAGATATTGCTGGAGGTGCTTACCTAGATGCGCAAAACTCCGACTGTTTCTATTCGCACATAGAAAGTGCTCATTGTAAAGAGGTAAATTTGTTCACAAGGTTTTGTGTCTTAATTCATGTTCTTTCTGAATTGTAACGATCTTACTCTATTACCATCCATAGCTAAAATGATCATCAAGGGAAAGGGAAAAGGAAATTCAGGGAAAACTTTGCACCAGCAAAAGTTGACTCTGGCTTCGCCTCCTTCCCCACCTCCGACTCCTACCCCGAAGCTATCATGAGCACCGGAGGATACTTCGCCTCCGTGTGATGAAGATGTTCCGGCTCAGTCTGAAGAGCCATTGAACCTTGGTTCGCAAACCAACATCACCATGAATGACTTGGTAGTTACCAAGGGTGAACCTGCAAGGGTAATGCTCCCTTGGCTGAAAACTTCATAGAGAATCTTCTGCAAGATCCAGGTGTCTACAAACTTGGACTCACTCGGAAAAGCACAGAAGAAATCCGGAAGATAGCTCTCCACTGTTTGGAGACCCGGAATATCAAAGATGAGGAGGATGCTCAAGAAGCCTAAGATGTTAAGCTTGTAGAGATCCTTGATCAAGTTCATCTTCGTCACAAGAAGCTTAAGGCTGGTGCGATTCCGCCTCCACCAGTAATTCCTTTAACCCTCAGTGAGAAGGTTTCTTCTGAAGTCAACATGAGTCCCAACAAACTGACTCATGAACATTATGTAAGTCGTATTCTGACTCATTTTATTATATTTTATATCATATCCTATCTCCCCAAGCATGAAGTTGGATAGGAATCCAAATTTATGCCTTTATAGGATGCCAAAGAATGAACTAGTATAGCCCCCAAGGCTCGTCCTAATATTTAACTTAGTTAAAATAGCAGCCCGAGTCTTAGGAGACTTCTAACTCTGGTTACCATTCTGACTTACAAAAAGTTAATGAATATAACCAGGAATTATTGAAGAATATATGCAACAAGCGAAGAGAGATCGGAGCTCTCTAACTTGAAAATGCGCAAATTAAGGTTGCGAAAGATGAAGCAGAAGGTAAGAATTTCAGACTTCATTTTCATAGTCTGTTTGATTTGTGGCCGAATGTTTATTCGCCTTCCTTTCTTGCTACTCTAGATCTAGTGAAGCAGTCCTGCAAGCTTATTGAATAAGCCGAAGATTTCAAAGTCTTGGAAGTTGAAAATGCTTATTTACAAGATGGGCTGGACAAACTCAAAGAAGATCATGATCGCAGCATCAACAACGTTCTTGAATCCAGCAATCACACTACTGAAAAGCGTGATTGTACAATAGCCAAACAAGACAAAGTTATCTCGGACTTTAAGGATGAAATGGACAAGCAAAAAGAAACTATCGAAGCCCTTCGGAATGAACTCCGAAGTCTTCGGGAGGAGAAGACCAAAGTAGATGATGCTATCTTTGGTAAGTTTGCTGTCTCTAAATTATTGTTTTTTGATTTTGTTTACTCAGATATATTGTTGACTTTGTTTTCTTATTTTTCAAGTCCTCTCAACATTCTTGATGCCTCTTCATCCGAGTCTCGTACTAGCCAGCTTGTTGCTGCCGGAGATCTGTTCCATGACTTCCGCCAATCTTTGGAGGAAATTGGTGAAACCGTCCAGCTCTCTAGCCTAGACAAGATGTCTTCCTTTGAAGTACGAGACAAGGTGAAGGATATGCCCAAGCTTGTTAAGGATTGGAACTTTTCATATGCACGCACGGTGACACAGAATGCCCTGACAATGGTAATGAGCCACCATGGATGCATGGAGATATGTCAAGTTACCAAGAGTCACTCGACTATCGATGAAGACAACAAGGAGCGGAATATCGGAGAAATATGAGGTGCTTACACCAGATACGCTTGTAGTGTGGCTGATCTGACCAGCTACGAGAATATGTTCTTCAATCCCGTTGAAGTGCCACCTCCCCCCAGAGAAGAAGTCGTCGAAGCTTCTAAAAATGACGAGCAGACTGAGTCCGATGTACTTTTCTTAGAAAGATATCATGGTGATGTAGGTGACGTCTCCTGTGAGCCGGCAGATCCTACGTCTTCACCTGCATCATAAAGTTCGCCAGAAAAAATAATGTGTTATTTTGAAAAACAATTTGATGTAATAGCTAGAATATAATTTTCCTATGCTAGCTTGTAAGAACTTATGCTTTACTTCTTAGCACTTTGGTTTTATTTTTGTGCTTGAAAAAAATACTTAAGTACTATTTTGTTTATACTTATCATTTATCTGGATTTTTTCCTCATCCCTTTCATGAGGCGACAAACTTTTAGCACAGAAACTTTGCTGAGCAACGGAGCTCAAATGCTAAACCATTTTAAAACTGGAATCAAAGCTGGCTTCTAGTACTAACAATTCCGTACTTGGAAAATACCAGCATCCAGCAATCAGACAAAAACCCAAGTACAACCTAAAATTTTAGACTTATTTCTAAAGGTAGCATTTTTAGAATCAGAAATCTAACCGGAACAAACATGAGCATAAAGTACATTCAAGTATCCTGGGATTTTTGACTATGATATGATCAGTCGGAAATAAGATGGTACTTAAAAAACTTCTCAGAAAAAACATTGAGGAGACCAATACTTTATTTCACTTTGAACATGTACATTGATATGATTACAAACAAATAAATTTTAAGAATAAAAGGGACGTAGCTAAGCAATATTCCATGGACGGTCTAATTCATCTAGGTCTGTACTGCATCCAGCTCTGTTTCTCTTCTTAGTAGCAGGTATTTCTTTTTCCGGCCTCATGTCAGTTAGGTAGTAAGAACCAATGTGCATTACTCGACTTACCATAAAGGACGCTTCCCAAATTGGGGAAACTTTGTGCTTTCGTTTTTGCACTAGTCAGAGAACTAGATCACCCTTCTTGAAATATCGATTTTTGACTCTTTGACTATGATAATTGCATAACTTCTATTGATAGGTTGTAGATCTCTATTCAGCAACGATGCAAACTTCCTCGAGTATATCGAGGTATTCTTGTCGAGCAACTTCAGCATCCTATTCGATATAGGCGGCAACTCGGGGCGAAGTGTGGATAAGATCACTTGGAAGGACTGCCTCTGCACCATAGACCAAGAAGAAGGGTGTTCTCCGGTTGACCTATTAGGAGTAGTTCTTAAGCTCCATAAAACAGATAGCACTTTGTCCGCCCAAGCACCCGGAACACGGTCAAGTGGTGCTTCAAGTCTAGAAGGGAGGCCTTGAAGAATTAAACCATTTTCCCTTTCGAGTTGTTCATTGTCTTGTGGATGTGCAACCGATACAATATTGAGCCGAATCCCTTGATCATCACAAAATTCGGCATGTTCTCCCATTAAAAAGCTACTCATGTTGTTTGGAATAATACTGTGCGGATATCCGAATCAGATTATAACATCCTCGACGAATATTTTGGATGTTGTTCCATCGTGACGTGTGACCGGTTTAGCCTCAATACATTTCGTAAATTTATCAACCATCACTAGGAGGTGAGTAAATCCACTTGGAGCCCATCTACACGGTCCTCCCATGTCAAGCCCCCAAATCGCAAAAGTAATGGAACCGGAATTGTTCGCAGCTGACCATCCGGAACATGGGCTTGTTTGGCGTACTTTTGGCAACCTTTGCACAACTTGACCAGCCTCTTGGCATATGCATTACCTATAAACCAGAAGAATCTGTGTCAAAAAGATTTTTCCACTAGATATTTGGCTATGGCGTGATGTCCGCATTCACCTTAATGGATATCCCTTAGGATTTCCACTCCTTCTTCCGGAGAAACATAGCACTGAAAGACCCCACACACATTCTGCTTATAGAGCTCACCACTTACTACAGTGTAGGATTTTGCTCGTCGGATGATCTGTCAGCTCAGAAGTTTGTCTTCGGGTAATTTACCGTCTACCAGAAATTCTAGGTAGGGTTTTGTCCAGCTATGAATTACAGTCAGAACTGCTATGAGCGGTAAGTCGGATTTAGTTGGACACTCTTCATTAACTCCTATGATAGAGGGAACTCTCAAGTGCTCCAGAAAAGCACCATCCAGGACCTTTTTCTGGGAAGAGCCTATTCTTGATAGAGCATCTGCTTCCTCGTTTTCTATTCGAGGAATGTGTTGGACTTCAAACCATTCGAATTATTTTGCTACTTCATCCATGACATCTTGATATGGTGCCATGTGCGTGTTTGCATTGCAGATGTTGGATACTTGCTGAGCAACTAAATCTGAATCTCCATAGCACATGAGTTGGTGAATGCCGATATCTTTGCAATTCGAATTCCATGCAGCAGGGCTTCATATTCAGCAATGTTATTTGTTGACGTGAAGTCACTCTGCAACACATAGAATAATTTGTCTCCTTGGGGTGACTTGAGCACCACGCCAACCCTCGAGCGCTTTCCACCCATCAAATTGAAAGGTCCAAACTTCTGACTCCGGGAGATTTATGTTTTCTACCGTCTCTATCCAATAAGCAACAAACTCGGCAGGTATCTAGGATTTGGTAGTTGTACGAGGTGTATACTCAATGTCAAAAGCTAGTAGTTCAATTCCCCACATAGCGACGCGCCCTACGACATCAATGTTGTCGATTATGTCTCTCATGGGAGTTGTGCTCACTATGGTAATCTTGTGCTCTTGAAAATAATGTCGTAGGTTTCTGAATGCAAAAAATACACCATAGGCTCACTTTTGGTAATGAGGATAACTTTGCTTTGATTCAGTTAGTACTTCGCTGAGATAATAAGTCGGATGTTGCACTAGGTGTTCCTATTTTTCCTCTAGTCGTTCCACCACCATGACTATGCCGATGACTCTATTTGTCATATCCATGTAGAACAACATTGGTTCTTGTGGTTCCGGTGCTGCAAGGATAGGGGCGGAGAAAGTACGGCTTTTAGGTCCTTTAGTGCAGCTTCAGCTTCGTCAGTCCAGATGAACTTCTAGATCTTTTTCAAGAGCTTTTATAATGGTGTGGCCTTTCACTGAGCTGGCTTACGAACTGACTGACCGCAACAGTGCAGCCAGTTAGCCGTTGTACATCCTTCAGGCTAGTCGGCCTATTAATGTTGAGTATAGCCTTTATTTTGTCTCGGTTCACCTCTATGCCTCTTTGAGACAAGATGGAACCTAACAATTTTCTAGCTAGTATTCCAAAGAAACACTTCTTCGGGTTAAACATTATATTGTATTTTTGTAGATTGTTGAATGTTTCCTTCGAGTCATAAATGAGTGTTTCCTTCTTTTTGGAGTATATCGTCCACGTATGCATGTGAAATATGATCGTGGAGGAAACAATGCATAGTGCACTGGTACGTAGCTCTTGCGTTTTTTAGCCCAAAAGGCATCGTTACGTAGCAGAAGGTTCTGAAGGGGGTGATGAACAAAGTGTTTCGTTTGTCTAACTCCTTCATCCAAATTTGGTGGTATCTGGAATATGCGTCGAGAAAACCTAGGAGTTTCGAGCTTGCTGTCGAGTCAATAACTTGATTGATTTTAGGCAGAGCGAACGGATCTTTGGGACAAGCCTTGTTCAAGGCAGTATAATCAACACATATCCTTAAATTAGTGGTGTCCTTTTTAGGGACCATTACATGATTGGTCGACCACTCAGTGTGGATGACCTCTTCTATGAATCCGCCTAACTCGAGTCATGCTAGTTCCTTAGCTATTGATTTATGCTTATCATTGCCAAAATGTCATAAGGATTGTTTTACGGATTCAGCATTCAGATACACGTTTAAACAGTGCTTGGCAAGTTCCCTAGGTACTCCGGTCATGTCAGAAGGTTGCCATGCAAAGATATCTTTATTAGCTTTGAGGAACTCGATGAGCGCACTTTCCTATGCGCGGTCTAAACCTACATCTATCAGAGTCACCTTGCAGGGGTCATCATCCTTCAACGGCGTCGTCTTCCTCTCTTCTGATGCCTTGAACTCCGAAGTTGGCTTTGTCACCTCCTTCTTCATCGTGCGCATCTCAGACGGGTCAATGTTCTTCTTGATCTCTTGGTACTCCTTGGCGTGCAGTACATCTTTAGCAAAGTCAGCATTTCTGTCCTCACATTCTCATGCCTTCTTCGGGTGTCCCCAGATCATGATGACGACATTAGGACCAGGAATTTTCATCATGTTGTAAATGTTATAAGGGCGAGCCATAAAAGCCTCGTAAGTCGGACGCCCAAAGATAGCATGGTATGCGCTCTTGAACGAGACCACTTCAAAGGATAGTGCTTCGGTCTAGTAGTTCCTTGGAGTTCCAAATGTAACATCCAAGGTGATTTCTCCTAGAGAGTTTTCTTGTCGTCCAGGGACAACTCCATGGAAAACCATAGAGCTTTGATTCAGCTATGTTTCCGATATCCTCATGCGGCGCAATTTTTCGATGTAGATGATGTTGATGCTACTGCCACCGTCTATGAGGGACTTGGAGAACCCGTAGCCGTCGATCAGTGGATTGATTACTAGAGCGTACTTTCACCGCCTGTGTAGATTTGGCGGATGATCGCTTCGCTCAAAGGTAATTGTCACTTTCGACTAGTCCAGAAACTGAGGGATAGCCGGAACAGTTGCGTTGAGCTCATGCATCACTGCCTTTTTTAACTTAGCTGGTTGGGATCCAAGGTAGCATATGTAGGTTCCTTTATTAGTTGGAAAGGTCTTCTTTCCATCCGACTTAACGAATTCAAGGTATCCGCCTCCTCCATGTCAGAATCTTGATTGGACTCTTTCTCTTTGTCAGAATTTTTCTTTCCTTTTCGTCACTTGGCCCTATAGCCAGCGGATTCGTATTTGTTGATGTCATCATTGAAAAACCACTCAACATTGGTGTGGGACGAGCCCTCATTGCCATCCGGGTGTTGCACACACGGATTATTAGCGATGTCGGACCAAGAGTAGGTTTTACTAGGTTGTTGGTCTCCTCTACCTTGGACTCTGGAAGTCCCACGGCCTTGTCCCCGAGAGCCTCCATGGCCTCCTCGTCCTCTAGACCCAAAAGTTGTGTTGACTGTTGCAGTTTCTGGATTGGGTTATCCTCCAAGGTGTTCTTCCATTTCTAGGTATGTTCCATCTTTGGATGCTTGGACGATTGTGGCACATCCATTACGTTTAGCAATCCCTATGAATCATCATTTGCGTCTCCATATTTACTCACTGTCTCTATTAGCTCCCCCAAGTCGGTAACTTTGTCGCACTTCACGCGATGATGTAGTAATCCGATTGGGAGTCCTGCAATGAAAGCTTCGATCACGGTCTGGTTGTCTACTCCCTCACATGAGTTCTTTATGTTGATCCATCATCTGAGGTAATCCCGGCAAGTTTCTCCGGGTTTCTGGGTGCACCGCTGCAGATCTCTGACCGTGCAGCGCCTCCTATATGTTCCCTCGAAGTCTCGAAAGAAAGCACTTTGCATTTCATACTAGTTATGGATGGTGTTTTCTAGGATTCATTGATCCATGATCGAGCCGTCTTCCTCAGCATAAGCGGGAGATACCGGGTTGCGGCCAAGCTGTTTCCTCATTTGGTGATGTAGCAGGCCTAGAAGAAATCCTGGAGCCTGGTGTCTGGCCGAGCCACACCGTCATAGGGTTGAATATGCCTTAAGATAGCAAATCCCTCTAGGAAATCTATTTGTCGAATGCGTGGCCCGAAGCACTTTTGGCCCATGAATATGTTTTCTGACTCATAGCGTCGCGCCTCTATGTTTGAGTTGATCTAGTGCTTGGCATCACTTGGTGATAGAGAGTGTTGTCTCGGATGTTCACCGTGGCTATGGTATAGTGGAGCCGGATTTCTGTTTCCTCCACAACCGCTTTCGCCTTGGTTCCCTCCTTGGTCTCCGTGGGAGCCGTTATGGAAGCTTCTTTGTGGAGAGGGCGATGCCAGTGGGTTTTTCCTCCGACTAGAGCTTCGTGGTGATAGCCACCATGGCAGCTTGATCCAATACGGTGTTTGTCGTTCCTTCGTCTGTCATTGTCGTCATTGTGATGCGGCTCAGCCGGATGGCTTGTGCGTCTAGGAGGGGGCATTCTTTGTCGGTCCTGCTCGTGATGTCATGCTTCACCATCTTCCCTACGGTTATCCGACTACCATCGGGGAGGTTGTTGTTGAACCATTGCTGCTACAGCGTCTCGCTCTGCGGTTGGGGCAACATTGCTCCAGCTTCGCGTGGGTCTATGATGCTGTCCTAAAGAGACGGTTCTTGCATAATTGTCTTCCCGAGGGTCAGGAAAGTAGCGTTGTTGTGGGAATAACCACGACAGTCACTACCAAGGGTACCGATTGATCCGACTAGGGGCAAGAGCGTGTCGCCATCTGTGGTGCGAGATTGGGAACAAACACAAGGGATATACCCAAGTTTGGCCCCCCATAGGGTAAAGACCTACTTCCTGCTAGATTGTATTGCTGGTGAGTGGATTATAAGATCGGCGAGCTCGGCGGCTAGGCAGCGAGTCGCTTGGATGGGGTAGCTAATAACATGTGAGTATATAGGGTACCCAATGGAGGTTTATATAGGGGCACCTCGCTAGGGTTTACAAGATTACAACGAATCATTTTGGGTTTCAGAGGATTTGACCTACCGACTGGGCCTAACTATAGTCTTGGGCCTTCAGCTTCTAGTAGCCAGGCTTTGCCTCCAGTCGTGTTCTAGTCGGTGTGCCTATTGGCCGACTAGCCATGGGACTAAGTCAGTCAAACCGGCCTCCTAGGTATACCTCAATTGGCATATCCGTATCAGTAGTCCCCAAGTGCGATGGGGGTTTGGCGGAGATGTCAACTTGGAAATAAGAGTAAGCGAGTTCAGGTGGACACGCAGTCGAATCGGCTGTGAACTCCTGCAATGAAGGGAGAAGTCTACTTGTGCGCCTTCAGTCGCAGCTTTGGCGAGTAAGAATATGCTCGAGTCTCCTCGCTCAGACGATTGAAATGGGAGAGCAAGTAAGCAAGTCGAGTAACCAATTTGGTCGAAGTTGGAACGTCAGCTCAATCAAACTAGCCATTGGATAACTCCAACGGTAACTTTCGGTGGGTTTCCTGCCAAGTAACCGCTATCCCGAGACAGTCGGGTAGCACCACTTTATAAGGAGACCGATGGAGGGAAGTGCGGATCTTCCTCGCATTTTCCTGCCTCCTTGCATCTTCAGTCTCCCAGAACCACTCCCGATCCGGAATTTCCTGACGGAGCCATCTCTCTCATGATGGCGCCCATGAAATATTTGTGGGGGGAAATCCAAGTGCACGGTGGCCATCCTGAAGTCGTTCCAGGAGCCTAGGATCCTCACCAAGGGGAACTGGCGGATTCCAGCGGCCGGTGAAACTGAACTAAATCCACGTCCGGGGGAGTTGATTTGCTTCCTCAGCCACCTGGAAAGGGGTTTAAGGTTTCCAAATCTTCCGTCGGTTCTACACCTACTACGCCATCAAGCCTTCTGATCTAGGGCCTCATAGCATCGAGCAACTCGCTATCTTTGTCCTGTTCTACAAATGCTACTTGGGGTGCCGCCCCTAGTTCCCTCTCTGGTTGGAATTGTTCCACGGACGCGTTAGCCGCGAGGGGGAGGGAGGCTTCATCTTAGCCACAGGCTATGTAACCTTCCAGCTGAAGCCCATGGACAAATTCTTGAAGCTACTGCTGCCGAAGAAGGCAGCGAACGAGTGGAAGAAAAATTGGTTTTTCGTGAAGGAATCCACCCATGATGGTGAAGTGTGGAACCCGACATACATGATGGAGAGGAGAGCCGCGTAGGCTATCTACGGACAAGCTACCCAGCAACCAGAAGATGGTCGTGGACGAGATGCTGTCCTGGATCAGGGAGCTAAATGATGAAGGGTTGGAGACCATCAACCTGTACAACTGCTGGCTTGGGCAGCGAATGGTCCCTCTAGCCACCCGAGCCCACTAGATGTACTAGTAAACCGGGCCCAAGGACCCGACGAGATCGAGAAGCAAGCCATGGGAGTTGGAGGACTACATCACGGCTCTAAAGAAGATCACTGAAGCAGACTTCACTGGTATGAAAGCCGGGCTGGCTCCATACACCGTTGGAAAGCAGAAAGCTCCTCTGGTAAGTTCTTTTATTCTTTTGCAGTCGTTGTTTTGTAGACGCAGATTTTGGTCACTTGACTGAGTCGGGTTGCTGACCCCTTTTGTTTTTCAGATTTTCTAGGTTCTCCAGAACTGGCTTCCTCCGCTCAATGAAGAAGTCCCCGAGGAACTCAAGGAGAAAGAAGAGAACTCCAAGAGCAAGGAGGAAGTCGTGGAGGTGCAAGAACCCTCCTTCACAACTTGGAAGACCCGTGGCCAGAAGAGGCGAGACATCGAGGCTAGTCACAACCTTGAGGAGTTTGACAGCGATGTGGAGCTCATTGATGAGCACAACTCTAGGAGAGTGCCCACTCCAGCCAAGCCTGCTCCGAAGATAGGACCACCGGCAATGTCTGCGGCCAAATTGGTAGCCACATTCGAGTTGGAAGGCGAGTCCGATGATGAGAAGGCCGCGGACACAGCGAAGGCACCAGAGGACCCAACTCCAATGATGGAGCCGAAGGTTGCATATGCAGCTACAGGGTCTGAGGCTCCGGTCATGGCGAAAGGACCAAGCGCCTCGACAACACCAGAGCTAGAAGTCTAGGCGGCCGTGGGATTGGTGACTGCACTGGCAAAAGAATCGGAAGAAGCACCAGCATCGACGGAGCTAGAGATCCTCGCGGCGGCAGCCAATTCAACAAAGAAGCCCATAGCGAAGCGACAGGCAAGCCTACTGGAAAGGGGGATGGCTCGCTCGATATGCCTCGAGATGGAGAAGCCCGCGCATATTAGCACGTGCCTGCAATTCATTCCGATCGCCAAGTAAGCACCTTGGTTTTTCGTTCATCACAGTTTGTTGTTCTAAAACTTCCTAGTCGCTGATCATTGTGAACTCGCAGGGGAGGCCCCAAGAATATCAGTGGCCAAGGTTCCACCGACCAGCAACGAAGCTGGGGATGATCCTTCCAAGAATAGGAAGGGAGAAACCGCCAAGGCGCTAGATGGAGCCACAAAGAAGAAGAAGACCGAGCTAGCTGAGGTGGCTGACTCGGGTTCGAAGGAGGGCGACGTCGCAATCTCTTTGGAAGGGGGAGTGCCCGCGGGAGCGGAGCCGGCCTAGGTCGACCTACCTCCAGAGGTGGCTGCACTGGCGACTGACGTGCTAGGGGCGGCAACCGGAGCCTCCACATGGTTCATGGCGAATGTCTCAACCGCAACGACTGATGCACAGTCGCCATCAGTCGTTGAGGTGATTTATAGAAGCATCGGGCAGCATCGTCCGATGCCCTCGATGGATACAGTCGAGCTCCACCGCATGCTAGGTGAAGCCCTCCAGGTATGTCCAGTCCCCGAGGGTCTGGTCGCTAAATTTTAGCGATTAGACGCTTGAAATCTTCGATCCTCTAGTCCCCAAGAGTCAAGTCGATAGGAAGTGGGAAGTCGACTCTTGAAGCTAAATGTTCTATTTTCTATTGATGTTGCAGCGTGCGTCCATAGACCGGTGAGCTATGCTAGAGAGAGTAGAGCGAGTCATGCGGCTTGCCTAGGAAAGGAACAGACTTCTCCAAGATGCAGCAAGTTAATTTTCTAGTCTTCACGCACTTTGGAGTCTTGTAGCTGTGTCTTGTTAACTCGATGTTTCTTGAATATAGGTCACCATGCTACCGCGCTTGCCAAGGCTCGCGAAGGCTATGTGCGTGCCGCTGATTTGGATGTTGGCAAGGCCGCTGCGACCGTGGCAGAAAAAAGAAGTCCATCGCATTGGCAAAGGAGCTGGGGACGGTGAAAGCAGTGATGATCTCATTCGAGGAGAGGGTGAAGGTCGCGGTTGCAGCGGCAGAGGAGGAACACAAAGCGTCCGGCTCCATTATCGTGGGGTTGCAGGGCAAGTTTTCTTCCCATGAAAATTTCTCCACGGAGAACTGCCGCAAGCTCCTTGGTACGTCTTTTGATTTCTTTCCATTTGCGAGTGACACTTCATTGAATGCGTCGAGTCCCCGAGCGGGGGAGTCCTCAAGCGTTTCTGCCATCGGAGCTTGATTTGCTGACACTATGCAGATGTTATAGGCCAAGGAGATCCCACTCTACAGACGTTCAGCGCTGAGCAGTGCGTGACGGCGGTGCTTAATGCAGCCACAACATTGGTGATGTGCAGTCATGCCATCCTCCAAGGCATCTCTCCCACCGAGGTGATTCCTGGAGGGTTGATGGAGGTGTGGAGGTACCTCGAAGAGGTGCCTATGGTCGTAGAGTGGATGGCACGGTCCGTGTTCCGACGCGAAGCCACCACGGCAATGAGCCTTGGGCTCGCCATTTCCTGAAAGGCTTCGAGCTTGACGACGTCACCAATATGTATCCCTCGGCAACCGGCAAGGTGGAGATCACCGACGTCCTCATGTTGAACGCGAAGGCTGCTCCCTACGTGAAACACGTGTTGGCAATGAGCGACCTCCTGCCATATCAGGAGACACGAGTGGCACCGAATGACGCCGAGCCGACGAATCATGACCTTCAGTCGGAGCGACCGTTTCAGTTGTCAATCACAATGTCACTAATGATCTACCCAATGAACCTGTGGAATCCCTTTGTGAGGGTCAGGGGCGCGAACGGTGCCTCTTGGTCAAAGCCTGCATAATGAAAGATTAATATGAAGTGTAGGTTTATGTGGCGACTGGCCTTTTGTACAGTATTTTGTTGGTGAACAATATATTTTGTCACTTTGTAATATGTTAATCAGCTTGTATGAAATCGTGGAGTTTAGTCGCTTATTTTGATTTTTTGCCTCTTCGTTGTTTGAATTGTGCGAGTCCCCGAGCGTATTCGCTATTGGGGTTTGGTCGCGCGTGTATTTTTAGCATTGGCAGTATGTGTTAGAAGCTATTTAGGTAGCTTGAGTCAACTTGTCGTGGCTCGCGGAGCTAGTCGCGTAGCGACTCCAAGGGGTACTCTATACTTAGTGTTTTCCCTGAACACGAGCGTGTTTGTTTTGGTGGGTCCCCGAGCGTGGTACTTAACTATTCGAGTCATATACCCAAGGTAGATAAGGACGTGGTGTGTTATACGGTGCGTAGTGTGTCTCTCCTCCTGGCTCGGCAAGCCAGTTGCTTGAAAGTCCATGGCATGCTCTCATACTTGGTGTGTTCCCGAGCCATGTGTGCGTTCATTTTGGAACGATTCCCTATGCATGGTACTTAACCTTTCGAGTCACTGTGCGCAAGGGTGACGAGGACAAGGTTTTGTGGGAAGCACAATCGGTCGTCTTGGCTGGTGGAGCCAGTCGAGCTAGGCGACTCCGATTGCGGCTCTAGGTTGGCGTTTTCATGGACGGTGCAGGACCAAAGTTTGTTTGGTGCCCTTGAACCGCACTACTTAGCCGTGCCGGTCGCTCGACCAAGGGTTGACTATCGTGGTTAGCCTATTGATGTATGTAAGAGTGTGATTGGCACAAGGAATTGCGAGTGGACACAATTTGTGCAGGCAGTATTTGTATTTCATCATTGGTACAGCTGATTACAAGTTTGAGTTCTATGAATAGAACTTTCGGAGGAGGTTCACATTCCATGGCCGCTCGACATTGAGTTGTCCATTCCCTCGTATATCAATGAGGTAGTAGGCGTCGTTGCCTAGGACTCACCCTCTGGCGAATGGCCCCTCCCATAGGGGAGAGAGCTTGTGCATTCCCTTCTTGTCCTGAATGAGTCGTAGGACAAGGTCACCCTCCTGGAAGGTGCGAGTCTGGACTCGGCTGTTGTGGTAGCGGAAGAGACCTTGCTGGTAGATGGTGGTGCGGGAGCGAGTCAGGTCGTATGCTTCATTGAGCAGGTCGACCCTGTTTTGATGGGTGACTTCGATGTACTCTTCCGCATTGTGGACGACTCGAGGCGAGTCGTGTTCCGGGTTAGTCAGCATGTCGGCTTCAGCATCGTACACCAAGAAGAAGGGGGTGAACCCTATTGGTGGTTGATCGAGGTGCAAATGCCCAATAACACTGAGGGGAGCTCTTCGACCGGTCATCCTATCGTCCGCTCGAGGGGGACCTGCAGTCTTGGTTTGAGGCCATGGAGGACGCTCTGATTGGCGAACTCGGCTTGGCCGTTCGGCTCCGGGTGGGTAACTAAAGTGAGGTGGAGTCTGATGTCATTCTCCTCACAGAAGTCAGCCATGGCGCCCTTGGAAAAGTTGGTGCCATTGTCGGTGATGATGCTGTATGGGTAGCCATACTGATAGATCAGCCCACGGAGGTACTTGGTGGCGGTCTTGCCGTTGCACTTCTTGATGGGGTTTGCCTCGACACACTTTGTGAATTTGTCGACTGCGACTAGGAGGTGGGTGTAGCCCGATGGGGCGGTTTCAAAACAACCCACCATCTTGATGCTCCAAATGGCGAATGGCCATGTGATGGGGATGGTCTTGAGAGCCAAACCAGGGATGTGCGTCTGGTTGGCGTACTTCTGGCATCTGATGTAGTGCTAGAAGATGTCGATGGCATCGGCGTGTGCGGTGAGCTAGTAGAAGCCATGGCGCCTGGATTTGGCGACTGGCGACCTTGCGCCGGCGTGGTGGCTGCAATCACCGGCGTGGATGTATGGAAGGATCTTGGGACCCTCTTATGGTTGTACGGAACGTTGGTACATGCCTATCATGCTGCACTTGTGGAGCTCACCGTTGATGATGACAAAGGATTTGCAGTAGCGCATGATCATCCACGCCCAAGTCTCGTCCTTGGGCATGATCTTGTGCTCGAGGTAGGTGACGTAAGGTGCGGTCCAGTCGCTGGGCTCCATGATAATGTCGACCAAAGTAGACTCGGGATATAGAGGTATCCCGATGCCGATCTCCTTCGGAGGGGATACCGATGGCTTGCCGATGATTTCATAGAAGACGCCCAGAGGTGGTGTTTGGCGAGCCGATCCAATGCGCGAGAGTGTGTCGGCCTACTCATTCTTCCGATAGTCGATCCACTCGGCGGAGTAGCCAACAAAGTAGCCCCCCAGTTGGTCCACCGCTTGGCGGTATGCTATCATGTTGGGGGTGACTGCATTGCAGGTACCAGTGCCTTGTGCGGCGACGAGGTTGGAGTCGCCATAGCACTTGAAGCGATTGATGTTCATTTCCTTGGCGACTCACATGCCATGGAGGAGGGCCTCGTATTCAGCCATGTTGTTGGTACAGGGCGTGAAATTGAGATGTATCACGTATCGGAGCTTGTCACCTTTTGGGGAGGTGAGGATTATTCCAACCCTGGCACCGTCCGTGTTTTTTGATCGTTTGAAGTGGAGGGATCATTAGTGGAGGTATAGCAATGTTGTGTGATATTGCGCTTCCTCCCAGTCGGCGAGGAAGTCAGGCAGAGCTTGTGACTTGATGGTCTTGCCTGGCTCGTACTTGATATTGTGGACACCAATTTCGACGGCCCACTTTGCGACTCGCCTAGTCGCGTCACGACTGTAGATGATGTCCTGCAGTGGGACAGAGGAGACAACCATGATAGTATGTTCCTAGAAGTAGTGGCGGAGTCTCCTTTGGGCTCGAAAGACCATGTACACCAGTTTCTGGTACTATGTGTAGCGTTGCCTCGAATCGATGAGGACCTCTCCGATGTAGTATATAGGGCACTGCACGAGGCGCTCTTTGCCCTCCTCAGATCACTCGACGACCATCACACTACTAGGAAACAGCTTATAGGTAGACAAGTTACTCTGTGGCGCATATGTAAATCCATGCGCCACAGATACTTGATAGTGGCGCATTAGGAAACATGCGCCACAGACACTAAAAACTTCTATGGCGCATTTCATACAACATGCGCCCTAGAAGTTTCGTGGGACTCGCCAGCCGGGGTGGGCGCTCCAAGTTCTATGGCGCATAATGAAATATGCGCCACAGAAGTTGCCTCTTCTGTGGCGCATATTTCATTATGCGCCACAGAACTTGGAGGCGGGCCCCACCACGGATACTATTTCACCCACGATCTGTGGCGCATGTGTGGATATGCGCCACAGATATGTTTGACTTCTGTGGCGCATATCCACACATGCGCCACAGAAACCTAACTCTGGGTCCCACCACTTTAACCTGCACCATATGTTCTGTGGCTCATATGGCCATATGCGCCACAGAAGTTTGAGCATTTGTGGCACATTTCTGCCATATGCACCACAGATGAGGGCGTCCACATCCATGTGAAAAAGGTGGCAAGCTCCCACCCTATCTATCCACCAGCACCCATTTCACATATCTTCTTTCTTTCTACCTCCTCCCAGCTCGTCTTCCTCCTCCCTCTCACCCCATGTTGCCCATAGTTTCTCCATTTTCTTCTAACTAAACCTACTTTAGTCCATAGATTGGTAAGTGGAAGCTTCCCTCCAACTTGTAGATCTAAAAGTTCCTTACTTTTCTCTCTCACATCTCTATTTGTTTACTAATTTCCTCTCCACCAACTTGTAGATCTATTTGTCCACACTCTCTCATCGCGCGGTCTCGTCTCGCTATTATGGAGTCTACTAGGTGAGTACTTGGCCATGAACATGTAGGTGAAGCTTGTCACGCGGGCAGTGTGTGTGCGATGCATGGCGAGACGATGCTTGTGTGGTGCATGAATGTTTGCATTGGGAGGAAGTTTTTTGTTGCTTGCTTGTTGTTGTCTCGGCCGATGTGGTGCATGGATTTTTGGCGAAATGTTGATTCATTTCCATTTCAGCAAATTTTTGCACTACCCATATGTCCTAATTTTAGGAAAGGTCATGCCAAATTTTTCCGGCTAGCATTCATGCATGTGTGTGTGCATATGGTGTGGTTCTAACCTATACTCTCTGTTTTGACCGCTCAGGCAACCATGGTCCTCACGATGAGCGAATGTCGAATTTCTAGGTACAAGAAAGACGCGAAGGAGGACATGATCTGAACAACAAGACCATGATAAGATGTCCATGTCTAACATGCAAACTCCAGCGCTAGATCGACCCTGATTCTGGACAATTAGAGGGTCACCTGCTCAGGCGCGGTTTCATGCACGACCTCAATGAGCCACCGACAGGACATGGTGGTCACAAAGACATGGGCAGGCGAGAAGACGAAGAGTCTACTGGGCATGATCATCATGACGAAGGAGATGCCGGCGGGCATGATCATCATGACGAAGGAGATGCCAGCGGGCATGATCAGCATGGAGAAGGAGATGCCGACGGGCATGATCATCATGAAGAAGGAGAAGACGCGAACACACAGACGCTGCTAACTTTGGCCTTGCAGGACCCTCATGTTCAAGAACTGGTCCTCAAGGAGACGAGCCATGACAAAGCTGCAGCCAGACGAGATCACTACATTGTATCTTGGGTGTCGCCCCGAGGATACACGTTTGAGTGTAACGCTCAAGGCTCTGGAGATGAAGGCCGAACACAAATGGACCGATGTGAGCTTCAACGCAAACATGGAATACTGGCACGACTGACTTCCTAAGGGGAACACATTGCCAACAAGTATCAAGGAGGCCAAGAAAACCGTGTGCCGTCAACCTACCACACATTAAATACCACACATGCATCAATGATTGCGCACCAGTTTCTGGTACTATGGGTAGCGTTTGGGCTCGAAAGACCATGCACACCAGTTTCTGGTACTATGGGTAGCATTGCCTTGAATCGATGAGTACCTCTCCGATGTAGTACATAGGGCACTACACGAGGCGCTCTTTGCCCTCCTCAGGTCACTCGACGACCATCTCACGGTGCTGACGACTTGACTGAAGGCCATGGCGTAGAAAAGCATTGGCTCCTTGTCAATGGGAGCGACGAGTACTAGCACTGCGAGTAGAAACTCCCTCAGTCCTTTGAGCGAGTTGTAAGCCTCGTTGTCCCACATAAACGTGGGATTCTTCCGCATCAAACGGTAGAGAGGCATTGACTTCTCACCGAGCCGGGGGATAAAGCGACTGAGGGCCGCGACTCACCCTACCAGCTACTGGTCGTCGCGTAGACACTCAGGCTTGCCAAGTCGTGTGATGGTGTTGATATTGTAGGGGTTGGCCTCAATGCCTTGTTTGGAGACCACGTACCCAGGAGCTGGCCGGTGGGCACACCGAATATGCACTTCTCTAGGTTGAGCTTGATATTGGACTTCCACAAATTTGTGAAAGTTTCGGATAGGTCGGCGAGGAGCTCTCTTTGGGGAGTCAACTTCACCACCACGTCGTCGATGTAGACGTGGATGTTGTGGCCAATTTGGCTCGCTAGGCACTCCTACGTGTATCATTTATAGGTCGCACCAGCGTTCTTGAGGCAAAAGGTCATCACGGTTTAGTAGAAGGCTCTGAATAGCATAATGAAAGCCATTTTCTCCTCATCCTCGGAGGCCATCTTGATCTTATTGTAGCCATAGTATGCATCGAGGAAGTAAAGCAACTCGGACCCCGCTGTCGAGTCGATGATCTGGTTGATGCGCGAGAGGACAAACTCCTCCTTTGGGCAGGCGTTGTTGAGGTTGGTGTAGTCGATACACATCCTCTAGGTGTTGTTCTTCTTCAGGATCAGGATTGGATTGGCCATCCACTTGGGGTACTTGATGGGCCAAATGAATCCTGCAGCGAGTAGCCGTTGTACATCTTTGGCGATTGCACGGTAGCGCTATTCATTGAAGGGTCACAACGACTGCTTTACGGGTCGCGCCTTTGAGTCGGTGTTTAGCTTGTGCCAAATGAGTTCCCTCGGGACACCAGGCATGTCAGATGGCTTCCATGCGAAGATGTCTTGATTCTTATGGAGGAACTCGATGATAGCGCTTTCCTATGTAGGGCTCATGTTGGTTCCCATGGTGACCTTCTGGCTCGAGTCACCTAGGACGAGCTCGATAGTGCGAGTGTGCGTGGAGGCCTCGAAGGTTGCATGTGTAGCGTTGGCCGAGGTTGGCTTCTTCAGGATCGTCGGGTCGTCCTTCTCGATGTTACTCATGTATTTCACGAGCTCATCTGCGTGGTTTGTTTCCTCGGTGATGATGGTGTCGGCAAGCTTGGCGATGTTGTCCTCGCACTCCATGGCCATATCAGGGTTGGTGTGGATGGTTATGATTCCCCGCGGCCCCTGGAGCTTCATCATGTTATAGGCTTAATGGGGACCGCCATGAACTTAGCGAACACCTGTCTCCCGAGGACGAAGTGTTAGGGGCTGCAGAAAGTCACCAGCTCGAAGACGATCCGCTCGGTGCTGAAGTTGGTTGGCGTGCCGAAGGTGACTGAGAGTGTCACCATGCCGGTCTGATACTCCTTCTGACCAGGGATGATGCCTTGGAATGTAGTGAGTGTCGATTCAACCATCAACTACGGGAGCTACAATCTCCTGAAGGTATCCAAGTATAGGATGTTGATGGAGCTCTCGCCGTCCATCTGCGCCTTGGGGAGCTAGTAAGCAGGGCGTGTGATCCTCGCCTTGGGTACTCGATCTTGGGCGCGTGATCCTCGCGGCTCTAGGTGATGCTTTGCTCGGACCAGTTGAGGAAGCGAGGGATGTCCACCTGAGGCATCACATTTAGGGCGACTGCACGGGCGAGCGCCTTCTTCTCGCGCTTGATGTCGAGCCCGGTGAATCTATGCAGTGAGCCGGCCGCGTGGCCAAATCCACCAGTGTTACCATTGTCCCTTGGAGGGTCATCGTTGGCTCCTTCCTTGGCTCGTCTTGCCTTCTCTATCTCTTTGAGAGAGTGGCAGTTGGGTGGCGGGCTTCCCCTCCCTATCGTGATAGAAAAAGTGTTGCTTGAGCAGGGCGGCAGGGTCGAATTTTGGCGTCGCTGCATTGTTGGCGCGGTAGTTGCCACCATCGCGGCCGTAGTTCTTGGGGTCACGCTTCCTGTAGTTGGCGTTGGCTACGAAGTCGACTCGTCTATCACCGCGTTGCTTGCTGGTGAGGCGAGTGTTATTGTAGCACAGCTCTCGGTCCATTACATTGTCGGGGCCGCCCGGGCGGCGTCTCCCACCCGACTCATCATCTAAGTCTTGGTTGGGGTCCTCCTCCGCATAGCTCTTGGCGATCTCGAGGAGGTCGGGGATGTCGTCGAGCATCCGGTAGACCCTCTTGATCTTGGCAACTAGAGGATCGTACCAGCACGCATTCTTGAAGTTGTAGATCGCCGTGTCTGGGTGGATGCCGGAGGCGTTGATCCACATGTCCTGCCATCGTTGGACCCAATGAAGATTCCACTCGCGCGGTCCCTAGATGCAGGCTTCTAGGTCCTCGACGGTGGTGGCACCGGTTTAGGAGCCCTCGTAGTGTCAGACAAAGGCGTCTCGCATGTCCTCCCACGAGTCGATGTTGTTCCCGGGGAGGGTGTTGATCCATTGGCGAGTCTCTCCCTCCATCGTCAAGGGAGGTAGCGAGTGGCGAGTAGATCCATGTGGGCAGCGATCCCCATCGCCATGAGGTACGTATCAATCCACACCGCCAGATCATATGTGGGGTTGTACTTCTCAATGTTTCAGCGCTTTGAACGTGGAGGTGTACTTTTCGCCTCAGATCATTGGTCCGAAGAACTACGGGACGATTTGGTTGAGGGAGCCTCTGGGGTCAGGCTCGCTGTTGGAGAGGTTGTTTCTCTGGTCCTGTTGCTGGCAAGCTTGCCAGGCTTGGTTGTTGATGATGTGGGTCCGCACGTCGATCAGCTGACCGTTGGTGGTGACTATGTTCTGCACAAGCCGAGTCTCATTAGTGGAGAGTGTGGGGTTTGCAGCCTGCGGTTGGAGCTGTAGGGGCTCATGCAGGGGCAATTTACAGCGTTGGCGACTATCGGGTGACCGCTCGAGGCCACACAACTGTTGGACAAGCGGGAGTACGTCCGCCCCCACAGGTCGAACCCCACGATTTGCTGCTCGACAGCCCTAGCGATTAGGGTGATGAGTCCAAAATTGATGCATATTTAACTATAAAAGTTATTCATATTTTCACTCATCGCATGCTACATCTTTCTATAACAATGCCTATTATTTATTGATTCCTACTTCTCATTCATGTCCACATGGACTTTCCACACTAGTAGTTTTATTAGGATTTTGTTACCTTTTTCTTGTCTTTGATTTGTGTGTAGGTGCTATGGAGAATCATGGATAAAAGGAGCAAAGATGATTCAATATGGAGGAGTTGCAGGCACCAAACTTAGCCATTTGAGGGGAGCAAAAAGTGGATTTTTCCATCAACTCCAAATTAATATCCAAGTACATGGTGTTGTATCCCTCGTCCATACGAATCCAACAAGCAAGAGAACACATCAATCGGAGTCCGTATGAAGAAATGGTGACCAAAACACTACATGGTTCAGTAGGCTTAACGACCACTGGTACGGGTGGAGCCCACTTGTACCATACGGCCATACATTTGTGAAGGCCCAATGGGCATATTTGGCTCCTAGCTCTGTCGGTTCGCTAAACCGACCTCCAGATGCCTATTTAAAGAGGAGAATACCCTAAAACGAGGAGGAGAGTCTACACACACCATAGGGGCGGAGCCCTGCCGCCTCCATAGCCGCCGCCCACAAGATCTAGATCACCATATCACTCAAGGGAGATAGAACACTTGCATCTTGAAGGGCTATGCGTCGATCTTCATCAACAACGTCTCCAACTTTGATCCCCTTTGTTTACTTTGTTATGATTCAATCTCTGTTGTGGATTTGCACTTGTATTCAATTGTACCTTCATATTGCATCCAAACAATTGCCGTGATGTTCATCCCCTTCATGTATGAGTAGTTGCCTTGTTCTTGGAGATATGGTTAAATCCTAATATTATTATGAATTAAAATAAAGACGATTGGTTACTTGTGTACAAAGATCCATTGATCTATGATTTGTGTTTGATCTCTCTCTTTAGATGTATGTGTAGTTTGTCGCATATCATTTTCCCTTGGGACTAAAGGGACGAAGAAATCCTTTCGACGTGTTTTTGGTGTCGTCAGATTGATGACAAGTACGCCATGAGGGGGTCCTCGAGGCGTGCGGAAGAGAGGGGTGTGAGACGTACGGTATTCCGGGACGGTGACCACACAAGTTTACCTAGGTTCGAATCCGCCGGCTTTGGACGGATCCTACTCCTGCTAGCAATCCAGTAATATGGCAGAGCCGGAATATGGGTTACAAGGGTTTGCCTGTGCGAGTTGAGATTGTGATTGTAAGGGGTTCCCTAAAGGCTGTCCCTAGGAAGGGTTATATAGATATTCAGCCTAGGGGTTACAGGAGAGACCTACCCGGCTATGACTAAGAGTCGGTTACAGAGTACATATTGAACTACAAGTAACACTATGGGCCTGTGTCGGTAAGTCTTCTAGGCCTTTCTGTAGCCGTACTGGACTCCATCTCTTCTCTCTAACTGGGCCGCCCGTGAAGCAAAGCTCTAACCCAAAGTGGGCCACCCTGGTCAGTGAGGAACTGTGAGAATACCTGGAAAGTATATCCCCAACAGCAGCCCCTAGAAGTCTCCAAGATCCAAAGTCGGAATCATCATCGTCTAGCTTGATCTTTGGCTTGCAGAATCTTGAAGGGTTCCTAAAATTTCAAAACAAAAGATACGATTCGGGTCTCAAAAGTAAGTCGGACCTATTAGTACGTTATTCGGATTTTCCAACTTGATATTCAAACTAAGCCGGATCTTGATTTGTAACGTCATCTGACACTGGTCATGGTCAAGTCACGTCTTCTGACAGACATCCTGTCAGCACGACCGTTGGTGGGTCCGCCGTTCGCGGAACCGAGGCGTCGTTTCAATGCATGCATGGAGATCGAGGCAGCGTAATCATCATGTGGGTGCTTCCCAATGCTTTCCACGACGCGTGGCGTTTACACTTTGCCATTTGCACGAATCTTGGCGCGGTTCGGTGGTTATAAGGGGTGAGGATTGCCTTTTCCTCATCTTCTTCACCTGTTCCCGTGTCGTTTCCTTCTCCTCCACTTCTCCCTCGCGCGTAGAGCTCCTTTGCCTCCAGATTCCAAGCGCCGCCCATCTAAGGTCACCGGCGCAGTGGAGGAATGGCTTCATCTTCATCATCCAGCTTGGCTGGGGCCACAGCGGCAGCGATGGAGGCAGAGAAAGAGAGCAATCGCTGGGTTTGGATCCCGTGTGTTCTCGACAATGAGAAGCTCCGCGGCGTGGAGAATGAAGGGCTCCTCCATGCCGGCGACTGGTGGAGTGGTTTCGGTGAAACCATCCCCAATCCACACACCAACGAGCGGGTGCACTTTGGCACCCACCTCGACAGAGGTTTGTCTTTCCCTCCCTCAGAATTCTTTTTCGAAGTGATAGATCACTATGGTGTTCAACTTCACCATCTTCCCCCCAACTCCATCTTAGAGATGAGCGCCTATGCGGCTTTGTGTGAGGGATATCTCGGTATTAGGGCGAGTCTCACTTTATTCCGGTTTTACTTCCATGTCCGGAGAAACTCCATCACTGCTGATAATCCTTATATTACCGGCATGATTAGCCTTCCAGTTAGACGCGAGAGTGTTTATCCTCGCATTTTAGCTAGTTAGTCGGTCAAACAGTGGTCGGCCACCTTCTTTTACCATAAGGATATTCCTGCTCCCGGCAAAGCTACTGCTTTGCCGGCTTTCATTGACGGAGCCGCCACGGCCCTAGCGTCTTGGGACGAGGCTCCTCCATCTCTCAGTGACGATATAATCCTTGCCAAGAGGCGGATTGAATACCCGATGAAGCACAAGGGCCTGAAAGGGTCTGACTTAGTCCTGTCCTGGGTGGCACGTTTGATCTAGCCTCTCCAGTAACACGGCGACCGACTGATGCATTCCATCACGGCGTCAAAAAATGACTCCCTCCGGATCAGTCCCAAGGCTTTAAAGCCACATGATTACATAAGCCCGATCAAATGGCTGATAAAGGAGCGGATCGAGAGAAAGGTCCCAGATTTTTCATTGGACATGCATACAGCGGAAGACCCTCTGGTGCCGGTAAGCTTTAGCAATAACCCCTTTTGATATGTTTCACCTTTAACTTGTTTCGCAATACTAAGATATTATCTTCTTTTCAGCTTGCCGACCTCCCTGAGTCAGAACTGGCTCCTATCAAGGGATATCCTCCGGAGTTTTCTCAGGAGGAGGAACTGGTCCCACTACCGGACGTTGTGCCCAGGAAGCGCAAAGCTCCGACAGTGGCCGTCGGCACAAAGGAAGTGCCAGTTGTGAAGAGGTAACTTTCCACACAACTTCCGCCTTTGTACTTTACCGGTAACTTCTTCTGAGATATAATGTTATTTATTCTATTACTTTCTAAGAGATAAGTAGCTCATCAAGGGAAAGGGGAAGGGAACTTCTTCGAAGCCCCTGCGGAAGACGAAGCTGACAATGGCTTCTCCTGTCGTGGCTCCTCCCACTCCTGTCCCTCAACCTCCTGGAACGCCAGTGATTACTCCATCGCCGGTTGTCGCAGAAAATCCGGCGCCCTCAATAGGGCCAGCGACCCTTGAGGCGTAGACTGACGCCACCATGGGTGGCTCAGGTTTTGATAAGGGAGAACCCTCTTCGAGTAATGATCCCTCGGCAGAGACCTTTGCCGAAAATCTCCTGAACAATCCGGGACTTGCCAAATTTTGCTTGTCTCGGAAATCTGCGGAGGAAATCCAGCGGCTGGCCCAGCAATGCCTGGGAAGTCGTAATCTCTCTGCCGAAGAAGAAGCACAAGAAGCGGAGGACGTCAAGTACTCCGAACTTCTTGAACAAGTCCGCCTTCATGACGAGGGACTAAGAGCTGGTGTGCTTCCACCACCTCCGGTTATTCCACTCACCCTCGCCGAGAAGGTTACTACTGAGGTGAACATGTGCCTGAGCAAGCTCACACATGAACATAACATAAGTCGGAATTCCAACTCACGCTTTTCCTTTACTATATTTTATGTCATATCCTCTAGCCCCCAAGCATGAAGTTGGATAGTAAATCCGGGTTTATGCTTCACTAGGATGCCAAAGAATGAACTAGTATAGCCCCCAAGGCTCGAGCTGATATTAGCTACAATATTAGCATGAGTCTTTAGTAGACTTCTGACTCTGGGTATTCTGACTTATAGAAAGTTAATTCATATAACTAGGATTGTTAAAGAACATCTGCAATAAGAGGAGAGAGATCAAAGCTCTCCGACTTAAAAATGTTGAGCTTAAAGTTTCCAAGGATGAGGCCGAAGTTGAACTTTCCGAGACTCAAACCTTGTCTTGATTTCTCATAGCCGAATATTTTTTGCTGAACTGTTATTCTTTTTGACTTACAGCACTGATAAAGCAGTCATGTGCTATGATCGAAAAGGCAGAGAATATGAAGACCTTGGTGGTGGAAAACAAGGATCTCCGCCAAGAGCTAGATCAGCTTAAGGCGGATCATGAGAAGTGCATTGCTCAAGTTCTCGAATCCTCCTCCATGGCCACAGTGGAGCATGATCGCAAGATTGCACTCCACGAGAAGAAAATATCGGATCTCAACGATGAGCTATTCAGAGAGAAGGATATTTCTGAGGCGCTCCGGGCTGAACTCCGGAGTCTTCGTGAAGAGAAGACCAAATTTGATGACATCATATTTGGTATGTTTCCGTCTTTCTGACTTGTCTACATTCTTCGACTCTTTTGATGTCGAATTTATTTATCTGTTTTGCATTATATGTATAGGTCCTCTAAACATGACGGATTCCACCTCTGCCGAGCCTCGCACCCACCGCTTACCCAAGTCGGTGATTTGCTTCATGACTTCCGCCAATCCATTGAAGATATTGGCGAAGCTCTCAAGGTTCCGGACATGCATAGCATGTCCGACTTTCAGGAGCGGGACAAGGCAAAGGAGATGCCGCAGCTTGTCTGGGACAAGAACATGTCCTACACGCAATCCACAGCGCAGAACGCTCTCACAATGGTCATGAGCCACCATGGAAGAATGGAAATTTGGCAAGTGACCATAGTATACTCTACTGTGGACGAAGACAGCCAGGAGCAAGACATCAAGGCCATCATGGACTCCTGCGCCGGATATGGGTGTCATGTAGCTGACTTAACCAGCTACGACACTCCCTTCTTTAACCGCGTGGACACGCCACCTCCGCCTCCCGAAGAAGTAGCTAATGTGACCAGCGAGCCGGCAGCTCCTACCTCTTCTCCTGCATCACAGATTATCAGAAACAAATGTGTTATTCTGAAAATGTTATGGGTCTGTAAATATGCAGTATGATACTTTTGCTAGTGCTAAGTTTTTTATCTATTCAGCACTTTTGGTTTAAATTTTTTGTGTGCCTGAAATATTTGCATAAGCACTTGTACTTTTTTGCCTGTACTTATCATTTATCTGGCTTTGCGCCTCGTCCCTTTGGTGAGCCGGCTAAACTTTCAGCATGGGAACTTGGCCGAGCAATGAAGATCAATTGCTAAACAAGTTTAAACTCGGAAACAAAGCCGGCTTCCAGTACCAACAATTCACTACACGGAAAATACCCGCATCCGTTAATCAGACAAATAACCAAAGTAAAGTCTAGAAACTTTAGAGTTATACCCAAGGGTAGAAATTTTAGAATCTGAAATCTAAACCAGAACGAATATGAGCATAAAGTACTTTCAAGCATTCTAGGATTTTCGAGTATGACATGATCATTCGGAAATAAGGTGGTAAAAATTTCCAAGGAAAAACTTGAGGAAACCAAGACTTTTATTTCTCACAGAACATGTACATATATATGATTACGAAGAAATATAAACTAAGAATAAAAGGGACGTAGCTAAGCAATATTCCACGGTCTGTCTAACTCATCCGGATTTGTACTACCTCCAGCTCTCTTTCTCTTCTTAGTAGCAGGTCTTTCTTCGACTGGCCTCATATCAGTTAGGTAGTAAGAACCACTATGCAATACTCGACTAACCAAGAAGGGCCCTTCCCATACTGGGGAAAGTTTGTGCTTTCTTTGTTACACAAGCCGGAGAACCAAATCGTCCTTATTGAAAGATCTGTTTCTGACTCTCTGGCTATGATACTTGCGTAACTTATGCTGATAGGCTGTTGATCTCATTTTAGCAACAACGCGAACTTCATTGACTAGGTAGAGATCATTTTGTCGAGAAATCTCAGCATCCTCTTCGTTATACGCGGCCACTCTAGGAGAAGTGTGAATCAAATCACTAGGAAGAACTGCTTCTGCGCCATAGACCAAGAAGAAAGGTCTGTATCTGGTTGACCTGTTCGGAGTTGTTCGTAGACTCCATATTACAGAAGGTAATTCCTCTGCCCAAGCCCCCGTAGCCCGTCGTAGTGGTGCTTCGAGTCTCGGTTTTAGGCCTTGTAGGATTAAACCATTTGCTCTTTCGACTTGTCCATTAGCCTGTGGATGTGCGACTGACGCAATGTCAAGATGGATATTTTGTTCGTTGCAGAATTCGGCAAGTTCCCCCATAGAGAAATTACTCCCGTTGTCCGTGATTATACTATGTGGATAACCATACCGGATTATAACATCCTTGATAAATCTTTTGGCTGTTGCTACATCACAACTAGTGATACGTTTAGCCTCAATCCATTTTGTGAACTTATCCACCATCAGTAAGAGGTGAGTAAATCCACTTGGAGCCTGTTTAAACGGTCCTACCATGTCAAGCCCCCAGACCACTAAAGGCCATGTTATAGGTATTGTTCGCGGCTGATCAGCCGGAACGTGAGCTTGCTTGGCGTAATTTTGGCAGCCCTTGTACGTCTTGACAAGTCGTTCGGCATCTGCCTTGGCTGTAAGCTAGAAAAAACCATGTCGGAAAGCTTTTGCCACTAAAGATTTGGCTGCAGCATTGTGACCACACTCGCCTTCGTGGATTTCTCTTAAGATTTCCACTCCTTCTTCCGGAGATACGCAGCGCTGAAAGACCCCAGATACACTCCGCTTATAGAGCTCACCACTAACCACAGTATAGGATTTTGCTCATCAGATTATCTACCGGCTCAGAACTTCGTCTTCGGGTAATTTGCCATCTACCAAATAATTGAGGTAGGGTTGAGTGCAGCTGGGAATTACAGCCAGAACTGCTATTAGAGGTGAATCTTATTTGGTCGTGTTGGGAATATGCCCTAGAGGCAATCATGTATCATGATATTCCTGTGTATTCATAAGGTTATGGTCCATGTATGAACTGATGATATGTATCATCGAATATGTGATTTGATTGTGGAACTACATATTCATGTTGTTCATACTAATTGTCCTTGGTCATTGAGGTTGTGCCGGACACACAAGTTAGACCAATGTGAAAGTCGGCAGATGACTAGGTTCCACTTGTCATGGGCATGGAGATGCTATTCCGACTTACACGGATTCGGCTAAAGAGTTTAGCAAGTCGGACTGACCCATATTGGGATGCAACAAACAAGTCGTCATTTGCATGTCTCAATCAATGTAATCCTTAGACCTGAGGTTATTGCACAATCCGAGTTGAGGATCTCCGACATAGGTCCTGTCAAACGTTGTTCCGTCACTGGGCAGTTTTAAAGGCAGAGTTCGGGTCGACTGAGAATCAAGCTGCGTGATGTGAATAACCAAGACGGGATTTTGCCCCTCCATCCGGAGAGATATTCTCTGGGCCCTCTCGGAATATATGATTCGGAAAGCATGGCCATGCGCGTCACGGTTAAGTGTTAACCGAGGCAACCGACTAAGAGTTAGTCGGATGAATCACTTATCTCGGATCGAGAAAGAGAGTCAGACTATTTAAGGGATGACGATCATTCGCCTATAGTCCGACAAGGTATATCGTGAGGCAAAAGGGACTCAGACGAACGTCGCATTGGAAAGGTATGTCATCATGACTTATTGGTACTTGGGAGTTGGCATGTTCTGTTAGGAGCCGCTACCAACTGATCGATCACGAGTGAGACTCGGAATCGTGTCCGGGTTACCATGAGCCTGTCGGGTCACACACTTAAGAGCGGGAGCAAGTTTGGGTTAGACCCAAACAGGAAACCTATTTGGGTTGGACCCAAATAGAGACATGGACTTGATCAGCAAGTGAGACTTGCAATGGCTAATATAGGCCTTTTAGTGAATGGGCCACAAGTGAGTGTCGCCCACTTTCACTTCCTATATAAGCTGGGGCGCAGGTGCTTAGAGAACAAGGTTAGGTCACTCCATGTGTTGGAAACCCTAGCCCCAGTCCATCCTGTCGCCGCCGTACCGGACCTAGCAGTCCATCGCCAGCGCTCCTCCCTGTACGTGTGGATACTGGCGGAGGTGTTGTACGTTCAGCACTTCGACGATCGTGAAGAAAGAACGGATCGTGGATCGTGGAACCGGAACGGATCGCGAGGACTGCACTGTATCAAGCGACGTGCTTCATCAATTCCGCAACAACGCGTCTAGTGGTAATCCTCGTGGCCTTCTACCTGAGCTGGATCTTGGGATCACCGCGTAGGGAAAAAGTTTTGTTTATCTCTACGTGCCCTTATAGGTCGGATATTCCTCGTCCACTCCCTTTATTGAGGGAACTTTGAGGTGCTCTAAGAAAGCGCCATCCGGGACCTCTTTCCGTGCAGAGCCTATTCAAGATAGTGCATCTACTTCCTTGTTTTCTACTCGAGGGATGTGTTGAACCTCAAACCCTTCGAACGATTTAGATAAATCATCCACGACAGCTTTATATGCTGACATGTGCTTATTTGCATTACAAATATCCGACACTTGCTGAGAAACAAGATCCGAATCTCTGTAACACATCAAACGTCGAATGCCAATATCTTTAGCAATCCGGATTCCATGCAGCAGTGCTTCATACTCGGCAATATTATTTGTCGCTGTGAAGTGGATCTACAACAGTATAAAAGTTTATCTCCTTGGGGTGATTTGAGCACCATGCTAGCCCCCGAGCCCCCTCGAGCCTTGGACACATCAAAATATAGCGTCCAATATTCCGACTCAGGTAGGGTCATATTCTCCTTCGTATCTTTCCAATCAGCAACAAAGTCAGCAAGGATTTGGGATTTGATCGTTGTCCGAGGTTTGTACTCAATGTCGAAAGCTGAGAGCTCTATGCCCCATTTGGCGACGCGTCCTGTGGCGTCACTGTTGTTGATTATATCTCTCATGGGAGCTGTGCTCACCATGGTAATTGGATGTTCCTGAAAATAGTGTCGTAGCTTACGAGATGCCAAGAACACACCATAAGCTAGCTTTTGATAGTGCGGATACCGATGTTTCGATTCTGTCAAGACCTCGCTGACAAAGTAAGTCAGACGCTGCACCAAGTGTTCCTGACTTTCCTCCGGTCTTTCTACTACCATGACAATACTGACGACTTTGTTTGTTGTAGCAAGATAGAGCAACATCGGTTCCTGTGGTTCCGGGGCTGCAAGGATTGGAGCAGATGAGAGTACTTTTTTAGGCCTTGTAGCGCAGCTTCCGCTTCGTCGGTCCACACAAAATCCTTGGTCTTTTTCAGGAGTTTGTATAATGGTGCGGCTCTTTCACTGAGCCGGCTTACAAACCGACTGACTGCGGCAATGCAGCCAGTTAGTCTTTGTACGTCCTTCAGGCGGGTTGGCCTGGAAATATTGAGTATAGACTTGATTTTGTCTCGGTTCACCTCTATGCCTCTTTGAGACACGATGAAACCTAACAATTTTCCGGCTGGGATTCCAAAGAAGCATTTCTTCGGATTAAGCATTACGTTGTATTTTCGTAGATTGTCGAACGTTTCCTCCAAGTCGGAAATTAATGTTTCCTTCTTTTTGTACATCACCGCAATATCATCCACATATGCATGTACATTGCGTCCAATTTGATCATGGAGGCAACGCTGCATTGTGCGCTTGTACGTAGCTCCTGCGTTCTTGAGCCCAAAGGGCATTGTAACAAAACAGAAGGTTCTGAAGGGGGTTATGAATGAAGTTTTGACTTTGTCAGATTCCTTCATCTGGATTTGTCGATAACCGGAATATGCATCGAGAAAACAGAGGAGTTCTGAGCCTGCCGTAGAATCGATAACTGATCAATCCTAGGCAGAGCAAACAGATCTTTGGGGGCAAGCCTTGTTCAAGGCGGTATAATCAACACACATCCTTAAATCAGTGGTGTCCTCTTTAGGGACCATTACAGGATTGGCCGACCAATCAATGTGGATGACCTCTTCTATGAATCCGGCTAACTCGAGTCGTGCTAGTTCCTTAGCTATTGCCTTACGGTTTTCATCGCTGAGCCATCGCAAGGACTGTTCGATGGGTTTAGCGATAGGGTTTACATTTAAAGAGTGCTTGGCAAGTTCCCTAGGTACTACGGTCATGTCAGATGGCTGCCATGCAGAGATACCTATATTTTCTTTGAGGAACTTGACGAGCACGCTTTCCTATGCGCTATCTAGGCCTACACCTATCTGGGTCACCTTGGAGGGGTCATCGTCCTTCAATGTCATCTTCTTCGGCTCTTCTGATGCCTTGAACTCTGGATTTGGCTTTGTCACCTTCTTCTTCGATGCGGGCATCTCGGACGGATCTATGCTCTTCTTGATCTCCGGGTACTCCTGGGCATGCAGCACGGCTTCAGCAAAGGCGACATTTCCATCCTCGCACTCTCGTGCTTTCTTTGGGTCTCCCCTGATGGTGATCACGCCGTTGGGACCTGGAATTTTCATCATATTGTAAATGTAACACGGACGAGCCATAAAAGCCTAGTAAGCCGGACGTCCGAATATAGTGTGGTACGCGCTCTTGAACAGGACCACTTCGAAAGAAAGTGCCTCCGTCCGATAGTTCTTTGGAGTTCCAAAGGTAACATCCAAAGTGATTTCTCCCAGGGAATTTGCTTGTCTTCCTGGGACAACCCCGTGAAAATACACAGAGCTGTGGCTCAGCTGGGTCTCCGAGATCTTCATCCTGCGTAGCGCTTCGACGTACAGGATGTTAATGTTACTACCACCATCCATGAGAGTCTTGGAGAAACCGTAACCGTCAATAAGTGGATTGACGATTAAGGCGTATTTTCCTCGCCTGTGCAACTTAGGCGGATGATCAGCGCGGTCAAGTGTGATTGCCACTTCTGACGAGTCCAAGAATTGAGGGACAGCCGGAACTGTTGCATTGAGCTCATGTAAAACTGCTTTCTTGACCTTTGCTGGTTGAGATCCGAGGAACGTGACGTAAGTGTCTTTCTTGGTCAGAAATTTTTTCTTCCCTTCCGTCTTGGGATTTGAAGCATCAGCTTCCTCCATGTCAGAATCTTCCTTGGTCTCTTTATCCTTTTCAGGATTCTTCTTTCCCTCCTTCCGCTTAGCTTTGTAGCCAGCGGTTTCAACTCTCTTAATGTCGTCATTAAAACGACACTCGGTGTTTGTGTGGGACGAGCCCCCATTGGCGTCTAGCTGGTGCACACATGTGTTATTGGCAATGTCGTCCCAAGAGTAGGTTTTGCTAGGATGCTGATCTCCTCTACCTTGAACTCTTGACGTCCCACAGCCGTGTCCGCGGCCACCGCCACGTCCTCCTCGTCCTCTAGACTCGAAAGTAGCAGTGACTACTCCCATTTGCGCGTTGGGTTTTTCTTCCGAGGTATTCTTGCGCTTCTAAGCTTGTTGCTTTGGTTGTTTTGCCGACTGTGGCACAGCCAGGGCGTTGAGTAATCCCTCTGCATCGTCGTCAGCATCTGCATACTTGCTCGTTGTTTCTATCATCTCTCCCAAATCAGTGACTTTGTCACACTTCAAGCGATGACATAGTAAACCAATTGGGAGACCTGCAATGAAAGCTTCAATCACAGTTTGGTCATTTACTCCTTCATAGGAGTTCCTAGTGTCGATCCATCGTCCGAGATAATCTTGGCAAGTTTCTCTAGCTTTCTGGGTGCAACGCTGTAGGTCTCCGACCGTAAAGGGCCTCCGGAATGTGCCTTTGAAATTCCGAAAGAACGCACTTTGCATGTCATACCAGTTGTAGATGGTGTTCTCCGGAAGTTCATTGAGCCATGATCGTGCCGTCTTCTGCAACATAAGTGGGAGATATCAGGTTGCGACCAGGCTGTTTCCGCCTTTGGCAATGCAACAAGCTTGGAAAAAATCTTGTAGCCAAGTATCTGGCTGAGCTATGCTGTCGTAGGCCTGAATATGTCTTGAGATAGCGAATCCTTCTGGCAATCTTGTAGCTCTTATGCTTGGTCCAAAGCATTTTGGGCCCATGTATATGTCATCGTTTTCATAGCGCCGCACCTCTATATTGGAGTTAATCCTGTGCCTTGCATCATTTGGGGATAAGGATCGTCCCGAATGACGGGTATGGCTATGGTGCCTTGGAGCCGGACCTCGGCTTCTGCCACCACCTCCTCCAGCACGACGCCCTCCTTGGCCTCCCTAGGAGCCGTTGTGATGGCTACTTGGCGGAGAGGGTGGACCAGCTGGGTTATTTCCGGCTGATCGCCGGCCTCCATCCGGAGCATCATTATTCCGGTTCCGGGGAGGGTCTTCATTGCGACGAGCCCCCTGCCGGCTTGACTCGGCATGGTGTCCATCGTTCCTTCGCCCGTCATCCAGACGGCTTGCATGTCTAGGAGGTGGCATTCTTTGTCGGTCCTCCTCCTGATGTTTCTCTTTATCTTCTTCCTTGCGGTGCTTCGACTCTCGCCGGGGAGGATTCCTCGAATTGAGCGTAGCAATTGCCTCTTGCTCCGCAACTGGGTTAACGTTACGCCAGTCACACGCAACTTTGTGGTGATGTCCTGAAGATCCGGTTCTTGAGTAGTTGTCTTCCCGACGGTCGGAACGAGGGTGATTTTCCGGAACCCGTTAGGGTCTTACGTCGGCCCATGCCGGATCTGTGCGACATTGGTCAGAATTGGAGACCAGTTTTGACTTCCGGACAGGGCAACCTTTTGCTACTCCAGTCCCTTATTGAGTAGTTTGATTCCCAACCGGATCTGCTCCGGGCCTGGATTAGCCGATAGGATTTCCCGAGCCGCAACGGTGTTTTGTACTGGTGTTGGATACACCCAATCCCTATTGCTGTCATGCCGAGGCATCCGAAGTTCTCCTCCAAAAAGGACTTTGTGAATCTGCAGGAATTGGTCATCATGAGTATGACGTTTCCTCGTCTTCTGATGTTGCCGGGAGTTGTTCTTCTCCGCAGTTGCTATGCATTTCTTTTCCTCTCAATGTTTTTGGCTTCATCGAGGAGTACTTGGCGACACGCTTCTAGGGCCTGGGCCCTCTCGTCTAGCTCTTTGGCAGTGAGTTCTGCGGCTATAGGGATTGGTGTGGTTAATGCATCATCGATGAGTTTATGCGCACCTTCAGTGATCACGTGTCCATCCACCGACTCTTCTTTGGGCTCGTCTGGGATAAGTGCTCCATCTGAGTCTTCCTCGTATTCCTCGGCAATCACTTCCTCTGGCGGAAGATATTTTGCTAGGGTATTGTTCTTCTTGTTCTTATTCTTTGCTTTCTTGGCAGCGCCGGTAGAAAAGACGGCTTTGGGTCCGTTTCTCGGAGTCAGGCTCTGATCGGTAATTTCAGACATCTGGACCTCGGGATTAACTCCGATTTGGGAGAGTTTCCTTGCATCCTTCATCCATGGCCTCTTCTTCCTCTGCAACTTTGGAGTTACGCTCCTCTTCATATTCCACGGAGAACTTTTGGAAATCTGCTAACGTCATCGACTCATCCGAGGATGCGGGTATGTCGGTGTTTGTTCTGATCGCCTCCAGCATACAATCGGCATTGTCTCCAGCATCGGCACAGCTGGATCCGGATCCCACATATCCGATAAAGTGTGTTGCACCCCTCCTAAGATAACTGTGGTCTTCATAGTTGGCTTCGTCGAAACATTTGATGGTCTCGAGGATTTCATATACGCCTTAGTTTTGCATCATCATGCGTCTTAGTGTGTACCGCAGGAAAGGCCTGTCCGTCCTGGCATCATCAGAGCCGAAACCAGTGTTGTTATTATGCTCCTCCTGGATTTCGACTTCAGCGGGTGGGTTGGTCTGGGATTTAGTCTCTCTAGGGAGATCCACTCCAGATTCAACTTGGACCACCAAGTCTGCTTCAGGCTCAGATTTCTCCACTATCTCCACGATTGGTCCGGGCTGGGTGGGATTAGGGTTTTCTGAGATCCGGAACTCTACCGCCTCTGCGGACAAAGGGGACCCAGAAGTTTCTTCTGCCTCTACCATCACCACTTGGGTGGGTGGGGCAGGTTCAGCAAAGCTGATGTAAACATCGATCTCACCAAAAGACATGATGGTATAGGTAGTCACAGCCTCCCTAGCCGGAATCCAGGTCTCGTCGAGAACGATGAGAGGGACGTCTCTGGCGTAGAGGATGCGACCGACGGCGATAGTCTCGCCGATTCTGATTCTTGCAGATTCCGCTCGGAACGCAGATCCGAAGCTCACTTGCCCCACGGTGGGCGCCAACTGTCGTCGGATTGATGACAAGTATGCCAGGAGGGCGTCCTCGAGGCGTGCAGAAGAGAGGGGTGTGAGACGTACGGTGTTCCGGGACGGTGAGCACACAAGTTTACCCAAGTTCGAATCCACCAGCTTTGGACGGATCCTACTCCTGCTAGCAATCCAGTAATGCGGCAGAGCCGGAATATGGGTTACAAGGGTTCGCCTGTGCGAGTTGAGATTGTGATTGTAAGGGGTGCCCTAAAGGCTCTCCCTAGGACGGATTATATAGATATCCGGCCTAGGGTTTATAGGAGAGACCTATCCGTCTACGACTAAGAGTCGGTTACAGAGTACATCTTGAACTACAAGTAACACTATGGGCCTATGTCGGTAAGCCTTCTGGGCCTTTCCGTAGTCGGACTGAAGTCCGTCTCTTCTCTCTGACTGGGCCGCCCGTGAAGCAAAGCTCTAACCCAAAGTGGGCCACCCTGGTCAGTGAGGAATTGTGAGGATACTCGAAAAGTATATCCCCAACATTGGGAGCATACCTAGAATCGCCCTATGATAGATTAGCGCCAGCTCGTAACTTGCACGGTCAAAGGAGGATTAAAGAGGGACTCCTTAAGCTAATTATGATATCCATGGGGAAACCCTTAATTGTGATGGTTTGCATGGGTGAATGCTCTCAAACATCACAGTGGTTATTTAGAGGTGACCTCACTCTTGGCTCAAAAAAGTTGCCTCCTATGAGCCTTGTACTGAACATCTTATTAAGGAGCTCTCTCCACACATATCATGACATAAGAAATAGGTTATCCTAATCATTCATAATTATTCCATGCTAGTGGTGAATCCTACACTTCTTTAGAACCCCTCAATCATATCACAACACTTCATAGACACTCTCTTGCTTTAGTTTACTTTTGTTATTTTCTTTTTTCTTTTTTACTTTAGCACTCATTTAAACTCACACTTTATAGACCATTACTTGGAACTAGAGATAACTTACAAGTACTCTCTAGTGAATAGTAACAAGAGGCATAAATCATTTCCCAATAGCTCTCTACGGGTTTGATATCTTTAATTCGAAACTAGCGACAATTGATATGTGCACTTTCAATCATCAAGCTATTTTTTGGCGTTGTTGCCGGGGAGCTAAGCGCTTTTGGTCTTTGTTCTTAGTTGCTAATTTATTGTTGTTGTACTAAAGGTTATTTACGAGTTTCAAATTATTTCTATATATTACTTTTTACTTCTTTTACTTATTTGAAAAGAAAAAAATTATAAAACCAAAAACTCATAAAAATTAATAGAACAAAAACAATAAAAACATTTTCTACTAATCATGTCTTCCCAGATTGCTATTTTTGAACAGATGAAGCTCGCAATGGAGGAGAAGAAAGTTGGAACTTTTGGATATTATGTTACGAGGAAAGACACATTAGAAGAATGGTTGGAATGATTGAAACGTTATTCCTCCATTTTATGTGCCTCAAAAAAATTTGTTTGTGAAAATTGCAGATCCATAGATCATATTAATTATCAATGTGAGTGTAGAATTGATACCACATTAGCATCTTACAATAAAAGTAATGAAGGCTTTGTTGATGTGGTGGTTTTAGAATATGTACTTTTTACTGGTTGTTGTGAGTTGATAACTCACATGAGAAATATAAATGAAGAAAATAAAGCACTAGATAGAGTCAATGGAGTAGTACATCATATATACTCTTATTGTTTTGATAACTTCGGTAGTAATGCATTATGCACCACTTCTGTTGTGGAAGGTACTAACCTTTTGCAGGACTCACAGAAGAAAGAAGAAAAGGATGTACACCACAGTGAACATGCTATTTCCGATGGTATGGGTGTGTTTAACTTGTATGACATGTTAGATGGTTGTGCAAAATCATTTTTTAATTCATATCATGAGATTTGTGAAAAATGCATGGCAGTTGGCCACCTTAGTTTTCAATGTTGCATTACTCTTGAAGAATCCCTAGTATCTTACACTAGAGTTGAAGTCTTAGAGTATTTTGTTTATAAAGGTGTCCATGATCTACTCTCAAAAGATTCAATCATGAGAAATATTAGTGATAGTATGCTTCATATGGAAATTAGCAACTTGTTACCAATGTTATAATCTTATTGCCAAGAACGTCTTAGTGATAATCAACTTGTGGTAGAGAGTAAGGCATGGTCTAAAACCATAGTGCTCGAAGATTACCATTTCTAGGAACCGCAAGATAAAGAGGTGGAACAACAAAAAGGTGAGGTTGACAAAGAATGGCACACTACAAATACTACATTTGTTTATGATGCCTCTCTCTCTAGCAATGATTCTGATGATGCTAAAACTGAATGTAATTTATCTATGGTGGCCTTGTGCCTAGACACTCATGAGGAGAGCATTACTAATGATGAACTAGATATAGAACCTTGCTATGGATCTTTCGATGCTAATATACATGGACCTGATTTACTCCCTGTTGCAAAGGAAGAATATTATGAAGTGTTCCCCTACAATGGTAACCAAGGTAAAAATTCAATTTTTATCAACCTCTAATCCTCTCGTTACAGCTATATAAGGAGGCATGCTCACCATTTTTGGTGCATCCACACTCGCTTGGAAGCGAGAACTTATTCATCTATATGATTTCGATGCACCGCAAGAGGGTACGACTCCAACCGTACTCTACAATGAGATGCTCCAACTCTTCTATAGACCCATTACACCTCGAATTGATATCCCCTAGGATCCAGGTGGATGATTTAATGGAGCATCTAAGCCTGGCTATATGACTTTAAAGAAAGCGCTTTCCGGGAGGAAACTCGGAAGTTTTTAAGTGTCTTTCTTAATTTTGTGTCTTGAGTTTAGTTGCATTCATGTTGCATTGGCCCTTGAATATATTTGCATGATTTCCTATTAGAGTTGGCTTGGGACTATTTTTGACAGGTAGAATTATTTGTTGCCCTAATCATGTGTTGCATATCTTGGTTAAATCTTCTCAACAAAAATATATGTTTGCTTTGTTTGGATATTGTACTAACATTTCAGATCCTTAGTATAATTTTTAGAGAAAAATAACTTGTCCCGGAGCTCACAGCGAGCTTAACGAGCAGTAGTATGGGCGAACATGTCCATACCGCACACCCGTACCACTCATGTGACAATTCAGAAGAAGTAGAAAATTCTCAAGGAAGGTGACAGCAAGCTTAATGAGCACGGGTACGGTCAGATGCGTCCGTCTCGTCCACCCTGTCGTGGAAATGGCCACGGCAGTCGCTGCCATTGGCAGCGATTGAGTGTTTCGTGAGGAAGAGTTGGCGGCCATCTGCGGTGCGAGATGAGGGCAGATGTACATGGGTTTACCCAGGTTCGGCCCCTAGAGGGTAAAGACCTACTCCTGCTAGATTAGATTATTGTAGAGCGAGTTACAGGGGTGGCAAGTTCGGCGGCTAGGCAACGAGTCGCTTGAGGGGGTGTATGATGGAACGTAAGTCTCTAGGATACCCTAGGGAGATTTATATATGAGGCACCTTGCTAGGGTTTACAAGTTATCACCAGACAAGATAAGGATCCAGAGGTGTTGACCTAATCCGACTGGGCTTCTGTTACACTCCTGGGCCTCTAGTCGCCAGTCACTGGGCCGTTCCTTCCTTTGTAGTCCAGTCGCCGTCTTTCAGACGCACTCGCAGGCCCTTCGGCCCAATCGGAACGTCCTGCTGGGCATACCCCCTTCGGCATATCCCAATAAGTAGTCCCCGAGGCCATCGTTGATGCAGGCACAGGCGGCCTTTTAGCGTTCGGAGTAGGCGAGCCCAATTTGGGCATCCAGTCGAGTCGGCGATGGACTCCATTAGAACCAAGGAGAATTTCCCCATGTTTCCATTCGCCGTATCAATGAATGTTATTGCCGCCAAGTCATCGCCATGGCGAATGAAAAAGACTGGCGGGTAGCGGGTGGAATAAAGGAGTTGGACCGTCAAATCTGGTCAAACTATCCGTCGGAATTTCTAACGGTAACTTCGGCGCAATTACCGTGAGTAACGACTATCCCGATTTTGGTGGGTGGCGTTTCCCATATAAGGGGAGTGATGGTTCAGCTCTGCAGACATTATTCACATTCTTCATTCTTCCTCATCCGTTCTTCCTACCTCCAATCTCCCTGCCTACGTCCTTCCGACTTGTCCTTTCCGCATCGTGCGATTCCACATCCTACCCAATGGTGCCTCCCAAAGGCTCATGGGGAAAATCAAAGTGTACCACGACCCAGCTTAAATCTTTCGAGGATGCCGGAGTGCTCCATAAGGGGAACTGGCGGGTTACCCCTCCTCCGAGACCGAGCCAAAGCCGCGACCCGGCGAGTTCATCTGCTTCCCCAGTCATCTTCAGAGGGGTTTGGGATTCCCCACCTCACTCTTTTTCCGCCGCTTCTGCGCGTATTACGCCATCAAGCCGTTGGATCTTGGTCCGCATAGCATCGAGTAGCTGGCGATCTTCGTCGTCTTCTACGAATGTGACCTCGGCTGCAGGCCGTACTTCCCGCTATGGCTGGAGCTCTTCCACGGCCGCATCGGGAGCGAGGCGTCCAGCGGCTTGATGCTGGCCGCAGATGGAGTCACATTTCAATTGAAGCTGAAGGCCAATTTCTTCAAGCTCCTTCTGCCGAAGAAGGCCGCCAGCGAATGGAAGAACATCTGGTTCTACGTCAAAGAAGCCACTCCCTCCAGCGAGGTGGCTCTTCCCGAGTTCGTCGCCGAGAGGAGGGAGCCCCGTCGGTTGGCGCCGAAGAAGCTTCCCAAAGACCAGCGGATGGTCACCGTGGAAAGGATGGATCAGATCCAGAAGCTGAAGGTCCAAGGCTTGATTCTGATCAACCTCTACAACTGCTGGCTCAGGCGGTGCCTGGTTCCGCTTGGGGCTCGGCCGCACTGGATGTATGAATACAGCGGGAAGCATGACCCATCCCGAACCAGCAAGGAGTCATGGGAGAGGCCGAGGACTACAAGGCCACCCTGAAGAAGATCACCGACGCGGAGTTCACCAGTGTGGCGATCAGGGTCGCCCCATACACTCCTGTGAAGAATGAAGCCCCCACCGTAAGTTAATCGCTATGTCCGTGTTTCAGTTTTCAGTCTCCTCGCTTGGTGTTTTACTCGGGGTGGTTCTCAGCTTTTTCAGGTGTTGGAGGGCTGGCTCCCTCCGCTCGATGAAGAGGTTCCCCAGGAACTGGAGGAAGACTCCGAGGGGGACCATTCCGACAGTGACTGTGGCTTGCAAGACCCGCATGCGGAAACAACGCGAAGTCAAGGCGAGCCGTAGCCTGGACGAGCACGACGGAGGCGACGAGGTCGCACAGGAGCACACGTCCCGGCATACTACTACGCCGTCGAAGCCCGCACGCAGGCCCAAGTCGCCAGCGAAAAGGCCCACGTCGCCGTCCAAGTCGGCGGTGGTGTTCGAGTCGGATGACGATTCCGATGATCAAGGTTCTCCCGAAGTCTCGCACAAGGCCCCAAAGGATGCAGTCCCGACAAAGGGGTTGGAGAGCGAGGACACGGAGCTAGTGGTAGAGGTTCCCCTGGCAGTGATTGTGCCGACGGCCTCGGGGGTTCCAAGCAAAGAAGCGGCTGAGGCGATGGCGTCCAAGTCGCCACAGCCGTCAAGGGCGGCCGCGTCGGAGCTGGAGATCCCGGCGACCGCAGCTTCATCGTCGAGGAAGCCCGCGGTTTCGTGGGCTTCAGACGTCTTCGAGAGGGGGCTCACCTGCAAGTTGGGTCCCGAGTTGGACAAGCCCGCACACATCAGCACCGGGCTTCGCGTCCTCCCAGTCGCTAAGTAAGTACTGCTCCCTCGTCCCGATTCGCCTTGCTCTTTTCTATTGTCGTTATATTGATTGTGGGGGCTCGTGCAGGTCGGGGGCCAAGAATATTGGCCATCCTTCGGAGGCTAAGATTCCACCGACCACCCCCACAGAAGAGGGCGACCTCCCCAAGAAGAGAAAGGCCACTGGAGATGTGGCGACTGCCGATGTCACGAAGAAGCAGAAGGGGGTGCCGACAATGCTGCGGCCAAGGACAGCACCACGGAGCCAGATGCTGCGTCAGTTGCCGAAGAGGTGGTGGCGACGCATTCGAAACCAGTCTTGGTTGCGTCCGTGCCGGAAGCGCCGGTCCCGACAACCAGTGCCCCCGCCAGAGCGTCGGCGACGTTCCCGCGTTTCATGGCGAGGGGGTTTCCAGGTGCGGCGGACACGCAGTCTCCGTAGAGTCCAGAGATCGTGGATGCGGACATTGGGTCCCGTCGTGGGCGCACTTCCTTCACGATCCCGTCGACTGACGCCGGAGAACTTCACAGGATGCTCGGCGCTGCTATTCAGGTATGTCCAGTCCCCGAGTTCCCGGCCGCTGAATTTCAGCGGCTGGGAACTGAACCTCTTGCTCCTCTCCAGTCCCCGAATTCCTAGTCACTAAATTTCGGCAGCTAGGAATTTAGTTTCTTTCTCCTTCTCCAGTCCCTGAGTTCCTGGTCGCTGAATTTCAGCGGCTGGGAACTAGGTTTTGTTTTGTCAAATGCTTAGGCAAGTTGTTTGTTTGCAGGGATTGCAAAGGGAGTTGACCGATCTGCAGGCCACGAGAGAGCGCTTGGAGCGTGACTTGTGCGAAGCACAAGAGGTGAACCAGCGGCTTCCGGAAATTATTGGTGAGTATCTGTTTGTCTTTATGCTCCTCTTTCAGGTGTGAGCTGGTCCTGTACAGTACGCTGATGGCTTCTCTTGCAGATGGTTTGCCGGCTGAGATCTCTAAGGACCGTGAGGGGTATGTTCCAGTCGCCGAGCTGGACGCGGCGAATTGACGAATAGCCTCCCTGGTCAAGGACTTGGAGGAGGCAAAATCAGCCTCAATTTCTTCGGAAGAGCGAGCGAAGGCTGCCATCGCTACGGCTGAGGAAGAACGCAAAGCCAGGGATTCCATCATCGTGGGGCTGCACAGCAAGCAAACCGCCTTGGAGAAGCACGTCAAGGAGAACTGCCGCAAACTCCTTGGTAAGTCTCTGTCTTCGCCTGACCTGTTTGTCGAGTCCCCATTTTGGGGTTTTCATAGTTTCACTGACACCTGACTGTGCAGCTGTGGTAGGCCAAAGTGACCCGGTGGTGCAAACTTACAACTCCTCGCAGTTCGTGACTGCCGTGGTGAACGCGGCCACGGCCTCGGCATTGTGCGTCCAAGCGGCTCTTCAGGGCATGTCCCCCACCGAAGTTATTCCTGGGGGGCTTACGGAGGTGTGGCGCTATTTGGAGGAGGTGCCTGCTATCGTGGAGTGGATGACGCGCTCAGCGTCCAGGCGTGGGGCCACCACAGCGTTGAGCTTGGGTCTCGCCCACTTCCCCGACGACTTCGACCTTTACGATGTGACAAGTGGCTATCCATCGGTGACCGGCACAGTGGAGATGTCAGAGGTGCTAAAGCTGACCGCGAAGGCCGCCCCTTACGCTGATTAGGTCTTGGCGATGGGGGATCTGCTGCTGTACCAGGAGACGGTGTTGGTGACTGGCAACCCCGAGCCGGAGCATCACGACATGAAGTCAGAGCAGCCCTTCCGGTCGTCTTTGTCGAAGTCGCTAACGACGTACCCGACGAACCTGTGGCATCCTTTTGTTCGCATCAAGGGGGGTGGCGCTGCTTCTTCATCAGGGCATGCGGAGTAAACAATGTAATTGTCCAAGTTGTGATGTATGCCAAGTGGCGAATGCTGTAAGATATTTTTGTAATATATGCCACCGGGAGTCGATCGACTCGTATTGCGACTAGGAATGTGTGGTGTGTTTTGTCTATGCATTGTTTTGATTGAACGAGTCCCCGAGCGCGTCCGCCCTTTAATGGGGTATAACTCGTTTGTATACTTTTGTGTATTGTTTTGTTTATGCATTGTGTTTATCCCTCGCGTCTTTGGAGTGGCGAGTCCCCGAGCTCGAGTAGGACTGACTTATAAGCGAGTCCCCGAGCGTGGTGCCCGACTGTATTGGTCATGCTCCGGTTGCAGGTTGTGAGTTCGTTGTTTGTAACGCGTCTCCTCCCCTGGCCCGGAGAGCCAGTCGCTTGGCGAGTCCTAGGCAGCTCTCTTACTTGGTGTGTTCCCAAGCCGCGTGGTGGCTCCCGTTTTGCGGAGTCCCCGTGCGTGGTACTTAACCATTCGAGTCGCCTTGCACGAGGTTGGGAGGGACAGGTTGCTGTGAGAAGCGTGTACCGGTTGTCTTGGCCCGGTGGGCCAGTCGGACTAGGCGACTCCAATGGCGGCTCCGGGTTGGCGTTTTTCGTGGACGACCCAAGGCCCGAATATTTCCGGTGCCCTTGTGCCGCACTACTTAGCCGTGCCGGTCGCTCGACCAGAGGTTGACTTCCGTAAGTAGCGTATTGCTAGTATGTACGAGTGCGAGTGGCACACGAATATGGCGAGTGGACACAATTTGTGCGATCCGGATGAATTTCATTATATATTCCAATGGAGTACAATGTGAGGTTCTAAGTATAGAACTTTCTGAGGAGGTTTACATTCCTTGGCCTCCCGACCTCCAGTTGGCCGTCACCCCGTATGTCGATGAGGTAGTAGGCATCATTACCAAGGACTCGGCCTATGGCGAACGGCCCCTCCCATGGGGGGGAGAGTTTGTGCATGCCCTTCTTGTCTTGGGCCAGTCGCAGGACCAGGTCGCCTTCCTGGAAGGTGCGAGTTCGCACTTGGCGGCTGTGGTCGCGGCGGAGTCCTGGCTAGTATATGGTGGTGCGGGAGCGAGCCAGGTCGCGTGCCTCGTTGAGTTGATCGATGCTGTCTTGGCGGGCAACCTCGTTGGCCGCCTCGACGTAGTTGGCGACTCGAGGTGAGTCATGCTCCAGGTCGGTTGGCATTACGGCCTCGGCGCCATACACCATGAAGAAGGGCGTGAACCCGGTTGAGCGGTTGACGGAGGTGCGAATCCCCCATATCACAGAGGGGAGCTCATCGACCCAGCATCCTGGGGTGCGCTCGAGGGGCACCTGGAGTCGCGACTTCAGCCCATGGAGGACGCTCTGGTTGGCGCCTTATGCTTGGCCATTCGACAACGAGTGAGCGACTGATGCGAGGTCGAGTCGGATGCCATGTTCTTCATAGAATTCCGCCATGGCCCAGTTGGCAAAGTTGGTCCCGTTGTCTGTTATAATGCTGTGCGGGTAGCCATACCGGTAGATGAGTTCGCGTAGGAACTTGGTGGCCGTCTTGTCGTCGCACTTTTTTATCGGTTTGGCCTCGACCCATTTGGTGAACTTGTTGACTGCGACCAGGAGGTGAGTGAAGCCAAACGGGGTCTTCTTGAACGAGCCTACCATGTCCATGCCCCATACGGCGAATGTCCACGTGATGGGGATGGTCTTGAGTGCCGAGCCAGGGAGGTGCGTCTGGTTGGCGTACTTCTGGCACCCGACGCATCGTTGGACGATGTTGGTGGTGTCGGCATGTGCGGTGAGCCAGTAGAAACCGTGCCACATGGCCTTGGCGACTAGCGACTTGGCGCCGGCGTGATGGTCGCAGTTACCGGTGTGAATGTCCTGGAGGATCGTGCGGCCTTCTACTGGCTGTAGGCATCGCTGGAACATGCCGGTCACGCTGCGCTTGTGGAGCTCGCCGTTGATGATGACAAAGGATTTGCAGCGGCGCACGATCATTCGCGGCTCTGTCCCATTGCTCGGTAGGAGTTTGTGTTCCAGGAAGGCGACGTATGGTGTTGTCCAGTCGCTAGGTTCCACAACCATGGCGACTAAGGCCGGTTCTGGATGCAGTGGGATCCCGACATCGATCTCTTTTGGTGGACTGACCGATGGTTTGTGGATGATGTCGAGGAAGACGCCTACTGGAGGCGCTTGTCAGGTCGATCTGATGCGGGAGAGGGCATCCGCCTCCTCGTTTTTGCGCCTGTCGATCCATTCGACGGAGTAGCCGTCGAAGTGTCCCCCCAACTGGTCGACAACTTAGCGGTACGCGACCATTGTTGGGGAGACGGTGTCGCATGTCCCGGCGACTTAGCTGGCGACTAGGTCAGAGTCGCCATAGCATTGTAGGCGGTTGACGTTCATCTCCTTAGCGGCTCTCATGCCGTGAAGGAGGGCCTCATATTCTGCCATGTTGTTGGTGCTGGGCTTGAAGTTGAGGTGGAGCACGTAGCGGAGCTTGTCTCCTTTGGGGGAGGTCAGGATGACCCCAGCCCCTGTTCCGTCGGCGTTCTTGGAGCCGTCAAAATGGAGCGACCAGTAGTGGAGGTACGGGAGCTTCTCTGGCTGATGTGCTTCTTCCCAGTCTACAAGGAAATCAGCCAGGGCTTGCAACTTGACCGCTTTGCGGGGATCGTATTTGATGTTGTGGACGCCGATTTTGACAGCCCACTTGGCGACTCGCCCGGTCTCCTCGCGATTGCGTATGATGTCCTGCATGGGCGCGGAGGAGACCACCGTGATTGGGTGCTCCTAGAAGTAGTGTGGGAGTCGCCGTTGTGCTCGGAATACCGCGTACACGAGTTTTTGGTATTGCGGGTAGCGCTGTCATGAGTCCGTTAGGACTTCGCTGATGTAGTAGACGGGGCGCTGTATGGGGCGCTCCTTGCCCTCTTCCGGTCGTTCCACGACCACACGGCGCTAACGACTCGAGTAGAAGCCGCGACGTAAACGAGCATTGGCTCTTTGTCGAGTGGCGCGGCTAGTAGTGGTGCCGCGAGTAGCACATCTTTGAGCGCTTTGAGTATGTCGTCGGCCTCCTCGTCCCATTGGAACATGGGGTTCTTGCGCATCAGGCAGTAGAGGGGCATTGCCTTCTCGCCTAGTGGAGGGATGAAGCGGCTGAGGGCCGCGACTCGCCCTGCCAACTTCTGGCCGTCGCGCAGGCACTCGGGTTTCCCGAGTCGGGCGATGGTGTCGATCTTGGTGGGGTTGTCTTCGATTCCTCGCTTGGAGACTACATAACCCAGGAGTTGTCCGGTGGGGTTGCCGAAGGTGCTTTTTCCGGGGTTCAGCTTGATGTTGTACCTCCGCAAGTTTGCGAAGGTTTCGGCTAGGTCAGTGAGCAGGTCATCCTAGCGGGTGGATTTTACCACCACGTCGTCAATATAGACGTGAATGTTGCGGACAATTTGGCTCGCTAGACACTCCTGCATGCACTTCTGGTATGTGGCGCATGCGTTCTTGAGGCCAAACGTCATGGACATCTAGCAGAATGCTCCGAATGGCGTAATGAACGCCGTCTTCTCCTCGTCTTCGACCGCAATCTTGATCTGGTTATAACCAGAGTAAGCGTCAAGAAAGCACAGTGACTCTGATCCCGCGGTCGAGTCGATGATCTGATCGATGCGTGGTAGGACAAACTCCTCCTTCAGGCAGGCGCTATTGAGGTTGGTGTAGTCAATGCACATTCTCCATGTGTTGTTCTTTTTTAGAACCAGGACTGGGTTTGCCAGCCACTTCGAGTACTTGATTGGCCGTATGAAGCCTGCGGCTAGCAGGCGCTGAACTTCTTCGGCGATTGCTCGATGGCGCTCTTCATTGAAGGGCCGTAGCGACTGCTTTACTGGTCACACTTTGGGGTCGGTGTTGAGTTTGTGCTCAGCGAGTTCCCTCGGGACACCTGGCATGTCAGATGGCTTCCATGCGAAAATGTCGTGGTTCTCACGGAGGAACCCGATGAGCGCGCTTTCCTATGCGGGGCTCATGTGCGCCCCAAAGGTGACCGTCTGGCTGGAGTCGCCTAGGACGAGCTCGACGGTGCAGGTGTGCGTGGTTGCCTCGAACATGGAGTTCGCGGCGGTTGGTTTCTTCAGGATGGTGGGGTCGTCCTTGTTGATGTTGCCCGCGTATTTCGCGAGCTCATCCGCGTGGTCGGACTCTGCGCCGATGACGGCATCGGCGAGCTCGGTGCCTTTGTCCTTGCATTCCACGGCCATGTCGGGGTCGTCGTGGACGGTGATGATGCTGCTTGGCCCGGGGAGCTTCATCATGTTGTAGGCATAGTGTGGGGTCGCCATGAACTTTGCGAATGCCTGGCGGCCCAGGACGTAGTGGTAGGGGCTGCGGAAGTTCACCAGCTCGAACACGATTCTATCTGTGCGGTAGTTTGCTGGAGTGCCTAAGGTGACTTTCCCGATCGGGTATGCCTTCTGACCAGGGACGATGCCGTGGAAGGTCATCAGTGTTGGCTCAATGGCTGCTTCTGGGATCTGGAGCCTTTTGAACGTGTCGAGGTACAAGATGTTGATGGAGCTCCCACCGTCCATTAATGTCTTGGGCAGCCAGTAGTCAGCCACCTTGGGCCTGACTACTAGGGCGACTCGCCCTAGGTATTCGATCATTGGTGCATGGTCCTGGCGACTCCAGGTGATGCTCTGCTCGGACCAGTTTAGGAAGCGAGGGATGTCAACCTGTGTCACCGCATTGACGGTGACTGCGCGGGCGAGCACCTTCTTCTCGCGCTTGGTGCCGAGTCCGGTGAAGGTGTGTAGCGAGCCGATGGTGGTGCCGAAGCCGCCGTCGTTCCCGTTGTCCCGAGGTGGGTTGTTGTTTGGGTCCTCCCTTGCTCGTCTCACCTTCTCATTCTCTTTGAGAGAGTGGCAATCGGCGGTGGTGTGGGTGGCGGGTTTTCCCTCCCTGCAATGGTAGATGCAGGGCTGATTGAGCACGGCGACGGGGTCGAATTTTGGCCTCGTCGCGTTGTTGGCGCGGTAGTTCCCGCTGTCGCAGTAGTTTCCTCTGTCGGGGCAGTAGTTCTTGGAGTCACGCTGGCCGTAGCCGGTGTTGGCGACAAAGTCGACTCTCCTTCCGTGCGGCGCTTGCCGGTGATGTGGTTGTTGCTGTAGGGCATGTCACGTAGGCGCCCGCTGTTGTGGATGCTAGTGCGGCCTCTTCCTCCGGACTCATCGTCGGAGTCTTGGTTGGGGTCCTCCTCCACGTAGCGCTTGGCGATCTCGAGGAGGTCGGGGATGTTGTCGAGCGTCTGGTACACCCTCTTGATCTTGGCGACCAAGGGTTCGTACCTGCACGCGTTCTTGAAACAGTGTATCGCCGTGTCTGGGTGGATGCCAGAGGCGTTTATCCACAGCTCTTGCCATCTTTGGATCCAGCGGCGAGTCGACTCGCGTTGTCCCTGGATGCATCGCTCCAGGTCCTCTATGGTGGTGGCGCGGGTGTAGGAGCCCTCGAAGTGCCTGACGAAGGCGTCCCGTATTTCTTCCTAGGAATCGATGTTGTCGGTGAGGAGCGTGTTGATCCACTGTCGGGTCACACCCTCCATCATCAGGGGGAGGTAGCGAGCGGCAAGCAGGTCGACGTGGCCTGTGATTCCCATTTCCATGAGGTATGTGTCCAGCCAGACAGCGGGGTCGTACGTCGGGTCGTACTTCTCGATCTCCTTGGGGGCCTTGAAGTTGACGGGGTATTTTTCCCCACGAATCATTGGTCCGAAGCATTGCGGCCCGACTCGACTGAGCGAGCCTCTTGGTTCTGGGTCGCCGCGGTTGGTGAGGGTGTCCCGCAGGTCGTTGCGCTGGTGCGACCGCCACGCCTGGTTGTTGATGATGTTCGTTCGGACATCGAGGGGCTGCCCGTTGGCGGCGACCATGTTGTTCGCCGGTCGCGGCTCGTTGGTTGACAACGCGGAATTGGCGGCCCGTGGTTGGTTCACCAGGGGCTGGGGTGGTGGGCAAACTAATGCATTGGCCACGGTGGGGTGGCCGCTTCATGCCGCTCTGCTTGCTGATGAGCGGGAGTACATCTGCCCCCGCGGGTCGACTCCCGTGGCTTGTTGCTCGACGGCCTTGACGAGTAGGGCCTTGGCATACTGGATCTATAGCGCGTCGTCGCCTTGGACGTCGAGGTTGGCGATCGTGGCATCGGCCGCGACGATGTTGTCCATCGCGGTGGAGTATAATGGTAGCCCGTTGCCATCACGGGCTTGAGGCGAGATGGTGATCCGCGGTTGGTCCGGTAGGGGCGTGCGGCCCATGGGTGGTGGAGGGGCCCCGGTTGCTGGTGCGCCAGGTGGTGGTCTCGCGGGGTTGCTTCCGCCTGGTGGCGCGTTCTTGCAGTATTCGCGCTCGGCGGCACGCGCGGGGTCGCTTTCGTCATTGAAGTTCAGGACGCGGCCCTGGACGTTGGAGTTCAGGCGGGTTCTGATGCGGCGCTGGTGATAGAGCGACAGCTCCTGCGCCGTCTCTCGTTCGAGGCGGTATTTCTCGCGCTTGGCGAGTTCGTTGCGTTGCGCCTCCGCGAGCCGCAGGCGGGCTTGCTCCACCTCCGTGGCTGTCGCAGTCGGCGGGATCAGCGTGGCGAACGGATCTGGCAGGCGGCCGTGCTGCCCGCCATGTAGATCGCGTTGAAGCGATTGGATCTTGCGCGAAAATCCTCGGGGGACTCTGAGCCGGAATTGGAGTCGAAGATCCCAGGATGGAGGGGTCCTCGAAGTCCTCGGGGTTGGAGACTCACGTGATGGAGTCCTCCCGTGATGTGGCGGTGATGGATCCGTCGACCGATGCAGGGGTCGCGGATTCGGCATCGTCGTTTAGGGCATCGTCGTTGGTGGCGGCGTTAGTCTCGACCGCGTCGCTGGCGGGCGAGTCATACTTGGTGACGAGGCTCCTAATGGAGCGGACCTGCTCCTCCGAAAGCAGATCGCGGTGTGGCGGCGATCCGCCGATGATCACCGTTGTAGCTGGGTCGATTGCGCCGGTGAAGCCGACGAAGAGGTTGATGGATCCGACCGGCATCACCGCACCGTGAGTGACCAGACGTGATGCCGGGATGTAGCTGCTGGGCAGGATCTGTAAGATCCTGCCGATGGCGATCATGCGACCAGTGGCGAGCGGCCGATCGATCGGCAAGTAGGGTCTCGCTGTAGAACTCCGGCCAGTCCCGCTATGGCCCACGGTGGGCGCCACTGTCGTGGAAATGGCCAGGGCAGTCGCTGTCACTGGCAGCGATTGAGTGTTTCGTGAGGAAGAGTTGGCGGCCATCTGCGGTGCGAGATGAGGGCTGATGCACATTGGTTTACCCAGGTTCGCCCCCCGGAGGGTAAAGACCTACTCCTGCTAGATTAGATTATTGGAGAGCGAGTTACAGGGGTGGCGAGCTTGGCGGCTAGGCAACGAGTCGCTTGAGAGGGTGTATGATGGAACGTATGTCTCTAGGATACCCTAGGGAGGTTTATATATGAGGCACCTCACTAGGGTTTACAAGTTATCACCGGACAAGATAAGGATCCGGAGGTGTTGACCTAATCCGACTGGACTTCTGTTACACTCTTGGGCCTCTAGTCGCCAGTCGCTGGGCCGTTCCTTCCTTCGTAGTCCAGTCGCCGTCTTTCGGATGCACTCGCAGGCCCTTCGGCCCAATCGGAACGTCCTGCTGGGCATACCCCCTTCGGCATATCCCCATCACACCCGTACTGACCTTGTTACCAGGCGAAGGAAACATGAAGACGACCCAGAGGTTGTAACGATCACTGGTAGGGCGCATCCCACCCATACCACCTGGTCGTAACAACTATGTCGATAACCTTGGAAAAAAAAGAGAGAGAGAAGACAAGGTGCAGTACGGGCGGAGTCCATCCGTACCACGCGCCCATACCAAAGAACAGCACCACGTAGTAAGGGCAGGGACGAGTTCACAAATGTTATAACCCCTCCAATATTTCTATTTTGACAATCTCTGGTTAGTGGGTTACCTTATACAAGTTCCTTTGTACTTTATTTTCCTTTACCTACCTCCAAACTCCCTAGCCTATAATTCTCTATAGTATTTCGTGGTTCTTTCATTTTCTATTCACGTTGGGTGAACAAACTCCATTTGTACACCGAATCGTTTGCTTTTACTTCGTTTGTTATTTTCGTAGGGACTTGAACCATGTGTGATGACATGCATGGTTTGTGCCAACTATGCAAATACTTGCAAAAGCAACTGGGTTGTTTCAACTCAACACTTCAACAAGGAAGTATTCATTGAACCAGAGGTCCATGTCCATCAAAAAAGAGGTTATTTGTACCTCAACGATCAAGTGTGTCACCCTTGCTTTATTCAAGCTTGGGCAGGTAACCACTTCTCACACTCTCTTTTGATAACTGCATTTTCTCTTTTCTTTATGGTAATGTATTCAAGTTTGGTTCTTACAAAAGTTCTATCTTGGGGAAGTTACTTGTGTATTTGTAGAGTCGTGTGCAATGTTCTTGTTGGATGAAACTTTTTGTGCAATCATGTATCCCACTATTTCTGAATGCTTGCTTAGGTAAGTTGTGGTTCATGTTTATATAATAGGTGCACTTGTTTTCGTTATGATTCATAAGAGTTGAGTTATTGCTTTGATTCGCTATGTTAAAATATTTATCCAGCTTGAGAAGAACTTTGTGATCCTCTAGAATACATTGCCATGATTTCTACACTTAAAAAATCCTATGTCTCCCACTTTTGAATTTTGAATTGTTTATCTTAGTTGGTTGATTTGTGAAGATGCCATGCTAGTGAGAGTAATTCAAAATAGTTAGAGTAAAGCTTTTTATGTGAATGAATGATTACTTGTGGAAACTTTTGCCCTAGTTCTTTTAGATCACCGAGTCTTCCCTTGGAAATAATATTGCCAAACAAGTACAACAAGAAAAAGTATAAAATTTATGACTTGTTTGATGAATGATTGTCTTGAGAGTTTACCCTTGAAGATACTTAACCCCATATATGTTTTGATAGACTTGACGACACTCTTGAAAGGAGTTGTTTGATTGAAATGAAGTCTAGTAGTAATTGTGATGCATGCCAAAGAAAACCTTGTGGATCAAACCATGGTACTAGTAAAAAAAGGGTTCTATGTTTCTCATGCACACCTTTGGATGCCAACAACTTCGCTGGCCTACGAACGATCTATGGTACAACCCCTCGTTTCGGCTATGACTTGATAACATGAGTGGCATGAATGTCACTGTAATGGGAAAAAGTATTGGTAGTCTCAAAGGTTGTGCAAGCCATTGTTTAAAGAAACACTCAATGATCCATCAAAGAAGGAAGAAAAAAATTGAATATCCACATAACAATTCATTAGCATGGTCTCATTACTACTTTATGATTTTTCTTGAAAGACAATGATTGGATTAGAAGTGTTTTTGATAGCCTTGATTTACTAATGTTGGTGTCAATAAGACACTTCACTGTTATGCTACTTAGGACATGAACTCTCTTACTCAATTTTGCTATTAAAACATCGTAGTGTTCCTTGGCAAGCTGAGAGTTAACTAGAAGAATTGGATTGATTGTTACTCTTCTAGTTATTTATACTTATATTAAACTCTACTTTGATTGTCTTGATTTACCAAAGCTTGTATAGTGTTCTTGTCATCTCTCTAACTTTGATGAGCTTTACAAATGGATGAACTGCTGGACGCAGAAGAATGCCAACCATAAGTAAAGTTATATTCTCATTGAAGCCCTTGCTATACAAAAGTAAGGAGACACAAAACTTATTAAAATGCTCAATAAGAGCATCACAAGTTTGCTTTCAAGCTAGATTCACTTTTTGACATGGAGCTCTGAAATTTTAATTAATATTTTATGGATTGACATAACTAAGCTTGTGTTTCCTTGTATGAATATGTTCTTTCTTACTTTGAGCTTGCAGGAAAAATAAGGATACAAGGCATCGATCTTCTATATCCGCTATTATACTTTTGTTTTGATTTTTCCTCATTTATGTTATCAACTCGTGCCCCATGAACATGATGACCTTGTCCATAAGCCGCTTTATTGCTCAGGACAAGCAAGAGTCTATCTTGGGGAAGTTGATGAGTCCAAAATTGACGCATATTTAAGTATAAAAATTATTCATATTTTCACTCATCACATGCTACACCTTTCTACAACAATGCCTATTATGTATTGATGCCTAGTTCTCATTCATTTCCACATGGACTTTGTACGCTAGTAGTTTTATTAGGATTTTATTACCTTTTTCTGATCTTTTATTTGTGTGTAGGTGCTATGGAGAATCATGGATAAAAGGAGCAAACAGGATTCAATATGGAGAAGTTGTAGGCACCGGACTTAGCCATTTGAGGGGAGGAAAAAGTGGATTTTTCCATCAACTCCAAATGAATATCCAAGTACATGGTGTTGTATCCCTCGTCCATACGAATCCAACGAGCAAGAGAACACCTCAATTGGAGTCCATATGAATAAATGGTGACCAAAACACTTTAGAGTTCAGAAGGCTTAATGACTAGTGGTACGGCCGTACCACCCTCCGATGGCTTCGTTTCGTCAAACAGAACAACATTTGTGAAGGCCCAATGGGCATATTCGGCCCCTAGCTCCGTCGGTTCGCAGTACCGACCTCTAGATGCCTATTTGAAGAGGGGGAAATCCTAAAACGAGGAGAGTCCACACACGCCATCGGGGCAGAGTCCTGCCGCTCCGCCACCCCCATAGGCACCGCCCACAAGATCTACATCACCATAGCACTCCAGGGAGAGAGGACACTTGCATCCTGAAGTGCTACACATCGATCTTCATCAACAACGTCTCCAACTTCAATCCCATTTGTTTACTTTGTTGTGATCCATCTGTATTGTGGATTTGCACTTGTATTCAAGTTTACCTTCATATTGCATCCATACAATTGCCATGATGTTGATCCCCTTCATGTATGAGTAGTTTCCTTGTTCTTAGAGAGATGGTTAAACCCTAGTATTATTATGCACTAAAATAGAGATGATCTATTACTTGTGTACAAAGATCCATTCATCTATGATTTGTGTTTGATCTCTATCTTTAGATGGTATGTGTAGTTGGCCACATATGATTTTCCCTTCGGACTAAAGGGAGGGATAAATCCTTAGGACGTATTTTGGGAGCATAACCGGAATCCCCTCATGATATATTGGCGCCTGCTCGTAACCTACACGGTTAAAGGAGCATTAAACAGGGACTCTCTAAGCTAATTACGATATCCATAGGGAAACCCTTAATTGCGGTGGTGTGTATGGGTGACTGCTCTCAGACATCGCAGTGGTTACTTAGAGGTGACCTCACTCTTGGATCAGCAAAGTTTCCTCCTACGCGCCTTGTAGTGAACATCTTATTAAGGATCTCTCTCCACACATCTCATGACATAAGAAATAGGTTATGCTAATCATTCATAATTATTCCATGCTAGTGGTGAATCCTACACTCCTTGAGAACCCCTCAGTCATATCACAACACTTCATAGACACTCTCTTGCTTTAGTTTACTTTTGTTATTTACTTTTTTCTTGTGTACTTTAACACTCATTTAAACTCACTCTTTATACACCATTTCTTGGAATTAGAGATACCTTACAAGTAATCTCTAGTGAATAGAAACGAGGGGCATAAAGACCTTTACCAATAGCTCTCTGTAGGTTCGGTATATTTACTTCGAAACTAACTACAATTGATATATGCACTTGTAGTCATCATAGGGCCTGAGCGTATTTGACCTAAAACATGCCTTCTCCCGTGAGGTTGAGGTTGGCGACTGCGGACTATCCCGCGATGACGTTGTCCATCGGGGTGGAGTAGAGCAGGAACCCATTGGCGTCGCACGCTTGCGGGGAGATTATGATCCGTGGCTGCTCCGAAGGAGGCAAGCAGAGGGGTGGTGGTGGAGCTCTGGTCACAGGTGCCCCGGCTAGTGGACGACTGCCACCGGGTGGCGTGTTGTGGAAGAGCTCACGCTCGGCCACGCGAGCGGGGTCATGTTCATCGTCAAAGTTCAGGGAGTGGCCCTGAACGATTGGGTTCAGGAAGCTCCTGATGCGGCGCTGGTGATAGAGCGACAGCTCCTACGCCATTTGTTGCTCGAGGTGGAACTTGTCGTGCTCGGCTTGTTCCCTGACCTTGGCTGCCTACAGCTGTTGGCAGTAATCCTAAATCTCCTACATCATCACCGTAGCTGGGATAGGTGTGGAGAAGGGATCTGGCGGCACGTTGGTGCTACCTTCCATGTAGATGGCAATGTAGTGATTGGACCTAATCCGCGCCTCGTTAGGGGACTCCGATCCGGAGTCGGAGACGAATAGCCCAAGTATGGAGGGGTCTTCGAAGTCCTCATCATTGGAGACTCGCGTGATAGAGTGCTCGTGTGAAATCTGGCGACCGAGGTAGGGGCCGCCAAGTCGGCGTCATGGCGGAGAACTACATCGCTACCACCCACGTCGCTGGCGGTTGAGTCATACTCGGAGGCGAGGTGGGTGAGAGGGAGGACCTGCTCCTGTTAGAGAAGATCGTGTGGCGATGATCTGCCGATGATCGCTGTTGCCGCCGGGTCGATGGCATCCATGAACCCAACAAAGAGATATACGGTGCCGACCGGCATCACCACGTCGTGAGTGACCGGGTGTGACACCGGGATGTAGCTGCTCGGCAGGATGTGGAGGAATCCGCTGCTAGCAACCATGCGGCCGGTGGCGATCGGCAGGTCGACCGGAACATAGGGTCTCGCCGCAGATCTCATGCTTGACTGGCCAAGCCCCACGGTGGGCGCCACTATTGTGGGAATGACCATGACAGTCACTACCAGGGGTAGGGATTGATGTGATTGGGGGCAAGAGCGAGTCTCCATCCGTGCTATGAGATTGGGAACAATCACAAGGGATTTACCGAGGTTTGTCCCTCCATAGGGTAACGACCTACTTCCTTCTAGATTGTATTGCTGGTGAGTGGATTACAACATCGGCGATCTCGAGGGCTAGGCAGCGAGTCGCTTGGATGGGGTAGCTAATAGCACATGAGTATAGAGGGTACCCTAGGGATATTTATATAGGGGCACCTCGCTAAGGTTTACAAGATTACAACCGAATCAATTTCGGTTTCAGAGGATTTGACCTAATCCGACTGGGCTTAACTAGAGTCTTGGGCCTTCATCTTCTAGTCGTCGGGCTTTTCCTCAAGTCGCGTTCCAATCGCTGTTCCTACAGGCCCACTCGCCATGGGCCTAAGTCAGTCGAACCAGCCTTCTGGCTATACCCCAATTGGCATATCCCCATCAAGCGTCATTCCGGTTCCCGTCATGGCCTTATATCTTCGTGTCAACCAGTGTTCGTGCGACATTGGTCGGATTTGGAGACCGGTTTTACGCTGCCGGACATTGCGACCTTCTGCTTCTCCAGGCCCTTGGTGAGTAGCTCCACACTTATTCGGACCTGGTCTGGACATGGATTATGTGAAAAGATCTCTCGAGCCGCAGTAGTGTTTTCTATCGACGTGGTATACACCTAGTTTCATTTGCTGTCGATCTGAGGTTTTCCCACGGTTATGTCTCCTCTGAAAAGTTTCATTAGTTGTCGATCTCGCTGAAAGACATGATTGTGTAGTTGGCCATAGGTTCCCTAGCCGTAATCCAAGTCTCATCGAGAAGTACAAGAGGGATGTCATTGGCATAGAGGACCCGGCCGACGGCGATTGTCTCGTTGATTCCGATTCACGCTGATTCCGCCTAGAACACAAATCTAAAGGTAACGTTACTAACGGTGGGCGCAAACTGTCATCGGATTGAAGACATGTACGCCGAGAGGGGGTCATCGAGGCGTGGAGAAAGATGGGGTGTGAGACGATGGTATTCCACGATGGTGAGCACATAAGCTTTACCCAGGTTCGAATCCACCAGCCGTGGACAAATCCTACTCCTGCTAGCAATCCAGTAATATGGCAGAGCCGGAAGTACATATTACAAGAGAGGTTTCGCCTGTATGAGTTGAGGGTTGTTAGTTATGGGTGCCCTAAAGGCTAGTCCCTAGTACGGCTTATATAGATATCCAGCCTACGGTTACTGGAGAGACCTATCCGGATACGATATAGAGTCGGTTACAGACTACATCTTGGACTACAAATAACTATACAGGCCTAAGTCCGTAAGTCTTCCGGGCCTTCCCATACCTAGATGGGCTTCCATCTTCTCTCTCTGACTAGAATGCCCGTGAAAAAAAGGTCTAACTTGAAGTGGGCCACCCTAGTCAGTGAGCCAGAGTGGGTATACCCGGAAAGTATCCCCAACATAAACCTTTAACACCAAGAGCTAAAAAACTTTGTAGTAGGATGTGGAAAACGTGAGTTTTCAACCCTTGGAGTTTGCAATGTTGGAAGCAAAACTAGATCAGAACTTCACACCTCGGAGGAAGTCACAAAATAGTACCCTTTTATTCATCGGCAAGGTAATTTATGCCCCTCAAAATTTGTAATGTTTTTCACCGCCCTTATCAACCATATTTTCAGGATGGAGCTTCAAGTTGTTGTTAACGTGGAGTTTTTCGCAGTCAAGCCTAGCATTATAGCTATATTTTGTCTTGGATGGAATGTTGAGTAATGTCCCTAAAATGTTGTCCCATATATTTTTTTCCATGTGCACGGCATCAATATTATGTCGAAGCGTCTTACCAGCCCAATACGGCAAGTCCCATAGAGTGTATTTGAGCTTATAAAATATTCTTGGTTCCTTTTCCTTCCCTTGGGAAACTGCTGCTACTTCTTCCACTCTCTTCCTTTTGGATGCTACTCCTACTGTCGGTTCCTCTTTTCTTTTACCTCGTTTGGTAGCTAGTTGTTTTCCTGGTTTGACATTTCTGAACTTTTGTATATGCGCCTGCAACTCAGCTGTAGTGAACTTTTGTGGTGCAATGCCATATTTAGTAATCTTTCCATAGAACTGCAAATTTATAAGTTTTTTTTTCAGAATGTGTGTCCTTTAGGAAGAAAACACGGTGGCCAAGGAAGCTGGTCTTACTTTGTAGCCTCACTGTGACCTGTTTTGTCTCACAATGAACACATGCATTATAACCTTCTGTCACTCTGCCTGACATAGTGCCAAGAGCTGGAAAATCATGGGCGTAGAATAGCACAGTAGCACGCATAGGGAACTTGGAATCTTCAGGTTTGTCGGTAAGGACATCAAGAGTCATGACACCCTTCCATAGTTCCTGGAAGTCTCATATAAGAGGCTGCATAACCAGAAAAAACCTTCTAGGTGATTTGGGACCTAGGATGAGTTAAGCCAGCAAGCAGTTTAACTGATCAGTGCATGCCCAATGGGTTAATCTATTTGTAGCTAGGCCATGTCTAATGTTCCTTGGATCCGCAGCAAATCCTGGACGAGCCTTGTCAAAGTTCTTCCATTCATCGCCATCAACTGGATGTCTCAGTAAGTAATCGTATGGCTTGCGAATCTCTTTGTGCCATCTTGTTTCCTTAAATGTTTGTTTTGATTGAAGCAACCTCTTCAATTTATCTATAATTGAAAAATATCTCATAACCTTACAAGGATCTTTATTATTTTTATCACCACTTTCCATCTTGATTCGTTACATACTAGGCATTCATCTAGGTTTTCATAATCCTCCTAGAACAATACATAGTTATTTGGAAAAATGGATCTTCTCATATGATAGTCCAAATATCTTGATGTATTGTTTCATCTCATAAAAGGATTTTGGCAGTCCTTCCCTAGGGATTGACTCACTGTACGCCTTAATCACTGAATCGAAAGCTTTATTGATAATCTTGTTGGACAACTTTTCCTTTCGTAATTTCATTACTAGTTCGAATCTTGAGATACCAGAATTAGGGTCCACTGAACACTTGGCATCTTCTATAGGGTTAGAGAAAAGTGATCTTTTAAGAGAAGGAGTGCCTTTTTTTTGCTTCTAGTGGGGTACATGTCCCTTAACAAACTAGAAAGGTCCGCATCCTCGATCTCATGAGCTTCAGGCGGATCAGCATTAGCTAGAGGCTCAAGAACAGGATGATCATATGGTTCACCATGTTTAGTCCGCTTAATATATGTGCGTTGCATCCTATTAAGGAATATATGGTCTGTGACTGTGCTCTGACTCAGCTTTTTATAATTAAGGCATTGTTGGCATGAGCAAAACACATCTGAGTCACCATTATGCTATCTAACAAACTTCAAGAAGTCATCAACACCTTCCCAATATGAAGTTGTTACTTTTTTCCATTCAGTATCCAATATATGTCCATCTGTTGAGGATAGAGATGGTCAGAAGCTTCCAAGATATTTCACCAAATAGGTTGATTACAAATCTAATTAAGCAAAGATATCTTAGCAACCTTATGGAATATAGAACTATAAATGCTGCGTAATTTTAGCCTATTTTAGAAATTGAGTGTAGAACTATGCTACATATTTGAGAGAATAGATTGACCGAGTTCAAAATGCCAACCAATTCGAACAAATAGAACAAATGCAGAACAATGTCAAATGAATAGATCGAGTACAAAACGACTTCTAGGGAATGATTCAAGCGAACTAAGGAAATTATAAGTGTACCATTGGGATCGACTAGCTGACGGATGACCTGTGTGCATCTGAAGAAGGATGGCTCCACCAGCAATGGTGTTACGCCATCCTGGCCGATAGACGGTGTGTGAATGTTTTGGTGTGTGGCCTATGGTTTTGACCGCCTATGCGTCTCCAGAAGAATGACACAAAGAGACAGTAGCTGGCTGCAGGAGTGAAGGAACGACTAGGAAGGCGTGAGTATGAATGTTTTGGCATGTGCGGGGTATGTCTCCTAGTTGTCAACAATTTTCACGCAAAATATCTTCCAAATTTTTCTCCCTCGTTTTTTCTTGAGGTCTGGATATTTTTATTACTGGGCCCATGAAATTATCCTATCAGGCCCAAGCATAGCCCACGCATAGCCCAAAAACTTCCAATTCGGCATGTTCACTGTCTTGTGGCCGCCAGCCATAGCGCATTCAATTTCAAAGTGAGCCCATGCAATATAGCCTAAGAAGAATAGGGCATATGTTCCCAGTTAGCCCAAAATCTTTTTAATTCGGCCTTTATGGGCATTGCCCCTTCCCTACCCCTCCCCCCAAAAAGGTCCGCCTATCTATGTCTTTTTGTAGAAACTACTGCATTACTAGTAAGTTCCACGTACCATGTATGTGAGACTCAGATAATAGAAGTATAACATATCATCACTATATAAAATTAAAATATATAATGTTCAAAAAATTATAAATTTATCAACATCTATAAAGTATAGGTGTATATTTGGTTCTTTTACTCTGTATCATGTATAAGTCAATGTTTATTAGCTACCTAACACTTGAAAATTTTGTTAACATGGTCTAGAGAAATGATGGAGAAGATTCTAGAATGATGGAGAAGTATGATTTGAGGTGTATGCATAATGTTCATTGTGCTAAAGACTATGAATAGAATCTTGTAGATGCTAGAATGGAAAAGAAGATCCAACGACTAGAAATGTTGGGTTTCACGAGTCTTGATCTAACGGTCAATATTCAAAGTTATATAGTGGTAAGATAAGATGTAGCATTTTTTAATTGAGCTGTCAGGAGAGTCGCCTCATTATTTCAAGGGATATAAACATGGACAAAAAAGTATTTATAAGGAGACAAATTCATAGGTTATAGTAATATTGTTTAATGTCTCTAGGGAATGACATGTTTCTTGCATAGTAACAAGGCATGCAGTTGACCAATTCCGAGGTCTCGACTTCGAATCCTAGGCAAGCTCTTTGTGTTATTATAGATTAACATTTTTTTTGTACTCTGAGGTTGACATCTAGGAACCACATAAATGCCTGCTGCATCCAGAAATGTTGCCAAGCTCAGAACGGCTAACTCGACCCGAAAAAACTGTCCACCATACACATGCCTCTTTCAAAAAGAGGCTGACATTTGGGAGCTAGTATACACACGTTTCCTGCATAGAGGAGGCTGACATATGGGACCCAACAATGGACCAATGCCAAAACAGCAGATGTGGCTTTAAAAAGTCCATCGTAAAAAAAATTTATTTATAGAGTGGCTGACATGTGGGACCTAGTAGCACGATCTTATATAGATGATGGATCGAGCAACATTGCCAAGTTCGAAATAGGAAGGCACCAGCAACAAAAAAGTCCAGCGTGCACACATTTCTTCTGATGAGAGGCTGACATCGAGGATACAGCAGCATGAATAAACAGCTGATGCAGCGAGAAACGTTATCAAGTTCGACCCAAAAAAATATTCCAACATACACATGCCTTTTTAGTGTCAGGAAACTGCTTTTTTAGCAGAGGGTCAAGGAACTGCTAAGCACAGGCCAGTGAAATTTGAGAAAGGAGCCCATAGAGCATAGGCCATAACATTTTAATTCGGCCTTTTTAGGGTCAAGGGACTACTTAGCACAACCCAGTGAAATTTAAGAAAGAAGACCATGGAGTACAGCGCATGTAGATGAACCATGTAGAATAGGCCAAGATCTTGTTAATTCAGCCTTTTGAGCATTGCCCCCACCTCTTAAAAAAACTCCGCCTCCACCTCTTAAAAAACTCTGTCTACCCATATTTTTAAGAAACTAGTCCATTATGTGGCATTTTATTAATTAAAATGCTAGGAGCGCCACCCTTTTATTTTTAAAAATATATATGTGTACACAAAAAATCTTTTTAAAAAGATTAATACATTACATAAAGGTACTAAGGAATGTTTAAAAATATATTTTCTATATATATCTTTGGCATGGTGGCGACGCAAAAGTTTAAATCGATTAGAAGTCTTGAGTTACATTTTTTTCTTCCACTCCGTCGGATCCAAATTATTGTTCTCAGATTTGTCTAAATTTGGATACATCTAGCACTTAAACATGACTAGATACAACCGAATCTAGACAAATCTGATAACAATAATTTGGCTCTGATGGAGTAGTAATATTGCATTATGGAGAGGATGACATCACGGACCCACCATCCTATAGCATCCCTCGAGTTTAACGCTGGGGTTTGAAAAATGTTAAATACTTGTACATAGAGGCAGGCATTAGGGACCCACCTGCCAGAACATCCAAAGCTACATCAGGGACCCACAAGCCAGAACATACCAGAAAGGCTGACATGGGGGCCCCATCAGCAAGACCATACACGGCTGGTGCATCGAGGAACGTTGCAAATCTCAAAATGGCGTACGCGGCTGAAAAAAGGTGCATCATACACACGTTTCATTTACAGAAAAACCGACATATGGGACCCACCAACGCGACCTTATACAGCTGTTGTATCAAGCAACATTGCCAAGTTCGAAATAGGGAGGCACGAGCGAGAGAAAAGTCTAGCATGTACACCTAACTTCTAAAGAGAGGCTCACATGGGGGGAACCAATAGCCTAAAAAGGATGATGTAGCGAGCAACGTTATCAAGTTTGAAACATGGAGGCACAAGGGAAGAAAAAAGTCAACCATACAACCGATCCTTCTAATGAGAGGTTGTCATGTGGAACTCAGATGCATGACCAAACGTCAGATTCGTCGAGCAATGCTATCTAGTTCAGAACATGGTAGCGCTAGAAAATAAAAAATCCATGATACCCACAATTCTTCTAATGTGAGGCTCACATAAGGAACCCACCATCCTGAATAGACGGCTGATGCAGCGAGCAACACTATCAAGTTCGGAACACGGAGGCACGACTGAGGGGGGAAATTCCATCATACACATGTTTCTTCTAATGAGAGGATGACATGTGGGGCCTAGAAACATGATTAAATAGTAGATGCATCGAGCAGCGCTATTAAGTTTGAACAGGGTTGCACGAGCGTAGGAAAAAATTCCATCATACACGCGATTCTTCTAATGAGAGGCTGACATGTGGGACCCAGCATCCTGACTAAGCGGCAGACACATCGAGTAATATTATCGAGTTCAAATAAGGGAAGCACGACCGAAAAGTATGGTCCACTAGAGACACTGACGTCCAGGACCCACATGCCTCAAAAGACTTTGACGAGTCAACATCGCATGAGGAACCGAGAATCCTACTTCTGTCACGCGTTGATTGAGCTTCCTCCATGTTTTAGCAGTTTCGTCGTAGTAGAGGACCGCGAAACCAGAAAAAAAGATTTCCATCGGCCATGGTCAAGCCGAAAAATTATTCGCAGAACACGCGCCTCCTACGATGACCGACAGGCCAAGTCGTTGCGGATGGACACTTTTCTTGTAGTGTTGGCCAATATAACCCTTGATAGAATGCCTTATCAGCCAAAGTCTGTGAGGCAAGGTGGCTTGAGAATTCACCCTCATGGAATTCCGCCAGGAGTTGGCGTCCTTCGTCTAGAGGTATCGCACTAACTATAAAGGTCTTTGTCCACCAGGGTGTACATCTTGGCTTGTAGGAATACTTTCTCAGCATTGGGGCGGTCGGTGGGAGCTCTCGGTCCTGGAGGTAACTTAGTACGTCCACAACCTAGGGTAGCCAAAGCATCTCACCCACTCGGATGGCACGTTTGTCATGGAGAGTTCCCTTTTCTTTGTCCCTAAGAGCACACAGCTCCGCATTCATCACTTCCCATACAACGGTCGGGGACGAGGGCTCACCACAGGGTTCTAGATTCGCTTATTTTCCGGGGGAACATGGCTCTGTGGCCATATCTTTGCATATAATGGTCGGAGTCGAGAGCTCGCCCCTTGGCTTGATGCTTCCTTCATTCCTGGGGACACTTTGCTTTGCAGCCGTCACTTTGCGTGCGAAGTTTTTTGCCAAGGGCTCACCCAGGGGTTCTGTGTCTATTTCTTGTTCGGGGCACATACCTATGTGTCCATTGCTTCACATACGATGTTCAGTGCGGAGGACTCGCCCTGGGGTTGGTGTCTGGTTCTTTTCTAGGGGTACACCGCTCCGTAACCATCGCTTTGTATATGATAGATGGTGTTGTGGGCTCGCCCTAGGTTATCTTGATGGAGGTCTTGAGTAGCCTCTCCATGAGGACTTCTAGGGGTACAGATTCCCTGGAAGACGCGATCTTGGATAATTCGTCGACGATGGTGATGGAGCCGGTGGGGGACGTGCTCCATATGGAGCCCAATGAAGTGTTCCTCCAACTTTCTGACTTCTTCAATGTAGGAGGCCATCCGGAGGAATCGTAATCTTTGTTGATCTGGTTAGTGACCAACTGTGATTCCCCATAGACGACCATGTGCTCGATCCCTAGGTCTCTCGTGATCCTGAGGCTGGCAAGCATACCTTCATACTCGTTGTTGTTGTTGGCCGAATGCTCTCTGTGATAGACCAGTTGGACAATGTAATTTAGTTGATCCCCCATTGGCGACATGAGGAGAACGCAAGCACCAGAGCCATAAATGGTGTGGGAACCGCCGAAGTGCATGTTCCATTCGCATGGGTCGGCATTCCCGGGAAGGGAGGAGGTAGGTTCGTCCTCATCCTCCGGCCTGGGAGTCCATTCAGCGATGAATGGTGCCAATGTCGTTCTCTTGATGGTCTAGGTGTGAGCGAAATGAAGATTGAAGCCAGAAAGCTCCATTGCCCATTCTGCCATACTCCCTAGAGCTTCTCTGTTGTGCAGCATGGACTCCAAGGATTGCTTGGTCACTATGGTGACCCGATGGACATCAAAGTAGTATCGAAGCTTCCTCGATGCAATGAGGATCCCGAGCAAGAGTTTCTGGATTGTAGGGTAATAGACCCATGCATCACATAGCACTGTACTGACAAAGCACACAGGGCGATGTTCCTTCCACTTTTAAGGGGGCTCTTACTACTCCTCAGCGTACGAGTTGCGAGGCCCGAGAGGAGGCACTTTCGGGCATCCAAGGTCGCTTACTGACTCATGGAGTACATCTGGTGTCCTTAGACTGGGTCCCTCTGCGATGACGCTTTGGTCATCTCCCTCCGTGGGCTCCACCTCGTCGGATGAGGAAGGGGCACTTCTAGGCATCTAAGGTTACTTTTTGACTCAGTAAGTTAAGGAGGTGTGCATGGCTTAGTCTGCTAATCGGGGCCCTTGGCTATGACTCGCAAGTCATCTCCTTCCGTTTCCAATACGAGCATCACGCTTTCCTATTTGTAAGTGAAGCGCACCCCTATAATGATGAGGTAGCCTCCGCCTTCAAGTAGAGAGACCTTCTTGGTGAGGCAACAATCCTCGGTCATACGCTTCTTGCGCATGGGCGATGGACCCGACGCACTAGGGTCCTGAGGTCACCAGGAGACAGCTGCCGCAGTCTCCTAGTAAGACTATTCCATGTAGAAGACATCATCCCGTGGACCGGCCTTGATGAGGATGACCCCCTTTGCAGCCGAAAGATTCATGGCACGGTAGGCGTAGTTCGTGGCCTCCACAAATTTTGCCAGGGCAGGTCGGCCAAGTATCAATTTCCGCCACGTCGAATGTGATGTTTTCATGTAGAAATTCTTGGGAGTCCCAAACATTACTGGCAGAGTGACCTGCCCTAGTGGTTAGGTTGCCCCTGGGTTGATCCCCTAGAATGCTCCTATAGGGGAGAGGGGTTTGGTAGTGATATGGAGCTACCTCATGAGCTCGGTGAATAGGAGGTTTAGGCCAGCACCCCATCCACCAACATATTGGTCACCTTGACATTGCTCATAGTCGAGGATACCACCATCAGTAGGATCCCCATGCCCGTGCATCGTTCGGGGTGATCCTGAGCATCGAAAGTGACCAGCATAGCCGATCATTCAAGCGAGTGCCACACCTCCATGCTCGGATGCACGACGCACACCTCTCTAGTAAGATGTTTGACGATGTTGTGCGAGGGAAAAGTCAAGGCGCCTCCATGAATGGACAACACGTCGCACGATATGAAGTTGGCATAGGTGCGTCCTCGCAACATCTCACGGCGGGCGTACGCCCGGGGTCTGCGGGGAAGACACACCAAGCGTTGGTCTCCCCTACGCTACCATAGCATCTAGGGGGATGACCCCAGCCAGGTGAGGGCATGCCGACTAGTGTTGTTGTAGGGAGTACCCTACCAGATCCACGAGTCTAAAAAGCCATGATGCCATACTAGTACTATCCCGATGGCCTCTAGTGGAAATGTAGGAGGGCGTCGGTGGCCACCATCACTGACCTGGCCCAAGAAAACTCAATGGGGGGCAGCTCAGTAGCCACGTCAGTCATTCCCTCCTTAGTCACCCCTAAGCGAGCTTGCACTTCCCCTCTAGGGGCGAAGAATGCGGTTCCGACCTGCATCTTGCACTAAAAGAAAAATTGGCTTTTATAATAGACAATTTATGTGGTTGAAGGCCAATTTTTCGTGGTTAAAAAGTCTTCTATGATGGATGGCCTTTGTGGTAAAATCCCTGTCACAAATGAATCTACCACGGGTTTTTTCGACCGTGGAGGATCTCACCCTTCATCCATAAAAACTTGTTCCATCGTAGATCTATTCACCAGCCATGTTGACTTCTGACGTCATGAAAACTGCCATATGGCAGTCGCTGTTAACACCAAGTTACCACCGTTAACAGTCACTAAAACCATGGTAGAATCCTGGACTAGCCAAGGCCTGCCAATTATTAAGTGGGTCGGCCCATGAAGAGAGCCCAATAAGAATATGGCATGTTACTCTTTCGTCCTGCACTGATTGAAATGGGCCCATTAATGTAGCCAGCCATGACCCGTGAACTTTTAGGCACGATATTTTTTTGTCCTACAGAAGTCCCACATTGGTCGAATACTATGCGGCCCATTAGCAGCCTGCATCATGTTGGTCTGATACTGTTAAGGCTTGCGGTTAGGCCGTCACTGTTCCCACAGCCAATCGTGGGCTGCCTACTAACGGCCTTTCTTTGAGAAGGTCCATTACTGTTCTAGCTTTTAGTTGTTCCGGCCGTCAACTGTTTAGGCCCAAAGACGGCTTGTTACTATTTTGGTCTGGAACTGTTCTGGCCTGGTAAGTTTTTTGGCCTGTTACTATTCTTTTCTGGTAAATCTTTTCGGTCTATTATTGTTCTAGCTCGTTACTTTTCTGGACTTTTACTGTTCTGGTCTTTTACAATTGTGGCCCCTTACTACTGTGTCCTATTACTGTTGTGGCATGTTACTATTGTTGTATGTTACTGTACCGACCATTTACTACTCTGGCATGTTATTGTTCTGGCCCGTTACTGTTCTAGCCCGTTGTTGTTCTAGCATGTTACTATGTTGTCATGTTGCTATTCTAGCCTGCTAGTATTCTGGCCAGTTACTATTATGGCATGTTACTGTTCAATCCTATTACTGTTACTAGTTCCCACCTTTGGGTCGGCCTATTACGTTTATGATATTTTATAGTTTCGGCCTTTCTGAAGCCCATGCCAATATCCTAAAAGGTGTATCATTAACAAGCATCTTTTGTTGTTCATCGTCGTCCCAATACAAGACGGGCCAATAACAAAGCCCGATACTCTTCCCTAATCGACCTAGCTAGCGCATTTATGGTACTGCCTACCGTGATGTGTGGATGATGTCAACTAAATGCCTACATGGATAAGCGAGTTATCTAGATATTACATCAGCTGCAGTCTTCTTAAAATATTACATATTATCAACTCAAGGGAAAGAAAATTCGGCATTTTAGTTGACAATCGACTTGATAGTAGAGTCCTCAATTTGCTTCCTCAATCTATCTCCTGCATCTTCCTTTTGAGTGTGATAGCTACATTGAAAAACCACCTTGAGACATGATCTTGCAGCCCCCTCTTTGGTGGTGATAGCAATAATTCCAGCCTAAAACTAAGTAATAACCAGTTAATACATCAAACAAGACAAACTACTTATTTGACTAATATGACAAGAGCTATGAACTGGAATTTACTACTGGTCAATGGTTCAATTATTGACCAACACGTCAAACAAACATGACAAGACAGCACGCATTAAACAAGTCTGCCTGCCGTGAAACGAGCAATCAAAAAATGTGTGTGTGTGTGGCTTAGAATTTCAGCAAATATAAACTAGCCAGGTCATTTCAACAAAAATATATGGAAGAAGTTGTATACCCTAGAATGCAACAGACGTTGGGTGACTTGAAATTTGCGCTGAGCTACACAGTGGCATGCAGTTACTGTCATAGCTAAGAATGAACCATATAGAAATTATAACTGCATCATACGAGAACTTTTAGAGCATGAATGCAAACCACGAATGAACTATATAGTAGAGGATAGTTATATTGTTTCTTATGACGAACCAGAACTAGATATGAGATATAATGGTGTCGCTTGTGAACCTGTAGAACAGGACAAACAAGCAATAGACAAGTCTGCCTACAATGAAATGAGCAATCAAACAAAGTGTTTCTTAGAATTTCAGCAAATATAAACTAGCTAGGCCATTCTAGAAAATATATATGGAAGCAGCGGTATCTCCTGGAATGTAAGAGACCTTGGGTGACTCGGAATTTGCGATGAGCTACACAATGGCACGTAGTTACTATCGTAGCTAAGAATGAAACAGATAGAAATTATAACTGCATCATACAAGAACTTGTAGACACAATATGGAAAACAGGAAAGAACTATACAGTAGAGAATAGTTATGTCGTTTCTTAGGACGAAGGAGCACCAGATACAGAATATAATGGCATCACTGGTGAACCTATAGAAGAGGCTGTGCAAACCAACATGTTCAGTGTTCCCTTTTTGAGCTCTACACAAAGAAAAAGAAAAGAGTCAATGTTACAGCTTTTGAAGAACCAGATGGCAACTACAAAATTATAATCCAACTAGTATCAAGAGTTTGAACAGGTACTACATGATAGCAAAACGATGTCAGGGAGGAAATAATAGCAGGAACTTAGATCAGGACAAACCAGATAGATTCAGTAACTGTGGAGGAGGGAATCCACACTAATATTTTCCACTGACTTTACATTTTGCAAGAACTACACAATAGTAGACAATTACTATTGTATGGAGTAGCTAAGAACATGTGCATGAATTGAAATTTGTAGAGAAACAAATGCAAACTAACATGTCTAATGACCTTGTATGTAGCACAAAGAGCAGGCGTGCCTAATGACTTGTATGTACTAGCACGATTACAAAAATGTAGTTCACTGCGAGAGGCTTGAACCTACTATACTACTGATAAAATAAAAATGATTTGGGGAATTGGTTACCTTGGTTGGAGAGGCTGCTAAGCATCGTCGGTACCGTGCGGGTGACGTCTAGGTCATAGAGGGTGATGCGGTTGTGGTGGTTGTTGGCATCGGGGAAGCAGATCTTGGGCATTTGATGCTGGCTTGAGTGTGGTGGATGACAGCGTTGCTGAGGCAGATCCGGTGTAGTGAACGGTGACAGACGTGCAACTAGTCTGGAGCAGTGGACATGGAACTCCTTGAACTAGATCATGTCCGGTGGATATCGGTGAAGCAAATCCGGTACAGTTGAGTAGCTTTCGGTGGCGGTGAAGCAGATCTTGGGTGGTCGATGACGCCATCGGCATGGTGAATGACACCGTAGCTCCGATGTAGTGGCAAAGAGACCCGATGAACTAGATCCGGTGGGTGAGCATCGGTGAAGCGACTTCGCGGTGGTGCACGAGACCGCAGCTCAACTTGGTGTGCACAGTGGTCGTGGAGGGGACAGGGGAGCTTGGGATTTTTGGGAGGGCTACCGCGAAAAACTGGGCGAATTAGGACCATAGAGGTGATCAGAAAAAAATAATTACGATCGTGCCCCCGAGCTACAAACTTTAGCATGCCCATTTGTCGTCTGAACAATGGGTATAATAGGAATTTTAAATTCTAAAGTTTTTGAAACAGAAGGGTGCGAAATGCTTCAAGTTCGATGTGTGGTTTTGCCGCTCGATTGAGATTTTGCGTTTGGCTAGCGCCCATCTAGTAATAATAGAAAAATGGTACTCCTCTAGTGGGAGATTTTGGCACAAAGTTTTTGAGACCGTGGGGCGGGAAATGCTTCAAGGTCGGTGGGTGATTTTGCCACTCGATTGAGATTTTGAATTTCGCTAGGATCCATCTACTAATACAAAAAAAGGTAGTATACTGTACGCTATCTTTCCAGGAATTCAAGGGCGAGATTCACATCAACAAAGGTGCCAAAACAAACAGAAAACTCTAACATTTCAGCTCCTGCCGCTGTGACTGCAACACAAACAAAGGTGTTGCCACAGTTCCATCAGCTACCAGAACAAACAGACATCAGACTACGGCTCCAAATAACACAACCCAGGCTAACACGTTCTTGCCCAAACAAGCCTTGCTTGTTCATCCAAGTGTTTTTTCATCTCCTTGATGTTGTAGTATGAGCCAGCTGGGTTGCTGATAGGACTTCCTTTTCGTTTCTTTGATTTAGAACTCCGAATAATGTCGGTTGCTAAAGAAAATGAACAAAATGATCAGCAAAATCATAGGTGTACAAAAATTAAAGGGTTGCAAATGAATAACTGCACTAACCAGGTGTCATTAAGTAGGGATGTAAAGTACCCCAACATTTATGAGATATGAACTTCTTAGACTTCATGCTGCTGAGATCTAATTCGAATACTCCCTCCTTCGCCCATATAACTAACATTTCTCTATCCTCAAATGCAACTTTACTACATCTTTCTCACCATATTCCCATGATTTCTCAAGGCCAACGAGAGTATCCAACTCAACCTTTGTATGAGGCACCCAAGTTTCCCGTTCGCCTATTGATTATCTTGCACTGGACCACGTGTTTAGAGTGAAGTCTCTTATAACCGCAAGGGCAACATCTCCATTATGCCCCATAGCGATGACAAAATTGTATCTAGAAATATCATGTGTCTCATGTGGGAACTCAATATAATAAAGTTTTGTTGTCACATTGTCGAAGGTAATTATATATCTGGACTTTATTGTTCGCTAGTACAAAATGTCCCATGTGAGAGTTGACAATTTGCGATCAATCTTAGCTAGCATCTCAGCAGGTTCAATCTAGTCCTCCCATTTTCCTAACTCTAATGAGTACCTATGGACCAGTGCTTGGTTTGATGGGGTTCGTTGCATGGAAAACAAAAAAAATCCTACGATTGCAACTACCAAGATCATATCTAGGAGATACCTGTAACGGTTTCAGATGGACTCACCCTCGAAGACCGTAAATCGGGATAACGTTACCGCAATCAAACATGGATGGTGTCGAGTGTACACGACCATCCTCAAGGATGCGCAGACGATTAGCGCCACAAGGACAGCGCCTCCATAATCAATCACACATCCAGTGTGCCGACGACTCCCGAACCCTCGCTCTAGCCGGGCAACGGAAGTAGCGGATCCCGTGAAACTCCAACAGTGCTACGCCATGGTAGATATGGTGGAGGGGAAGATCTCGAGCAGGGCTTCTCCGAAGCACCTTTTCTAGTGGCAATAGACAAGGCTAGCAAGAGGGAGAAGATGCCAACCAAACGGCATATGAGAGAATGGTGAATGAGTGAGTGGAATTGTGTGTTTACAGGGGTCTCCACCTCCTCCTTTTATATGAGAGGGGGGGTGCACCCAAAGGCCATAAACCATCCCCTAGTGGTGCCCCCACCTCTCCCCTCTTGATGGTAGTGGAGTCTCCACTCACACAAACCAAAGGGTCACCATAATTCCATTAATTACCATTCAAAAATCAAAGGTCTTTCAATTGAAGCACTTTAATTCACTTGGTTTAATGCCACTCAATTTAATGAACACTTCATTTAATGAGTACTTCATTTAATGAACACATTATCATTTTATCTCCTCGCAATATTCAACGAAACTATTCCGATAGTTTTTATCAGAACAATTCTTGCGTTGTCTAGTATTTTCTCCGGTGTTCCCTGTCCACTCAAATGCGTCGACTACCCTTAAGTGTGTCTCCCTACGGGTCGCGTACTAAGCAGACATGATCGAGACATTGTCCAATCAATAATCATTAACGGGACCTGGAGATCCATAATGACTCCCACCAGCTCAAGCGATGACTTAGTGATCGCGTGACCTTTATTCACAGTAACCTATTCCTTTTGTATCGCGATATTTTACTTGTTCGGGATATGATTTCAGTCTCATCCATACCTAGTTTGATCCTGTTACTGACAAGTACTCTTTTCTTATTCCCGTGATATAGCAGTCTTAGTGATCATTATCACTTGCTTGCAAGCTATGTTAATGTGATATCACCAAGAGGGCCCTGAGTATATCTCTCTCTCATCAGGATGGACAAATGCCAGTCTTGATCCACGATCCTGAACTAACACTTTCCAAGTACCTGGCGACACAGTTATAATCACCCTATTCCGGTGTGATGTTTGATGCAATCAAAGTACTCTTCCAGAGTCAGTGATTGACGTGATGTCATGGTCTAAGGATTAGAGTTACTTCGAATGACGTTATAGTAGTGTAAACATAATGGCATGAGCGTGTTACTATACTTTGTGAGTATGTTCATCACAGTATTCAATCAATGTTGTGACCTTGTTATTAACAACATCCAATGTCATGATTAGGAAACCTTGATCATATGTTAATCAACAAGCTAGCATAATGAGAGGCATCACTAGGAACATTTTCTTTATTTATTAAACACACATGTATTAACGTTTCTGGTTAACACAATTATAGCATGAGAAATAAACATTTATCATAAACATGGAATAATATAAGAACCACTTTATTTTTATCTCTCAGGCATATTCCTTTCAGTCTCCCACTTGCACTGGAGTCAATAATCTAGTTTGAAAAACTTAAACATTCAAGACCTATGGAATTTTGGTGTTGTATATACACGTTTCCTAGTGGAAAACATAATCTCCCGATCTGACTTTTTCAGGTTTGTGTCTATTTGTATGTGTTTGAGTCTTTATGCATCACTCATTCTCAAATGAGATGGAATTGTATAATTTTGGTCCTTTGGTGAGACCTTGGTTCCTTGAGTTGAAAACATGTCGACACTATTGACATACAATAGATCTTCATATTACTAGCCCATGGAGAACCACACCTAGTTCCTTTCTGCTACTATAGCAACATTATACTTAGCCTTTCGTTGTAGTATCCATCACATTGTCCTTCACCTTTTGGAACTTATCCACATCCATCATGGAACTTCCTTCCATTACATTGTGCCACCTTAACCTATAGCCTAAATTGAGATAAACTTAGTTTGTATCTTATGACAAAACTAGTATCAATGTAACACTTTACAATGAACTATCTGTATAGTGCCAATGTAACATTTTACAATGAACTATCTTTCTAGCATCAATGTAACACTTTAAAATGAACTATTTCTCACTTATATATACAGAATATATTCTTAGTTCTTCCAAAGATCATAAGAATATCCTTACTATCGTCCAATGATCATCTTATGAGTCACCCTGGTATATGCTCATAAAATTTAGAGCATAGGACATATCTGGATATCTAGATATCATGGTATGATTTTACTCACCAAGTGTCAAGACACTTGAATCTTGTTTATCAAGATATTCATGTGATTTTACTCACCTAGTGTAAAAACACCTGAATCTCGTTTATCATGATATTCATGTGATTTTACTCACCAAGTGTCAAAACACTTGAATCTTGATTCACTCACCAAGTATCAATATACTTGAATCTTGATTCAACCTTTTCCATGTGGCTAGAACCTTTCTCGTCGTTTCCATATTGAAATCATTCAATATTTCATCTATGTACATTTGGCATAACCATATTAACGCCTGAATCTATCCAAATAGACTTTGATGCCAAATATTCTGGTTTTGCCCAAACCATTCATTTAAATATAATTTTAATGAAAACTTTAACTTGTGTCAATAAAAGATACATCATTTTGAATCAATAATATGTCTTATACACAATGTATTATAAATATGTCTTAGTGCTCCCACTTAATTTCTTGCAAATGCAAGCATCTTCATCGTCTCTGATGAAATTAAACATTTTAACATTTTCATCACGGTGAAGATTCCAACTCCACTATGCTTACTTCAAGCATTGAAGTTTGCATGCCTTTTTTGCATCCTTTGATTTAGAAAAAACCCTTCAGATTGTGTCACATACACGTCCTAGGTAACCATTCTATTAGAAGAATGTTGTTTTTTTGTTCAACTAACATATAAAACAATTGATAAATGTAGTGGTTGCTACATTAATCCGACTAGACTAAATATCGCTATGAAAGATCGAATCTTGTCGTATTCAACTCCTTGAACATTGCTGTAAAGACTTTACCGACATGTCGACTATTTCATTGATGTGAAACATCCATGTCTGTTTCTTTATAGATCCAAATACGACCGATAGGCTTTATGCCTTTCAGAGGGTCTTCCAAGTTCAGTAACTTGGTTTCTCGTGTATGGAACTATCACGGATTTTATGGCTTCAAGCCATTTGACACAGACATGACCCATCATCTCTTCTTTGCATGTAGTCAATTCATCATTGTCAAACAATAATGATTTAATCTCAAATCTTGCTATTTGACTGTTTACCCGACCTACGCGGTTCAATAGGAACTTAGATCTTCGTGACCACAACCTTGGAGGCAAGGGAGCCATGAGCATTATGGCTGCCTCCGGAACACTTTCCGGTGATGCGCAACTCTGCACATATAGCTAAGGTTCAACGACCTTATCAAAGTTCTATTGTCCTTCCAGTTAACCTTTTCGCAAAAATTCCTTCTCAAGAAACTTGACGTTCTAAGCGAGAAACACTTTTGTATTCCGTGTTATGGAGGAATACCTAATGATTATTTGGGATAACCTACAAAGACATGCTCATCCAGTTTTGGTTGTAAACATTTTACGTATGCATAGCATACCAAAATTTAAGAAAATACAAATTGGATTTTATCTCAATCCATAACTCATATGGTGTCATTTCATCGGATCACGATGGAGATCTTTTCAGTGTAAAAGTGATAGTCACTAATACTTAATCTAAAAAATATAATGGAAATTTTAGAAATAACACCACTGATTCTACCATGTCAAACAAGGTTTGATAACATCTCTCGAATACTCCATATTTCTATGTTTTATCAGGAAACATAAACCCATGGAACAATTCCTTAAATCTTAGGTGATTTTGCTAAACTTGTAACTCAAATATTTTCCTTTATGATCTAATCATAAATTCTTTATTTTCTCGTTACAATGATTTTCCACTTCATCTTGAAATCATTTGAACATTTTCAACCGTTTCATACTTCTCTCTGATTAAGTAAATATACATATATTTACTCAAATCTTTGGTTAAAGTATATGAAGTTTGAATGATCCACCACATACGGCTACATATAATGAACTGTATACATCAACATGCATAATGTTCAATAATTTAGTTGTTCGTTCCTCTTTGGCCTATGAATGAAATTTAACGGATTTAAGTGACTAGTGCATTAAATCTCCCAAAGCAACCCCAATTATATTTTCTCTATTAACAATTTCGGTGTCTTCAATTTTCAGAATAGAGTGTGTTGGTTGTGATGTTATACATGAGCCAACTGTAGTATGGAAAAACTGTACATTCGTCATAGCCCTCTTCATCTGCGTAGCATCTGCATTGGACTGCCTTGAATGCGTGAGATATACTGTGCTTGAGTTCCCGCTGTCATGGGTATACCACGAAAAGCAATGACCTCCTCCACGGTCGGTGCACTCCTTTGGGGTGTCAGTGTTTCTGTGACATGTGCCACAGTATTTTTGGAATAGAAGTTAGAATCGACATGGCTATCTACCTTTAAACCAGTAAAATCCGAAAGTATTGAATTACTCCCTCCCTCCGGTCCATATTAATGTTCTCAACTTTGTTTAGATACGAATGCATCTAGTCTAAATTCTTAACTAGGTACATCCGAATCTAGATAAAGTTGAGAATAATAATATGGGTCGGAGGAAGTAGTAAAAACCATACCATTTGGTTCAGCTATTTTGCGACCCTCAGTTGAATTATTATAAGAAAGCTCCAAAGATTCAATCTCATTTGCTATCATGATAGAATATATACCTTTTGCTCCTGAAAAGTCATATGTTGTCACCAACGAATCAGCAATGAAAAGAATTATTTTTAATTTCAGCAGTACCTGTTTTTCCACGTTTGGTGAACCTTGAGTCAAAAATGTTGCCTTTATAGCCTCTGTCCTTTTCTGCCTGGGAGTAAGCTGAGAACCAGCAACACCACCGACTGCCGCATGCGCATGAAAATGTGAAGTATCAGACTCCACGCCAGCTGAAGTATCTAGCGGTCGATTGTCAGGAAAACGCGTCACCTCCTCATGCCTTGTTACTCGATCGAGCCAGCGCGATGTGCATCACGCGGGGTGGCCACTAGTTGCTTTTGAGTTAGTAGTGGTCGAACTTGTTTGTTGATCCTTCTTAGACTTGTCACTAGAATTCTCAGCTCTCGAATTCTTGTCATTATTCTTTTTGCTATCTTTATCCTGACCATCATGATTAGCCTCGGTCATTTCATCACCCCCTTCCGAAAGAATGCTATTGTCCTTTATCCCAATCGTCAACATATACCTTCATGCTCATAGAAAAAAAAGCTTCAATATGGTATAGTAGCTACATCAACTACCCTGACCAAAATTCTCACCACTCCATGCCTACGATTATAGGCCATATCAAATTCCATGGTTTTCCCAACAGGACCACCTAGCCTCAAACCTTCAAATGATTTCGTAATAAACCATCCAGGACTCCACTAATGAGCAGCCAGATGTCTTTCTAAAAGACTGTAGGTTTCAGTAAAGACTTCCATTCACCAAATTCAATAAAGCGAGGACTATGCTTGACTAGTACAACACTGAAATGAATAGCACGAGGTAGCTCACTCTTGCTAGGGAATTGTGTCTTGTACACATTATTAACTTATGGCTGAACATCCTTCTGAAAGGTATCATCAATCAACTAATGAATCCTTTCAATGATTTTTGTAAGATAGGGAAGCCACATATAGTGCTGCCTTGTATTGCGTATTATATAGGAGGATTACAAGAAGACTCCTAGTCTCATACAACACGGACACATATAAAAGGAATACACAATATGACCGTATACCTATACAAACACGGTGCGGCCATATATAGTAACACCCTCCCTCAGTCGAAAATGGGCGTACGACGAATATTAAGACTGTCCCGAAAATCTAAAAAGAAAGGCGACGGTAATCCTTTGGTGAAGATGCCCGCGAACTGAGATGAACTAGGAACGTGTCGAACTCTGACCTCGCCAGTCGTCACGCGATCTCTGACGAAGTGTAGATCAATCTCCACATGTTTGGTGCGCTCAATATGCACTGGATTCTGTGTCATGTGAACTGAACTCACATTGTCATAGAAGACGACGGAAGCATCATGCACCAGTCGACGAAGCTCCTGAAGTAGTTGTCGTAGACAACACAATTTGGCCACCACATTTGCTATTGTCCGATACTCAATCCTTCGTACTCGAGCGTGAAACCGTGTGTTGTCGCTTGGCCGACCAAGACATCATATTTGCACAGAGGAACACACAATAGCCAGAAGTAGACCATCGAGTGTCTGGACAACCTGCCCAGTCAACGTTAGAGTAGGCTATTAGTTTGTTCGAGGTGCGTCGATACAAAGTAAGACATAGTTGGTGGTGCCACGGATGTAGCGTAGAACACGTTTCACAAGGAGCAAGTGATTAGCCCGTGGATCATTCATATGAAGACATATCTGCTGTACTGCATAGGAGATATCAGGCCGAGTAAAAGTGAGGTACTAGAGACCTCCTGCAATATTGCGATACTCTCTAGCATCAGTCACGGGATCACTAGACTGAGCTTCAATTTTAGAATTTGTATCAACTGGTGTGGAGATAGACTTGCACTCTAACATATCGGTGCGGTCAAGGAGCTCCATATCATACTTATCCTATGATAGAAAGAGACAGTCCTTGCTGCGCTTGACGGAGATGCCTAGAAAGTATTGTAAATCACCCATGTCCATCATGGTGAACTCAGAACAGAGTGAAGCAATCAAACTATGCAGCAGTGTCGAGGAAGACGCAGCCAAAATTATGCCATCCACAATGAGCAGGAGATAAGCCATATCGGAGCCACGGCGATAGACGAACAATGAGCTGTCAGTATTGGCACTTAGAAACCCAAGAGATGCAATATAGGTGGCAAACCGCTGAAACCATGCCCGTGGAGCCTGCTTCAACCCGTACAAGGATTTGTTCAGGCGGGACACCTTCTCTAGAGAATTGGGATCAATGAAACCTGAGGGCTGTCGAGCATAACCCGTCTCATCATGTTTGCCATTGAGGAAAGCATTCTTGACATCTAGCTGATGAATAGGCCAATCACTAGAAAGAGCAAGTGATAGAACTGTCCATATCGTGGCGGGTTTAACAACCGGACTGAAAGTTTCATCAAAATCAATACCTTCACGTTGCGTGAATCCTCGCAAGACCCACCATGCCTTGTACCGATCAGACTTTAACTTGTGACGAAAGATCAAATTGCCTATGGCACTATTTACATTGCGAGGTACATCATCTAGGTCCCAAGTGTTGTTGGAGAGAAGAGCACTATACTCATCAACCATCGTTGCATGCCAATTAGGGTCCTTGAGCGCTCCACGGTACGTCTTCGGGAGAGGATATAACCCCTCAACAAGAAGATCGAAGATGTTGTTCGACTGCACCACGCCTGTCTTCGCACGTGTAAGCATGCAGTGTGACGGTGGCGGAGGCGGAGGGCGCGGTCGACGGACCGGAGGCGGTGGCGGAGTCGGTGCAGCAGCCACATGTGTCAAGGAATCGTCCTCAGTAGACATGGCGGGTGACGAGGCGGGCGACAGGGCAGTCGCAGGCGACAAGGGGACTGTGGTAGGAGAGGCGGCTAAACTTGCAGCAGAGCGGACGTGCGTGGCAGGGGAGGTAGCCGCGGCAGGCTGCCAAGCACCCGTGGCATGTTGCCGAGCGCTCGCGGCAGGCTGCCCCACGCCCTCGGCAGAGACCGCAACAGAGCTTCCCGTGCCTGGCATGGTGAACGACGTCGATGACATCGGCTGCTCAACCTACAAAAAATCATAAGTGTGCAGGGAAGGAGTAGGATACATGGCAAAAGCGGTGGTGGCAAAGGGAAAGACAGACTCGTCGAAAACAACATCGTGAGAGATGATGATCTTTTGGGTTGAACGATTAAGACAGCGATAGCTATGATGTTGGGATGGATACCATAAAAACACACAGGGCACAGAGCGAGGTGCAAACTTGTGCGATGAAATGGTAGTGATGTTGGGGTAGCAAAGACATCTGAAGACCCTAGGACCAGCATATGCATGGTCGACGTCATGAAGAGCTCGAAAAGGCACACTATCCTAGATTGCCTTAAAAGGCAGCCGATTATGCAATAATACGGCTGTATGAAGAGCCTCGGCCCAAAAGCATGGTGGCATACTTCCTTGATTAGAAGCGTGCGAGTAATGTCATTGAGAGTGCGAATAATCCTCTCAGCTTTACCGTTCTGTAGCGAGGTATATGGAAATTAAAAGCGGAGTGCTATTCCATGGCGTTGGGCAAAAGAGTGGAGGAGGGAATTATCGAACTCACGACCATTATCACACTGAATAGCTCGCAAGTTTGCACACTGATTATGGGCTAAGGCGTGAAGGGACGATAAGTGCGAGAAAACTTCTAACTTAGCACGTAGAGGATAACCCAGGCATACTGAATGAAATCATTGAGGCAAACAAGATAATACTTAAAGCCATAAATACACTCAACCTGTGATGTCCAGAAATCACAGTGAAATTGAAACAGAGAATGTGTTACACGATTGGTAGAAGAAAAAAGAAGACGAACATGATGACCTAATTGACAAGCATGACACAAACTAGATTTATTCTTATCCCTAGGAATAACCGAAGAGCGAGCTAAAGACTCCATGACGGGTTGTCTAGGGTGTCCAAGCCGCCGGTGCCGTAGAGTGGGATCGACAACGAGGAAGGCATGTGGGTGATTGGTGGAGGAGGTGCGGATATGATAGAGAGCTCTGAGGCTATTGCATCTGAGAATCTAGTTCCTGGTTTGAAGATCCTTCATAGTAAAACCACGAGGGTCAAATTCGACGGAAACACGATTATCAATGGTGATCTGACAAACCGACAAAAGATTTTTAACTATGTTACGAGAAACTAAAACATTACGAAGATGAAGGGGACGCTCAGAGATGGAAATAGGAAAACATGCATGTCCGGTAGCGGTGATTGGAAGAGTGCAGCCGTTACCGACAACAACAGCACGAGGAGAAGAGGTAGGGAGACACGGAGGTGAGCATACCGGGGTTATCCATGAAGTGGGAGGAGGCGCCAGTGTCCATTACCCATTCAGTGTGTGCTTGTAAGCCCATAGTGTGGAACTACTGCATGAGCGCAGACTGATCCCACGAGGTGGTTGACGGAGCCGGTGATGACGGTGTCAGTGACGAAGGAGTGGTGTTGTAGCCGTAAGCAGGAGGTGGGGGTGGGGAGCCGTATCCATAGGCGGAGTGCGGCACTCTATAGGGATCCGGCGTGTAGAAGGTGTGTGGAGAGGGCGCATGACGTGGCACATAGCTGTGTGCCCGACCGTAGGGCCACATCTGGATCGCGCCATGCCATGGGAGTTGTGGCGTGGGCCAGGTTGGCGAAGCGTCAACCGGTGGTGCAGCAGGGGCCTAGTGCTGGACGATAGCATCCTCCTTAGTAGCCTCAGCCGCAACCTTCTTCTTCTTGTGGCGGTTATCGTTGTCTTTGCCAAGGTTGGTGCCGTCAACGACAAGAGCCGTGTCGGAGTTGTGGGCTCGGAGATTTTTGCACTTCATATCTTAGAGCGCAAGGAGAGAACGGAACTTCTCGAAGGTGTTCTTGGGCATGAGGGATATCAAGTCGACGGCGTGCTCGTACTGCTCGAAGAGGCTGTTGAGGCAGTGGATCACCATCTTGGCATCTTCTTCCTGTGCTCCGAGATCTGCTAGACCATGGGCGAGGGTCTTGATCTTCTTCAGGTACTCGGTCATGGAAAGTTCGCCCATCTTGATCGCACCAAGCTCGGTGGAGAGGTGGAGCTGGAGATTGATCTTGTGGTCGTTGAAGAGGCCGTTGATGCTTCTCCACAGATCGACAGCAAAAGGATCTTCACGTGGTGTCATGACGATGTCGAGGAGGCCGAGGGAGACGGATCCGTAGAGCCACGAGACCACCGTGGTATCCAACAAGGACAACTCTTGAGTTGGATCGATCGGAGCAGGCACGTCGACATGGTCGAGCAGCGCGTACTTGCGGAGGGCAGCGCGAAAGAAGGTGCGCCGTTGGAGATGAACGCCGGTGTCGATGGCCAGCTCGACTGGTATGTGCCCCTTGATGGAGTGGAGGCTGGTGGCTTGGGCATGCATGGAGGTGAGCGAGAAGGCCACTGCGCTAGAGGAGGAGGCAGTGGCGAGGGCTAACTTGGCCTTGGCATCGGCGGCCTCGCAATCCCTACGATCTACCTTCTCCTTAGCAGCCTGCGCGACCCATGTAGCATCGTCGCCCATGGCTCCAAGAGAGGCAGCATGGCGAGAAGGGGGGAGGTGGGTGGTTTGTAGGCCTCGTGATCCTCACGATCTACCTTCTCCTTAGCAGCCTGCACGACCCGTGTAGCATCGTCGCCCATGGCTCCAAGAGAGGTGGTGCGGCGAGAAGGGGGGAGGTGGGTGGTTTGCAGATCAGCGGCACCAAGATCGGCAGCGGAGGCGGCGGAAGCAGGGGCGACGCGGTCCGGCTAGGGTTTTGCGTCTGATATCATGTAAGATAGGGGAAACCACGCGTAGTGGTGCCTTGTATTGATCATTATATAGGAGGATTACAAGGGGAGTCCTAGTGTCATACAAGATAGACACATACAAAAGAAATACACAATATGATTGTATACCTATACAAACACGATAAGGTCACATGTTCTAACAATTTTCTCAAGTGAAAGAGTCCCACATGTAACAATAGTCCTACACCTCCACTCGTTCTAAACTTGGGGTTGTAAGTGGGTGTTGGATCAACCTCAAGAAACACGAGCTCAGGATGGCTGTAGCCATAGATACTCAAAGTAGGCTTTGGAGCCAAATCCAGATGGAAATCTTTATTAGCATGATTTATAGCCTCAGAGAAGTCACATGACTTAGTTGTGCATTCTATCGATAAGTGTCCTCTGACATCACAGCTAAAACACTTAACCTCATGCTTATATTTTTTCTTAGCTAGTTTCTCTCCTGTTATACTCACCACTTGAGCCAAGGCGTCAACTTTCATTACCGGTGATGAGTTTGTTACAAGCATCTGCTGAACTGCTGGAGATGCAACCACCATGTGCACCTGCATGAGCAGAACCTGTTGCGACTGAGGAGGAGGCCCAGTTGACCAAAAAGTCACCATCTGCATCATGGCCACGGTGGTCCCGACTGGCTATTCTATAGGAGTTGGCTGATTCGCAACTGGGTAGCGACCACGTCCACCACCAACTCTCTCGTTCCCACTGCCTCTATCGTCTCCACGGGTTTGGGGTACCTCAGATTCTACCGGTGGGCCACGAGTCTGTACAAGAAGAGATCCCTTGGTAGGGTCATGCCAGGAACATCCCCAGTATCCCGGTAACGGGGTCCGCGAGAAGCAGAGATTGCAAGCAGTGGACACCTAGCTAGGGCCAGTCGGATAGACCCAATCGGACGCTACACGCCTAGAGACTACAGTCCACACGGTCGGGCTACAGAGCCGCTTCGCCATGTTGTATCCATGCACACAGCACCATTTCATATGGTGTTTTTTGTGTCCCCTTGCCTTCATAAAAGGAGGCTCATACCAATCAAGAAGGGGGGTCAACTCGGAGAAGAACTAGTTAGCTTAGAAGAGAAGGAATCATTAGATCCTTCCCTAGGAACAACATATGTAACATGTTCATCATCCACCATATATGAAGAGGACATCCCTACTACAGATAGTCCCGCTGCTCCTACGACAATGTTACAGGGACCTCTCACAAGAGCTTGTGTACTACTACTCAATTATTATGTACTTCCATTTCTAGGAAATCTTCCTAATATAAATGAGAATATGATGCTACCTATATCAGACGTGTTTATGTTACTTAGGAATGATGGACCTAGCAAGGATGGGAGGGACAAGCATTGGAGCCTGGCCATGCATGGAGATGGCCACGAGCATGTGAGGATTGATGAAGACACTGTGAGTTGAGATTTCAGGACTTTGAAGTCACCATAATGCTAAAAAGGATGGTTGGACAAATTTCACAAGGTACCTACTCATATTATTTTTCCAAGGCTTTATTTGATGCTACATCACCTTATTTAATGGGCCAGACCCATGTATTTTTTATCTAGGAAATATAGAGCATTGTCGGATACCTGGTACAGGGTTTACCCCTGATCCGTCCATGTCAGGCTTGCACGACAGGATTCCAACACTCCTCACGAGGGAAGGGATGCTTCCCTCTTGAGGCGCGTCTCGCTAGACCCTCCTGAAGGCTTCCAGAGGGGAAATCTGCCCAGGATATCCCCAACAAGAGGGCCCGGATCTATGACTCCTAGGGAGGGGCGTGGAAGCGCCCATAGAAGGTAGACGACAAGAACAACGATGGCATTGGATGCCTCCATGGTGCAGTCCCGAAGTCAAGGCCTTGGTCAAAAGCGAGGCAGACAAGGTCCTGACTTGCTGGATGGACGGCCTCTGCTAGAGCAGGTCCGTCCTTCGCTAATTTGGTGCAAGATAGAAAGCGACCAGCGCCGAATGAAGACAAGTGACGCTGAAGGGGGATGGTTTACAGGTGGACGGAGAAGCTCCTGGCACCCAAGACTTAGTCCGCTAAAGAGCGGTCATGTAGATGGGGACATCAAGGAAAGGCACTATGGTGACCCTTCACACCCATGGACGGGGGGAAGAGGCTCGACCCTGCCCTATATAAGGAGCCCTTCTCCTAACTTAGATCAGCTCGATCTTGGACATCTAAAACCCTAGATTTTCATCCTCCATTGTACCCTCACGAAGCACGCGAGCAATACAATAAAGCAAGAGTAGGGGCTTTACCTCCTCACGAGGGTCTCGAACCTGGGTAACAAACCCGTGTCACCTCTCTGTCGTGTGCCTACTCCACCGCCACAGCCATCGCCGAGTTTCCTTGGAACCACATGTTCAGACCCCTCTCGAACCAATGGATTGTTTGACCCTAGTTTCCTTCCCAGGACAAATCTTTGACAAGCATTTCTTGAGGCTGTTTGTGTGGAGGAAGACCCATATAGAGCGTTTCTACAGGCTTATTTTATGGGTCAAACCCATGTATTTTTTAGGTAGATAATATATGGGTTTTTAGAGACTATTTGTGTGGAGGGAAGGCCCATCTGGAGGTGTTTCCGGCTGGCGCGATTGGGCTGGACAAAAATCCCCTCTCTTCCTGAAATAAGATCTCATTGAAAGATCGGGCATCAATATCCTATCAAGTGGTATCCGATTTTAAGTTGCTCAGTGAGATCTTACTGTTTTTCACAAGTTAGATTGGATCTATTCTTCATACCTACTATCTACAAAAAAAATCCAAAAATATTAGGATTAGATCATCCCGTCCTATAACCTGCCTGGGTAACTACATGATATTTTCAGTTCTGCAACCTTGAGTTTACGTGTGCATCATCATGTCAAGTTTCTTGTTAGGGGTTTACTCGTAGGGGTGTTGTATCTTTCACGAATCTCAAGAACAATGGGCAATTCAAGTGGAAGGGAGTGGTATGAAGACCACACGGACGCACATTCGAAGAACACGGCGATAACACACGCACAAAAGATACACATGTACAAGCCTATGTCTCATGGCGGTGTCTACCGATCCAACACAATCCTAAGGATCGGCATCAGATAAGAAGCTCTCTCTACCCAATCTGTGGATTGAAGATCTTGGTGAGATGTTGATAACTTGGCTAAAGATCACTCCAACCAAGGCCTTGTACAAATGTTTTGCTTGCAATGCTGCTAAAAATGATTAAGTGTTGCAACAAACTTGATGAACAATTTATCTTTAGGTATGTTTGTTGGTAACCATACTACTGCTTCAGACATGCTTTATCATGATAGTTATTCAATTTCTTCTGTTACTTGTAGTAAGATGAATAATTTCTATTTCACTTGTTTTGCTTGAAACAATACTTATCATATAGTTTATAATGAGATTACCCCAATAGCTTTCTCAATTTTTGGAGATTTTGGTAAATGCCATGATAAACATGTCCCCCACTTGCATATTCACTATGCATATAACTCACACTTGATTGACAGTAATGGTGATGTGCCATAAGAAAAGATACATCATGATGGACAATGTGTTTATATACCATGAACACGCGTTCTTCCTTTTGTGTATGATGTGTGTAGGTACCCACACTATAATGTCAACCTCGATTGAGCAAAACTTGACAACAAGAGCTCTACAGAGCATCCCCCATGTAAGTTTAAGACCGAACCCGGCCCTAATACCTTTTGCATGCTTCGCATATTTCATGTTGATAAATTTCTCTTTCCTATGGTTTGCTTGCATGCATGTTGATTGTATTCTTTCACCTTGTGACAACCGTGTTTATTTGCTATTGGATATTGAAGCTTTGTGTGTTGCAACAAAAATGTTGAACAATTTCTCGACCATGATGCCATTTGGATCATGTATTGTCATGATAGTTTTCACATCCCTCATACAGTTGTTGCAACATTAATGTCAAAAACTTGCTTTTTAAAATGCTTTGCTGGCACCCTTAATGATGTTGTTTGGGATATCCTTGTTGATGTGTTTTTTTGAACTCTCCTATTCTTACATCAAAGGCGTTGACCAAAATTTTAGTCTATTTCTTTGAGTGCCACAGTAAGACATTGTATGGAGTTTTTGAGTTTCCACATTTGGATGATGTTCAATTATTTCCATGCACATTGACCTTGCATATGCATCCCGTTTGCTATACTTGGGTTGTGCTAATGATGTTGTGATTAAGAATGTACATGCCACAAATTACATGCCCCTCTATCATGCACAAAAATATTTTTCGTCTTTGTTGTGTGAAGGTACATATTGATGTCTGCAAGTGCACCGATCATTTGTAGCTAGTTTCGAAGTATAGATATCGATCACATAGGGAGCCCAAAGGTAAGTGTTTATGGGTGAAGTCTCTTTCACACCCGAAGTTATCACAGGTCTTCGAGTGAATTTACTGCAAGTGTTGAAGTTGGAATGGGTTTTTATTAAATAAGATGTATTTAAATAGAACTAAAATGTAAACTTCAGAAATATAAAGCATAAAAGTAAACAACGACTTGATTGTTTGTTGTTTATTGTAGATGGCAAAACAAGGCATGGGGAGATTCAGTTCATGGTGATAGTGACTGTGCCATGTGGATGAATGATAAATGTAACAATTATAATCTTATAAATATATGTGTAGGAGAGCAACCCATAATTAGCTGGAACTCCTCTTGGTAGATTTCATCCCAACTTCAATAATCATACTAGCCTGTTACTAAAACCATGGTCAGACACTAGATGATTAAGACCCTTTAGGTCGCTTAGTGATTAAGATCCTTGGAACGGACTAATGCAATAAGCATAGTGGTTCCTTGTTATCCTCGATTCTACTAGTTTCCATTGATATCCCCTGTCACTCGGGGGTCGCCGGTCCACTAGCGAACAAGATCTTATCTATGTAGAACAAAGCATCATGTTGTCTAGGCCCTTAATTAGACAGCAAGCATTAGGCATCCCACAGATAGTCAAGCACACATAATATAGTAATTAGAATCAATCACAAAATAATGAAAAATATATGAAGGCACATGAGATCTCACCAATCCCCTACATCTCCCACGCCCAAGGGAATTACTCACACATGAGAGAAGAACGGATCATCGATATAATAAAATAAGGGGAATTCGTCTTGGTATTACCGTGAAGATCCATAATAAGAATAGAAAAATATCCAACATAATTCAAGGTGGGAAGAAGCAATCTCAAACCCTGTTCTTGCAAGGTGAAAATCCCTCTCTTTCTCAAGTACAACTAGTGGCTATGGAGGTGTTGTGGCTAGCAGGTTGAAGATCATGGATCAATATGAAGAACGTCTTATCCTTCTTCTCCGGATCTCTTCTTTCTCCCTTTTGGATGGTGTGGCAGCTGCTGCGTTATGTTTTTGTCCCCAATCCCTTCACGGAAGTTGTCCCTTCTGACAAGACAGAGGCAGCGACAACTATACGGCAGAAACTATACGGGCAAAAAAATATTCCCGCCATATAGTTGCTCGTTAAAGCTTCTGTGAGGTCCCCTCGCGTGCTTCCAAGGTAAGACATGCTTGTTTTCTCCAGAATATTGTGTTTCTCTAGTTAAAACCTTCTATTGACGTTCAGAACCAGAAACACACATTAAAAACCAAGTTTTCTTTGCTACCGAAGTATTGGCGTTAGGTAAAGCCAGAAAATAATCAAGTCCGGGAGAAAACCATCAAAATTGTGTCGAATCTCATAGCTATCAACTCCCCCAAGCTTAGATGTTGCTCGCCCTCAAGTGACAAGGAAATAAGGAAAAATAGCAGAGCTTCGAGATTAAAAATAAAGGAACTCACAAGTTTGAATTGGTGTCAAATTCTTTTCTTCAGAATTCCTGTAATCTTAAATATGATCATACAAGTATTCACAAGATTGCACTGAGTCCACTTCCTAACCACGTATATCTTGTTAGCAAATAAATCATATGCCCAAGCAAGTGTAGAAAGTTTAGCTAGGAAATTTGGACAAATTCTTTTGGTGCCTCTCTTTGTTGAGAGATGAAAACATTTTGTTCTTGTTCATTTAACCAATTAAGAGTACTCAAGTTGGCATCAAAACATTTAATTTAAGAACAACTCATCTACTCCCATTTCAAAATTTCAAGACTCTCAAAGCACCTTTTTCTTTCTTTTGTCTTTCAAAAACTTCAGCTCTTTCATAGAGAAATCATGCCACTATTTTTAACATGTTAATTCGGGCTGTGTTGTGCACTTGTGACCATGCCAATAAATGATGTTGAGCAATAATGGACCCGAGGAGTACTACAACTTCACTTGGAACGTGAAACCATGAGGAGACTAAATTTTTTACATGTCATAGCATTGCTGCTACAGACGTTTACATAACTCAATAGCCAAAATCAAGTGGTTTCCCACATTTAGATTATTCGTTGGCCAGCGGAGTTAATAGTTCCCCATGGAGCACGACAGAGTGGTAATGACATGCGTAAAGCAATATCTTATGGTAATTATTAGAAAAAGTAGTGGCATAATTTCTACTACTTCGAAGCATCCATTTAATCAAACAATTTCAATCAAGGGTATTATCGAGTCTATTTATATTGAGCTCAAATGGGATGGAGTAGTTCTAAAATCAAATTATTTGATCTAAGCATGGACTCAAGTCATTTCAGATGCTTTTTCTTGTTGTAAAAATGTAGGAAGTATTTTTAACCAAGTTCATTGCTCATTGTTTCAAAGCTTAAAAAGAGACACTAGCAAAGTAATAGATTTTGTAGGATAACAAGCTAAGTGGGGAGTGACTCCAGTGCAAGCAAGTAAATAATTATTGGGTCAATTTAAGGTTACAAAGAGTGTGATGAAAGGAATGTGATACCTCCTATTGCTTGCTTCGTTCTCGTATTTGAGTCGAACCTCTCCTATATTCCAGATTGCCAACTCACCTGAAATTAGGCAATCTCTGAGAGAAACAAAGAAATGAACTTGCAAATAAAGGTACAACTAATTTTTTGGTATTTTCGGTTTAGGAATGCAAAACTGAAAATAAACATGCAAATTTTGAAGACATAAAATAAATAAAAAGAAAAAATAAAAACATGAATGCAAAGTTTGGAGGTTTTCAAACCTCCCCCAAGCTTAGGCTATTGCCTGGATCAGTTGTTGTCATCATTTGGCGGCTGGTGCGGATACTGCCGGTAGTAGTCGGGGAAGTGGGTCATGAAATGACTAAAGTTGTGAGTCAAAGTATTCACATCTTCATTCACTTCCTAAAGAGTGTGGTCGATCTCGCCAACGTGCTGGTTGAGCTGCTGGAATACCTGGTAGGGGACGTAGCCATACCCCTGCTGTGGCTAGTTGGGCCACGGGTCCCAGGCTCCTCCTGGCTGCTGCTACTACTATCCCTCCCAGGCAAGGTTGTGTCCCTGCTCTTTCTCCTGCTCTTGCTCCTGCTCCTCCTCATCCTATTACCCTCCTTCTTCACCTTCCTCTTCATCAAGATGGATCTCAGCTAGGATCTCCATCACTTGGTCCTTGGTGAGGGTCCAAGCGTCCTTATCCACAATCGAGAAGGCTTGGGGGCCTGGCAACTGAACCTGCTCACCCTGTGCATCACCAAGATAACTGAATTGATATGCTCGGAGCCTCCGGTTAGCATGATAAACACCAAGGAAGCCACCAGCACTCAAATACTTGACGTCCATAAGTTTGGAGCCATCAACAGGTTCCATTACAGGTAGTACAATATTTAATGCATAGGAAAGGTGGGTTACCAATCCACCAATGCGAATGTCACCTTTGGTCTTGTTGCTTTGGTGGCGAAAGTGTTGGATGAGTAGAGCTGCAGGATTGGGGCTTTGCAGTGCAGTGGGGAAGAGAGCCTTGGTGATCATTGCCATGTCCGCATTGGCCATGGAACCAGTGTCACCCCTTCATAGTAGTGTGTTGGCGAGGAACAAAGCATAGTAGCGGATGGTTGGGTTCTGAATGGTGGACATATTCTTTTGGTAAAATTGACTGCCACCATTAATAGAAATAATCTCCCAAGTCTCTCCACTTGTGACGCTATAGAGGTTAGTAACATTGGGCTCCCTAGTATGAGGGAAGCTAAAGGAATTGCAAAATTGTTCGAAATTTATTTCATAGTGCTCCCGGTTCATGGTGAAGCTTATCATGCACATGTTATCTTTGTCCCTGTGGTCGTCGTAGAAGGAGGCAAGGAACTCATGGGTGAGCTCGATGTAGGTCTCGTGGCTTGCGAAGCCAAGTACCGCCAACCCCGCCCTATTGCATGTGAGGTCGAAATCCTCCTTCAACCTTGCCACGGTGAGAAAGTTGTGGTCGGCCCAACGTGTGGGAAGCACCCTCCTCGATGAGACAATGTCCAACTTGGAGTTGCGTGGGGCTCGAGACCCTGAGCTTGAGCCCTCACCTCGTTGGCGCTTGCTCGAACGAAAGAGGCTATCGATTTGGTTCATCGTGATGCACTAAAAAAATTCACCATAAAACCTTAGGCATATTGTTTCTACATGATATATGAATGATTCTACGTGGAAAAATTCAATGCTAACATGATAAATTAATAGGGAAAATGAAATAAGCTTGAGTTCATCTACTAGATCAATGTGAGAGTTTCAACCATGGAAATCTGAAAATAAAGCATGGATAGGGAGAGGTTCCGCCCGTATAGTTGCGGCGGCACTGCCAACTAGGGTTTCTTTATAGAGAAAACAGCTATATGGATGCAACTATACAGCCGGATCACAATGATCCCGCCGTATAGTTGGTCGTTAAACTGTCTGTCTCTCGAGACAAATTTCTAAAATTAGCATTGATATCTATATGACCGGAACTATATGGCTGGAATTTTTATTCCCGCCGTATAGTTGGTCATTAAACTCCCAGTACTTTTGGGATAAATTTTGTACGGAGGCATTGATATCTATACGACCGAAGCTATATGCCTGAAATTTTATTCCTGGCGTATAGTTGGTCATTAAACTACCAGTATGTAATACCTCGGACATTACGCTCTAAGGTCAAGCCTGGACGAACCAAAAGTGGATAAGTGACTCTATCGTGGAGGCCCAAGGCCACCCACGTGTAGGCCCGTCGAAGCGGAGTAGGGCACGGTACTGGCCTACCACCATATCCACTTTCAAGAACATCGGGACAAGAGCGATCGGCGTAAGCGACAGGTAACGCAACCATGACATACACAAATGAGTATGTATGCCTGCGACTTACAATAGACCTCAAAGTCACAACATCTAAAATAAATAGAAATAGGAATATTCAACGCCATACGGCAAGATCCAAATATCCTAGATAGATATAATATTTTAGGATACATCCTCAAACATCACACAACGGAGTATTAGGTGGAAGCGGAAAACATGATCCGAGTACGGATAAGAAGCAAATCGGCATAAGATGCCCAGAAAATAAGCACATCCCGCCCACAGATCTCAAGGATCTCCATCCCCAAATCTCTACACCTGACGTTCGTTGCCACCATCATCTGTCTCCTCAATCCAGTAGCCTTCCTGAGAGTATACATGTCTACCTAAACCAAATATTTATCATGTGAGACCCTAGGGGTACTCAGCAAGTCTTAATGCATCTAAAGGTACAACCTTGGATGACGCAATTGCAGCGAAAGATAATAGCTACAAAGTTCTATAGAGACACGCTACACATCCGCCTAACCAAAGATGGACGGACGCTCGTTAATTAAAAGCAACAGTTATATGAGTGACATAATTAACCTTGCTCGCCCTCCTTCTCGCTTACCGACGAGAAGGCGGAAGAACAACCCATCCGTTGGCAATTTTATTAACCATTCCATGAGTGTTGTACTAATTACTAGTCATGGCTTTCTCAAATTAAAGGCGGTACTTTAGTTATGCTTGTATATGATCGAGAAACTGTGCTCCAAGTTGTCCATAACCGCGGACACAGCAGGGGTGCACAAATAGAACCACACTCACGATCAACCTCGAGAAGAACCAAATAAAACACAACGAGGCTTCACGACAAAGCATTCACAGGATTCATAAATCATTTCAGGGGGCCACCCCCAATAAGCTACCCGCTACGAAGTCGGCTGGCTCTGCGACGGACCCAGGGTGTGTGGCGACGGCTATAAACGACTGGGAACCCGAAAGTGTGGCTGGGCTTGTCGATACAGTGGAAACGTGGCACGGGGTTTCTAAACAGTACAGGTGCTCCACGCTAATGCTCACTGATGCCTCTTTCATTAGTTCTCTACTCAAATTAAGTTGTTTAGGTACCTCATTATCCAAAGACTCGCACAAACCCTACACATGCAATTCTACGACTCGCATGGCTCAAAAAACTCCTATAGTAATGGCTCATGGGATGGAGGAACAAGCTTCGGTGGAGTTTAAAAGTAAAGGCTATGCAGTACTTGGGATTCAATTTAATGCAATCGCGACTCAATGATGCAAGATTAAGATAGAAGCAAAGGTACTATATGTATGGAAGCATGGGGAATTGCTTGCCTGGCAGTTCAGTTGCATGGTAGGAAGGATCCAGGTAATACTCCTGAGGCTCCTGGTATTCTCCTTGCTCAGCATCTATCCGGATAAAAACCAAACACACAAGGGGCCGAAATCAATACATAGCACACTCATATAAATCATATGCAACAGGCAAACAAGTATGCCATGATGGAATGATGCACAATTTACATGGCATAGCATAGCATGGCATGGGAGAGGTGTGGGGTACAAGAACAAAACATTTTATTAAGTTTTTAGTCATGTTTTACTCCCATAAACATTGTTGTATACTTAATATTTATATTATGCATGCTTCAATTCATATCATGGAATGCATAAACAGAACGGGCTCGTCGGGCTGATCGATTTAGACATATCATCTGTCAAATTCGGAGTTACGAATTAAAAGATATTAATATCTGAAGTTGTATTGTTAAAGGGACAACTATTTAATTGTTTGTTTAGTTAAAATGTTCCAAACTGTGATCAAATTGAATATTTGAATTCTTCAAATACTTCTGAACATATTTGTTTTTGCTTTTGTTTTGGAAATTTTCCAGATTCAAAACTTATTTGGAACTTGAATTAGGCAGGGGTTTTAACAAAAGGTTCAGATGTGCTAGTGACTTCTCTTCATAATCTGTGTACAGAAGTATAGAGATGTTCTTGCCAAGTTACCATTGGGTGTGAGCTCTGAATTTCAGAACCGTTTACTAAACTTCCTCTCTTCTGTGAACTTATACATAACACCGAAGCAGAAAAAGGAAAAAGGAGCATTGACTGCATAAGTTGGGAATTGATCCCTGGATCTCAGGATTAAACTCACAAGGGATTAACCAGTAGGCTAGATCAATGGTGGTGTCAAGAATCGGACGCATGTTTATATAAAGTCTCGAAGTCGGGATTTGGTGCACTAACAAACTGAAAAGAAGAGAAAACTGGTAACTGTCTCTGAACCAGAGAGACGAGGCGTGCATGGCGGGATCTTTCGAACATGATCCTCATCGTGATACTGGATGAAAACTCGTGTATGAAAGCTCGTTTTGAAGAGGAGAGATAGGGCTTAAAAACTATGCAGAGAACAGGACCGTCGATGCACTGTGCTGGTGGTGGCGTTGTGAAGAACAAAGGGTTTTTTTAAGTGTCGAAAACTGACAGAGCCGACATGTTTTTGGTTTGATCTTTGGCGGAAGAAAATGAGAGCTACACGCAGTGGATTGGGGAACCGCAAGATGGTCTAGAAAGCTGTGATAATCCCCTGCACGTACGTATGTGGTTTGGCACTGCAGGAGTACTGTGAACACCGGGAATCAAGGAGGAACATAGGAGGTTTGAACGCGGCTGCTGTTGTGCTGTCGATGCTGCATCTGCCTGCGCGTGTGCTGCTGTCCATGCGCACGCGAATGGAGATCGGCAGGGCAGCAGAGCGGCTGGGGACAGCGACCGCAGCGAAGCTGTAGAACGTGAAGGCGGCGGCGGGCAAGTACATCAGCGGCGCAGGCGATAGATGACCGCCAAGAGTGGTGCAGCGCTTACGACGGAACGCGGGAGAGTAGAGGAGTAGCACCAAGTCAAGGGTAGCTGGGTGCTCACCGGGAGGGACATGGGGTGGCCGGCGAGGTCGCTGCCGCTGCGTGCACAATGGCGTCTCCTCCTTGGCTTCAAGTTCGACGGAGAGGTGCCAGGCACGCCGGTGAGGCGAGCTATGGCCGAGGATGACGTCCGGCGGCGTGGCCATGGCTATGACCTGGCTGCGGTTTAGGTGGGCGTCGAGGACATGGCGGCTGCAGGTGGAGCTTGGATGGGGATCTCGATCTGGGGAGGAGAATAGGGAGGCAGCTGGATGGACTTTCTTTATGCGGAGAGGAAGCTAGGACAAAGCAGAGACGTTAGGCTGCTTGGGAGCACGTGCTTGGGAGGGAAGGAGATAAACAGTGGGGCGTGTCTCGCTATCCACGGGTTCGGTAGAGTCGAGCCAGTTTGAGAGGAGGAGCACCACGGTCAGGTTGGTTTCCCTCTGCTGTTTAAGCCACACCAACAGGGAAGGACCGAACCAAGTGCATGCGCTGGGTGGTGGCGTGTTAGAGAGGGCAAAGGTCAGGTTCAGAAAAAGCTTAGTTAGGTCGATCGATGATGCCCTAGGTGATGTTTCGGTAAAAAAGGTGTGTGTAGGTGTATGTGTGTCTATAATGCCTCACACGATTTAGATAAAAGTAGGTAGTGTGTGTGTGTGTGTTTGCATTCACACGGTGTAGATATATGGTTATTTCTTTTTAGCTAGCTAGTTTAGCTAGGATAGATTAAATAGGTAAAACAGATTTAAATGGAGACAAGGAGAACACATAGATATGCTTACTATTTCAGACATAAGAGTTGTATTATGCACGTGGGTTAGAATTCAAATAAAAGAAGAGGGGACACATGCAATAGGTGGAATGGAGAAGTACAAAAACACTAGATTCAAATGTGGCAGGGTCCAAGAGTAGATGATCCTTACATAGGGCATATGGGTAGGAATTATAATCAAGAAAAATAAATAGATCCCATATGCCTATGCATGGTAGATATTATAGAGCAAGATCCAATGGATAAGCTATACTAGCATGTTAAAAAGAGAGTGAATTCAAAAGATATGCCCTCAACTCATCTTGGGCATCAAGCTTTATATCAAGAAGCAAATACAATATATCAAGAAGCAAATGCAATTAATAAGGCAAGTGCAATATGAGGAGAAGAACCAATGAAAAGGGTTTTAATATGATGCTCAAATGCAATGTGGCATGGTGACATGAGCATGATACAATGCAATGCAATGAATGATATGTAGGAAGTAGCATATATATAGACTAGGCAAGTAGCATTACAATTGTTAGACAATTGGGATGCTACAACTCTCCCCCACTAAACAAGAATCTTGCCTCGAGATTCCTAGGAAAAAGAAAAGGCATAAGGAGAGGCGGGTGTTCAGAACGAAGGTGATCCTCGCGTTCCCAAGTTGATGAATAATAGAATGGTGTAGCCATTACACCTTGCAAAACCTGCTAGATTGCGAGTCTTGCGTTTTGCTTCTTAGAAACAAAGGACTTGAAGAAACTGGATGATTGTTGTGAGATGAGAGATATAGGATGAACATCCCTCAAGTGTTCTCGAGAAGCATGATAAAAGGATACAAACACTTGTTGAAAGAATTAGAAAGGACGATGTATCATAGAGAATGGAAAGACACATCGTTAGGATTAAAGATCAATAGATGCACGTGAATATGATTGCTTGCTTCGCTGGAAGAAAAGAACAACGTTGGAGAAGTATCAACCACTATGAAAATAGCATTGTTTCCTCCTTTAGATTTAAGAAATGAAGTTCGGAAACAGTATTGCCTTCAAATAGTAGAGTTCCTTGATATCAACGGAAGGATTTGGATTTAGAGTTATCGGATTAATTCTTCTTAATTTATCTTCATGAGAAGGAGGTGACCAAGTTTTATGGTGGAATCCCGAGGAAGAAGTTGAATGTTGAATATATCTGGAGGTTATTGTAGAGATGCTTATTTCTTTCCTTAACCAAAGAGGTTATTGCAATAGATTTTGCGATTGATGGCATCAACCACAACTTTCTTTACCAAGAGAAAGGAATTGACAACTAAAGTGGGATATATCTTCCATCCGTCTTGTTTGACAATGTCAAGCACCGGTAGAATGAAGATGACAGAGAAGATTTTGCATTTGCTTCCACCGGATCATTGAACATTTCGCCCCATCCTGAAATAGAAGAGACCACCAACAAGACATTATTGATCACGTTCGTTGAGAGAACACTTCGGAAACAAGGACGGAAGTAAAAGTATCAAGAGATAACAGCCACTTCTATTTTCCGTGGAATGAGTGAAATCACATTAATCCACCAATTCAATGTACAAGAGTGAATGATAAGAGTAGTGGTATGGTCATGACTCCATCCTGCACTCAAATCATTACTCTGTACATGAATAGAAAAATTGTGCAACCTAACTCTCAGAATTTAGACTGGAGATCTTGACAAGCAGAATTCCTGAAGCTTTGTAAGAAAACAAGGAGGTGATGCGAACACTTCATCAGATCCAAACTAGATAACGATGATGGTGTCGTCATCGTGTCGGAAGTCCCAAGCCATCAGAAGAGATATGAAGGAAGCTGACGGCAAAGAGATGAAGGTTTCAACAAATAGATTAAGGATAGCAACAAACTTGAATAGAAGAATTACAAAGGATTTGAAAATCTTTGTGGCATCTGGTGGATTAAGGATAGAAGATAAAGCGATAGAGTTTCAAAAGATTTCTTGATCAGCGGAAGACAAAAATATTTTCTTGCCCTTCTTAGGAATATCTGAGCGAGATTTAACCGTTTTGAGGAAGTCTTCAACAAAGCAACGAGAATCACTTGTCAAACCGAGGAAAAAGCTCCGGAGTTGGTTGAAGGTGGAGGATAGAATTAACAACTGACTTGATAATTCTAGAATTGTAGTAATGTCTTTAGCAGAAGGACGTGGCCGAGATTGGTGACTTCAAAAAGTCGGAATTCCCACTTTGAGAACTTTGCACGCAAGCGGCGTTCACAAAGCTTGAGAGAAAAGAAGATGTTCTTCATGTTCTTCCATTGATATAGAACAGGCAAGCATATCGTCAACATATACCACCACGAATTAACAAGATATTCCCAGAATAGCAAGTTCATGAAGCGGGAGAACAAATGATGCTCGAACACTTTCTAAGCTCAACGCTCTTCGAAAGATCAATATTAAGAGCATGGATACGTGTTCAAAGAGATGCATCAAGAGAATAGATTATCTGCCGTTTGGAAGATAAAAGAGATGTCGCCTGGTTCACATTGTCGATCGGATCGCTGGTTGCAAAGATAAAGAGGTCTTGGATAAAGGAGCGATGATAACTCATGCATTAAGCAAAGCTATCAGAGATGAAAGGATCAGATCAAAGAGAACCTTTAAAGATATGGAGTTCAGAAGAGGTATAAAGCACAACCATCGGATAAAATCCATCATAGTGCCTTAAGAAATCTTCGGATTTTCCAAAGATACTTGAGTATGATATAGATATGATCACGGTCCAACTCAAAATCATAAGAGATAACCACCATTATTTAGAGGATTAGATTAATAGAATTTACCATATTCTACTCATGATAAGTGTCGTATAGCTAAACAGAAAACCAAATTACAATCGCAAGCATCGGATAGACGCAAGTTATGCATTTAGCCCAAAATAATTCGAAGATGAAGTAAAAACTCTTGATAATGCGCCAGTAGCAAAAGATAAAGTTAGCATGGACATATCGACAAAAAGAAGCTGATTGTGTATCACACATGACTGAAAAGGAGTGTGGAAACACATATGTATCAAAGAAAAAATACGCATTTTCGGCATTAAAATACTAATATATGCGAAAAATAACTTACCAAATAGGGATTAGCAACTCCACGTTCTGTGAAAGCATGCCGGAAGGACGAACACCCTTAACAAGATTGTCTCGGTTAACAAAGAGTCAGATAGATCGTGTTGGTTTACACAAAGCATGTCGGTATGGAATGTACCAATAGTTGATAATCAAAGACATATTGCGAATCAAGGTTGGATGCAATAGATAGACAAAGAATTACACACACTTCCTATGGTACTACAGAAACCCCAAATATTGAATCCTAATTTGAATTTTTAGAAGAGAATAGATAAACGTTACACTTCCTTACCAGAAAAGGGTGGGTGGGTGGGTAAGAAAAAAATGGAAGCAGTCCTACTCTCACGTTTAGTTTTTTCCTAGTATACATAGGTACCAACATATTTTCTAGACTGACAACGACCATCTTGGCTGAGACCCTAAAGGGCAGAATGGCTCTAATACCAATTGTAATACCTCGGACATTATGCTCTAAGTTCAAGCCTGGACGAACCAAAAGTGGATAAGTGAATCTATCGCGGAGGTCCAAGGCCACCCACGTGTAGGCCCGTCGAAGCGGAGTAGGGCACGGTACCGGCCTACCACCTTATCCACTTTCAAGAACATCGAGACAAGAGCGAGCGGCGTAAGCGACAGGTAACGCGACCATGACATACACAAATGAGTATGTATGCCTGCGACTTACAATAGATATCAGAGTCACACCATCTAAAAGAAATAGAAATAGGAATATTCAACGTCATACGGCAAGCTCCAAATATCCTAGATAGATATAATATTTTAGGATACATCCTCAAACATCACACAATAGAATATTAGGTGGAAGCGGAAAACATGACCCGAGTACGGATAAGAAGAAAATCGGCATAAGATGCCCTGAAAATAAGCACATCCCACCCACAGATCTCAAGGATCTCCATTTCCGGAATCTCTACACCTGACGTTCGTTGCCACCATCATCCGTCTACTCAATCCAGTAGCCTTCCTAAGAATATACCTGTCTACCTAAACCAAATATTTATCGTGTGAGACCCTAGGGGTACTCAGCAAGTCTTAATGCATCTAAAGGGAACAACCTGGGATGACACAATTGCCGCGAAAGATAATAGCTACAAAGTTCTATAGAGACACGCTACACATCCGCCCAACCAGAGATGGACGAACGCTCGTTAACTAAAAGAAATAGTTATATGAGTAACATAATTAACCTTGCTCGCCCTCCTTCTCGCTTACCGACGAGAAGGCAGAAGAACGACCCATCCGTTGGCAATTTATTAACCATTCCATGAGTGTTGTACTAATTACTAATCATGTCTTAGTCAAATTAAAGGCGGTACTTTAGTTATGCTTATCTATGATCGAGAAACTGTGCTCCAAGTCGTCCATAACCGCGAACACGGCTTTTAGAAATATTTACCCTCCAGGGGTGCACAAATACCAACACACACATGATCAACCTCGGGAAGAACCAAATAAATCGCAACGAGGCTTCACGACAAAGCATTCACAGGATTCATAAATCATTTTAGGAGGCCACCCCCAATAAGCTACCTGCTATGAAGTCGGCCGGCTCCGCGACGGACCCAGGGTGTGTGGCGACAGCTGTAAACGACTGGGAACCTGAAAGTGTGACTGGGCTTGTCGATACAGCGGAGACGTGGCATGGGGTTCCTAAGCAGTACAGGCGCTCCACGCGCAATCATAAATAAAGCAGTAAGGCATGGCATAAGTACAGAATAATAATAAAACCCCAAACTACTTTGTGGTCCCAAGAAATAACGTGTGAATCAAGCTCAGGCAAAGGGAGATTCATAGGGTCTCCCGTATGTGGATAGTGCGAATAGTCAAGGAACAGGAATCAAGTACTCGGGGTACTACGGGACATAAGTGAGCTTAAAGAACCAAATAGCAGATAATGCTCACCGATGCCTCTTTCATTAGTTCTCTACTCAAATTAAGTTGTTTAGGTACCTCATTATCCAATGACTCGCACAAACCCTACACATGCAATTCTACGACTCGCATGGCTCAAAAAACTCCTATAGTAATGGCTCATGGGATGGAGGAACAAGCTTCAGTGGAGTTTAAAAGTAAAGGCTATGCAGTACTTGGGATTCAATTTAATGCAACCGCGACTCAATGATGCAAGAGTAAGATACAAGCATAGGTACTATATGTATGGAAGCATGGGGAATTGCATGCCTGGCAGTTCAGTTGTAGGGTAGGAAGGATCCGGGTAATACTCCTGAGGCTCCTGGTATTCTCCTTGCTCACCATCTATCCGGATAAAAATCAAACACACAAGGGGCCGAAATAAATACATAGCACACTCATATAAATCATATGCAACAAGCAAACAAGTATGCCATGATGGAATGATGCACAATTTACATGGCATAGCATAGCATGGCATGGGAGAGGTGTGGGGTACAAGAACAAAACATTTTATTAAGTTTTTAGTCATGTTTTACTCAAATAAACATTGTTGTATACTTAATATTTATATGATGCATGCTTCAATTCATATCATGGAATGCAAAAACAGAACGGGCTCGTCGGGCTGATCGATTTAGACATATCATTTGGTGAATTCGGAGTTACGAATTAAAAGATATTAATATATGAAGTTGTATTGTTAAAGGGACAACTATTTAATTGTTTGTTTAGTTAAAATATTCCAAACTGTGATCAAATTGAATATTTGAGTTCTTCAAATACTTCTGAACATATTTGTTTTTGCTTTTGTTTTGGAAATTTTCCAGATTCAAAACTTATTTGGAACCTGAATCAGGCAGGGGTTTTAACAAAAGGTTCAGATGTGCTAGTGACTTCTCTACGTAATCTGTGTACATAAGTATAGAGATGTTCTTGCCAAGTTACCACCGGGTGTGACCTCTGAATTTCTGAACCGTTTACTGAACTTCCTCTCTACTCTGAACTTATACATAACACCGAAGCAAAAAAGGAAAAGGAGCATTGACTGCATAAGTTCGGAATTGATCCCTGGATCTCAGGATTGAACTCACAAGGGATTAACTAGTAGCCTAGATCAATGGTGGTGTCAAGAATCGGACGCAGGTTTATATAAAGTCTCGAAGTTGGGATTTTGTGCACTAACAAACTGAAAAGAAGAGAAAACTGGTAACCGTCTCTGAACCAGAGAGACGAGGTGCGCATGGCAGGATCTTTCGAACATGATCCTGACCGCGATACTGGATAAAAACTCGTGTATGAAAGCTTGTTTTGAAGAGGGGAGCTAGGGCTTCAAAACTGTGCAGAGAACAGGATCGTCGATGCACTGTGCTTGTGGTGGCGTTGTGAAGAACAGAGGGTTTTTTAAGTATCCAAGCTGACAGAGCCGACATGTTTTTGGTTTGATCTTTGGTGGAAGAAACTAGAGCTACACACAATGGATTGGGGAACTGCAAGATGGTCTGGAAAGTTGTGATAATCCCCTACACGTACGTATGGAGGAGTACTGTGAACGCCGGGAATCAAGGAGGAACATAGGAGGTTTGAACGAGGCTGTTGTTGTGCTGTCGATGCTGCTTCTGCCTGCGTGTGTGCTGCTGTCCATGCGCGCGCGAATGGAGATCGGCAAGGCAGCAGAGTGGCTGGGGACGGCGACTGCAGCGAAGTTGCAGATTGTGAAGGCGGTGGAGGGCGAGGACATCAACGGTGCAGGCGATAGATGACCGCCAAGAGTGGTGCAGCGCTTATGACGGAACGCGGGAGGGTAGAGGAGTAGCACCAAGTCAAGGGTAGCTGGGTGCTCACCGGGAGGGAGATGGGGTGGCCGGCGAGGTTGCTACCGCTGCGTGCACAACAACGTCTCCTCCTTGGCTTCAAGTTCGACGCAGAGGCGCTAGGCACAACGGTGAGGCAAGCTGTGGCCGAGGATGACGTCCGGCGGCGTGGCCATGGCTAGGAGAATATCATTTTGTGGCCCGAAAGTTGGGGTGTCCAGGCAACGCGGTACCCGAGTTCCCTGAAATCAGCCGTGATGACTACAGTTGGCGTGCCAAATACTCAGAGGGTCTTTTTTGGCACGAATTCAACTTTACGTTTCAATACAAAAAATCGAGCTAACGGCCGTCAAGTTGGTCCCCCTTGTCAGCTTTCGTAGTTATGTCGCTGCCGTCGTCGCTGCCATGTAGGCTTGCAGCATTGGCGCATGCATCCTTTACGCGTCTTCTTCTTCCTTTGGGGCGGCAATCTGTGGTCGCGGCCATGGCGCGGAGCTAGGACTTGGACGAACCTGCTCGGCCCGTTCTCCTCCACGTCCTGAATCGGAGCTCGCATCACCATGACCACACCATTGGCACGGCGTGGGGACGGGAATTCATTTCCGGGTGAGATCTGTCACCATGCCGACCATGCTCGGTCCTGTTGGCCTCCTCCAGAATCCGAGCTCGCCATTGCCGTGGTCGCACACGCACCAGCCACGACGCCTTCCTCTCTGAACCCCAAAGCCACATCCACCCAGTTCGGCACAACGCCAACAAGGACAAAAGGTGAAAATACATCAAGTTTTCTTCTTGTGATTGTAGAAAAACATGTATGTACCGTGGCCGTAGCATACTCTAACAATGTACACATATATTGTTTACTAGATTTTCATTTGAAATTAGTAGCTCCGTGATGACAAAACATAGAGAACCTAAATGGAATGACGATGACGACCATGTTCTGTACTTTGCATTGCATCAACAAGTGCTCGCTGACGAAGCAAGTTACCAAGAGAGTGGAGTTCATCAGCCATTGCCAAAAAATATGTGAACAAATCAATGAGCGATTCAATGCAAATATGCGCGGAAAAGCTAGATCCATGTCATCAATCATCAATAGGTGGCACATTCTAGTGATGCGTTCAACTGCGTACACGATGTATCATTTTCTTGAAGTGGTTGTTATCCTGAGAAAAAATGTCTGGTATGCACATTACATTTGTTTGTTCTATGCTGCAATTCTGTTGTTATGGGCGTGGAAAGAAATGCTGGGCTTCACTGAATATTACGCAGTTAGGCCTAACTTAGTCTTACACAAATAAGCACAGCTTAGTCTTTACACACATAAGCGTAACTAATGATAAATATAAAGACAAATGGTTCATCGGATCTGCCAGTATGAGCACTAGGTCCCTGGAGCTGGTGGTATTGTCGGAACGAACTAGAATGCTGCGTTTGGCCGTCTTTCATACTCCTTCAAATAGTACGACCCCACTGATAAGCCAATTGTAGGACCCCTCCCCCGACGTGGATTCGGCTCCAGGTCAGATCTGGAGTGTCAACATGATAGGCGCGTGAGTGTGCAGCAAACACACAGTCTGCTATCAACACTGGAAGTGCTGGCACCTCAGCAACAACACCAGCATGTTCTTCCTAGACTCCGGCAGCAGCCTCAGTAGCTATTTTGTTAGCTTCACTAGCAGCAGCATTAGCAAGTATTTCGTCAGCTTCACCAGCAGCAGCATCACCAAGTATTTCGTCAGCTTCACCCAAAGTAGGAACAACTAGTTCTTCGACAGCTCCACCACCACCAACACCAACACCACCACCACCAGCAGCAGCATCAGGGGCCAGGTCTTCCTGAGCAATTACAGGTTCAACAGCTCCAGGGGCTCCGACAAAGAAAGGGTAGTTGATCCCAAGAAACACAGATTGTCCCTTCAGATTGTTGACTCTGCTCCAGACTTGCTCTACTGGGTCTTCGGATGGGCATGTGGACCTCGAGAAAACGTGACACGACAGCGATGGGTATGAAGAAAGTTGTATCCCCATATGTTCTATTGTATCACCAACGCTGTTTAGTGATCCCCTGATATGAATCCACAAGAGTTCATCATCATGTTCCGTGTTGTCTCTGAGAGGTGCCAGGAACCAGCGCCGTGTCCCAAGTTCAGCATCTTCTACTGCATCTTCGATGACTGGAGCTAGAATGATGCACAGGGCTGCGTGGGTACCTGCGTGTTACTAACAGTCAGTAAGCAGAATTTTGAATGGGATTTTACATTCTATATGACACCATGACTCACCCCAAATGGATGGCTCCCAAACACGCACGTCGCCGCTAGGTTCAGCAACCGCATAAATTCGTTGCGGTCTATACGAAGAGTAGCCATAGGTGAAGACGGTGTCGACATACTTCTCCGACCACAGGAAGTCGTCGCGCAAGACTGTCCATTCCTTGTCTTTAGGGAATCTAATGAATGTGATTGCCTTGTCGAACACCGCTAAGAGGTCATACTCCCAGTTCTTCCACGCCCCCTCCCACAGTCTATGTGGGAGCTGTACCTTCACGAGGTCAAGTTCTGCCATGTTGAACCTGTAAGCGAATTCGGAAATGGGTGGTGGCCACCTGCTGTTGAATGCAGTAATGCCGACACCCTTCAAAGATGGCACTTCAAGTCTCTTCGATCTGTAGTCATTTTTTAGAGTCCAAGTACTGCCATCCTGTGATAAAAGGACCAGCCACTCACCGTTGCAACCCACCCAGTTCTAGTCATCTTCCATTTCTGTCTCTTCTTCTTCCTTGATATTCACCACTACTGATTCGGACCACTTATCCAGCAGCATCAGTTTTGCATGAATATTCTGCAGAGTTTGTTGTCAATTGGTACAATAAACTACCATGGATTCCACTGCAAATACAATTTGACAACTGGGCCTTCACATTAAAGTACACAAAATATCGCCTAAATACGAGTGTCTCCTCAGATATCGCCTAAATTGTGCCTGTGTCACTACGAAGATACTCAATATATGGAGTAGTAGCAGAACCCCCAGAACAAACTCCTGACGATGATCATAAACAGTTCGGGGCATAACAGCCTTAAATCGTCTAATTTGTTTGTTTTTATTTTAGGAAACAGAATATCACGTACCAGGCATTCCATTGCAAAATTGAAATTGACAACTCGTCTATCACCTAAAGTAAGACTGTGTCACTATGAAAATACCAGAATATCAGGTACGAGCAGAGCTTCCGCTGTACAGAATAGTCTTAAATGGTTCGATTTTCTCAAACCGCGCATGCACGCAGTACGTTCGACGAAAGGAACATAGGATTCCGATGAGAGTTCAGCACATATGAATCAACAATATGACTGAACGAATAAGCTAGATACTGGAACTTACGTGGCCATCGCGGTCGTCTGGCCATTTGCGGTTATCATGGTAAAGAAGGCCTGGCGTGCCGAACGGTTGTTTGTCCATGTTCCGCATCGTCACGCGGTAGCCAGGGATGCAGCGAGCGAGGCGGCCGGTTGAGATGATGTCCAACCCTGAGGCAATCCTGTGCACGTTCGCGGCGCTGAGGTTCGGCCTTCCCCAATCCTCGCGGTAGTAGTTGCCCTGGCCATCCGCGTCGTCGTCGCATGCCTTTTGCTTCAGCCTGCTGCTACCCCAAGCTCTACCCATAGCGTCGAATGGAGTCTAGAATCTGGTAGATTAATGAAGGCGTTGTGATAAGGAGGCGGATGGATTCGAGAGGGGGTGGAATCAGGGATGGGGGCAGTTGTTCGAGTGGGGAGTGAATCTGCAAGGAACCGCCGCCGCCGCCGGTTCTCGTCCGCGTGGAAGACAAGAAGGGGGCGTAATTATTGAGGACGGGCATCGAAATAGTTTAGAGGAAGGGAAAAAATAAATTGTAAATGAGAAATGTGCGGCCCGCCTGTTAGTGAGTGAAGGTCGGCACGCGCAAACGTGCCTACGTTTGAATTGATTCCACCGCATGCAAGTGGCGCAGAAAAAAATTTAGGTAGCGCTAGCGTCGACGTGTAAAACCGCCGTTTTTCTCCACCTTCACCCTACTACGAACGGTTGTGCACCATTCCAGATATTGGTAAGGGCAGTTCCAATCTTTCACTTCTCCGTCTCATTTCCTCCTCCACGGACTCATCGTCTTTCTCCTCCATGGCCTCATCCATTTCCTCCACCACCGCATCACCCTCTTCCTCTGTATCCTTTCCCTCTTTCCTGTAGTCATGGGCACTCCGGACGTCCGAAACAACGGCAGGCCAGAAACTATGCACTTCGACATCGAAGTACATGGTGGGAAGAAGATCGATGTCGTCTACACCACCAACCCTCGGATGGTGAGGAACACTCTGAATAATTACACGAGTTGGCTGCAGTTCGAAGAAAACAGGTGCGTAGGTCTCGATCTCGAGTACAGCCGCGGTCACCGTAGGATCGCCGTGGTCCAACTCTCCATGAAGGGGCACGTCCTTGTATACCAGCCTTTTTGCGAGAAGGGGGCTGACGGGATCTGGTATACTTTGTTGTATTTTTGTTCCTGAACTGTCTATTTGCAAAATTTATTGCTATATTATTTGTCTGAATTCATTTTCATGTAGGTGGGGCAAAAGCATTAGGGATTTGTTTCATGACTTTCTCGTGAACCAGGACATAACATTTACAAGTGTTGACATCACGAATGACAGTAAACTGCTAGAAAGCCCGACTGTCAACATTAGAATCCCAAAGGAGTGTAGAGTGGACATCTAGGAAATTTACTGGATCCTAGGGACAAAGGGCGGAAAGACCGGGATGGCCGCTCTTGCCTCCGAACTCATCGACTCGTGGTACGCTGACATGAAGGACAGATTGCCAAGATGTTCGTGGAGGCGTTTAGGGCATGATTACTGGGAGGATAAGCCACTTTCTGAACCTAATCTGAAGTACGCTGCAATTGACGGGTATGTTAGCCATGAGCTGTACCGCCAAATTGTAAAATCTCGTTCCAGGCATCGCATCATTGAACCACCACCAAGGCAGGTTGTTTGCCCCAGATGCCGGAGTGTAGATGAATCTACAAACCGGGGCAAGCGACCGAAGGTATCCTGGGATCGGTTGCCTTCTCCAACAGGCTGGGATGTAGACTATTAGTGCATGATTGTTGTGTTTATGAAAACATGTTATTTCATAAGTACACTATGTGAGCAATTACGAACTGCTGTGTATTACCTTTTGTCAAACTATAATCTGGGTTTGGTTATGACTTATGACTGTATAACACCTTATGCATGTCAGTCCTTGATTCTGCCGCATGCAAATGGCACAGACAGAATTTGTAAGAATGAATGTTAAGCATACAAAAGGGGGAATGTAATTAATACAGGTTAAGTAGCTTATAGCACAGGGATCATATGAGCTTGGTTCTTACACACAGAATGCTTAGAAAATACATGCGAGATAAAATACATGCGAGATAAAATACAGGCGAGATAAAACTAGGAACGAAATGCGAAACTAGTGGTAAACAGCACACTCACCCACCCGCCAGATCCTGTTGAGCATCTCGTAGTAGACATACGCGTCCCTGGCTGCGTACTTGATCGCATCGTAATCCAGGTGCCTCCACTCCCATCGCTCGTGCAGGTGCTTCGGGAACTCGACTTTCATGCCGGTGTACTTGTGGTCGATGATGTCGGAAGCGAGTCTAGCCATGCCGGCTTTCCCCGTACCGCCATCTGGGTACCTCCACAAACGTTGGAGATCGACGTGATTGACGACATGAACGAGGAGATCCCGTTCTAGCTTCGGAGTGTCGTTCTTAATGTAGACGCTGGCGAAGTAGATCTCCCTCTTGTGTAGGAACTCGTGAAGCTCTGGGCATACAGATTTGGCCCTACATACGTGATATAGGAGGCAGTGGTTGCGCATGGACAACTGCAAAAGCGCCGTCCTCTTCCTATCTCCGGTATACTCGAGGTCAAGGCCGATGATCTTGTACCTATCCATCGGCTCCTGTAGCCACCGCTCGTACATTGCGATGACCTTGGCGACCTCCACTGACGCATTTGTGTGGACGACCGTCAGCTTGGTGGTGCCATGGGCGGTGACGGTGTACTCGTCGGTGTAGTCGCTCCCGTCGCCGAACATGCCGTACTCTGCGTCCATGGTAGCAGCTAATGCGGCGGCGGTGGCCTAGGGTCGGTAGCGGTGGCTAGGACTGGGCGTGGAGGTGGTGTAACATCCCTAAACTTTAATCCAAGCTTATCAAGATCTAAATCATCAAATTTGGGGTTAACAAAAACTTTTCCAAATTAAAAATGAAAGCATTCATGTGTATGTGCATTTAAAATAGGGATTGATTTGAATTGCCTTGGTTCTGTGATTCTTTGCTTTTAAAATGTTTCTTAGATGATTTAAACATCATCGACATCTTTCCCAAACTTTTCCTAAAGAAAATCAAATCAAAAAGAATTAAAAAAGAGGAATGGTCATTTTGGCCATTTTAATCCACTACACTACTTTGAGTGTTCCTAGCACTCATTTCTTAATAGAAACAATTCATGATCTTTGTACCCCTTGCTAGTACACATAATGAGGTACCAAGGCCCACCTTTTGATCTGCTAAAAACCTTCATTTACTTATTTTAAATGGCATTTGAAAAATGAATCCAATGCATAAGCATAGATCACCCCTATTTCAAAAACCACCTATTTGAGCTCCACTTCCAAAACCCTTGCAACCAGAGACTACCTAGCACCAGTGGAGATCACTCAAAAATTTTGAACTCAAAATTCAAAAGTATTTCTCTTTCGGCCATTTCATCAAACACTTGGTGGGCAAGATCAAAGTGGCCTAACTATTACAGTTTTGGGTTGATTTTTGTCTAGCAAATTGAAGTGCTTTAATCATCTTTGTCTCCCTCAAGTCCAACCAGACCCACACCAGCACATCCCCTACCTCCTAGCTGCACTGCATTGCCATGTCGAGCCACTCCTCGCCGGCCGACCGTGTACTCACAGCAGTAGACCTCTCCAGCCTCTCTCGCCATGTCTAGCATGTCACCAGTGGTCCACTGCCACCGTCCAACCAGCCCCAGGCCAGAGGCAAAAACAGGAACGGCCAGAAACCGCCGCGCCCGGAGCTGGTCGACCATGCCGACGCCGCCCGCAGAGCACGCTCTGTCCCCGCGTGCACAGACCGCCCCTTGGCCGCAGCCCGCGCCCACCGCTCCGCCACGACCTGGGTCACACCCAAGACACCCCCGCTGGCCGCCCAATGCCTCACAGCCACCGCTCGCCGTGGACACCGCCGCCTCTGCCGCTCAGAGCGCCACCTCGCCCAGACCGCATACCACCGCCCCTACGCCTGCATTCACTTCCTAGAGCACCGCCAGGAGATTGCCTGTCGATCGCCACCCGCAGCCATGCCGCTAGCCACCCGTAGCTGTGTCGCCGGAGTCGCCTGCCCATACCCTTCGGTCTCACCATCGGGCCTATATAAACTGGCCTCTCTAGCCTCTTTTCTCCACACCCACTCACTCCCCACCTCTTACTGACCACCCCACACCGTTAGCAGAAGCAAGGGGAGTAGCAGCTCGCCGGAATTGGAGCCAGAGCCGCCGCCTCTAGAGGAGAAGGGCGCCGCTGATTGCGACCACCCCCGGAGCTACCTCGACCGTCCCTGAGCTCGCCGTCGTCTCCCAGTTCGTTTGCCCGCCTCGCCGTCATCGCTGGAGCCCTGGTATGTCCCCAGCAGACCTACACCAAGCCGCTAGGGTTCAAGCTCGCTGGCGACCTGTTCGTCGTCAACGACGACCCTCAGCCGTAGATCCCCCTTCTAATCCTACGGCCCACAGCGCGCGTACCGTTTTGCGTGTCAAGACCCAATGACAGGCGGGACCCCCCTGTTAGCTGAGCCCCGCGCCACGGAGCGCCACTAGGACGGCTCAAGTTCTTTCCCGCACTAGCCCAGCCATTCAAAATTTGATTTTTCTTTTTAAGTTGAATCTAGTTTCTATCCACTAGTTTAAAATTCAATTTTGAGATTTTTACAAATCCAAATTGCATGAAACCAGTTTTGTCTGAAAGATATTAAGATGATCTATCAAAGCCCGTTGGATTTAATTCTATTAGAGTTATAGATCTCTCCTAATAAAAATAATAAAACAGAAGCTTTTACACCTTGCAACATTTTTATAAAATTAACCAATTTAGCTTTTGAGTTGATTCCAACTCTCAGAAATCACATTTCATCATATCTATCTAAATATGTAATAATATTAAAGTTTACATATAGTGATTTTGTACTAGTACCAAAATAATGCTATATAGGCATTTCTAGTCACTTTAAATCATTAAATAATGAACTTAAACCAAAGTAATATTGATCCAACCTTTAAATCTCATTCCCCCATGTTAGAATATGTGGTGATGACATGTGTCAACATGATCCCATATTTTAGGTGGTGAATATTAAATTTTAGGTAATTTTTCAATGAGTAGAAATTACTTTTCTAAAATAAAAAGGATGAAACCATTGAATTAAACTTGTGATGCTTGTGATGGTAATAGCATGTGTCTTAGAATGCTACTTAGCCTAGTTAAGTATTGTTTGGTGATTGTGTACTCCATATATATTTATAGACGATAGTACCGACCAAGCTTTCGAGGAGGAGTTCTACCAAGAAGAAGAAGAAAACTTCAACCACTTCACTACCCAAGGCAAGCTACTATTGGCAAGCTAGCACTATCCAAGTTAACCCTTGCAAGTTTAGTGCTTAGCAAGCTAGGATCAAACTAGATGGTTTAGCAAAGATGCCTTAGGCCTGCTTTGATCACACTCCTTTGACTATTAGTACCCAAAGTCTCATTTACAAGTTTTACCTCCCTTAGTGTAAACAAAGTTCTTTACTTGTTTTGAAGGTAGCATAAAAAGTATAAAACTTGACCTATTTAGCTAAGCTTTAGATGTCATTCTATGGCATGAGATTGAACCCATCTTTTCCACCTTAGTGAACACTCTTAACTTACTAGTTTAGAGTAGATCAAAACTTGAGTCACTTTAGATGGGAAAACATGGTGAAAACGAATTATGAAAACCTTGGATTGATGAGTCATTCTATTGAGATGTTTTGACATGTGTTGAGAAACACAAAAATGGTTGATGATGATGAAAATGTTGAGGCATGAGCTTTAACCCTTTTATAAAACTGATGGTTGGATTCGGATGCGATACCATTCCAAATTTACCGTACAACCACACTACCTCAATTGGGTAAGGCTTAGCTGGAAATTTATATGCATTAGTATTAGTTCCCTCACGGGAGAGGTTTGAGTTCAGGGTACCTCTCAATGTTGTCCACCTATGCAGTGCCCAAGATGACTGATGGTCATCGTTGGGAGGCCATGCTCATAGGAGAGGTGCTTATACTAGGGTTTGTAAAGGGAAGGTATGTTTGATTATCTGCATACTAAGTATGATGATTCAGGGTTATCCTTGACAGATGTATCGAATCTTGTGGTGAAAGTGTACCACCTCTGTAGAGTGTCAAACTATTCGAATAGCCGCGTCTGTGGTTATGGACAGTTGGAATGGCCATACTGTTTCGTTGTCAGATGTTTTCTAAGTACTTTGAAATGAATGATGAATTTTGACTTGACCACAACAGGGTTGTGTTTATGACCTTAGCTTCCCACTTAAGTGATTCTAGAACTTTACTTTATCTTTCTATGCTTCAGAACTCAACTTAGGTTTCAAACTTAACTTTATAGTTAAACTTGGATTTAGCACTTTAACTTAGAATTATAGTGCTTGTTAGTGGTAGTTTGCGAGTACTTAAAGAGTACTCATGGCTTTTGTCCCTAGCTATTATCATGGCCAGACTATGAAGGATACTATCAAGATGATGGCCAGCAGGACGGCTATGATAACTAGGACTATCTGCCTTCGTCAGCATTGCCTGTGCCCCTGAAGATGGACCCCACCGCTACGCTTATCTTTTATTTCCGCTGCTTGTTGTATTAAGACTTGATCATGAGATCCTTATTTGTGTAAGACCTTATGTATGGTTTGTAATGGATGATGTACTGTGATATCCAATCCGTTATGTCTCGCAAAAATGGTAATCCTGGGATTGCAAGGTATGGCATAACGGGCATCTAGGATTAAAAATCCGGGTGTTGACAAGTTGGTATTAGAGCCATCCTGACCATAGGAGACCCTAGTTAGCATGGACGTCCGAACAAAAACTTAGTTTCAAAACCAAAGTGAGTATTTATGAAAAACTATCTCCTCTCTTATCCTTGTGAATTCATTCTTTCTCGAAAATTCATGTTCTTCAAAATTCTTACACTACTACTTAAAATTTGACACACTTGATCACTTCACTAACTTCCTCATCCTTAACTCTTGTAGATGGAGACTTAGTTCAGCAAGTTCTACCAGTTGGGAAACGGAGGTCAGCTGATCTTCGAGAGGGATCTGGATTCACTGTCGGAGTTACTAGGACGCCCGCACCCGGAGTTTCTTGGAGCTCAACTTCCAGGACCCCCAGGAGGAGACCTATAGTGGCTCGTCACCGCAGATCTTAGAGGAAGCATTGAAGCACCAACTTCTGGGAGAATTCAGTTCTCTGTGAGAGAGAACAACTAGCTAGATGGATTAGCCAGGGAAATGCATGAAGCTCTCGCACGTCTACGTGCCCTCAGCGTCAACAAGATCCAAGGAACTCGTTGTGCCCACTATGCAAGACGTGACTTCATGGGAATGCCAATGGAGATGCCGGGTCACCCCGAGTTGAGGCGTCAAGTGGAGAACCTTGACTTCTTGCTGCATGACAGACAGCAGGAACTGGACAATGCTAGAGAGTTAGCCTACCAGAACCGTGCCATTGCTGACCAGAAGGCCCAGACTTTCGCACTGCTTGTCCAAGACCGCCAGTCTCTTCGCCACCAGCATGCCAAGAAGGATCGCACCATCACCCGCCTTCGCAAGAAGGTGGCCGACGTCGAGAAGACCATCAAGGAGCAGGAAGCGCAGCTTGTAGCAAAGGAAGAAGATGATGAGGGTGAAGACATCCAGGGAGGCATGGATTCTTACCTCAGCAACGATGATGACCTTCTGGAGGAGGATGCCGTGGATTTCTACACTGATGATGATGACTCCGACTTCATCGACGATGAGTAGATGCACTAGAGCACTGTCGTAGCATGAGATGTATCGATCTCACTGTATCGTAGCTTATAGAATGGTTCTTCAAACCATCTGTTTTCCCTTTGATTGTTGTGGGTGTGTTGTATCGTGTTCTTGCTTGCATGAATGAAAATGAAGTTAGTTGAAAAAACCTTAGTCCAACTCAAATTTTTAGCTTTGAAAACCCAAAACCATGAACCTTAGAATTTCCCTCTTACCTCTATATCCTTCTCAATCTTCAGATGACTCGTGGAAACCAAGGAGGGAATAGCTCGTCGTAAGACCCAATGCTGCAGATCTTGCAGAATCTCATAGCAGACCGTGAAGCAAGCAGGGCAGAACGTCAAGCCAACTTAGCAACACTTCAACAGATCGCCCAGATGGCCCTCAACAACCAAGGGCACGGAAATCAGGATCACCAGGGATCCAAACTCAAAAACTTTCAGAACACCAATCCCCCAATCTTCAACCAATCTGAAAACCCATTAGATGCTGATGACTGGTTACAGACCATGGAACACAACTTAGAAGTTGCTAGAGTTGATGAAAATGAGAAAGTTCTCTTCGCCACCCACTATCTGGCAAGAGATGCAAGAGCTTGGTGGAATAGCATCCGCAATATGAACAATGGTCAAGTGATGACATGGGAAGCATTCAAAATCAAGTTCAGCCGCACCCACGTGTCGCAAGGTCTAGTCAACCGAATGAGAGATGAGTTCCGCGAATTAAAGCAAGGAAGGCTGACTGTGGTGGAGTACCGTGACAGATTCCTGTCACTTGCCAGATATGCACCTGATGAGATCAACACGGAGGCCAAGAAGAAGGAGAGATTCTTGAACGGACTGTATGATGAGATGCAGACTGTCCTCATCAACATCTGTTTCCAGGATCTCGAAGATCTAGTCGACTCTGCCATTCAGATGGAAGGGAAGATTAATCAGGCAAACGACCACCGCAAGCGTCGTATGATGCAGCAGTCTAGATCCAACAGTCACTAGAAGTACCGTCCCAACCCTTCACCAGGATATGCACCAAGGAACAACCGACCCCCAACGTCTCGCCCAAGCTACCCCAACCGTAGCGGAGGCAATGTGAAGCCCAGAGGAAACAATCACAACTCCGGTAATGCCAAAAATTTCAACCGTGCCCCTCCCAAGAACCACAACAACAACAACACTGCACCCAGAACTAGCAGCAATGCTATGCCTGTTGCAGTCAAGGACAAGTCCCAGATAACTTGTTTTGAGTGTGGAGTGAAGGGTCACTACTCCAATGAGTGTCCCAAGAAGACTGCAGCCAATGCCAATGTGAATGCCCCAGCTCAGCAGCAGCGTCGTGTTTAGCCAGGAAGGAGATTTGCCCCAGGGAACCCTCACAACCGCAATGGCCGTCTCTTCCACATGAACACAGAAGAAGCCCAGGAAGCGCCAGATGTAGTGCTGGGTATGTTTTCTGTCAACTCAGTTTTAGCAAGAGTATTGTTCGATTTGGGAGCATCGCATTCATTTTTCACCGAAGAATTTGCATGCACTAGTAAGATTCGTCCAACCAACCTGAAGCATGTCATGATAGTTCAAATCCCCGGTTCAACAACCAAAGCTAGAAAAATTTGCAAAGTTGTACCTATCAGAATACATGGGATAGATTTTTATGCCAACCTAATTGTACTTGGAACCAAAGGATTGGAAGTAGTACTAGGTATGGACTGGATGTCAAGGCATAAAGGATTGCTAGACTGTGCTAAGAAAGCCATCACCATGACCAGTAGTTCTGGAGTCACAATAGAGCATATCTCTGAAACCTTACCCCGTCAATTCAAGTGCAACAAGAGTGTAGCCCTGCCCACCATAGACCAAGTCAGAGTAGTCTGTGAATACCCCGACGTATTCCTAGATGAATTGCATGTATGCCCCAGGATAGGGATATTGAGTTCATTATCGAACTAATCCTCGGAACCGGACCTATAGCCTAGAGACCCTATAGCATGAACCCCTTAGAGTTACTGGAACTAAAGAAGAAGTTGGATGCCATGTTAGAGAAAGGCTTGATTCAACCAAGCGCATCGCCATGGAGGTCCCCAGTGTTATTCGTCGACAAGAAAGATGGAGGCAACCGTCTATGCACAGATTACAGAAAGTTGAATGATGTCACCATCAAGAACAAGTACCCTTTGCCAAAGATAGAGGATCTATTTGATCAGTTGACCGGAGCTCGGGTATTCTCAAAGATTGATCTTAGGACTGGTTATCACCAACTTAAGATTCGTGCAACGGATATTCCGAAGACCGCCTTTACTACTCGCTATGGTTTATACGAGTATACGGTCATGTCTTTTGGATTAACCAATGCCCCTGCTTATTTCATGAATCTCATGATTAAGATCTTTATGAATTTCCTAGATAAGTTTGTAGTTGTGTTTATCGACGACATCCTTATCTACTCCAAGTCAGAATAAGAGCATGAGCAACATCAGAGAGTTATCCTAGAAACCCTGAGAGAGCATCAGCTATATGCCAAGTTCAGCAAGTGTGAGTTTTGGCTGAAGGAAGTAGGATTCCTAGGACATATCGTGTTTGCCGGAGGAGTCTCTGTTGATCCCGCCAAGATCAAAGATGTCGAAGAATGGGAAGCCCCAACTACTCAAACCCAAGTCTGTGCATTTCTCGGATTAGCGGGATATTACCGCAAGTTCGTAGAAGGATTCTCGAGCATTGCCCGACCCATGACCCAATTGTTGAAGAAGGACAAGAAGTTTGAATGGACAGAGAAATGTGAAGCCAGTTTTTAGGAGCTGAAGAAGAGATTGATATCAGCCCCAATATTGGTCATGCCTGATATCAAGAAGCCATTTGATGTGTATTGTGACACATCCAAGATTGGTCTAGGATGTGTATTGATGCAAGAAGGCAAAGTCATCGTGTATCTGTCTCGACAACTAAAGCAACATGAGCAGAACTATCCAACCCATGATCTTGAGCTAGCAGCTGTGGTTCTAGCATTGAAGACATGGCATCATTATTTGATGGGTAATCGATGTGAGATTTACTCAGATCACAAGAGCTTAAAATATATCTTCACTCAGAAGGGGCTGAATATGAGGCAAAGAAGATGGATAGAGTTAATCAAGGATTATGACCTTGACATTCACTATCACCCTGGCAAAGCCAATGTGGTAACGGATGCTCTTAGCAGATTGCCGTGTAGGCTAAACACCATGATCAAGGAGAAGCAACCAAGTTTGTATGAAGAGTTGGAGCAATTCAGGACCGAATTAGTTAGCAAAGGATTCTTAGCTAGCATTGAACTTCAACCCACTTTGATTAGCCAAATCAAGGAAGCCCAGAAGGGGAATGAAAGTATCGACAGAATCAAACGTCGTATTGGTACAGGAAAGGTACCTGGTTTCACTGAAGATGAAGGAGTATTGTGGTACAAATGACGTATCTGTGTGCCAGCAGTTTGGAGCTGAAGGAAGTTATCATGAAGGAAGCTCATAATACTCTTTATTCTATCCACCCCGGAGGAACAAAGATGTATCAGGATTTGAAAGAGCAATTTTGATGGCACAAGATGAAGAGAGAGATCGGAAGCTACATCGCCAAATGCGACATTTGTCAAAGCAGAACATCATAGACCTGCAGGACTGCTACAACCATTGCATATTCAGGAATGGAAATGGGATTCCGTCGGAATGGACTTTATCACCGGTTTACCTACTTCTAGTAGGGGGAATGACTCAATCTGGGTCATAGTTGATAGACTGTCCAAGGTAGCCCACTTTATACCTGTCAAGACAACTTACCAGAGTGCAAAGTTAGCAGAGCTATACATTGCTAGGATTGTTAGTCTGCATGGAACCCCCAAGACCATCGTATCAGATCGAGGAACCCAGTTTACCTCATGATTTTGGAAGAAAGTCCAAGAAGGATTAGGAACCAAGTTGAACTTCAGCACAGCGTATCACCCGCAAACAGATGGACAGACTGAGAGAGTTAACCAGATCCTAGAGGATATGCTTAGAGCTTGTGTGTTGGAATATGGATCAAAATGGGAAGACTGCCTGCCTTTCGCAGAATTCTCATATAACAACAATTCTCAAGATAGTTTGCAGATGGCACCATTTGAATTCCTATACGAAAGAAAGTGTCGTACCCCTTTGAATTGGTCACAAGTAGGAGAGAGTCAGATCTTCGGACCCGACATCCTTCGGGAAGCAGAAGAGAAAGTTCACAAAGTCCGTGAGCACCTCAGGACCGCCCAATCCAGACAGAAGAGTTATGCTGACAAAAGAAGGAGAGACCTGACATTCAATGTCGGCGATTTTGTATATCTCAAGGTTTCACCATTGAAGGGAACTCAACGCTTTAGTCTGAAGGGAAAGTTAGCCCCCAGATATATCGGACCTTTCAAGACTCTAAACCATCGAGGAGAAGTATCATATCAACTGGAACTACCTGAAGAGATGTCAGCCATCCACAATGTGTTCCATATCTCGTTACTTCGCAAATGTTTGGAAGTGCCCGAGAAGACTGAAGTTTTCAAGAACATTGATCACAGAGCTGTGGAAATCACCAAGGACCTGACCTATAGAGAAGTACCCATCCGTATCTTAGAAGAAGCCTACCGAACCACCGGGACCAGGAGTATCAAGTTTCTCAAGATTCAGTGGAGCAACCATACCGAGGAGGAAGCCACTTCGGAGCGTGAAGATTACGTTAGGACAGAGTTCCCAGATCTCTTTAGTTCCTAGTTTTCTTTGTTAATCTCAGGACGAGATTTGTTTAAGGGGGGGAAGGTTTGTAACATCCCAAAACTTCAATCCAAGCTTATCAAGATCTAAATCATCAAATTTGGGGTTAACAAAAACTTTTCCAAATTAAAAATGAAAGCATTCATGTGTATGTGCATTTAAAATAGGGATTGATTTGAATTGCCTTGGTTCTGTGATTCTTTGTTTTTAAAATGTTTCTTAGGTGATTTAAACATCATCTACATCTTTCCCAAACTTTTCCTAAAGAAAATCAAATCAAAAAGAATTTAAAAAGAGGAATGGTCATTTTGGCCATTTTAATCCACTATACTACTTTGATTGTTCCTAGCACTCATTTCTTAACAGAAACAATTTATGATCTTTGTACCCCTTGCTGTACACATACTGAGGTACCAAGGCATACCTTTTGATCTGCTAAAAACATTCTTTTACTTATTTTAAATGGCATTTGAAAATTGAATCCAATGCGTGAGCATAGATCACCCCTATTTCAAAAACCACCTGTTTGAGCTCCACTTCCAAAACCCTTGCAACCAGAGACTACCTAGCACCAGTGGAGATCACTCAAAAATTTTGAACTCAAAATTCAAAAGTTTTTCTCTTTCGGCCATTTCATCAAACACTTGGTGGGCAAGATCAAAGTGGCCTAACTATTACTGTTTTGGGTTGATTTTTGTCTAGAAAATTGAAGTGCTTTGATCATCTTTGTCTCCCTCAAGTCCAACCAGAGCCACACCAGCACATCCCCTACCTCCTAGCTGCACTGCATTGCCATGCCGAGCCACTCCTCGCCGGCCGACCGTGCACTCGCAGTAGCAGACCTCTCCAGCCTCTCTCGCCATGTCTAGCACGTCGCTAGTGGTCCACTGCCACCGTCCAGCCAGCCCCAAGCCAGAGCCAGAGACAGGAACGGCCAGAAACCGCCGCGCCCGGAGCTGGTCGACCATGCCGATGCCGCCCGTAGAGGACGCTCTGTCCCCGCGTGCACAGACCGCCCCTTGGCCACAGCCCGCGCCCACCGCTCCGCCACGACCTGGGAAACACCCCAGATACCCCCGCTGGCCGCCCAACGCCTCACAGCCACCGCTCGTCGTGGACACCGCCGCCTCTGCCGCTCAGAGTGCCACCTAGCCCAGACCTCATACCACCGCCCCTACGCTCGCATTCACTTCCTAGAGCACCGCCAGAAGACCGCATGTCGATCGCCACCCGCAGCCATGCCGCTAGCCACCATAGCTGTGTCGCCGGAGTCGCCTGCCCATACCCTTCGGTCTCACCGCCGGGCCTATATAAACCAGCCTCCCCAGCCTCTTTTCTCCATACCCACTCACTCCCCACCGCTCACTGACCACCCCACACCATTAGCCGGAGCAAGGGGAGCAGCAGCTCGCCAGAATTAGAGCCGGAGCCGCCGCCTCTAGAGGAGAAGGGCGCCGTTGATTGCGACCACCCCCGGAGCTACCTCGACCGTCCCTGAGCTCGTCGTCGTCTCCCAGTTTGTTTGCCCGCCTCGCCGTCATCACTGGAGCCCTAGTATGTCCCCAGCAGACCCCCACCGAGCCGCTAAGGTTCGAGCTCGCCAGCGACCTGTTCGTCGTCGACGACGACCCTCAGCCGTAGATCCCCTTCTAATCCTACGGCCCACAACGCGCGTACCGTTTCGCGTGTTAAGACCCACTGACAGGCGGGACCCCCTGTCAGCTGAGCCCCGCGCCGTGGAGCGCCACTGGGCCGGCCCAAGTTCTTTCCCGCGCTAGCCCAACCATTCAAAATTTGGTTTTTCTTTTTAAGTTGAATCTAGTTTCTGTCGACTAGTTTAAAATTCAATTCTGAGAGTTTTAAAAATCCAAATTGTCTGAAAGATATTAAGATGACCTATCCAAGCCCGTTGGATTTAATTCTATTAGAGTAATAGATCTCTCCTAATAAAAATAATAAAACAGAAGCTTTTGCACCTTGCAACATTTTTGTAAAATCAACCAATTTAGCTTTTGAGTTGATTCCAACTCTCAAAAATCACATTTCATCATATCTATCTAAATATGTAATAATATTAAGGTTTACATACAGTGACTTTGGACTAGTACCAAAATAATGCTATATAGGCATTTCTAGTCACTTTAAATCATTAAATAATGAACTTAAACCAAAGTAATATTGATCCAACCTTTAAATCTCATTCCCCCATGTTAGAATATGTGGTGATGACATGTGTCAACATGATCCCATATTTTAGGTAGTGAATATTAAATTTTAGTTAATTTTTCGATGAGTAGAAATTACTTTACTAAAATAAAAAGGATGAAACCATTGAATTAAACTTGTGATGATTGTGATGGTAATAGATCATCAAATATGTCTATTAGAATGCTACTTAGCCTAGTTAAGTATTGTTTGGTGATTGTGTACTCCATATGTATTTATAGACGATAGTACCGACCAAGCTTCCGAGGAGGAGGAGTCTACCAAGAAGAAGAAGAAGAAGAAGAAGAAAACTTCAACCACTTCACTACCCAAGGCAAGCTACTATTGGCAAGCTAGCACTATCCAAGTTAACCCTTGCAAGTTTAGTGCTTAGCAAGCTAGGATCAAACTAGATGGTTTAGCAAAGATGCCTTAGGCCTGCTTTGATCACACTCCTTTGACTATTAGTACCCAAAGTCTCATTTACAAGTTTTACCTCCCTTAGTTTACACAAAGTTCTTTACTTGTTTTGAAGGTAGCATAAAAAGTATAAAACTTGACCTATTTAGCTAAGCTTTAGATGTCATTCTATGGCATGAGATTGAACCCATCTTTTCCACCTTAGTGAACACTCTTAACTTACTAGTTTAGAGTAGATCAAAACTTGAGTCACTTTAGATGGGAAAACTTGGTGAAAACGAATTATGAAAACCTTGGAATGATGAGTCATTCTATTGAGATGTTTTGACATGTGTTGAGAAACGCAAAAATGGTTGATGATGATGAAAATGTTGAGGCATGAGCCTTAACCCTTTTATAAAACTGATGGTTCGATTCGGATGCGATACCATTCCAAATTTACCATACAACCACACTACCTGAATTGGGTAAGGCTTAGCTGGAAATTTATATGCATTAGTATTAGTTCCCTCACGGGAGAGGTTTGAGCTGAGGCTACTTCTCAATGTTGTCCACCTATGCAGTGCCCAAGATGACTGATAGTCATGGTTGGGAGGCCATGCTCATAGGAGAGGTGCTTATCTAGGGTGTGTAAAGGGAAGGTTATGTTTGATTATCTGCATACTAAGTATGATGAGTCAGGGTTATCCCTGACAGATGTATCGAATCTTGTGGTGAAAGTGTACCACCTCTACAGAGTGCAAACTATTCGAATAGCCACGTCCGCGGTTATGGACAGTTGGAATGGCCATACTGTTTCGTTGTCAGATGTTTTCTAAGTACTTTGAAATGAATGATGAATTTTGACTTGACCACAACAGGGTTGTGTTTATGACCTTAGCTTCCCACTTAAGTGATTCTAGAACTTTACTTTATCTTTCTTTGCTTCAGAACTCAGCTTAGGTTTCAAACTTAACTTTATAGTTAAATTTGGATTTAGCACTTTAACTTAGAATTATAGTGCTTGTTAGTGGTAGTTTGCGAGTACTTAAAGAGTACTCATGGTTTTTGTCCCTGGCTATTATCATGGCCAGACTATGAAGGAGACTATCAAGATGATGGCCAGCAGGACGGCTATGATAACTAGGACTATCTGCCTTCGTCAGCATTGCCTGTGCTCCTGAAGATGGACCCCACCGTTACGCTTATCTTTTATTTCCGCTGCTCGTTTATTAAGACTGGATCATGAGATCCTTATTTGTGTACGACCTTATGTATGGTTTGTAATGGATGATGTACTGTGATATCCAATCCGTTATGTCTCGCAAAAATGGTAATCTTGGGATTGCGAGGTATGGCATAACGGGCATCTGGGATTAAAAATCCGGGTGTTGACAGGTGGAGTGATCTGTTGCGGTGGTATGGCTAGGCGGAGGCGGTGCCTGTAGCAGCGTCGATGGTTCTTGCGGTGGCGGCGGCGGCGGAAGGAATGAGTTGGGGATTTTTGCACAGTGATGTGCTGAGGAGATGGAAGGCGATTCTTAAATTCCGTTTACCAATATTCCGGTCATACCCATGCGGAAGCAAGTTTGACCAGGCGAGCACCGATGGTTTTCAATCCTAGCGATTAAATTCGGCGTCCGTCCCGGTAGGTGATGGGACGGGTGTGCGACGTGGCTTTAGCGAGGCAGAGACCGGTCACGTAGACCACCGTCCCGTTGCCGATCCGCAGCGGGTGCGCGGTGCTGGCATGACGTAACATGATAGGATAGAAGGAAGTGTACAGTTATTATTAATTCCTAACAAGTTTAAGAAGTGTAAGCACAGACATGGGCATGGCATCCCTGCACCCCGGGGCAGCTGCCTAGCCGATCAGGCCTGCCGATTGCACAACGCTTGTCCCGAATTTGCCAAAATGAAGCTCGTTTGCCAATGCTTCTATAAGTTTCTTTGTAGGCCACTTGTGTAAGCATGCATGATCAAGCAACTTTGCAACACACGTGTCGGTGGAAAAGCATTAGGTTTCAACGCACCACATAGTTTAGGGATTTAGAATAGCTACATTGTGGAGCTCTAGCCAAATTGCATGGTAAAGCCAAATTCAGCTTTTTGTCAGACTTAGCTATAGAAACATTGTGTCTCGTTTGTCCTCACTTTTTCCCTCCTGATATTCCGAAGCCCTCACATGCGCTCGGAGGGGGGTGCCATCTGGTCAAAGGCTTGGCCGTTACGTGCGCCATGACGCCAAAGTGGATGTTTTTTTGTTTTTTGGCCTTTTTAAGAGCGCCTTTTCCCCTCTCTCTCTCTCTAACAGTTGTGTTTGTTTTTGCCCAAAAAGGTCGGGAATCTAGAGCAGCTTCGCTCTTCATTCATTGTTCCTTTTGCGATCGTTTTCCCCAATCTGGTAGCAAATCTAGAGCAGAAAAACAAACCAGCACCATAAATAAATTCAGTAAACAGAGCAGATGTAGATAAAGCAGCGAATATAGGTTATATAGTACGGTACTTAACGAGGTTCGACAATTAGGCTGCTCAGCAGCAGCAGCGGACTGCTTCAACACAGACAAGACAAAAGAAGCTGCTTTATAGCAGCAGCAGCAGCTGATTAGTGGCCTCTCGTGGCCTCTGCCAGGAGGGCATCCGCCTCCTCCCTCTGGCACCTCCTCCACTTCTTGGTGCCCAGCCCCTTGACCTTGGGCGCCTTAGGTCTGATCAGGGGCATGCGACCCTCCTCGATAGCCACCTTCTGGAGATTGCGGAGGTGAAGACCGAGCACCTGGTGCTTGGCCCTGAAGCCGTGGACGTTCACGGACTCGCCACAGGTCCTCACGTCCTCGGCATGCTTCACGAGGGATTTGAAGTCCATGCCGCGGAGCCTCCTAGTGGGGCAGAAGGGGCACCTGTACACGTCGCCAGCGAAGAAGTTGTTGTACTGGCTGGACTTTGGCCTCCTCCGCACATGGCGAGTCTTGGTGTCCTTGGACTCGTCGTCGCTGCGGAGGTCGCTGCTATCCTCCTGTTAGAAAAAAAATAGTAGAGTGAAATAAGGACATGATTGAGATACTTTGATTATCGGGATTGATTTTTTGCATAAATTAACCGAATGAGATCTCCTGATTATTCCCCAAATCTCAAACCAAATCGAATACTGATCCAAACTACGAACAGGAGGATTCATCGAAAATCGAGATCTAACACAAGAGGATTAGCTACTGTAAAAAATACGAACAGCCGAGCCCTAATAACATACGATCTAGCATCCAACGATAGGAACGGGGGAAAAACAAGGGAAGGGGAGATAACCCTGGTTACCTCAGACCATGGGTTGGTGATGCTGGTGTCGTAGGGGTTCTCCGGCCTTATGTAGACAACCTCCTCATAGGGGACCCAGTCGAGCGGGATCTATCTGAGACCGGCAGGGGCCTCCTCGCCGGCGGCTACGGCGGATGCGGGGACGGGGACGGGAGGCTCCTCGCCGGTGGCCTTAGAGGCGTCGATGGCCACCGCGCCGATCTTCTCCATCGCCGGTGTGGCTGGGGGTTTGTTGGGCATTTGCAGAAGGTGATGGGACAGTGGAGACGGTTGAGTGAGCGAGTGCGTGATGAGTGGGAGTGGGGAGGCCTCTATTAAAGGAGAAGGGAAGCGACATTTCGTTGCACTACCGTGCACCGCGTACGCTAATGCGCCGTGCATGGCCACACGTGTCCGCTACCGCCCCGTGCACCGTGCACGCGTACCGTGAGTCATGTTTTTTCCCCTCGTGTCTAACCATGGCCATTTAGTTGTACTTAGTTCTTCCCACCAACCGTTGATCCTCTATGATCTAGCGGACAGGATAACCCTTATATCTTTCGGGGGCACCCCTCTATCCATGCAAAATAACGAGTATGCCACCGGAACTTTAACTCCATAAATAGATGAACTTGAATATATTTTGAAGGGTACGAAAATAGAAATCCCCATAGTTTAAGGGTCTAGATACGGTAAGAGAACTAAATATTATTAGTGGCCGGGGCAGTGACGGGTTGGTCGGCTAGAACTTGCTGATTCCTAAGTAAGGAGACACTAGGCCGGTCTTGACATACTCCCTCAGGAACTTGCCATAAGCAGCGTGCTTAGCCTTGGTCGCTGACTTGTGTTTACTAGCCGGGCTTTTACCGATGCCAACCGCATGCGGAATCAAGCTAGCAATCCTCGGGTTGACTCCTTTCTTACAGAAAGGGCACTTGAGCTCCCCATGTCGAGTGCAAAAAGGGATTATCCCGCTCTTGAGCTTCTTCATGACATGGCGGCTCTTGTTGTCCCTGGTCTCCTTGTCAAAGTCCATCTCACTTGAATCCACCTGTAATGTATGGAATACAAACCGAAATGAGCAAAATAATAAATATATATTCCTTCCACATTCCGAGTTACTTTCGATGCAATAACATGTCTATATAGGTTCAGCAGTTCATTACGGTCGTCTCCCCAGCTCGCTCCTAAATAAATGTGGTTTGTGTTCTTGGTAACTTATTAATAAATAAATAATGTGGATTCATTCAGAACATACTAGATCTCTCCATGTACCAGTTTGTACGTTGCATCTAATCATTAGGACTAGATTTTTTATGACGCCAGGATAGATTAAGCTCGAGCAGAAAATATGAAACATGTAGAAATAGATGTACCTCCGGGTACATAAGCGGAGCGTGTTCGTCGAACTCCACACCCTCATCGGCGCCTCCGAAGTCGTCAGCACCGGCGACCACATGGTCCCCCAAGGGGTTGAACTGCACGTCCTCCTCGGCTTGTGCTGTGTGATGCTCCTCGAGATCTGCCGCGTGAAGCACCACCCCGGCGGCGATGCCCGGACACAAACCCCCATGCACTGGTTTCATGGAGGAGGTTCATGGAAGTACGTTCAAGATTGTGGGGTTTTGCTGGATAGGGAAGAGAGAGTAGTGGATGAGTGCGAATGGAGGACCCGATAGGCTGGGTTTTTAATGCGGGGACGTTTAGGCCTCCTCGAGGGCCCCGGTTGGCAGCTCTTCCGGCTGTGGTTGCCGTGTGGAAGGTTCGTGTGGGGAGCCTGTCGGAAGTGAGAGTGCAGGCGAGCTGCGTAGTAAATATGGTATAGCCCGTGGTCCGTGGATGACTAGTTGCCGTGCAGTAGACTTGTAGCCTTTGCAGACTAGATTAAACATGACATGACCACTCGACGACTTTTTCCATGGACGACATCGTGTTCCTTCTTGTAGAAGTCTTGTTGAGGGAGACGTCCATACTGTCTCGCGTTGTCCCGTGAAGGGCACGACATGTGCAACAAGCCTCGATGGATCACACAAGATCAACGGTTGGTGCGCACGATCTGCGTGACAACTGTGACAACCAATCAGGGCGTAGCAGACAGAGTGGGCACAGGTTTGTGCATCTACGAAAGAGAGAGAGGGCGGGGGCAAAACTGGGTAGTATCAAAAAACAGAGGGCACAGCTGAGTAGTATAAAAATGGAAAGTGGGTGTCTTTTACAATGAAATGCATCGAGGCATACATCTAATTATGCCAAGATAGATCGACTAGAGTTCCTTGCATGTGTGTTCTTTCCACAAACCACATATGTATCCACAAGAGTCATTGCATGTGTGTTCTTGTCATGAACCACATTTGGATCAACCAGTGTCATTGCATGTGTGTTCTTTCCACAAACCACATATGGATCAACCAATATCATTGCATGTGTGTTCTTTTCACAAACCACACATGGATCAACCAGTGCTCACTGCATGTGTATTCTTTCCACAAACCACTTATGGATCAACAAGTGGTCATTGCATGTGTGTTTTCTCCACAAACCACATATGGATCCATATGTGTTCTTATACTAAAACCAGCATTAGAGTCATTGCATGTGTGTTCTTTTCACAAACCACTTATGGATCCGCCACTGTCATTGCATGTGTGTTCTTTCCACAAACCACACATGGATCAACCAGTGGTCATTGCATGTGTGTTCTTTTCCACAAACCACATATGGTTCCATTAGAGTCAATGAATGTGTGTTGTTTTCCACAAACCACATATGGATCCATTAGAGTCATTGCATGTGTGTTATTTCCACAAAGCACACATGGATCAACCAATGGCATTGCATGTGTGTTCTTTCCACAAACCACACATGTATCAACCAGTGGTCATTGCATGTGTGTTCTTTTCCACAAACCACATATGGACCCACTAGAGTCATTGATTGTGTGTTCTTATACTAAAACCAGCACTAGAGTCATTGCATGTGTGTTCTTTCCACAAACCACACATGGATCAACTGGTGTCATTGCATGTGTGTTCCTGGCATGAACCACACATGGATCAACCAGTGTCATTGCATGTGTGTTCTTTCCACAAATCACATATGGACCCACTAGTGTCATTACTTGTGTGTTCTTATACTAAAACCAGCACTAGAGTCATTGCATGTGTGTTCTTTCTACAAACCACTTATGGATCAACGAGTGGTCATGGCATGTGTGTTCTTTCCCACAAACCACATATGGATCAACCAGTGGTCATTGCATGTATGTTCTTTCCACAAACCACTTATGGATCCACCAGTGTTCATTGCATGTGTGTTCTATTCCAAAAACCACATATGGATCAACCAGTGGTCATTGCATGTGTGTTCTTATCACAAACCACATGTGGACCCACTAGAGTCATTGCATGTGTGATCTTATACTAAAACTAGAACTAGACTCATTGCATGTGTGTTCTTTTCCACAAACCACACATGGATCCACCAGTGTTCATTGCATGTGTGTTCTTTTCCACAAACCACTTATGGATCTACTAGTGGTCATTGCATGTGTGTTCTTTTCACATACTAAATGTGGACCCACTAGAGTCATTGTATGTGTGTTCTTATACTAAACTAGCACTAGAGTCATTGCATGTGTGTTCTTTCCACAAACCACACGTGGATCAACTAGTGTCATTGCATGTGTGTTCTTTCCACAAATCACATATGGACCCACTAGATTACTTCATGTGTGTTATTTCCACAAACCACACATGGATCAACCACTAGAGTCATTGCATGTGTGTTATTTCCACAAACCACACATTGATCAACCAATGGCATTGCATGTGTGTCCTTTCCACAAAGCACACATGGATCAACCAGTGTCATTTCATGTGTGTTCTTTCCAGAAATCACATATGGACCCACTAGAGTCATTGCTTGTGTGTTCTTATACTAAAACGACCACTAGAGGCATTGCATGTGTGTTCTTTTCACAAAGCACACATGGATCAACTAGTGTTCACTGCATGTGTGTTCTTTCCACAAACCCCACATGGATCAACCAGTGTCATTGGATGTGTGTTCTTTCCACAAATCACATATGGACCCACTAGAGTCACTGCATGTGTGTTCTTTCCACAAACCACTTATGGATCCACCAGTGTTCATTGCATGTGTGTTCTTTTCCAAAAACCACATATGGATCAACCAGTAGTCATTGCATGTGTGTTCTTTTCACAAACCACATGTGACCCACTAGAGTCATTCCATGTGTGTTCTTTCCACAAATCACATATAGACCCACTAGAGTCATTGCTTGTGTGTTCTTATACTAAAACCAGCACTAGAGGCATTGCATGTGTGTTCTTTTCACAAACCACACATGGATCAACCAGTGTTCACTGCATGTGTGTTCTTTCCACAAACCACATATGGATCAACCAGTGGTTGTTGCATGTGTGTTCTTTTCCACAAACCACTTATGGATCAACCAGTGGTCATTGCATGTGTGTTCTTTCCACAAACCACTTATGAATCCACCAGTGTTCATTGCATGCGTTTTCTTTTCCAAAAACCACATATGGATCAACCAGTGGTCATTGCATGTGTTTTCGTTTCACAAACCACATGTGGACCCACTAGAGTCATTGCATGCGTGTTCTTATACTAAAACTAGCACTAGACACATTGCATGTGTATTCTTTTCCACAAACCACTTATGGATCAACTAGTGTTCACTGCATGTGTGTTCTTATACTAAAAAACCAGCACTAGAGTCATTGCATGTGTGTTCTTTCCATGAACCACTTATGGATCCACCAGTGTTCATTGCATGTGTTTTCTTTTCCACAAACCACATATGGATCAACCAGTGGTCATTGCATGTGTGTTCTTTTCACAAACCACATGTGGACCCACTAGAGTCATTGCATGTGTGTTCTTATACTAAAACCAGCACTAGACTCATTGCATGTGTGTTCTTTTCACAAACCACACATGGATCCACCACTGTCATTGCATGTGTGTTCTTTCCACAAACCACACATGGATCAACTAGTGGCATTTCATGTGTGTTCTTTTCACAAACCACACATGGATCAACCAGTGGCATTTCATGTGTGTTCTTTTCACAAACCACACATGGATCAACCAGTGTTCACTGCATGTGTGTTCTTTCCACAAACCACTTATGTATCAACAAGTGGTCATTGCATGTGTGTTCTTTTCCACAAACCACTAATGGATCAACTAGTGATCATTGCATGTGTGTTCTTTTCAAAAACCACATGTGGACCCACTAGAATCATTGCATGTGTGTTCTTTTCCAAAAACCATATATGGATCAACCACTAGTCATTGCATGTGTGTTCTTTTCACAAAGCACATGTGGAACCACTAGAGTCATTTCATGTGTGTTCTTATACTAAAACAACACTAGACTCATTGCATGTGTGTTCTTTTCCACAAACCACACATGGATCCAGCAGTGTTCATTGCATGTGTGTTCTTTTCCACAAACCACTTATGGATCAACCAGTGGTCATTGCATGTGTGTTCTTTTCACAAACTACATGTGGACCCACTAGAGTCATTATATGTTTGTTCTTATACTAAAACTAGCACTAGAGTAATTGCATGTGTGTTCTTTCCACAAACCACACATGGATCAACCAGTGTCATTGCATGTGTGTTCTTTCCACAAATCACATATGGACCCACTAGATTCACTTCATGTGTGTTTGTATCCACAAACCACATATGGATCCATTAGAGTCATTGCATGTGTGTTATTTCCACAAACCAAACATGGATCAACCAATGGCATTGCATGTGTGTTCTTTCCACAAAGCACACATGGATCAACCAGTGTCATTTCATGTGTCTTCTTTCCACAAATCACATATGGACCCACTAGAGTCATTGCTTGTGTGTTCTTATACTAAAACCAGCACTAGAGGCATTGCATGTGTGTTCTTTTTACAACCCACACATGGATCAACCATTGTTCACTTCATGTTTGTTCTTTTCACAAACCACATATGCATCAACCAGTGGTCATTGCATGTGTGTTCTTTTCCACAAACTACTTATGGATCAACCACTGGTCATTACATGTGTGTTCTTTCCAAAAACCACTTATGGATCCACCAATGTTCATTGCATGTGTGTTCTTTTCCAAAAACCACATATGGATCAACCAGTGGTCATTGCATGTGTGTTCTTTTCACAAACCACATGTGGACCCACTAGAGTCATTACATGTGTGTTCTTATACTAAAAACAGCACTAGACTCATTGAATGTGTGTTCTTTTCACAAACCACACGTGGCTCCACCACTGTCATTGCATGTGTGTTCTTTCCACAAACCACACATGGATCAACCAGTGGTTATTGCATCTGTGTTCTTTTCATAAACTACATGTGGACCCACTAGAGTCATTGCATGTGTGTGTTATTTTCCACAAACCACATATGGATCCATTAGAGTCATTGCATGTGTGTTATTTCCACAAACCACACATGGATCAACCAATGTTCATTGCGTGTGTGTTCTTTCCACAAAGCACACATGGATGAACCAGTGTCATTTCATGTGTGTTCTTTCCATAAAACACATATGGACCCAGTAGAGTCATTGCTTGTGTGTTCTTATAGTAAAACCAGCACTAGAGTCATTGCATGTGTGTTCTTTCCACAAACCACACATGGATCAACCAGTGGCATTGCATGTAGTTCTTTTCACAAACCACACATGGATCAACCAGTGTTTACTACATGTGTGTCCTTTCCACAAACCACTTATGGATCAACCAGTGGTCATTGCATGTGCGTTCTTTTCCACAAACCAATTATGGATAAACCAGTGGTCATTGCATGTGTGTTCTTTCCACAAACCACATGTGGATCCACCAGTGTTCATTGCCTATGTGTTCTTTTCCAAAAACTACATTTGGATCAACCAGTGGTCATTGCATGTGTGTTATTTTCACAAACCACATGTGGACCCACTAGAGTCATTTCATGTGTGTTCTTATACTAAAACTAGCACTAGACTCATTGGATGTGTGTGCTTTTCCACAAACCACACATGGATTCACTAGTGTTCATTGCATGTGTGTTCTTTTCCACAAACCACTGATGGATAACCCAGTGGTCATTGCATGTGTGTTGTTTTCACAAACTACATGTGGACCCACTAGAGTCATTGTATGTGTGTTCTTACACTAAAACTAGCACTAGAGTCATTGCATGTGTGTTCTTTCCACAAACCACATATGGATCAACCAGTGGTCGTTGCATGTGTGTTCTTTTCCACAAACCACTTATGGATCAACCAGTGGTCATTGCATGTGTGTTCTTTCCACAAACCACTTATGAATCCACTAGTGCTCATTGCATGTGTTCTCTTTTCCAAAAACCACATATGGATCAACCAGTGGTCATTGCATGTGTTTTCTTTTCACAAACCACATGTGGACCCACTAGAGTCATTGCATGTGTGTTCTTATACTAAAACCAGCACTAGACACATTGCATGTATATTCTTTTCCACAAACCACTTACGGATCAACCAGTGTTCACTGCATGTGTGTTCTTATACTAAAACCAGCATTAGAGTCATTGCATGTGTGTTCTTTCCACAAACCACTTATGGATCCACCAGTGTTCATTGCATGTGTTTTCTTTTCCACAAACCACATATGGATCAACCAGTGGTCATTGCATGTGTGTTCTTTTCACAAACCACATGTGGACCCACTAGAGTCATTGCATGTGTGTTCTTATACGAAAACCAGCACTTGACTGATTGCATGTGTGTTCTTTTCACAAACCACACATGGATCCACCACTGTCATTGCATGTGTGTTCTTTCCACAAACCACACATGGATCAACCAGTGGCATTTCATGTGTGTTCTTTTCAAAAACCACACATGGATCAACCAGTGGCATTTCATGTGTGTTCTTTTCACAAACCACACATGGATCAACCAGTGTTCGCTGCATGTGTGTTCTTTCCACAAACCACTTATGGATCAACCAGTGGTCATTGCATGTGTGTTCTTTTCCACAAACCACTAATGGATCAACCAGTGGTCATTGCATGTGTGTTCTTTTCACAAACCACATGTGGACCCACTAGAATCATTGCATGTCTGTTCTTTTCCAAAAACCATATATGGATCAACCACTGGTCATTGCATGTGTGTTCTTTCACAAACCACATGTGGACCCACTAGAGTCATTCATGTGTGTTCTTATACTAAAACAGCACTAGACTCATTGCATGTGTGTTCTTTTCCACAAACCACACATGGATCCACCAGTGTTCATTGCATGTGTGTTCTTTTCCACAAACCACTTATGGATCAACCAGTGGTCATTGCATGTGTGTTCTTTTCACAAACTACATGTGGACCCACTAGAGTCATTATATGTTTGTTCTTATACTAAAACTATCACTAGAGTAATTGCATGTGTGTTGTTTCCACAAACCACACATGGATCAACCAGTGTCATTGCATGTGTGTTCTTTCCACAAATCACATATGGACCCACTAGAGTCACTACATGTGTGTTCGTATCCACAAACCACATATGGATCCATTAGAGTCATTGCATGTGTGTTCTTTCCACAAACCACACATGGATCAACCAGTGGCATTTCATGTGTGTTCTTTTCACAAACCACACATGGATCAACCAGTGGCATTTCATGTGTGTTCTTTTCACAAACCACACATGGATCAACCAGTGTTCACTGCTTGTGTGTTCTTTCCACAAACCACTTATGGATCAACCATGGTCATTACATGTGTGTTCTTTTCCACAAACCACTTATGATCAACCAGTGGTCATTGCATGTGTGTCTTTTCACAAACCACATGTGGACCCACTAGAATCATTGCATGTGTGTTCTTTTAACAAAAAACCACATATGATCAACATAGTGTCATTGCATGGGTTTTCTTTTCACAAAACCACATGTGGACCCACTAGAGTCACTTCATTGTGTTCTTATACTAAAACTAACACTAGACTCATTGCATGTGTGTTCTTTTTGGCACAAACCACACATCGATCCACCAGTGTTCATTGCATGTGTGTTCTTGTCCCACAAACCACTTATGGATCAACAAGTGGTCATTGCATGTGTGTTCTTTTCACAAACACATGTGGACCCACTAGAGTCATTGGATGTGTGTTGTTATAACTAAACTAGCAGTAGAGTTCTTGCATGTGTGTTCTTTCCACAAACCACATATGGATCAACCA